>JAOWBP010003503.1:8347304-8417862 GCA_028571105.1 Tragopan temminckii
TTTTTTTTGTTTTTTTGTTTTTTTTTTTTTTTTTTTTTTTTTTTTTTTTTTTTTTTTTTTTGCTGTTGTGGTTCTGTTTTGAACAGCCCTGGTTATGCCAGTGAATATTTTTTTCCCTTAATGCACACAAGTTCTCACTTGTTGTATAACCAAACACCATCCTTGGAGTGCTGCTCTGATTCTTTCTGCCCATATACTGCTATCCGTGTAAAATTTCCTTTCTCTAGAATAAAGAAATCGCTGGATTTTAATGAGGTATGTGTTGAGAAAGATATGCAAACAGAAAAGCAGCAACTGCTCTGAAATCCTTTTTTTGTAGAACAGCAAAAATGAATAAGTAAATCAGCAACGTGAGCTGTTAGGTAGAGAATCTTCACGGAACAGAGAATCTGGTCATGCCAGAATAATGCAGCCTTGTTTCTCCTACACGTCTTTTCAAATGGGAGGTATCTAGTGGCAACTTGTTCCCCTGTTTTCTTCCTCACCAGGGCTCTTGTGAAGGAAGGACAGGGATAAAGCAGCATGCTTAAAACCCTGCTGACAAAACCAAAATTGATAGTACTATTGAATTAGAACCCACTGCCAGACAGCTATTTATATGGTGGTATCGTTCATAAAGCCACAAAATAAGAGCTCTGATTGTAGTCGTTCCTTTCCTTGTCAATCAGTTAGAGATTCTTGGTGCCCTTATTAGCACCATATTTCTTAAATTTGTGATTGTGTACTTCAAAAAGAGCTCTGTTAGCCTGAAGCATTGCTTTCTGTGTCAAGCAGGATGGCTAAGTTGAATTGGTCTTTCTTAACAGCTTTATTAGCAAAAAAATATCATCTGTAGAAGTCCAATACTCTCATTTTCGTTATCAAAAACAGGGCAAAAGAATAAATATTGAAGAACATCTAGGCAAATGACAGATAGAAAATACCTATCTGAAAAACAAACCTAAGAAACTGGGGACTGGGGGAGATTAAGAGTGGAGATTACAGAAAAAAATAGAAATAAAAATGTTTTTTTGAACAGAAGTCATTGGTAATTCTCTGAGTTAATGGCTAGTCCTGCTACTCACAGAATAAGTAGTAGTTGTGTAATTGCTTGCATTAAAAACGATACTAAAGAAAGATCAGTTAAAGATGAGTGAGTAAAGAAATAACTACTTAGGTCAGTCTGGTATGCTTGCTAAAAATAGCATATTTAAATAACTACTATTTTCTCAGGATTGGCAACTATTCTAACTGCAGACGTGAAATTCTTTCCCTAAGTGAGTTTTTGGCATAGATAGTAAGCTCTGTGCTGTTCATGTAGGACAAGTGCATTTGTGCCATTGAGTTGGAAGGTGACAGTGTTTTTTGATGATGCCCTTGTGATCTCAGTAATTATCAGCTCCCTTGCCAGCGTAATGAACTAGTGGAGCAAAATACAGTTGATGCCAGTGGTATTGTGAGGATTCAACTAATTCAGCTGCTACTGCAGAAGCTGCTGATGTGTCAGGATGAATGGAGACAAAACTGCAGGGGATACATCTTTCAAAGGAGGAAAGGAGAAACTTTCCCAAGGAAAGAGTAGGATAATCATAAGAGGCCTATACCCATTTTATATGATTGGCTATAGTGGATGCTCTAGTTCAACATTTTAGCGTACAGGTTTTTTTGAATTTCAGTAAATACTGTGTTTGGGTATTGCTGTTAAATTTTGGTATGTTTGTTGCAAATAAGCTGCTAATAGTAAGTTCTTGAGTTTTCCAGGTAAAAATGTTAGTATACCATCATTCCAATTATGTGGTTACACACAGACATGTGTAAGTTCCTTGAATGCCCATTATCTGGTAGTTCTTTAGCAACCTCTTCTTCAGGTAATTCCGTTTAATGTCTCAGCAAGCTGTGCATGGTAGTGGCCCAATTTTATAAGGCACAGAATAAAGTTTGTTGATAATAGTCACTTTCATAATCTTTTGATTATGAAACCAGCACTGATTTTGTATATGACTTTTCATGGAATCATAGAAGCCATGGACCATGAAGTCCAACTCTTGGCTGCACACAGGACCACACAATCCAAAATCAGACCATGTATCTGTGAGTGTCATCCAGGCACTTCTTGAACTCCAGCAAGCTCAGTGCCATGACCACTTCCCTGGGAAGCCTGTTCCATTGCCTGATCACCCTCTCAGTAAAGAACCTTTTTGTGATATCCAACCTGACCCTCTCCTGCTGCAGCTTCATGCTATTCCCTTGGGTTCTATCCCTGTTACCAGAGAGCAGGGGTCAGCACCTGTCCCAGCATTCCCCATCATGAGGAAGCCGTGGGCCACAATAAGGTCTCCCCTCAGCCTTCTCTTCTCTGGGCTGAGCAAAGAAAGGGACTTTAGCCACTCCTCATATGTCCTCCTTCTAGACTTTTTACCATCTTTCTAGCACTCTCTTTGGACATTCTCTAGTACTTTTATGTCCTTTACGTACTGTGGATCCCAAATCTGCTGGAAGTACTGCACAGTACTCGAGGTGAGGATGCGCCAGTGCAGTGTAGAGTGGGACAAACACTTCACTTGACTGGCTAGCAACATTGTGCTAGATGCATCCTAGGATGTGATTGGCCTTCCTGGCTACCTGGGCACACTGTTGATTCATGTTCAACTTGCTGTCAACCAAGATCTCTTTCAGCAGGGCTGCTCTCCGATATCTCATCCCCCAGTCTGTATGTATAGCCAGGATCTTTCTCAAGTGCAGAATCCGGCACTTAGTCTTGTTATCTGTCAGCTGTAGATGGAAAGTAAAATTTCTGGGCGTAGGCCATTGGTTGCAACGTCAGCTACCTCTCATCGGCAATGCACCATTGCATAAAAGTGCTTTTTCAGTTGTGACTTTGCATACTGTACCACAGTGCAATCTTATCTTTTAGAGCATCTGCTTGCGCAGAAAGAAGTGGTTGTTTTATGTATTAAGTGCCCCTAATGACAAATATGTGACTCAGCTATTTCTGGCCACGCTTCTCAGTGTTCACCATTTCAAGAAACAGCACTTGTTTTGTTGCCAGAATTGCTTGATTTCCATAGAGATTTGATGCCCACTCATTGTCAATGCTGAAATTAATGTAATAAGAAATTTCGCAAGAAAGGCTGTAAAAAGAGCTGCTTATGCTTTAAAAGGAATTCCATATGGCTTCAAATTTCCCACATTAAAAATCCTTTTGCTAGAGTAGGTCGCACAAGAAAGTGTCCAGGCTGGTCTTGAATATCTAGGAGGATCTTGAATATGCTAGGAGGTGTTTTGAGATGATGCTATTTATCTCCATTTGGAAGAGGAACTACGTTTTTATGTACTTAATTATTCATAAGTCAAATTCTGTAGTGGTTCACACCTGAAAATATCAAGAGAGTTCCAAGGCCCCAGGCAGCAGTCATTGGAGGATAAGCATTAAATTTCTTTCACAGTGCTGTAAGAATTGACCAACATGAAACTTGCATTTGCCAAGATAGAGAATCAGGAAGGAGGGTATACTTGAGGTGTTTGCTGCAAAGCAAATTTAAGATCTTGAGGAAAAAAAATTACCTTGTCTTTCAAGATCCAGGCAGGTTTTGTGACATATGAGGTACCATATGGGATACTGCTGAATCATGGGACTTGTTTCGGCTCTTGCTGAGGGTGTCTAAGAGATATTTTGAGATGTTTTCATACAGTTTGCAGAAGTTAATAAAATATCATATGAAACAACTTCTGAATTAATCAAAAGCATTTTGAATCTCTCCTCAAACTGCAGAAAAGAAAGGCTGAAAGCTGTTTAATATTGATTAGCCTCCTGTGAGAAGCTATTTTTTAAGATTCTGATTACATCTTTGGGTAGGGTCCTACAGAGCTGTGAAAGAGTCACCCTTAAGTCCTGACTAGCAGTTCTTAGCGCTCACTCCCTCAGTAACTAAGAGTTATGAGCTGGTTTTTGGCTTAGGCAGCTGAATCAAGCGAAGTTACAGCTTGTGGGTTTGGGAGTTTGAAAGAGTTATCCTGTTTCATTGTCAAGAAAATATATTCTTGCTTAGTGAAGTCAACTTTTCTGTACTTGGAAATTCTTTCTTAAGGAAAAAATCATCAGGTATGCTAACCCATAACCACAGGACGTTTGCGGTTTTCTCATTGTAATAAACTGTTGAAGTTTTCAAATATTTTTATAAGACTGTATTAACTAAAGGCTCATTACTTTAGCAGAGAATTATATAATAGAAATTTTAAAAGAATCTATCCTTTCTGTACAGGTACAATATGATCATCTCTCTCCTGGGATAAGTGAGCTCTTAGAATTTTCCATAGAAATTCTGTGTCTGCCAACTTAGAATATGTTTAAGGGAAATGTCTTAAGTAACCTAAAAGTAGCTGAGCGGATAGAAACCTACTGGCAATTATATGTCAACAATAAAATAAAACCCAAATTTCTGTCTCTTAATGATGTACAAGTGATATATGACAAAAGACTGCATTTTTAATTAGGAGATCATATATAGTTAATGCATAATACTCAAAGTGCTTTATCTGAATACTTCACAGGATAGCTACTTTTTCCAAAGCATCCTCTCCCTCTTTACGTTAACCACTCAGGTACATTGTAAGGGTTAAACCAGCATCAGCCCTTATTATTGTACATTACTAATTGACAGGACGTAAATGACTATTCATTATTTTTCAGTGAGATGATTATGCATGAGGTCTTAGCAAATCATTTAATGAAATCATCATGCTGTGCATGTTAACATTATTGCAGTATCCTACTCACAAGGGGGAGAGAGAAAAAGAATCATTAACGAAGGACTGAAAATGAAAAAAAATAACTTCTTTTTCTCCTGGAAGTAAAATGCCTTGTGAAAGAAAACAGGAGAACTGAAACCAATTTTATTTCTAGGTTTTCTAATTTCCCATACTAGTAAGTGCTACTAATCAACACAGGACTCCCAGCTCTTTGAGCGTGGGGCACACTTTAATCAGACTTCTTGGAGAAAAAAAAAATAGCTTTTTCAGTTTGTGATCTTTAAAGAGATATCTGAAATTTTCATTTTAGATCATTGATGCATGGAGAATAAGATTGAGTCCACTCAATTTTATTTCAGCACTGTTGACTGCTTTTCACATATACCAAGTGAGTTATTTCACTCCTGTATACTTCTACTTTTATTTACCATGACACCCAGTGAAGGTGTCCTTTGTATTTCTCATAAAAAGAAGGACCAGACTGATGATAGACATCAACAGAAAACTGAAATAAGAGGCACTTGAATAAATTCCTGCATCTAAGAATAGAATAAACTGTCTTAATGTGCTTTCAACACCAAACTTTTTATGGTTATGCTGCATCAAGATAAATCAATACTTAGTGAACTCATAATTCTTCTCTTAATTTAGTGGAAATGCAAGTGGAAATATTTTGGAAAATCTCCAAGTAATAAGTAGCATTTTCAAGCAGTCCTGTACTTTTTTTTGATGTTATTATATAGAAATTGTTCAAATATGCATGGTTATTCTTTTTGCTTGCTTTTCATACTTTAGAAAATAAATGCAACAGATTTATTTTATTTACGGTATAGGTTGGACCAAAATACCAACAGTAGATTTATCCTTTTATATAAAGTTGTGTGACTGAGTTTCTCCACTGAAAATTTATAGTGAAATTCATAGTAAGACACAATAGTCTTTGTGGTTGAAAAACATCTGGCATTCTGGTACACCCTAATGAATACTTCAAAAACCTCTGAGTTTAATTTAGATTTTCTATGATGTTCTGTAAGTGTTTCATTACAGTTATGTATCCCTCAGCATTTGCAGGTATTTCTTGAAACTGTGTGAATGAAAATGCATTACAGCCCTGTCATCGAAAATCGTTTACATCCTTGTCCCTGTAGTAGTGAACTCACCTATTCAAAGACCAGAAAAAATGACCAGAGACGCTGGGTGCAAACCTTATGAAATCAGTGGTGCTTTTAGATACCAGAATTAAGAAAAGAATGTTTTTCTTTTGTCCCATTTTCTACAAGTATGAAATATTAGCTAGTATTTCCAAAAGAGGAGAAGTACAGATTTGTTGCAAGTCCAATCAGACTTTTCAGGCCCTGTGGACTAGATGGAGTTAGACAGCCACTCTAGCAGTAGTGGAGGAGCCATCTGAACATGTGATACAGTAAGAAAAATATTAGCAAGAGTTGTAGACGGATCATCGGCAAATCTTAAAAATTCAGAGATGGTTTAACTTGTCGAGAACGTATGTGCTTGTTGTAATTATATTTATGTAAATAAAACCTACTTAGAGGCCCTTCTTACATGCCTACCCTGGTTAGTTCTCCAGTGGCACTTGTACTCCAATGTTTTTCATACACAACCATTTCTAATCCTGCCAAAGGCAGCATTCCCACTGCACTGAGAACATAAGCACTTACTGAAGTTTATTCCTGTGAAAGTTTTGTGTTTAAAATAAAAGTTTTTCAAAACTTTCTAAAATCTTGAGCTCAAATCAATAATTACATGGTTCCTACCTCATTCATTATTTTCCGTAATGCCTATTGTATTTTATACATCACTTTCAGAGAAGTAATCCTATCTGCATATACTGAGGCTACTTTCAGCAACTGCTATTTGTTGCTTTTCTCCTGTTTGCACTGTCTCCAAGAGACGTGACGTTCAGGTAGCAGCTTGTGATCTCCAGAAGCCTCTGCCCTGAGCAGCAGGGCTGCACATGGCTGCTCAAGTGTGAGCAGGGGGTTTGCTGCTGCAGAGGTTCCTCTCAGGGGACTTCATCAACTGCTGTCATATCCTTGCCGTGTCACCTCCAAACACACAGCAGTGCTGTTTAAAATGGTAAGGTTTTGCTAGTTTAAAAAGCCGTTAGTTGGAAATAGATAGTGTCATGGATAGTGTTGAGAAAAAGACTGGACCTGAACAGCTTGGAGTGGAGATGCTTCCTGAACTGCATTTTGCACTTTAATGTACAAGTGGCTGCCGCATCAGGAATGAACTGCACAAGGCTCCAGGGCCGTGGATGGTAGGGAGATGGGGATGGGATTTTGCAGCTTAACGGAAAAGTGTCGATGGAGAAAATGACTTTTGGTTGAAAAGAGAGAATATGCTTCTGAATTTTTTTTTTTTAAGACAAAAAAGATTAAATTGTTGGTCTAATGAAGAATTATATATGAAAAAAAAAAAAATTTCTAAATCTTTTGTCCCCTTAAAAAACGTGTATGCTCAAATGGAAAATGTTATTTTGAACAAAGCTTTCTTCAAATTCGAAACGTTTCCTGTAAAATTCTCTGCCTTCCTTGTCTAAAACTATTTGCCAATTTTGAAAGCACTTTTAGCTTCCTGAAATTAAAATGAGTTGCAAACTTCCTGCTAAGCAAATAAAAATTTTGCCCATCTCTTTGCCAGATACTTTAAAACCCAGCAAAAAGGAGAGATAATTGCACTTCCTGCAAGTTCATCTATACAATTAATTAGGTAGTAAAGATGGGCATGACTCCCAGGTCTGAGTTAAGGCAGCTTGGTTTTTTTTTTTACATATTCCAGCACTATGACAGAGTTGCCTTCCGGCCTTCAAGATTTTTTTCATAATTGAGAGCTGGAAATAGTGTCTTATTTTCCTATTAACAAACCTGAGATTCTGTTGCAATCATGTTACTGTAGGTGCTGGCTTTGAAGGCTTCAGTATGTACTGCTTTATCCCTTAATCAGGTGCCAATGATAACCTGGATAAGGCTTCCAATTAAATACACTGTAGAATGGTTGCTGTAATTTTTCAAGTGAGCAGCGTATGAAACTGGGGCAGTCCCATCAGCTCCTCCCTCTGCCCAGCACTGAGATATGGCAGCTCAGTGTCAGGACACTGATCAGTTCTGGGTGGCAAAGGGGAGTTCCAGGTGTCTGAGTACATTCATGCAGAGGGATTGGAAGAGCAATGCTTTACAAAGTGCAGCTGAAACTTTGTTCCAGATAGTTTTGTACTTCCTTGGCTTGACCGATGACTGGAAGAGCAGAGGGAATTTTTTCCATCCCTAGGCTTTATAGCTTAGTTAGCCAGCTGCAGCCCGTCTGGTATCATTGCTAATTTTCATAGCATCACTGTTGTGTTTTCCATAACAAAGAACAGCCTCATCTTTTTGATCTGGCTTTTATTAACGCTGTGAAAGTAACAGAAGTTGTGGTTCCCATGCAGAAACCCTGCATGTATGTGTGCTGTGAACCACACAGAACAAAATGTTTCCTGTCTCTTCAGAACAGGCTGCTCTCAGAAATGGAAGGTTTGACTTTATGAAAATAGAAATCTCAGTTGTTAACTTCTGTATGCCCTATGACTATATCTAAGTGAAAGCTCTTTCAGCCCTTCCGTTCTGCACACTGGGTGCACCCATTACTTTTCTATTTCAGTTAAAGGAATAAGGATTGGCATTTGTCAAGAGAGACTTTCCTTTATTTCAGGAACACTTGAAAATGTGAAATAATTGGCTAAAATACCCAAGATCTAATACATACCTTAACCGGGAACCCCCACCCTGCCACTCTTCAGTCCTCTTCACATCTTTCTCCTTGGTTCAGCAGCATGTGTGTTAGAGAGCAGCTCCAACCTGCATTTCAGTAGCAGTTTGCCTGGTAAGGGGGAACTGCGGTGGGAACTACTCTGGGTTTGTGAAAAATAATGCCCTAAGGTGGCAAAATGAAAGCAACCTGAACTGGAGAACACTTTTGAAAGGTTTGCTCCTACAAACCTTGCTGAGATCCCGACTGAAGCTACTGCCACAGGTATATTTGGATGTACTCGTCTTTGGTCTTAGCATGTACTGTGTCTGTTACACCTTCAAAATCTCTATCTTCCCTTTCCTACATGCAACTGAGGGGAAAGAAAGGAAAAAAATGCCCAAATGCTCATAATGCTCCATTTCAAAAGTGAATACCTGTTTATAAAGTGGAATCACAGTGAGAGACGGCTGTTTTTACCCAAAAATGAGGTGTAGGTCAGAATGTCAAATACTACAGTATAGTCCTGAAACCACTGTACTAAATGGAAGGTAAATGAGAAAATAGGATAAGTGTATGTTCTTTAAAAGACAACCATTTTGATTAAACACAACTAATTGCTTTTAGCCCTCTGGCAAGCTGAAGAAAATAGCTGCCTTCAAAATTTATAGTGATTCTTTCTTTTCCATGAAGCTATCCAACAGAACTATAACCTGCAGGCAGGATTAATGTAACAGCTAGGTTGTCAGGGCTGCAGGATGCAGCTGATGGAACAAATCTTCCCCAAGCCTGATCTGATTTCTCCTCCCTGGAAGCACTCAAGGCCGGCTGGATGGGGCTGTGAGGAACCTGGTCTAGAGGGAAACGTCCCTGCCTATAGCAGGGGGTTGGAACCAGATGATCTTAAAAGTCCCTTCCAACCCAAACCATTCTATGATTCTATGAAGAGGTTCAAGACATGCTTGGGTGTATCAGGCCTGGAGTAAAGGCAAAAGCAGTTTGGATTAAGCATCCTTGTTGCGCAAACAGCATTTCTTTTTTCTCATTGAGAGTGTAAATGGGTAACTATGTTAATGTTCCTGGCATTGCTCACAAGAGGTCCTTTAACATCTCTGAATAGCCAAGTGTTCTTCTATTGGACAAATTTGAGAGGACAAATTATTGTTTTCATCAATAATAACTTAAAATTCATATATTAAAGTACACTGATGTGATAGCTAGGCCCACGTGAGGCATTCCAGGTAGGTTTTAGTAGTTGCTTGCTGACTTTTTCCCAAACTGTTACAAGTGGAATATCCTGTTCTGTCAGAAAAGTATATCATTGGCCTCTAAAATCTCAAGTAACTCTACAGTCAGAAAACAGGTGCTTCATGAGAGACTGGAAGCATGTAATCTGAGGCTCCCCAGAGCCTCTCATATCACTGTGCAGTCTATCATCAGGCAGAGTTCTTCAGAAGTCTCTTCCAAGTCTTCTCTAAATGCTGTTTGCAATACCTAAGTGGTGGGGATCAGAACAGTATTTAAAACAAAACAAAACACTTCAAAAAAACCCCACACCACTGCCAATGCATTTAGCTCTGTTACATTCCTGCTTGCTTCATGAATACACTTTTATAGCCCACACCACCAGGGTTGATTTGTCCCTAGAGCTGTGCTCTTTTGAGGATTCTACCCTGGATTTCTAAAAGGAGATTTGGTATACATCAACTTTATTGATGTCAGTGCAATGCATTCCCATACAAATAAATATACCTTGGATGGGAGATTTTTCTGCTACAGCATTAAGACACGCAGGTTGAGTTTAGGTGATTCATGACTCATTCTCTTTCTGCATTTGACTTCACTAGTAGACTAACAGTAAAAAGATAAACTACAACCTCGATGTCCTCTGCAAATTTGACTTTTGTGGAAATTTATTTCAAATCTCTAAGACATATTTCTATGTACTGTAAATTGCAGTTGTAAGTAGGCAGAACAGCCTCTCAGAAAGGCACAAAATAACTCCCCAAACTTCAACACCAAGTTTGCTGCCTTAGAAACAAGGCTGCCATTTGAGATTCTATTAAAAGTTAGTGAGAGAGGACGGCTTACCTTTCACTGAGGAAGGTTACAAGGTGAAACTCTGAGGAAACACTGTTTTGGCATTTTGTCCTAGGTGAGAGGCTATAGATAGCTAAAGATTTTAAGGAGAGATTGCACCTGAAGTAGTGAATGAGAGGAACCTTCCTTTTTTTCTGAACTTACCCTGTAGCTGGGTTCAATGTGAAGATATTTAAGAAAGACACATTTACCAGATGTCTACATATGAAAACATAATGGGATAAAGAAAAAAGTGGAGTGCTAGAAGCTTAAGAAAACCAAGCCTTTATAGCAAAATGATTACAAAATATCCAAGTTGCAAAAGAATTTTAAAATAAAACTTAGAAACTGTTCAATGTAAATACTGGTAATAGCATTCTCATTCACACAGCTGCTCTATTTAAAAACAACGCTGTTAGAAACTAGGGTATTTTTTTTTTTACATGATTGGAATATTCATAAATCGGTGACTAGTACAACTAAATCTCATCTAAATTAGATCCTTATAGATTTACAATGGATGTCTCTCTCAATGGAAGTTTCCATAGTTACAGCACAATTCTGCGTGGAGCACACTTTCATCACAAATTGTTCACGTTTATATACAAATAGTTTGAACGTATTTTTTTCGGCTTTATTGGAAATGAGACCGACAAGTTTTAAAGGAGAATTCATTGTCTGTGCCTGGGCACAGCAGTGGTCCCAGGAGAATTCTTTACTGCCCTCCTTTTCTCAGGGTAGTCAGCTATCACTGGGCCTTGGGGATCTTTGATGCTGTGAGTTGACTAAAGGTGCTGTTGAGGATATAGAGTGGCAAAAGTGATATGGAGAGAAAAAGTGTTTCTAAAAAAAATAATAGTATATTGTCATGGCATTTATAAATTGTATGATGGCCTTGCGGTTCAACTTCAGAGCCATCTTGCTGGAAAAAGACACAAAACCTGTTGTTCATTCATCCTTTCATGATATCTTTATCTCTTCTAATGATTTTCTACATTTATATAGGCTCAGACATAGCTGCTGTTTAGAATATTATTTCTGATACAATTCTGCAATTCTGAAATTGATTGAGACCTATTTCTTTTCACTAGTTTGATAAACTCAGAAAATAAACCAGGTTTTTTTATGACTTTGCTTCTGATCCTTATGTGACTAATTTGGCACAAGCCTTCTTGGCATGATTTAAGAGACAGGGCACATTCTTTTTTTTCTTCTCCCTGTTCCCTTACCAGTCCCTCATAATTAATATAAATTAGAAAAACCTGCAGGAGGCCTAGGCTCCTCTCTGAATCCATTTCCAAGATACAATTTGTTATGTTTAATTGCAAGTAGAGTGTCAGAGGCAAGATGGAAAATTAAGTTCTAAACATCTTGACGTGTAATGGAAATTAGGCTTCAACCACTGTCTGTGCCTTTCAAAATATTGCTCTGTTCCTAAATCTACCTGTTGAAATTGCTGCCCATTTCCAAGTTTTTCTATGTCCAAACACCTAGACATTTAATGCAAAATTATCTCACAGTAGTGCTGGGAGGAACCCTGGTCTTGAATCTGATTCGCCTCTTTCATTGCATTCATCAAAACAGAAACACTGATTTAGTTGCTTGATATGCAGGAGTTTCAAAATACTCTGGTCAGTTTGGGGAGTGACCATTTAGAAATGAATTTCTAAGCTTAGTTAATTATCGGTGTATTGAACCTGTCATTCTTTGATACTGTTTCCACTATTTTAATGATTTTCAGAATCTTCTAGTAGAGGATAGTAGAGTTATTTTCTTTATCTTTCAGCAGTTGGAAAATCTAATCGCTGCTAAAATTCTTCTGGGCTTTTATTAAGTTAGCTCTGATTTATGTAATTTGCCATGAAGTTCATTAAAGACTTCATTAATTTTTCACCAATCTGTAACAGTCTTATCACTGCTGTTTTTATTAGCTGAGATATAATTAACTAGGTTTGACTTTTTTAATTTGGGGGCAAGTCATTTACCTGCCCTCTCACCACTTTCATAATAATTACATTTTGCTTTGTCAGATTTGAAATGGTTCTCTTCTTATCCATCAGTTCCAGTGATTAAGACCCTCTATTTCAGACCAAGTGTTTGTACTGACATTTTCATCTCAGCAGTTTATGTTCTCATTATCTGACTGGATCTTCATTTTTTTTCTCTTTCCAGAAGAATCATGTGTTTTGATACTTCCAAGGCTAAAAAGGCAGGACCTGCGGCTCAACCACATACCCTGGATAGATTGATGTCGAGCCCGAGTTCTGTTGGTGTATGTCCATCTGCCTTCCGGAAGCTCCGTGGCTCATTCTTGGAACCAGAAAACAAGAAAGCCCTGCAGAGGTATGTTGCATATTAGACTACAAGTCAGGGTACTGATTACAAGTGTTTTATAGAGTACGAGTCTTTAACAACTTTCTGTACTCTGGTGAAGCTTCTCCACACCCCCTTACACCATCATCTGTGGTATGCCATCAGTCATTTGCACTTGACTTCAAATCTCTGCCAGTGATTAGCAGAGCACTAGCATTGTTAGGTGCATGGCCCCACTGAAGGCCTGGAAGATCACCTGGATCATTCTGTCTGTGATGGACCAGTGCACAAGTGACAGCCTAAGGGCCTGATTCCTAACCGACAAATAAAGATAAGGTGTCAGCAAGTAAGTAGCTACAAGTTCATGTCTTGAATGAAAGACATGACTGGCTGGAGATGAGGGATGATTATTTCTCCTTTGCTGACATGTCTGTTTCTTGCTGAAAGAGAGCATGGCTGGGAGTGTTGGTCTGTTCACGCTGAGTCAGCACACCTTTTCTTTGCATCTTAAAGCATGATCAGCTAAGAGGTTCTCACAGGAGCACTTTTGGCAATGTATTGGGCTGGCAAGAAGCCTGGCGTGCACTCTTGCTGAGACTCTCATAACTGTGTTATAGGATTACTTTCTGTTTCTTAGTGCAAGTTTCATGTGGAGTTTTGCCTCACTTCAGTATATCAGATCTCATGGGCTGATAAGGATTGGGAAAAAGCTGAAAATAAGTGATGTGAAGACAGAGCACCCCTTCTGGTTGGCTGTGTTTCAGTGTATAAATCATTTACTGTTTTTTCTAAATTTATATGATGTAAATAATAAATATAAATAGGTATTAAAGGCAGGAGTGGGAAGGGGAGTGGGAGGGGAAAAACTGACAGTTCTCCGGTTTGCCTCAAATCAAAGATGATTGACCTTTTTGAGTCAATCTAGGAATGGCAACATTAAATGAGTAATCACAATTTCCATAGGAAAAATGAATATAGTACCCTTTGTCTCCTTTTTTTATTTCTTTCAGAAATGGCATTTATAATCATTTCCTCTAATACTAATTAGCAGTAATTAGAGAAGAAACATGGTCTGGGATCTTGCAAAAAGCCCTGGTTGTATTTGTAATTATTGTTATAGTTTCACATTTTCTTCCTTTGCCCCATTGCATTTGAGTTCAACCTCGTTAGAGTAAAGTAGCCATGTAAAAGGTATCAGTGCTAATTAGATGATTGCTCCAAACCTTCTGTAACTGCAGTATTTGGAGCCTTTTGTACCAAAGGAATGTTTTGATGCAGAAAGCAAAGCAATACACTTTTTAGGCACAGAGCCTGTTTGGAACTCTCAGGTGAGCTGCTGCATGCACAGTAACCTGACAGACATGTATATTGTCTCCAGTACCTTAAGTGCAGTAAGTGTAATTCACATCTTTGTTAGGATTTTGACAAACCACGCACTGAAGGGCTTCTGGGATGTGCAGGTGACTCAGGTTCACGTGCTTTCATGGCTATGTTGCTTGCATTTACTTTACTAAAGAGAAAGCATGCAGCAAGACTAGGAAGCACCTTTTGCATACACTGGAATCTGCTTTGACGCAGGAGTATGTTCTGATATTTAACTGAGTTTATTCAGAGATATATCCTTTACATTTAAATGTTATTTAGCAGCAAAAGAGTGAAAGAATGTCAGTTAATGATTCTTCTGATTTTCAGTAAGGATTTACTTTCCTCTTGACAGATGGGAAACTATTAATATAACTTATTTCTAATTCTCATGATTGTTACAAATACCGCTTTCCTCCTGCACAGCATATTTGATGTGAAGAGCTAGAACAATGTGTGTCAGCATGGGAAATAAGCTTGCAATTCTGCACCGAGGTCTTCAGATCATACTCTCTAGAGTCTGTATCCTGTAAAATGCAAAAGCTTCTAATGATACTCATTATTTCCAGCAGATAAAATTAGACTTGATCAAATGTCTAAATTAAAATACCTTATTCTACTTAGGCTTCTTGATTAATTATTTTACAATTATTGTTCCAATCTTCAAATGTTCTCTAAATTAGCAATACTACCTCTAATCTTCAAATTGCTCCTAACATGTAGGCTCTATACCAGTATCAATTCGTGTGGGAATGGGAGGTTGCTCACACAGAATTCACAGCTTTGGAGAGATTTAATTCTCTAGTATTGGATGTACCAGATAAATTAACTTGCCTGCAACAAGCTGCAGAACTAGGATTTCTTATCATATCCTTGAAATTTTGAATTCACAAAGGTGAAAAGAAACAGTAAAAAGAATCATCAGAGAAGAAAGAAGGAACTTGGACTTTTGTCTGTTATTTCATGGTGGTTTTTTTTTTTTTTTTCTCATAATTTGTAAGTAAAGCTGTAACATTTTTGTGGTAAATTTTTGATAGTATAAAATGAAAGAAAATCTGTCAGTCTGCAATGGAAAATAAGCAATCTGATCTTTACATTTGAAAGATAATTGATAGTTTCAGGATCTCAGCACCTCCAAAATTAGAATTTAGAGGTTTTTTAATAGTCAGTGTCCTTCAGGATGCTTAGAACCCAAAGGGCTGGAGAGAGCTTCCCGTGATGTCTGTCAGTTAGCAAAGATGTTTTCCAAAGCTCAGAACAGAGATGTTATCATCCTTACTGAGTTGGCAAGATGGCCCTTTGTTCTTTTCCTGATTCACGTTTAGAGCTCTGCATCATTCCTGGCACTGTGCAGTTGTGGTTTACCTTTTCCGGCAGCCTTTGCAGAGTCCAACTCTATAGCAGGTGACTGGGTGTAGATAAAGTTCACCTCCAGCAACTGGTCGCTTCTGATGCACTGGACTGTGTGCGTGCTGCTGTGCTTCCAGGTGCTCCGAAAGCCCTCTTCCCACTCTAGCCCTTCAGAAAGATATGCCCCCCTGTCACTGTGCAAATCTGCACTTCTGAGTATACTGTAACTTGGTGATTCATTTTCATTTCCCTCAAGTGAATTGGGTGCTGGTGGAGATTTGAGTGTCCTGAGCAAGTCTTGCACGTTTTTCCATGATCTGCAGTAATCTATTATTCCAGCTTTACATTGATCTTGCACACAGAATGGCAGTCTGCCAAAATGTGTGCTGATTTCTCTCAGACATGCACACACTGACAAAAATCCCTTAGGGAATATCAGAAACTTGCAAACACTTTTGAAACAAGATATACAAAGCTTGATCTTAGTGGAAGCAGCTGGTATGTTGTTCACTCTAGCAACTGGCTTAACAGTACCGCGTTGTTGTTTTTTTTTTATGAGCACTTCTCTTCATCCTCATGAAATATTCGCTTAGCCTTCCTCAGTAGCCTTATGAATATTTTAAACTGTCTTCTACCAGCAGTACTCCTCTTACATATTATTTCCCCTAAGATCCGTTCTCAATTTATGTGCTACTCATTTGGCGAATGCCTTACTGTGAACAATCTTGCACTCCACAGTTCAGCTAAGCGTTCTTCAGTTTGAAGAGGCCTAAGCCTTGTGCACATAGATTCACAAGTAGCCTGTGAATCTAGATGTGGTAAAGGAAGGGAACAAAGCTGCATCTATCCCATGCACACGTGTAGATTTTCTCAGTGTCTTCCGTATCACCTGTGCTTCAGCACAGGCTTTTGTGCTGGGACATAAGTGCAGAACAGCAAACTGCAGTGTGAATTGGAAGCAGTTAGCTACTCCCTAGTAAGTACCAGTGTGTGTATGTACGCCATAAAATGTAGTGTCAACTTCTATCACATGCCAGTGTCCGTACTTGGATTCTACTGAAGCAAAGATGGTGTGTGTTAGTTTTCCTCTTTTTACAGAATTCTGTCTCACTCAATTTTATAGTCCATTCTCATTGTTCATTAACAGTCGTAGCTGGCAACATGTTTTATTAGACTGTCTCACGCTGGAGGACCTTACAGAGTACAGCACCCAAGAGAGACTAAAGAAATATACTGAAGAGGAATCTCTTCAACCATCATGGAAATGTATATTCTCTAATACAGAGTGCAAAATATATAAAACAAAGCATGGTAGTATGCAGAATGATTTCCAGTAATATGGAAAGAAAACCTGTGCACTTGAAGCTAATATTATCAGTCTTGCTCCAATCGACACCTCGAGACTTTTTATGCATTCATTTAAAGGCAGTAACTTATGTCATGTTGTCATCAAACTAACATTTTGAATACAGACAAAAAATTTGCACAGTGATGCTCTCAGAAAATTAAAATAGCTGAAATTCATTTAGGATGGGATAGATGGTGTGAACCCACCGCTTTAATTCAATTTCAGTACAGCACGTCGTCTGACCTAGGAAGGCAGTCATTCTGTTGCTGTTAATCATATAAGCACTTCTGTTATCACGTGTACTTTCTGTATAGTTCAACCAGTTGTTACAGGCAAAAACATTTGGTTTCTCTTAATGGGTAGGGATAAGAGGAGCTTACGTGTTTCTGCTGAATGTATTTAGAGACTAGTAGCCCTAATATCTCTTCAAAATAGGGTTAACGATAGAGAAGTGTTCAGGCCAGTAGAAGATATGCTAGTACTTCTGTAATGTATTTTCTGCAGTATACTTTTGATGGAAACACTTGTCAATGGGCTTGAATGTGCCATAGATTCTCTTGGATTTGGATTATTCTGTTTCTCATTTTTATATATTTTTTTTATGTATATATATTTCTTTATATGCATTATATATTTCTTTTTTTAAAATATATTCTTTGCATTTAAAGACATTATTTTATGCTTGTATTATGTTTTAGGAGATATTTCTTTTTGTAATTCAGAAATAACTACGTAGGCCGGAATTTCTAGTTATTTCTTACTACTTACGTCATAGTCCATAGCGTAGAAATAGAGGTAAAGCATTAATACCAGCTTTTTCAAACAATATTGCTTTTTTTTTTTTTTTAAAATCACTGATTCTTAATCTTTCAGGAAGGTGTAAAGTATAAGAGACAGGTAGAAGGTTTTGCTCCTCTGCTTCAATATCTGGAGGAATAACGTGCTCTCAGTGCCAACCCGATGTCTTCCTTTCCATTATAAGTGGCAGAGAGAGGTAGTGCTTGGATTTATGTACCGTGTTTGGATAGCAGTCAGATAAGGTATCTGACAGGACAGAGTCTGTTCTCTAAAACTTGATTCTAATGGGATCAGTCAGTAAAACCCTCAGGCTTTGATCACTTCAGGCTTACTAATTTATGAAATGAATACTGAGGGATGGCAGCTAGGTGAGATTAGAAGAAAAAAGTCTCTCCCGCACTGTGGGAGGAAAACAGGATATGCAGCACTGATGTTAGTGGAGTTGTTTGGAAGGGGCAACAAAACTTATTTCTACAGACCTGATAACAGCTGAGCAGCCAGCAGGCCTATAGGAGCTCTGATGTTCAGCTAGCGAAGCACTTGGGCTGCAGGGTTGTGGGGAATGGGCAGCACAAGAGAAGTGGAGGTGCTAAAGGGAGAACAAGTCTTTTCCTCCTGGTAGCGTTACCATTTGGAATCCGGGTTGTCTTTCTTCTCCCATCCCTATACTGTTTATGGCTCTTCTGTTTTCTTTAAATAGGGTTGAAAAGATTATGTGGATTTCCTGTAAGAGTTCCAAATTCTGCTTTCCTTCTACAAAGAGTGCTTTCATTATTTGCATTAGAGAGAATTAACTGAATTTGGGGTACGAATTTATTTGGGGAAGGAGATGGGATTGTTTGGTTGGTTCTAATTCTAATTGAAGAGAAACAAAATATCACTATTTTTCATGATAGATATCTGCAAAATACTGAGACAGATATTTTAAGTACCGTATATGTTAGCAACACTGTCTCTGATTTCAATTGAGGGTAAAAATAGGTTGCAGTTATTTATATGCATTGTGCAATGCAGACATGTTACCATCTTGAGCATTATTTGATCAACACTGAGTGAAAGAGTAACAATTTTCTGACAGTATTGCAGAAATACAGAATACCAAGACCATATCAAAAAATAAGCTGTTTTTTGCACTTCTCATTTACTTATATTTAGACATTAGGTACTGTTCGCCCTTAGTTGGAATCTTAATTTTTCTTAAGTAAAACCAACGAGGAAACTGTGAACAAAAGTCAAGATTACAAGACCCCTTTTAAGCTGCTGAACTGATGCAACTTTCAGATATTCTGAGGAGGATTTTGCATGTTGCATAGGGATATGTCTGACTTAACTCAAGTCCTGTAGTCTTGAAATACTCATGTTATGCAGAAACTTGTCTGAATATGAATGTCATCAAAATCTGGTGCATTCAAATCATGGCTACCCAAATAACTGTTATTCTTGTATTCCAAAACTCAAGTCCAAACACATCTAATCTTAGTTCAGACCCAGATATAAATTTCACAGTTGAGATCTCTCCTATTCCCAGTGCAAGCTGTTAGTAGATCAGTCTCAAATCTGCAAGAAAAATGGATGATGTTTTTAAGTAAATATTAGTCATGTCTGTGATACTATCCAGTGCTACTTATTTTGAAAATCTTCCTTTAAATGTGAACAAAAAAAATAATTTTAGAATTGTCCTATATGATCAAACTGCTGCTCTGAGTGAGCTATGTTTGTATAATCAATCTGTTGCATTCTGTTCTTGGAGTTATAGTTCATGGTTTTCAAAAGTAATTTTTCTCAAAAAATTATGTAAATCCCTATACACCCCTGCAGTAAATCCAAATCAACTGGGATTCTGTTGGATTTATTTCTCAAATGTCTTTTTACTTTTCAGAGCTGAAATAAGAAGTGTTTCTGTTTTTCAGTGTGCCAAAGTAATTTGGCTTTTGTGTCCTCTACAAGGGAACCTATTTCCCTGTGGAACTCTCCCTCGGCATGTAACCAGGAAGAGGTGCATCACTCAGTTCAAGTCACCAACATGTGAATAAAAAGTCAGTTTTAGAAGCATTTAAAAAAAAAAAAAATATTATGTAACTCCTGTAGTAGCTCTACACAGATACATATACAAAAAATAACCAGTGAAACTGAGCAGGGATGTAATGCATTTGCATATCACAGATATTTGCTGTTGTATTTCCACAGCTGTTTTTCTTTGTGTTTTAATGCACCATCTTAAGCCCCTAAGCAATCTCAAACAGCCATCAATTAGAGCTCTGTAGAAAATGTTTCCATTTCCCTGAAGTATGGTATTTCCCTTAATATTGCGTACGTTAGCTTAGTGGGTGGCTTGCTTTTCGTGTGTTTTTAGAGTTAGACCTCCAAACAATGATGTTCTTTCTGTCTGTAATTAACAAAGTGATTTGTGGAAAGAAAGTGGTGGCAACAGAAATGCAATTTTCTGTCTATATTTACCAAGTGAGAAAGCCAGGGCCCAATTTCAGTTCAAGTCAGTAGGAACTGAAAAGCCATAGAAGCTGTAAACTCTTCCACCCCATCCCTGCCTTAAGCAGTCTTTGCCTTCCCTGCCTGCATGGCTGCCCTCCTCTGCTTGCATCCTTTCAAGCCTTCTTCTTTAATCCTCTGCCCCAGTTCCCAGCCAGCTCCTGTGGGCTGGGACTTTGAGACCTGGTTGCCTCTGCTCCTCCCCAGATCTTCCTCTGTTCTTATCTCTTGTCTTTTCATGTGCCTGGACATCATTGATCTCCATGGGAATTGTATCAGTGTAGTTCATGTGCTTTTAATTCCACTAAAGTAGGATCACCACTACTTAATTGCAGAATATGTGGCAGCGCAGCCTCTTCCTTTTCAGCACCAGCCGACCATGTCGACTCAGAAAAAAAAAGAAGGTTCTATTTTTCCTTTGCTGAAGGTTAAATGTGTAGGCAAAGAAGTAGAAAAAATCTAGGGTGAGTTCTGAATTTCACCATCACACAAAAGATGTGGCTTGGTGGGAGTACAGGAAATGCAGCTCCTTGGCATTCTTCTGATGCAGCTTACTGCAGACTTCTGCCAGTGAAAAGAAATACTTACAGTTTCCTTTAAAAGCAAGCTTTTAAGCGGGCTAAAAGAGAAGGTAAGGAAGATTATTCCAAGCAGAGCTTGGATTTAAATTAAACAAAGTGACAAGTTGCATATATTTCTTAAACTTGTGACATTTATTTAACAACATTTGTGCTGTGGTTGGATAAATCATGGGAAGTAATGCTCTGCACAAAGTTAGTCCACGATTAATGCTGAATAACTGCTTTTTCAAGCACCTCTTACTACTCCTAAGAAGCTAGGAGTAGCTGCTTGCTCTTCATTATACAATTATCAGGTTCTTATCCTTTTATGCACCATAATCTAGCTTTAGGCCTTTCTCCATCCATAGCTGTGCCTGTAATTGAGTTTACTTAGGAAGTGAATTATGCACTTGTCAGTAACAAATCTGACAGCCTCATTTGTCTGGTTCTCAAACAGCTGGCCATGCAAACAACAATTATTATCAGGCACAATCCCACTATTTGTCAGCTCAAGATTTTTTCTTCATTGCCTGTCTAGAATACCTTCTATCACTAAAACACTTTACAGGCGTTTATGACTTTCTGAAAGGTAGGAGAGCCTATAGATCTAATGTCAGTTTGTAGTGTTCATCAACACAAAATGCTTGAGTTATTGTACTAGTCTGTATTTGTAAGGGAAGTTTATTTATCTAAATCAGCTAACTCAGCCTCCTGTCCAGTGCAGGCTAACGGCGATGGCCATGTTCACTGTTACCACAGGAAGTGTTTCCAGAAATTGGTCACAAAAAAGAAATTCGATATGTAAGTATAAGAAAATTAAAATATATATTATGTATATAGCCAGACATGACTATGCCAGTTACTGCGGTGCAGCAGCAGCAGCAGCACAGCTCAGAACTGATAAGCACCACAGAGAGAAGAAAACTTCTGGATAAGATTCAGAAGATGCCAGTCTGAGGCATGATGTGATACACAGAATGAAAGGGAGAGGGGGAGAGTCCACTGTCTGTCTCCCTGAACAAGGCTGCACTCCTACCAATGTACTTCACTATGGCACTATGAAAGACATTGTTTTTCTTCAGGGTTCAAAGGTACTTTAGTTTCCCGTATTATCATTTCAGATTGGTGCTTCCAGGATTAAATCACATCTGTGCTTCAGATGAAAGTGTACAAATGAAGCCTCATGGATGCAGGAGCAGGAATACGTTTCCTGGAGAGTAAGCATATAATAAAGAAGCAAGCTGCTCTCTGACATTTTCAAACTCTTGAGCGCTTGCTGTGGCTACCTCATATTCTAGTACTACTGCAGCAGGAGAACGAGAGGTGTTACAGGTGACTGTAGATTATGGATGCAAGGATGATAATAATCCTGTGTGTAACTAAGGACCTAGCTCACATTTCAGTACCAGCACATTTGACATTGAGTATTTTACTCATGGAGACTAAATAAACTGCTCGATCCTCATGCTCATGGAAGAGGGAAGACTTGCTTGTTGTGGTTCAGTTCTACTCTGTTCAGCAAAAATCATCCTTCGGCGTGCATTAACCTTCAGCAGTTGTTGGTATCTTTCTTTTTTGTTGTATTACAGAGGTATTAAAAAAAGAAATGTGGATTCATATACTTCATTGCTTCCTTGAATGGTACCACAATGCCATATGATAAAGCTGTTTTGACCAGTGCTTTAGCTTTGCTGAGATTAGTTTCACAATACATCATAACTGATTTAGAAAGCATTGTCATGCAATTATGGTATAACAAAATGTTCTGTTCCTCCTGGTCATCTGCAGATATGAATGGCACTGCCTAACACTTGTCAGAGTAACACCAATCTTTATTTCTCATGACACTTGAGTTTTTCAGTCTGCAGCTTAAAGTAAGAAAATTCAGCTTCAGAAGATTTCTAGAAATGTTTTTTTTTCTTAGAAACTTTTAGAAGCAATGTAGAAAAAAGGTCTGGTACTTTTAATTAGCGTCCGTGTGTTTCCAAGTGCCAATGGCAGCTTCTCTGACAAACCACGGGTAATAAAGTCATAGCTCAGTATTCTCATCAGAATATCACCTGACTGATCTTTTTAATTCCAAAGGGCTTTCTTGGGCAAGATAAAGTCACAGAGATGCAAGAAATTAAGGATTGGTGCAGCCACTGAGATTTTCCGACATTCTCATGCTTATGACTGTAATTCATGGCAATATTAATAGACAGATTGCCCTCCTAGTTGAAGTACATTGTTTTTTAAATAAAGATCAATGTATGTAAAATATTTTTCAGATTCAGTACATGAAAGTACTGCTTCTAATGAGTCAGCAAATGGCAAACAGTGGACTACTGACATTCATTTTACCTGAAGAACACTTCAGCTCAGAACTAGTATACATTTACTTTAGCCATCTAAGTGAGGTTATCTCAATATAACTAAAGCACAACTTAGACAACTTAACACAAAGAAAAGCATTAAAAGGAAAGTTTAATTAGGGTATTACTTGGTTTTATTTTATGCCACTGAATTTTTTTGGTGTCCAAGAGTATTCAAGCATGATCATTAAGCACACAGACATTACTGAGTATCAGTGGTTCCAGATAATCAGAGAAAAGTAATCTTCAGTATTACAGAAAATTTGCACAGGCTAATAGTTTGTACAGGATTTTTTGTGGTACAAACCCCCAGCAAAGTGAGCATCTAGATATGTTATTGTTATGGATGTTTCAACAGTAAAAATTCTGTTCTCAGAGGCAATGGTTTTGTGGTGGTTAAGACATGATCAGAGTATAGTATCTTCGTTATCTGTATTAATGTCATCTTTCCATGCACTGATGCTATCTAAAACCTCTTTTTATTAGGATATCAAGTGGGTTTGATTGGGGAGTTATACATGCACTGTATATATAAAAGCTCATTTTTCCTCCTTAAGTTTAAAATGTAATTTATCCCAATAACTACCTTGTGGTATATACACTGGGGGGGGGGGGGAAGAAAAAAAAAGCCATGTAACTACTTTTCTCTGAGGCAAAATTGCTAGGCAATTGCTGTTTATTTTAATTTTCTTTTGGATAAAACTTTAATCTACGCTTGCTAGAGGCAGAAGAAATTCTGTAATGGGATCACTGTTGGAAAACTTTTGGAGTGATTTTTTTTCCAGAAAAAAAAAAGGGATTTTATATGAGAGGAGGAACACTACTGAAGCATGTTTTCCTCCTGTCATTTCATACAATTAGATCAAAATACTATTCCTTGTACTTTATTTTCTTTTTGTGTGTTTTGAAAGTTTATACGTAAAGTCAACATCATTTAACCAAATTTTCAATTGGTTACAAGTACAGCCTTTGCTAAATGAAATTGATTAGAGCCATATTGAAGAATTTGAACGGAAAGAGAGCTGGCTGTAGAAAATTAACACAGACACAGATAAGTCACTAAGACAAGTACTTTTTATATCTGACATTTAATCTTAGAAGTATGTGACCTCTGTTCACATGAGAAATGTGCAGTCTGGAGATCTTCTTTGTTGCATCTAAATATCCAAACAGTACTGTCTGCTAGAATATCACCTTTCTGAAGTGCGCCAGAAGCCTGTCCTTTCTTATCAGAGTCTAATTTGGCAACGCTGACACACACACACATGCCTTCTACACTCGATTGTTGCAATTCATTATAGCTAGGAATTAAGCCATTTGCCTCGAGACATCTCCAGCCCACTCACTTGGCAGCCTGAGCTGCCAGCTCCCTGCTGCCCACTTTCTGCTCTACTCTCTGGCCTGGCTCCCTGCAGAACACAGAATCCAGTCCAGGGGTGATAACTCCTGAAGGGCACAGGCTGCCTAATCACAAGTTGTCACTGGAGTTGGCACTGCCCAGTGCCAACTGGATGGGTGGATGTGCCTGGAGATGGAGCTGGCTGTTCCCTCACAGACAGGCACGTTCTTCCTGTTTTTGAAGCCATCTCCTGAATCCTTTGTACATTCAAACAACCCTCTGAGATGTTCTGCATTCACACAGAATGAGAAATAGCCCAGCCTCTCTTCTTTGTAAGTCTTTTTTTTTTTTTAAATAAGGTGCTGAAATAAATAGAGGCATTTAAAGTTATTCATTAATCACTATACGTGAATGAATTTATCTGAAAATAGTATCTTGCTGAGGTTCAGGAAAGTCCGAGCAACTGCTACGTCCTGCTGCTATTACACAAACAGATTCTGTGATCATGAGATTTATCTCACACCAGATGGACCAGAAGTCTCTAACAACAGCTAGTAGCAAATGTCTAAACGAAGAGTTGCCAAATTGAGTTAGCCTCATGGAACAATTTCCTTAAAAGCCATTCCCAATTCTTTGCAGTCTTTTTCTTAGGAACATCCTAAAGGGGTTGCCTGTGGGTCTGTGTTTAATAGACTTTGGATATGTGTAGAAAACTGTTAGATACAAATAGCTGTTCTCAGCAAAGAGGTCACAAGAGTGTGTGAGAGCGTGAAACTACATTAGTATTGTAAAAACTAAATAGAAGGTTCTCCTGCTCCACAGCAAGTGAGAGACCTAAACTTCAGTTTGCTTTCACCTTTGCAGTCCATTAAGTACCACTAAGTGGGGGAAAAGAAGTGTATTTGCATGGGGATAATAGAGGAGCACAAATAACAGAATTTGATTTATGCTAAAATGGAGAGCACAGTTTAAGAGTGTAACAGATTGTCGCGGTTTCAATAGGTGTAAATGTGACCGGCTATGTTTGGACCAGCTTCTTTTTCAGTACCAATGGGAACAGTTAAGTCAGAATCTGGTAGGGGAGACTCTGATCACAGCGTGGTAAGACATACTGGAAATTCAGTGAATGTTACTCGCCCCGCAGCTGTTGGGTTTGCCCCCAAGCCTGTGGAGATATTTGCCTTTTGAATTTTCATTTAAAGTATGAAGGACAAACATAGTCCTTGTGTGCTTTTCTCTTGTTATTGGCATTTTGTACAGCAAAATTTTTAAATTAGTGACCAAGAAGTGTTGCAGTGGCTCCAGTCTCGTCAGCTACTTAAATATAGCTGTAGTTTCTTTATCAATAGGTGAGTTTTCTCCTTTGATATGACAAGTATTACAGCACATAAGCAGATTAAAGGTCTCTTCAGCAGTTTGGCTTGATTTTGGTGATTGCTGGGCCAACTCTAATGCAGCCTCCTGTCACCTCCTGTACAGCTTATTTCCAAATCAGCCTATACTGGGGATAACCAGAGGTGAGGCCAAGCTTGAGTTAAAGGGCAGGACTGCAGTCACAGACATGCAGCCATTTCATCATTTTTTTCTTCAGTGGCTGACATGGAAAGGAAAGAAGTGTGGGATGTTGACAGTAGTGAAAGTACTCAAAAGGAAAGGTGAAAAATTTCATGGGTAACTGTAGTTAGCTGGAGGATATCAAAGTAGATTTTAAAGCATTAAAACGTGTACTTACCTGATCGGGTGGATTTTGTAATGAATGCTGGACAGGATTTCCTTGTTCTTCGTAAAATTTGATGTAATTTATTAGATTATCACCTCTGTTGTTAGTGCTAGAAGCAGGATTCTGTAAATCCACATCAGAAATGAATACCCTGAAAAATTTTGAAGGCTATAATACGAAGTAGTTGTAAAGCAAACAAAGAAGCAGCAGTGTGAATGTCATTTTCACTAAAATAATGAGGCTTCACCTTAGGCCAGAATTATATGTAAGTGGAATAAAATTGCCAGTAATGACCTTGGTCATTGATGTTTAATTATGCATTTCATTATGTAAAGTTTCTATTGTAAAGGAGTTAACTAGTAACACATACAATGTCTCTCTTCTAACTTATACGCACCTGTTCTTAATTATCACTACCATAGTATTGAAATTAATACTGAAAAATGCTTTGTTACTTTGCATTTTACTTAGCACGCTATATACAACTAGGATTACAACACCTTCAATGAGCTCTGCTGACAGTGGATGTTCATCTATTCATCCTGCTGTTCCATACCATATGGTTATTTGCTGAAGATCACTGTTAACATTCCTCTTTGTTCTAAACTCAGGTCAAACCATACCTTCCTGTAAATCCAAGTTTTGCAGTGAAGACAGAAATTATCTGAATATGATTTTAGTCAGCCTTTCTAAAACATTTTAAAATCACCCTCTTTTTTATTTTCTGTCATTTTTTATCTTATCAGTTATAGATTTTCTGTTACTGTCATATACCATTTCTGTAAATAGTCTACATAAAATAACTAAGTAGATTTTTGTGGCATTCATTATCATTTGATGTCCTGACAGAAATAGTTGCTAGGGCGAGGAACTGTGCCGTTACGTGAGGCTGTAGTCTGAAAGCCTGTTTGTTAACCATTCACTGCTCACATACATCAGTTTCTATGTAGAAAGTCCAGTTTCTGTAACATTTAAATGGAAATGAGTAATGCATTCTCATGTAGTTAGTGAAAATTTTCATTGATATACATCAACAATTATATTTAACAAAGTTCTGCCACAAGTAAGCAATCCTTAAAATAGTAACCTTTCAAGTTTCAGCAAACCATCAGTGAGGTTACAGATCTCTGACCTAAAATTTCATGGAGCCAACAACAAAGGAATAGAATGAGAACTCCTCTGTATTTTTTCGCAAGTTCTACTTTTATTTTTGTTTTGAAACTGTATAGCCCACTGAGATTTCAAACACACAGCTACTTAAAGCTATACATTAAAGCTAAGGAATAGTTTGTGGTAAATTAAACCTCAGTGGGCACTTGTAGGAAGGTAGACGTGGCTTTCTAGATGGTATCTGATTCCTCAACTGTTAGGCAGATATTAGGTATGCTTCAGGCAAAATGTGGCTTAAGGTGCCCTTCCAGATCCGACACCTGTTCTCATTTAGTTTTACACATACTTGAGTCAGACCAACCACAGTGTTTTCCTTTCTCTCTTCTCTGGTTATCCTCCCACTTAGTCAAGCTACAGCCTTATAGCACTGGCTGCTATATGATGAATGGTCACATAAATCTCCAGACTGATCCTCATCACACTCGTATTCTAAGCTAAAAGATTTTGACTGTCTCGCATATCACTGACATGTGATTTCATGTTCCCAGTAGGAGCAAAAATATGGAAAGTGAATTAACAACTAGTAATTATTAGCAACAACCTACACAACCGTTTTTACTACTAAGATAGTAGTTGGTCCATGATATACTAATATACAGAAATAACACAAATTAGCTTATGATTTTTTAGAAGAACAGAAATGAAAGTTTATTCCAAATTACAACTTAAAAGTATGTTCATGCTAAACTATAGCATTTTTTTCACATGAGAATGGATTTCTCTGACATTCTCTTAAGTAAATTGAAGTTTTTCAGTGTAACTTGTACTGGATGCTCTCAGTATTTGTTGGTGTCTCAAGATGATGACAATTTTTCCCTGTGGAATTCAGAAGCTGAAAAAGAGAGAAACTACAGTCATAGCAAGGAGGAACCTTTAAAAAAAAAAAAAAAAAAAAGTGACTAATGTTGCAAATTCTTAAAAAGCTTAAGAACAAAAGTAATACTCTCAATTTCTGGGTAGTTAGTATTTGGATCTGAACACTGTGCTGTAGGTTCAACTACATACAAAGCCAAGCTACTACTGATAAATGACAGCCAGGGTTTGTTTCTAGTGTGAATATAAGGCTGACAACCCAAAAGTGTGCATTTAAAGTGTTTAAATTATTATTTTGCATAGTTCTTTAATATTTGTATTTAAAATAATTATTCAAATAAGCAATCCTGACAGATCAGAAGGAAAATCTCAGGACTGCAGAAATGTCTGCAATATAATTACATTGTCAATATGTTTTAAGTTATGAAGATAATTACAGTTTATCTTCACAGAGAAGTGCTCTAGACCATCACAAAGTAATTGTTACATGTAGTCACAGAATCTACTTAATTCTCTCATCCAAAATTAGCACTTGTGGTTTTAGGGCTTGCTTTAATGCTTGTGGAAGAAAGAGAAGCAACAAACATTGTCCTTGCTCTGCACAAGCATTCCTGCTTTTATCTTCCAGCCCCCTAGTGATTGGTGATTTCTATTTCTGCACTTTTTCTGAGTAAATTGCTAGTTTGTGTAGAAATTTTGTGACATGCACAAATTGTGTATTGGTTTCCCTTTCTGTAATGAATCCCAGTTTACTGATGCAGTACAAGGCTATTGTCTGATTTGGGATCAATCACTGGAACTCTACTACTGTAAAGCAACTGGAATTGTTCATTAATCTTCCAGTCCAGTAGTTTTATCTTTCATGAAATAGAATTGATTTCCTTATCTGAGCTTGTGAAGGAGTGCAGAGTGCATCTTTCTTGATTCATGGCTCAGGATAACCAATAATGAAGAAGCTTTGGAAGTCACAGATTTTAGGACACCAGAAATTGCTGTTTTAGGTGCAAAAGTCTGGTATTTACTCGTAAGAGGACTGCATATTGCACAATAACTAGATAGCATATGGAAATGCGGGAGTAGTCTCCACTAAAATTGATGTTTAAATTTTAAGAAATAAGATCCTTTGGGAATATAAGCATTTCTACAGATTTTAGTGTATTTATTCTATGCCAAATAGCTTCAAAACAGTTTATATACTACAATAAATCTCTTCTGTTGCAAGACAGATACCTTTATTTTTTTACTTATATACTGTGTTTGAATCAGTTGCAAAAAATTAGAAGAATCCTTGAGTTGAACTATTGAGTAATTTAAAGCTTATTTTTCAAGTACCAGCAGGATCAGGACCAGACAGCCTGTCTGCCATAGTCCTACCTATTTTCAGGCCGGATAGTACCAAGAAGCACTGGAAATCTGATGAGTATCCTGTTGGGTTGCTTTGTTAGTTTATTTACCAACTTCATGGTTAGTGATCCTTCAAATCCTTCTCCAAATCATTGGAGAGTCTTCTGATAGTAATTTTAAGCCCAGTGATAGCAGTATCTAATGTTACTTGGAGTCATTACAAAAAGGAGCCAAGTCTTAGTTCTCCTCTTCTGTTTAACCAAAGTTCTACAGTAGTCCTCTATCTAGAAATTAACATTTGAGGAGCTATGTTGTTTCCCATTCCTTTCCAGTGTAGTCTGGGAGTGTTTGTACGATTCTTGTAATGCCATCAACACAAAGTCTTGACTCAAAGTCTGATAAAGATGGTCTATATTACTCTGAATTTAGTTTAGATCGTAACTCTTTACCTACTATCTACCCCATCTACTTTGCTGTAAAAAATGCAAATAATTTAAGCCTGAAGCATAATTAATGTTCCAGACCTGCAGTCCACTTCCACATGACTACTCTTCGAATAAGGTCATGCTTTGTTCATTTTCTTTCCACTGAGAAGATACTCCAGGCTGTGCTAATATGCTGTGGACAGGAAGGAGAAATGAGCTGCAATTATCCCCTGATCAGCAGCATAATTTTCTTAATAGCCGTTTTTCTTGCTGTCAGATGCCATTTGCTCTTATTTTCAGAACTGTCTGCATTAATAATGAGGCTGTGCATCTAGATATTACTGTTAGCAGGGCATAAGCTCTACTAAAGTAGAAGTTAACAGCCACTGTCTGTGCAAAGACTGCTGTCAACAAATGCTCAGAAGTAACAAGGGAGATGGAATGAAATCTCTCTTAGCATAGTTGTTTGGAAAGCAAAGCAGCTGGAAATAAACCCATTCCACCAGGGTAAAGTCTTGATCTCCTCCAACAAATTGTCCAAGAGCACGAGCGGGAACTATAAATGGAGTAAACTTATGTTTACATTCTGTAGTTGCTTATTTATTTAAACGAAATATTTTGAGTTATCTCAATTTTCTTATCACAGTGAGATCTACTATCTTTTTGTGGTTGTTGTTGTTGTTGCTTTAAGCCAATGGTGTGCTCAGATGTAGTTTGAAGGATCTGTTAAAATTCGACTGCATGCAGAAGACCTGAACAAGGCCAGACTGTCATCAGTAGCGCCTTTTTTGGATTACATCTCACCTTCATTTACCACATTGCTAAATGACTTTCAAACTGTGATAGAACTGATTGCAGACTAGCGTCCCCGCAGGGCAGATGGGGTAAATAGTGAATGCAACTGGAACTCATTCAATTCTGCAGACACAGAAGTGCTTAAGCAACTGTGCCATTCAGAAGGCATTACCCAGATTCCTCTCAAAGGAGAATGACGTGGCTAATGTACCACACAAAATCTACATGAGATTTCAGTGTGAACTGTTGAACCTCAAAAAATCATTATTTTTTCATGTCTGCAGGGGTACTTCGGGAGTAGTTTTAAACAAAAGAACAGATCAGTTGAGAAAATATAAACATAGTACCTCCCATTTGCTTGATCTTCTTAATGTAATCTATGACAGGAGGTATTAAGTATCGTTACTGGGGGATAAAGTAAAAAGCCTTTATTCTACATATGTCTGAATTAAAAGTGAAGGTAAACCCAACTACCAGTGCAAGGTAAAGTCCTGCATAATAGTGAGTTACAGCAGTTGTCTGAAAACCTTATTAGTTCAGTGGATCACATTTATGTAGATGTTAATAATTATAAATAAGACATTCAGAATAATGTAAAATAGCCTATCATAATACTTAGTGTGTCTAAGTTATTGCCATAGTGTTACAATTACTGGAGTTTAATAGAGAAATATAGGACACGTGAAGTAAGTAATTGAGATAAAAGAGCATGATAAATTGGTATGGTCCTGCAGAAAGTGATGAGACACAGTTATTAATTTCAACAATTTCAAACTTATATAAAGCAAGTTCTGCTTCTCTTGTGTCAATGATTGGCTGTGTTAAAGCAAATAGTCCATACTCGTAATGTAATTCCCATAGTTCATAAATCTGGAAGGTTTGTTAAACATCCCATTTGGTTGTTCTGCAGTGCTGTGCTGCTTGTCCTTGAGTGTTTCATCCAGTTGTAATTACAGATGGAGATGTCTTGAAGTGCTGTAGAATATCTCTGTGCTTTGAAGTGTCTGTCCTGAATGATGTAGACATGCCATCAGCCTGCCTCACTGCTAAGGGCATTCATGAATCTCAGATAAAATAAGATAGTTCTTTTTTGTGTCTCCCTTATACTAAAAATGCCCCTCCTTTGCTATCCCTGGAGTTATCCCATGAGTCTTCTGCCCTTTTGAGTGGCTTTTTCAGATGGAGGTAAAGAACACTGACTGGCTAGCAACAGAACATGAAAAACAAGAAAGAGGAGAAAAAAATTCAGAAAGGTACAATAGCCGCTACGCTTCTACTTTTCTGTGAGAAATAGGGCAGAGGTTTTGCATAAGTAAAATAATTACCACCGTAGGAAATGAGTCATGAGAAATACAAAAAGTCCAGAAAGCAAATCAACCTGCTGTTTCTTGGAGCAGAAATTCTTTAGGAGAAGTATGGGAACAGTTTCTGCTGATGACTTAAGGAGTGTGGAATAGTGTTTTGGAATTTAGCTTATGGTTAATAAGGAAATCTAGAAAACAAAATGCTTATATGGTAGGATATCTAGCAAAACCCTTTTTGAGCTCCTTTCTATGAGCTCTCCTACTTCTCCATGTCAGTGACTTTTCCAAAAGCCCCACCAAAATTCTTTGGCCTTAGTGCACTACTGCTTTGTGAGTATCAGGTCTTAAAATAGTCTAAAAATTGAAGGTGACATAATTTCACACACACGTACTCTGTCCAGCAATTAATTCTTCTGTTCCCAGGACAATCTTCCTCCTGTAGTTGCACACATTTCTTCCACACCTTTCTCCTCACTCCATCTTCCCTATTCCCAGAGGATTGCAGAAGATCTTCAGCTCTACTGCTCCAAAGAGCAGAAAGAGAACAAAGCATAAGCTTTAGTGTCTTTTGCTTGGAGGCTGAGGAGAAAAATAAAAATACGCAGGTCTTGTGAGATGCTACAATGTTTTCAATGAATGAAACTGTACAGTGAGTGAAACACTGTCCAAGAGAGAAGGGAACAATTTTTAAAATGTTTGTACGTTCAGATTAGTAGTTAAGACTTTGCATAGATATTATAAGAGGAATGACTAAGATTGGATGAAACTGAAAATATGTGTTCTGAACGTGAATTTTTGCAGTCAGAAGAATAATTACAAGAAATAATTTGAGAATAAAGAGGTAAGAATAACAGCTGGAAAATTTCTCAAAGGAGAGCCTCCCAAGCTTTTGATTTCCAGAACTCCTTCAGTACAATATTTAATATATGATGCAATGTTCCTAGGATTCACAGCTGCAGATTTTCAGAATCTGGGAAAGACTGGAGGCTTGTGGCTGTTTAAATGTTTCACCTGTGTGTCTGAATATAAGGAAAAAACATATAAAGTTGGGAGAAGGAATTACTCCTGGGACCAATGTGTGTGTTTCCCTGACAATTTAGGAACGTGCAGATTATCAGTCTGGGCCATTTTTTCTCTGGAACGGTTTCAGGAAATCCATCAGCCTTGTTTTTCCAGCTGCTTTTCTTCAAAGGTAGCTAGGTCAGCATAAAACTTTCCATAAGAGAGCAGCATCTGCATCCTGCCCCACTGTACACACCCCCTTCTTCAGGCTCCTCACAGGAGACATGGTGTCATTTCTGATGGGGGAAAGGAGCAGTGTCAGATGCCTGCTGTGTGGCTCCTCTAAAAAATCATATCCAAATTGAGATATTTCACAAACACCAAAATCTGTCTGTTGTACTTGCATCTCTTTTGATAAAGACCAATTCCTAGGATTCATTAGTAAAATAAAAACTTGAAATATACTTTATATTAAAAGAGTCAGAATTAAAAAAAAAAAAAACAACAACAACAATAACACATTACAGTTTCTTGAATGAGCTATTTCAAGCTTGAGAGCATTTTCAGAATTGCATTTCAGACACAGAAAATCCAAATCTTAAGTTTTCAAATTAATTAAAAAACAAAAACAACCAACACAGAAAAAGAACTCATAATGTTGGTCATTGAAGTATTCATATAAAAATTAAAGAGGAACCTCAGGCTTTTATGATATTAATATGTATATGTTTCCTTTGAAGTCTGATCCTATAGCTACGGACATCAAAGACTGAACCTCTTTCTGCAAGAGACTAGTCTCTGAAATGGAGATTCTGTTACCTGATTCTTCAAGTAACGAAGCTTTTGTGAAGACCCTGTTATTAGTATGTACTTACACTATGCTCTACAGATTACCACAGTATATTCAGATGTCTTCAGGAAGAGATATGTGAAAATGCTATCAGTTGAGAATCTGGCTGTAGAATCCATACGTTAATTATATCTCTTTTGAGGAAGCATATCCTAAGTCAGAAAATCCACCAAAATCTGTTTATCCATAACATTAACACATCAAAATTTATTATTCAAAAGAAAATGTCATAAAAACAAAAACTTACAGCATTTGCATAATTCAGACAAGAAATTTCATGTCAACTATTGCCAGTTTTATTGGCACTTTGTATAATGATCCTCTCCTGTATTTGCTTCATTGAGCCCTAATAACATTTGCCTTTCTTCCTCGATTGAAATCCTGTTAGCATGACAAACACTGGACGAGAAATCTGGGTGATTTATGAGAATGATTTAGGAGGAATTTGATACAGCATCATACAATACTTAATCCTTAGCCTTGACCTTCATTAACCAGATAAATACTTTCAGGTTTTTGTTTTTTTTTTTTTTAAAGCTGAATTTCATGTGCTAAAGTTTACCAAAGGAAAAAGAAAGAGGGAAGAAAAAAGAAAAAAGAAAAAAAAAAAAAAAAGCAGTTTGGTTAAAAGAAAAAAAAATTATTGAAGGCCAAATTTTGCGTACCAAAATGAAGCCAAAAACCAGAGTGTGATATAAGGCATGATAGGCAGTTCCCATAAGGCGTACCCCAGATGTGGCATAACAGGCAGTTGCACAGCAATCATGACACCAGCAGTGTTGCAGTACCTTCCCTAAGGTTTCCTGCCCTGAATGCAAGAGGCATCAGGCAGATTGGAAGCTTGCTGTCCTACTGGTCCAGGGCTGGTGTACCCTATGGAGCCTGGATTCAGATTTCTGAGATAAAACAGTCTACTTATCTTACAGCAGGACTGTTGCAGTAGTGTAGTTGAGATGGCACTCATTCAGGAATGTTTTTGAGGCTCATTAATAAACTAGAGAATTTATGTGCAGCTGGAGCTCTTTTGTACTGATACAACAAATTAAGTGCAGCTATGGCTTTCTCCTCCTAGCGAAACACGTAACTTGGATAAGTGTGGTGATACTATTGGTTATGGAAGTCACAGCTGGTGAGACTGACGGAATCTCGGGGCCAGGGGAAGAGCTACAAGAGGGAATACCACCAAGCAGGGCTAAGTGTGTGCGTGCCAAGGTCTCCCTCTTAACACAGGACAAAAACACCCATTATCATGGTCTGTGCTCACAACCTGTGCTTCCGTTAGGACTTTGGACAGAAAGTACATACATGGCTGCAAATCCAGAACAGCCTTCTTCCTCCTCTTCCGGGGTAACAGAGGTTTGATGAGACTGGAAATTTATTCCTTGGCAGTGATCGACTTGCAAGCTCCATATCTTTGCTGTATTTGGTTGTTTTCCTGCTAGTAAAACAAAGATGATTCAAAATTGTTGAGAATAGAGTACAAATGGAATAATGCACCATATGGTACTATTGACTTGTACTGTAAGGGCACCCAGCAGACCTGGTTATGGAGCAGGTCCTTGTTATGTTCAATCGCTATTCTGCTCATAAACACTGAAGTGCAGACATCTAGATATTGCCTTGTCTGCACTAAATTGTAATCTCATATGAAATTCTATTCCACATCAATTTTCAATTATAGTATCTGTTCATGCATTTTGTGCAGATTGTGTAGGAAGAAGCTTACTCTAAAACACCTGCAGTAAGACAAGATCACATAAACATTATTTCTTGCAGAAGGTTCTGCCCATAAACTATGCTGAAGTCTGTGGAAACAGTCTGCATCAGCACAATCTTACCTTTGCATTTACCTTTTATTATCAAAATGGAGAACAAGAGAAAAAGCACAAGGGGAAAAGTCAAATTCCCAGGCACATAATCAGCATGCTCAGACAGAAACTGACAAATCTCTGAAAATTATGTCCCTAAACTGTAAATCTGTTCAATAAACTACATTAAATATCACTGCTGAGTATCTGTTTATGTACCTAAATTCCCAGTAAGCCATATGGAAAATTACCTTCTAATAAGGAATCAGCAGAGCTTTTTGATAGCAAAAACCCCACACACATGCTAAACTGTTCCAGAGCAATTCATGTAGTCAGCAATCTGCAATTTACAGACCCTAATGGATACAGTACACACTTAAGGAATATCTCTGTTTCAGCAGCAGCACTGTGCTCTGTTGCCCCACAATACAAGCAACAGCATACAGTGTCTTCAATGTAAAAGACAGTATAAATTACCCTTATAGTTGAGATTAACCTGGAAGGTTGGTATCTATACTCAAGCAGTTTCTCCTCAATTGTGCCCACTAGGCTCTTATGGCATGTTGCTCAGCATCGGACATGTTTCAGCTCTAAAGATACTTTTATGCACTCTAATCTGCTTATGAAATATAATAAGGATGCAGCTTGCCATCAGCACACAAATAGCTTTTGTCAGCGAACATGCTAATTGCAGAAGTATGTGTTCCAAGACTTTCCATGTTACTTCCTTTAAAGGACTGAGTATGCTTGATGTTTTCTCATTACATCATTTTGGATGCAAGAAGGAAAGCAAGTCCCAGCACAGATTTTGGGCACTAGGGGCTGCAGGTTGTAAAGATTCACATAATAGTTCAAAAATTTCACAAACAAGAGAGTCATTTTTAGACAGGAAAATGCTCTGACTGGATTATCTGTTAAGCACTTAACACATGCCCCTTGAAAGTCAGTGGAGCATTTGGATTCCCTTCTTACCTTGTAAGATTTTGTTAATAAAAATCTAGCATGATGTGTAGCCTTCTATTTGATCTTTCTAGTTCAGCGTCCTCAGTGGAAAATAAGCAGAAGAGTTATGTATTTGTGCTTCTAGATGCCTAGGAGGATTTCCCCTTTTTTTATGACTCACCAAGCTGCAGTAGGATTCAATTAATAAAACATACTCCTAACTGCAACTCCCTATGGTATGATAAGTCAGAATATCAGGACCACTGGTATAAATGCAGACATGTCAAAACTTGAATGTCTGGTAAAAAGTAATTCATTTGCATGTCTAATTTTAACCTAAATAAATTAATTTTGTAGGGGCAATTTCATAAGACCTTTCAAAGCAGACTGTGAGGAAAAAAAAACTACCCTAGCTGCTGCTACAGAAAAGCAAAAGGAGAAAAAGCAGCATTTACCAAAGAGAGAGCAAATTTGAGGTAAGAAAGCTTATTTTCAAATCCTGAAACTTGGGTATGTGTACCAACACAAACTGAGGGTTAAGTAATGTTAGCTGCTGCTGAATTCTATTTAGCAGGACTAAATAACAGAAGCCCTTGGGAGAGGAGCAAACTCAGCTCTGTGACACTCAGCCCTGCTGCATTTAGTGTCCAGGCAGTCTCACTGCTGCCGGAGGATCCTGGCATGCACAGGCATCGACACTTCAGCAGTGAGGAAGAGCTGTGAGAAAATACTTAGGACTGAAAACTGCCTGAAGCCTAAACATTGGGAGTGACTTCACTTTTTAGACTGAAAGGAAGGTAGGAAGTCCTATTATGCATAAGGAAGGAAAAAAAGTCTTTGTGGCTCACTGGTGAAGTCTGAATTGGAAAGTACTAATTTAATACGAGGATAGTACACGGAATGATAGCATCTCTTCATATGAACTCATAAATTAAAAAGTATTTCACATTCTTAAGGGAATGTTTCTGTTGGTTATAAAGAAATTATCAAAACCAAAAACCTCTGAGTAATTCATTGTAATTGGATTCATAGTTATCACTGAACGCTTCTGTCAAATGAGGAAAATAATGTCTCCAGAGGTACTGAGCTTAAAATGAGACTGTAGCAAGTCATTCTCAAAGGCTGTTCCGTTCTTGGCAGCTCTTCTAAGAGCACAATGACTGATCTCTGTGCACATAAAAGAAGTGCCTATACCTAAGGCCTTCAATGAATTGAAGGTTTGGTATTCCAAGAGGGTGTGAAGGATATGAGGAAAATCTAGATTTAAAATAAAATGCCAGATATTTAACTCTCTGTACAGTACTCTGCTTAGTATGGGGAGAGCTGAGTGAAATGCACTGCATATGTAAACAAGTCCAGCCTTAAGATATAGACAAAATATAACTGAGTTTCCTGGGACTCGGTAGCATAGGTATCTGGCCAAAACTTTTGTGAGAGCACTCATTGGCATTATAGTTACATATTTCATGAGACTTCATGCTTTCACTGTAAGTTAGCATCTGCATCAAATTCCTTTCTTTACCAGGTGGTCTTTTTTTGGTCTCTTTTTCTTCTGATTTCTCTTCCTTTGTATCCCTTTCTCAAACTGCTTGTCCTTATCTATGCCCAGCTAATTATTTCAGTTTTTACTTGCATGCTGCAATTCATTCATATTCCTGTTCCCTCCATTGTCGTCATCATCAGAAAAAAGATACTGGTAATGCGGCATTAGCACATTAATTTTGCAGTTTTGCTTGCATTACTGAACATATTTTAGCTAGAAGTTTGACACAGGTAATAAATAATTTGCTGGTTTGCTAGTGCACCCTTAAAGTATGTATCGCTGCTAAAACCGAACGGAGATCTTTGGAGTTACTGGACAAAATCCTAACTTGAAAAACACTTTTCTTCTTCTTCCTTTTTATTTTTTTTTTTACTATACAACTGAAAGAGCCCTTATCCTAATTACAAATACAGCATATTCTTTCAGAGGTGTCTGTGTCACTTCATCAGAGAGGAATCTGCCAGAACCGTTTTGGGCAGGCTTTCTCTCATTCCCCATCTCTCCTTCGGAGAGGCAGCCAGCTACTTTCCCAGTTCAAGTTATTAAATGTATCAGCTCTCCTGCAGTTAAACGGAATTTCTTTTACAAAACTACAATGCTTTTAAGTCCACACCTGTCTTTTTCATACATCAGTTAAGTTTCATTTCTCTGATACTGTCCTCTGCATTAACTTGTGATGCAGTGACCCGTATTATATCTAGAACTCTTCCAGTGCACTCTTTACAGAGGATGCAGAAGATACAGAAGTTGCTGGTTATCAGACATTAATTTATTATAAAATCAAAGAAGAAATTGATTGACATCAGTCTCAAAGCTTTAAATCAGGCCCTTTTGAGAATGAATGAACTTGTGTGATATTTTAAACCAGCAGATTTGAAGAAGAATTCTGACATTCTTGACTGTGCTACAAAGTATCTTGAAGATATTGAAGCTATTCAGTTTTTTAAAAAGAATAAGAACAAAAGAAAGCAGTCATTTCCCCATTTGGGAACCCAAGAAAAACAGGGCAACCATTTTACAAATCTGCACTACAGATCCAAGATGTCAGATGAGCATAGCCAGTATATAGGATATCCTCGCTATAGGATTAAATATATAGTTATTGTACAGCAATTCAAAGTAAAAACACTCACTGAAAAAATGAATGGTCTAAACAAAATTCTTTATAAATAAATAAATAAATAGGTCTGAAGTAATTTTTCTCTATCAAGAATTTACCAGGGGGAAAAAGAAAACTTTAAATTATTTATAACAGCACAATTAACTAGTTAAGCAATTAATAATAAATTTGTTTTTTCTCTAACTTTTATTGCTGAGAATTAAAGTGCATGGGTATTAAGTAAGGTCTTGTTTCCAGGCTGTCACATTTTTTACAGTTCATGAGGAACTACCTCATCTGTAATTTAAGCTTCCATAGCATCTAACTTTTCACTTGAGCCTGAACAGAATCAGCACTTTTTTGTATGCCTCTATGAGATTGCAAAAATAAAGCCATTTTGTTTTGTAAATGAGTATTTACTCATCTTACACAAGTGGTTGAGGATACACCTTGTTCATTAGCACAATTACTGACTTAACTATAAATAAGTGAACTTTGCATTTGAATGATTCATGACTTTGCAGGATTTGCAGAAATGTATTCTGGGGCTGTATAATTGATCCAGATTTCCTAACAGTCCAGATGTTGGTTCTAAACTTTATTCGCATATTTGGACATCTTAACGAGAAGCGCAAATGTGGAGACAGGTGTTCTTAAGCTCTGTAAATGTTGGTGGGGCATGGGAATGATTACAGGAGGAGGTCTAGAACAAGAATGTCTAAATTAGATTCAAACTGGGCAGTGTGAATATCCCTTCTTCCTTTGTGCCTCTCAAAATGTTATTTTAGATGACACAGACCTACATTTAGGAGAAAGGAAACCTTGTACTAATCCCTCAACTTTCAGGACACTAGATTGCTGTAGGTACTACAATGGTACCCCAAACAAACTACCATAGGCCTGGAGCCATTTATACTAACCTTGCACTGCTTTTGTACTAGTGGAGGTCTGTCCTAGCCCCTTCAATCATACAGTCTTTCTAAAGTTTATATTCTGGAGTTAAGAAGAGTCTCGACGTCTAGAGACAGCGCAACCACTGGCTGTTAGTTTCAGGCAGCAACCTCCAAGAACACTGTCCTTCCTGCAGAGAATCTGGCAGAGAACCACCACAGGTTGTAAGTGAAGATCCAACCAGAAAATAGTGAGCTCATAATTCGTAGTTCATAATTTCAGGAACAAGAAGACACTCCACTGACAGCATTTTGTAACCTTTAACAAGACAAATCTCTACAGTCTCAGGCTTGCTCATTGCTTAGTAAGGTAGACTCCTTAATAAATTGCACTGGAAGTTTAATGCTTGGAAGGACAAGGCACTTGTCCTGCAATACCCTTTGGAGGTGGCTTAATTGCTTCTTGTTGTGTTTTTGTTTGTTTGTTTGTTTGTTTGTTTTCCCTCTAACTCTTTCAAAATGAAGGTTGGATAATAAGAATAACAACTTCTCTGAAAGAGTGATTGGGCACTGGAACAGGCTGCCCAAAGAGGTGGTGGAGTCACTGTCCCTGGCACTGTTCAGGAAGAGTGTAGATGTGGTGCATAGGGACACTGTTTCATTGGCAATATTGGTGGAAGGTGGATGGTTGGACTGGATGATCTAACAGGTCTTTTCTAACCTTTATGATTCTGTGTTTTTCCAGTATAGCCTCACAGGCTATATGCCATTAATGATCATCCAGGCCACAGCTACATATTTATTTCTCTTCACAATCACACAGTGTTCTGAGGTCTTTACTTTTTAAGTCAATCACTCGTGTCTTAAAAACATGAACAAGTGGTCAACTGATTTTTTCCCAAACATGATCAAATTCTACAAGTATCTGCTCTGACAGAAGTACTTTTAAAATATATGTGTTAAAGCAAGTCAAAGGCAGGAAGGTGAATCAAGTAGGCACTCACATTAGGATGAGATAACTCAGTGCTTTCATACTGCAGGGTAGCTATTTCATGATCTTTTGCTTGTAAAGGGAAACAGCAGTTCTGATTAAACACTGTTTTATCTGTGCTCTTTGTAAGCATAACTCAGTGAAGATGACAGTATGATATGGCTGAGTTTTGAAGGTTTGTGCTCAGAAGACATCTATCTTTAAGGCTAGTACCTAACATGGATTTTCTTCTAATTAAGAACACCTGTAGGGGCCTGACCAGAACCTGTGGTTCAGCAGCAAAACTGCCGAAGGGCTCTGAAAAGGCAGAAAATTTGTTTTGTCTTTTAACTTAAATTACAAGAGTTCAAACCTGTGCCAGCAGAGTAGAGCTATATAATTTATGAGCAATGAGGGCAGCTCTTAGGCCCCTCTGAGGTGATTTTTATCAGTGCAATAGCATAAACAGTTCTTCTTTACTTGAACACTGGGGAAAGAGAGCACTGGGAGGCAGGCTGTATAAAGGGGATCCAGCCTGTGCTATCATCTGTGTAGCCCACGGATCTTCAGGTAAGTGTGTCTGCGTTCCCCAATTTCTTTTTGGCGCAAAGGCAGAGGAAGAGGTTGTGCTGAGCTCTTCAAAAGTGTGCTAGGGAAGGGAGTGCAGGCTCTGGGCTCCATGAGTCCGTGAGGATCAATTAGAGCACCCCATTTTGTTTTCTGCTGTTCAAATCTTTTAGAAGGATCTCTTCTGCTTTGTTTGATAAATCGTTTGCCTTTGTTTTGGAAGGGCCAGGAATGCCAAACCTCATGAGTGGTGTAATAGGACTACCCACAGTAATACAAACTGTATTCAGCTGTAAGAAAGATTTGGGCCCTTATCAGCTTGTGTTTGAAAGAAGTTTTATTCCTGCACACAAGCAGGTGTTATTTAAGGGCTGGTCTTTGAGTCGAATGGAAGACAATTAAATATAACTAGATCATTATTGAGCATACTTTACAAGTATAAGAAACATTAAAAAAAATCTTCTATTTGTGTGTTATATATCATTAATATAGTCATTTTTGAAAAGATGACTGTGCAGAACAAAACCCATTAATTACTTTTCTTCTATTATGGTATGAGGAGCTTTGGGAGACTTAAATAATAAGTTTTTACTGCAGCTGTATGTTCTTCTCAGCAAATACTAGACAAGAGCTGAGAACAGCCAGTTAGTATCAACTAACTGGAAAAAGAACTAGGGCAATGCCCAGGTGACCCACCTCCAGAAACTACACAGGCTCTAGGATTATCTGGTTTCTGTTTATTTCATTTTGTTTTTGCAGTTTTGAGTGTAACAGTGATAGGAGAAGAGATACATTAAAAATGTTAGTGATTTTTGCGGTTGCTTTATTTCTAATAGTTTCTGTTCCTTCGCTTACAACTCTTTTCCTCACCACTATAGCGAAGTGGCACAACCACCACTATGAGTTTGTTGGTGTTTTTTTTTTTTCCCCAATGCTTATGCCAGGAGAAGAAAGGAAAATCTATTCTGAATTAAAACATCCTGGGCTTCACTCTTTTTTTTTACCTTCATACAAGGTATTGTACTTTGTTGTGCATCTGAGGAATCACAACAATTGAACCAATTCTCAGACAGTGTAAACGCAGTGTCACAGTGTATTGGTGGGCTATTAGCATGTGTAGGTGAATGTCCTCACTTTTAGTCTGCATTTCTTGAAAAGAGGTGACTCGATGGGTTGTTCCTTCCTCTGTAATAAGTCACGCTGTTTCTTTGCCCATTCTCTCCATCGCTACCATTCTCCATGTCTTGATACTAGTAAGTCAAGATTTTACTTTGCTATCTTTTCGTAGATGGATGGGAACGGTACTGGTAACAGAGAAGTTCAGATATGTAAGCAGGATTGCATGCTTTACTTGAGACCCATAGGAAATGTGTATTCCGAAAGGTCTGATGAACTCGACACTTCCTGAAACCATACTTACAGTCAAGTTTTTATTTAGTATATGTAAGAATGACTTGTGTATTGTTTGCAAGTGCAATGTAGGCAGATACTCTTAAGTCCAAGAAAAGTCAGAGGGCACAGGGAAGCAATCTTGTTCCTTTCTTTGTGCACTATCCAAGTCAGATAGAGCAGTTGCTCAGGATCACATCTGTCTGGCTTCTGACTATCTCCACAGATGAAGATTCCACAACTTCCAACCTGTTCTTGTTATTGACCACACCCACAGAGGGAAGGGGGGGAGGAGGGGGTGAAGAGGAAAAAAATTATACTCTTGTTCAGATTTTATTTCTTTTATTTTAATTTGTGCCCACTGCCTCTTGTGCTATCACTGAGCAGTATTCCAAAGTGCCTCCTTTTTTCTCCCCTTACAGTTTGCTACAGTAATTTCATTGGGAAAGACAGTTGTAGAGGAGATGATTTAGGCAAGCTAGCACTGTTGATCTGTTCTCCTGATCCAAAGAAGCAACTACTTCTGAAAATAACCCACTGAGCCCCTCTGCTGTAGTTCACACCAAAGACAGATGTTTGATATACCTAGAATAGGTTAAGAAAATAGATGGTGTTCTATGCTTCAGTAGTTTGGGAGCAGTAAAACTTGATCATTTCCTGATACAACTCAAACAATCACGACATTCAAAGCAGGAGCTGTATTTCGATTTCTTGGGGACACTCTTGGTGTTTGACAGTTTAAAACTTTAGAAACTTCTCAGTTCTGCCTGAATTCATTAGGTTAGGGGAAATGGGTCATCTAAATCTCTGCCAACTTTGACTGCCACAGAGATAACTTATTGCTTATCTCCATCAAGAATAAAATGTAAAAATACCTTAAAAGTCTTTGTTGGTTTTGGTTCCCGATGTTTACTGTTAAAACAGCTGCAGTAGTTGGAGTCTGCATTTAAAAATAAATAAATAAACAACAACAACAAAAACCACCACAACCCCCACCACTTTGAAGTAACTCTATTTTTTTAATTTCTCTGTAATGCTGCATGCTGACTGCTGCAGAGGGAGGGATGAGTACACATTTCAAGTTCACCCTGCCATTTCCAGTAGCAGAAGATATTTAATTTAAAATAACCTTTTTCCTGATGAAAAGCTGGAGCTCTGCCCTCCTTAAGCACTGTCATTTGGCTTAAATCTCCCGTGCTGCCTGGTTATGTCCCTTAAAACCTGGGGTAAGAAGTGTTTCTTGAAAAATGATGAAGAGTCATTTCTACTCTTAGAAATGTTTTACAACATAATGTAAGAAGTGAGTCAGACTGTAGGTTATGCTTTGATTTAAAAGAACCACGGCTACAGTTCCAAGCCTGAACATGAGCTTAGTGCTCTCACTGCTCTCATCTTGGAATTGTTAAGAATTTTAAGCCATTATGGTTTGTGACTAACTGCAGCTTAGATTGGCACAGTCTCAAAGGCAGGCACTTTCCTACGTGTGGAAAAAAGTGGACTCTTTAAATGGGCTTTTAAACCGTACTGCAAGCAATCTATACAACTGCTAGAGGCATCGTGTGTAGGTCGTTTAATTTCTTCAGCATTATTATCCCTTTAGTGGGTGTGTGCAAGTACCGTAATTCTCCCTTCAGAAATCCAGCAGAAGTTAATCCGATGACTTCTTATGGGATCTGTACTGTTTGTTGTACATTTAATGCGATGAGTTTGTTCTGTAAACAGAAGATCAAGGTCAGACTTCTCTTGCAGAATCTAAACATCAAGAAAAGTAAAAGTAGCTTTTGATTAAAAACTTAATCTGTGAATTATTCTGTCTTAATTCTGATAAATTTGGTCATACTGTGATTGAACAATAGTATAGCTTTATACTACTTTCAAAATACATATTATATACTTTAAAAAAAAAAAAAAAAAAAGCATAAGTCAGGTTTCACTGGGTGATTATACAGGTTGTAACACCCACTGTGGCTCACACCTCATTTTCATTGCACCTTTCTTCTCATTGTGAGTTTGCCTAGCTTTGATCCAGAAAGCAGAATGAGTGTTTGCAGTAATGAACAGAAAAGGAAAAATATTATCAAAGATAGTTTGGAAGCTTTTCTCTGCCCCATTTCTGAAGTTCTGCAGATGGGATTTGAGATGGATATTTCCCTTTGTGAGAAAGAAAGAACAGAAAATGTGCCTTAGAACAACTTAATGCTGTATTAGATGTGCTTTGTCCCTAAAATAAGGTAAGTTACAGTAGTTCAAGTATGTATTCATCTTGTCAGTCATAGTGAAAAAACAGAAGGCTGTGGACAGATGAACTTGCCAACATTCTCCTTAGATGCTTGAAAACAGCTGTGTGTTAGCTGCACTGGATTTTTCTGTATTGCTTTATGGTTTTGTGTCCCAGAAATAACATAGAATCTGATTATTCTATTTTTTCCCAAGTCATTTATTCTTTGCCACCTGAAAAACAACAACATTTATATAAAGGTTTTCTGTTGCTTTGCATAGGTCTTCATTAAGCAGGCAAGTCTGCTGGTCAGATCCTAAGCTATGCATGGATCAGGAGCAGATCGTGCCAAGGAAGTGGTCTAATGTCTGTCTAGACATTACCTGTATCAGGTTTTTTATTTGTATCGTTGCTCACCTGTCAATTGTGGTGATCCTACTATCTGTTGAAAAAATAATATGTGCATAGTTTGGTTTTGTTGTTTGTTTGTTCATTCATTTTCTTCAGCTTATTTTCTGTAATACTTGCATTCAAGACTCACTGCTGCTAACAGAGAATTGAGCTGGAGTTGATCCTGAAGTGAATATCTACTGTTCTCTCTCACAATGTACTAAGTATTTTATGTTTCAGTAAAGCCTCTTGAAAAGCTTTTTGTTGAAGTGAAGGTACTGTTTAAAACAGTTCTTGTAGTAGGACTGGAAAGTGAAAATCTTCCCTCAAGAGTTTCTGTTGGAGAGCATCTGTCTTAATCTGTGCTAGGGCATCTCTAGGAGAGCCCAGTGCATATGTGGATGGTCACTGTACTATAGCAACTCTTCTCCCCATGAGACAGAATAAGTATCTTGCCAGACTGGGTAAATACCATGAGGCCTCACACTATGATATGTGCTATAGGGGAATATGCATTCTGTAAGGTGAATGGTATTACTTTTTCATTTAAGTTAACTGCTCTGTGTTGGAGAATGCAGAGGTATGCTTACTTAAAACAAAGCAGTGTGTGGTAGGGTAGCTGTGGAAAGACTACAGAGAGCAGACATGGAGAGCAGGAATGCATCTTCATACACACAAAATCCCTGCAAGTGAAACTAGTGCTGTGACCTAAAAAGGCCAAGGAATAATGCTGAAAAAGTAGAAATCTGGAAATCTTTAGCTTGAATCAATCTACAGTTTGAGGCAGGAAAGGAAGCAGCCTTGGGAAATCTAAGCATTGTCTGCTTCATGTTCCTCCTGATGTAAAGCCTTCAGGGGAGGGAATAATTCTGTGTGATGGTGGAGGATGAACTGGATGCTTCTTATAATGCAGTTGTTCTTGGTTAGCTGAACAGCTGGCTACAATATTACACTGGCTGAAGTCTTGAGGGTTAGGAACTGGTAGCACAGTTACCAGACAGGAAAGAGTGTCTCTTCTGTTGAACTTCTGTCATGTGCCTAGTCTATAAGAAAATAAGATGAAATACAGCAGCTGTAAGCAAGAAATAAATTAGTCTTAGGTTGGCAACATGATGTAGAGGCATAGGGATTACTATACAATTATAATTGACTTGAAACGCTGCTTGGTTGATTGTAATGAAAGGACTAGGAAAACCAGGAGAATCAGTTGTGTTCTCCAGAAGACGTGTGCCACATTTGAGACAAATATTTCCATTTTGATTAAAATCCATGCAATTCTTGTATAATGCTGCTACCCCTCTCTGTCCTTAGCAGCATATATGTCTAACCCTGAAAGCTTTTGTTAGAGAAAAGCTTTTCTCTCTTGTCCTTTCATCTAAAATTCCATGTGCATGAAGTAGTTCTTGTGTTTTTACAGGATCAGAGCTACACAGTTCTAGTAACTTGACTCTGACAAACTCTTCAGTACTGCCAGGGTCTGTTTTCCTTGGACACAGCCATCGGTGAGCACCACTTATTCATCAGTTCAGTTTAGGTGGAGCTGCTCTATTTTGATCTATTACACAAACAGAAATGTCAATGTACTTACTTGTTAGATTTGATGTATGATGATTTCTTAATCTGTGCTAATTTTTGGGCCCCTTGGCAGTAGTAAATAGCTTGAAAAATAGCATTAGTGACTCAAAAGCTGTTGCCAAGTTTCTCTGGTTTGCTTTTGACCATACTAAGCATTAAGCAATTAATCTCAAGGTTATAGGCACGGCAAAATAAAACAACCTTACAGATGTGGTTTACTGTCAGTTTGAGAAAACTTTCCTTTGCAGTGTGGAAGATGAAAGAAAGAAGAATGAAGTAACACAAGCAATAATTGTATGACAAAATGCTTCTGTAAGCAGAGACCAGACTCAGTATTAGCAAGCTTTTAACCTGTTTTCTAAGTGCTCTGAAGCACAGGTAACATGATAGGTCAAACTAAAGAGCTTGTAAGCATTATACACAACTCATGCACGTGTATTTTTCTAAGATCTTTCTGAAAACTACATGTTTGGTTTTTTTTCTTAAAGTGTTGTTTTTTTCATTTGAGAAAGTTTGACAGACTTGGTAAGGTGAAAGGTTTTCTTTGAACTTAGTGCCAGGTTTTGTGCAGATGAATTAAATAGCCTATAACAAATGTTAAATGAAGTGGATATTCAGCATACAACTATCTGCACATAATCAAAGTAACTTGTCTTTTTGTGGATATAGAAAGCACACACCACCTACGATGCTGGAAAGATTTGATGAGTCTAATATATGTGTGTATGGCTGAAGAACTATATTGAATGTTTTTCATGCTGCTCAGTGGGAGAAACTTTCTGAAAACAATAGAGAAAGACTGCAAGGATTTTGTGTTTGTTCTTGCTCTGTGCCGCTGTAATACTTTGTGTATTTTTAATTATGTGAAGTAGAATAAACCAGCTACAGAACTATGTCCACAGTGTTATTGGATGACATAGGGCACTAACTACTTGCATATCTGAGCCAGTCATGAATCTGTTTCGTGCAAGTATTTATAATGGGTCAAGCTGACCAAGATCACATAGAAGCCCACTAATAGACTAACCAATGAACAGCACACAATGCCAACGCTGGGATGCCAGGTGACAGCTCAGGTGTAGAAAAGCATTTCTGTCTGCTTGATGTCATTCTTTCATGAGACCAAGGATGAACTGTGTGTGTACGTAACAGCATATAAAACAAAGACAGTTTAAAACAGCAAATGGCTTGAAGTAAACAAACATTGAGAGGATGCAAGTTGCTTTAAAAATACAACTGTGTCTTCAAGTATGAACCAGCCCCAGCACTTCTCCTTCCCAGCTGTCTAGGCATGTATTCTGATTTCATGAAGGACTGGAAGGGTTACTATTTTTTGTTCATTTGTTTTTCTTTTCTGATAAGTGATTGGGCTTCAGGATAAAACATTTCAGCAACGCACTTGAAAGTTATGAGCAGGTTTCCAATTATGACAGTTTAGAGAAAGCTTAGCAAAATGTTAGCAGAAGTGTTAAATGAAGCCAGGTAAAAATGGCTTTTGCAGAGAAGGTCACAAGTGCTTTTGGATTTCCTTTCAGGTCCTTATGTAATTTGAATCAAAGCAACTGAAAGAGGAAGCACACCCACTTGCCAAGTACTTCCAGTGTTTTTGACAGGTGTGCAAAAGGAACATAATCTCTGCTACAACTTTTGTAAGCTTCATTAGAATGCAAAATTAAAGACCTAAAGTAAACAAGGCTTGTATGGTTGTATTGTCTCACATACCCTTGGCTGCTTTGGAGCTGTTTAACCACATTTGACAGAGGGATAGAGTTTTCAAAGTTAACGAAGTTCACCAGCACTTCATGAAAGTCTCTGTGTGACTCTCATGTGTTAGCAGGAAGAAGTGTTCGTATACCTAGCGTTAGAGGAGTGCCCACTGATTTGTTGGGTGTTGCCCATGATGGTCCTAGTAGAGATCAGAGACAAGCTGCAGGTCTTCTTCCAACAAGTGTTGTGCACCAGAAGTGCTAGAAGGATAAGTAGGGGAAGCTAAGGGCTTGGGTCTGATGCTATGGATATGGTTTCTCTTTTTCCAGCAGGATTGTTCCATGTTGTTAATAAAGCCATTGTTCTATCCTGCTAATAAGGCCACCATAAACCAGCTTTTCGTAACAGCTCACCAGAGTATACACTGTGCATGCTGTCATTACCCAAACTATCATTTCACGAAGGGTGAGCATTTGGGACTGTCTCTAAGGGGAATTATATGTCACAATATATTAAATAGATTTATATGTTTACTGCTTTATTTCATGGGAACAAACTTGTAAATTCTAGCTTTTTCTCTGAGAATCATTAGCTTAAACTTTCTGGAGCAAAACATTTTCCATAATTATTATTTGTACCTTAGCTTAGTAGCTAGTCTAAAGTTTTCAGCCGTCTCACTCCTGACACCGTTATGCCTGTTCTATTGCTTTCCCTCCAGCTCTGTCTGTGCAAAGCCTTTTCTACCTTTTGCTGTTCCTCTAAAAGTTGTAACACTGCCCTCCTTGGGGCCTGAGCCATGGTCAGCGGTGCCAGCGTGTACCTGGAGGGGGCTATCCTTGGGCACTACACAGTCCACCCAAAATCTTCCCACAGTTGCAATAGGGATCATATATGAACTCATGTTTAGGCTGTATGGATCTAAATCGTGTATAGCTGGGGGGAGATTTGAGGCCAACAAGATGAGAATTTCTTCATGGGACAGTATTTGTACTTGGGCTGGGAAGCAGGAGGTGTTGGACAACTTAAGTCAACAAAATAATCTAGAGTACATAGGTGTATTCTTGGCAAAGTAAGGTTTGAGGTTTGCAGTGTTATGACTGAAAGTTTTTGAAACTTCCCTACAACACGAATAAGTCTTTTGGGTGGTATGGCTGTTCACAGTAGTTGCATCCTCTGCTCACGGGGCTCTTCAGAAGTGTGTTCTTCCCTTTCTCTCAGCCAGGAGTTTGGAGAGTCTGCTGTATATCGTATGCTATCCTTATTGTAATGCTTTATGTATCTAATGCCAAAGATCCTGTGAACCCTTTAGGACTCATTTTGCAGCTAGCGAGCAGATGATCATAATAATCTCTGCTGGAGATTGATTGCAGTGTCTGGATGTCATCTTCTCTAGAGCCACTGAGATTGTGCTAAAAGTATAGTAATTTGGGCTTAAGAGCAGAACTGTTGCCACCCAAATCAGCAGAACTGTTCCTGCTGCTAACTTATCTGAAAGCAAAATTTGCTCCTGTAGGGCAGCAGTGGGCAAAGCTATCTGCACCACAGCTGCTTGAAGGTAATTGTATCTTGCGTGACAGAGAGCCACAGTCAGTACTTAGTCTAAAAGGTCCTTAACTGGAACTGGATTTGAGCTCGATGCCTTTCCTGATTGGAGCAGGGCCTTCTCTTCAAAAATCAAAACATACTTGCTCTATGGGGGAAAGAGCCGCACCCTCCTCTTAGATGTTCTGCTATTTAACAATCAGAAATCTAGTTTTTCTCCTACTGTATGAAACAATGGACCCTGCTTTCTTTCAGTATGTCTGCAACACCAATTTCCCATTTAATACACATAACCCAAATAAAGTTCACCTCTGCTGTTCCCCAAAACCCCCTCCCCTATCTTCATGTTACTTATTATCCCATTAATTTTAAATAGTTGGTCTCCATAGCTACCTCTTATCTTTATCCCCTTAGGGATTCTATTTATCCTATAGTTGCAGGCCAGTTGGATTCTATTCCTGAGCCCTTAGTGGCCTTCATGCCTTCCCGTGTACCTATGTACAAGTTACTCCTGAGGGCCTAGCTGTTAGACTAAAGACTAAGCCCAAAATTAACTAGATACAGCTGCTCCGCATGGCATGATAAAGTCATCAGGCTACAGGAAAAAATAGAGAAGTAGCACATAAGTCCTGTACAGCCAAGAGCAATTAATAGCATTCAAACAATGGCTAAACAAACTGAATAACAAAATGAAGTTCAACATAGCCAGGAAAAAAACAGTGCAATAAATTATTTTAACTAGATAGTACTGTTCACAGTGCCTTGCCCTCCCTCCTACTTAAGTAACTGAACAGTAGTCCGGGATTTTGCCTGATAGGCATGGTTATTGGGAGGATCGCTCAAGAAAGGAGACCTGCACTGTGGCTGCTGTACTAGCACACCTGTGGTGATGGTGGGTGTCTGATACAAAAGAGTCACAAAGGATAGTTACTTCAACAGGAGTGAGCAGAAACTCGCATTTTCCAAAAGACGCAGCTGTACCACTCTCTCACCTTTGACTCTCTGCGTAACAGCATGACCAGATGCCACAGGTTCACAGGCAGAAAGGAGGGATTTAGGCAAACAACAAACAGCACCTTCTGCACGAGGAGTTTGGTTGTATGGGTAACAAGTATATCAACCCGTGAGATCAGTCACAGTAATGTTGATTGGCAGGAACCTCAGGACATCATCTTGTCATCAATGCTGGGTTTGGGGCCCTGGGCAGCCTGGTCTAGTATTAACTAGACTAGGATTAAATGGCGAGGCCGGTGGCCCTGCACGTGGCAGGGGGGTTGGAGATTTATGATCCCTGTGGTCCCTTCCAACCCTGGCCATTCTGTGATTCTGTGATTCTAGGCAGCTTTGTCCACTTGAGTCCTTAGAGTCTCCCATGTGTGATTCTGCAGACTCTGGATAACCTGTTCTAGTGCTCTACAACTAACCTCCCAGTCTGCATGTCTGCAATCTCATCTGTGATTATTACAATTTCTGATTATTACAATAATATCTGTCTACTATTGAGAATAGTGAGGGGGGGGAAACTATTTTTCACATGGAAGAGGAAGAATGAACTTGTATGCGTATACTGCATACCACTGGAAAGTAAGGGCCAATGTAAATAAGATGCCACATCAAATTCATTGCTGCTTGTGTCTAAATTGTCCATATACCTGGGAATCTCCCAGTTTATCTCCACTTGAATTCTAGGGTTAAAGCTGGGTGCCTTTGAGGAAGTATATTCCATAGATTCACCTCAGTTTATGGAGTTCGCCAGGGAGCAGGAAGGAGACAGTAAAAAGAGTCAGCTTTCTTTCTATGGCTCTCATCTCAAAGCGATTTGGAAAAGACAGCTGAAGCGGCTGCCCTGCAGTAACTTGGGTGAGTTGTAGTGGAGAGGATGACGAAGGATAGTCATCAAAAAGTAGACTGTAGTAGAGACAGTAGATAAGAATATACTGCAAGACGCTACGAATTGCACAGTTAAAACGCTGGTTAGGGATAGAATGGGTTGAATTACCAATGTGTGTTGAATTGTCAGTGCAGGTATTCACTTTCATATTGCTGAAATTACAGTAACATTCAGAAAATAAAAAGCTATACGACACATTTTGCTTTTCTCCACTTGTTAGCTTGTTGAGCTAGAAGGAGGGATGGAGTTAGATGATAAATATGGTTTGTATTCATCTTGCTGGATATAGTGGGTGCTGATACAATTTTAAAGTCATTCGCATCAGGGAAATAAGATTTTACACACAAACACACACACACACACACACACACACACACACACACACAAAAGTAATAGGGAAACTTGTAGACTTCAGTTTCCCACCAAATCTTGCTAGAACAAGTGCTAGTTTGTTTCTCACAATTAAACAGCTTATCTGTTCTTGCAGATCCTTCCTTGACTTTATTTGATTCCTCTTCAAATTACTTTCTGGCCTTCTGCCTTAGAACTGAAAAGCTTCCTCCTCCTCCTCTTGATTTTCCATGGAATAACAGTCTCTGATAGTTAGGGAAAACTGACAGGCTTCTCCTGACTTTAGTGGCTGCCCTGGTCAGCTTTACTAGCGGTGGCCATCTTTGCCTCTCGAGTTAGGGATATGCCTTCTAGACTATGAAGTCCATTCACAAACTATGAATAGACACAGTCAGTGCTAGGAAGTATAAGAAACCTGCGCGTAACAATGGAGTGCCAATCTATACCATTGTTAGATACAAAGATATTAGGGCAGGCAGGAGCTGTAGGGGCATCTATGCGGCATTTATGAGCTTCTGCCGAAAGCTTATAACTTGGCAAAACTTGGAATGGACTTCTTAGAATGGACTTTTTTCTTATTATTATTTTTTTCTGGGGACAGTTCAGGATTCCTTCCTGCTATTTCCTTCCCATTATACTTTCGTATGTATAGCCCACTGCTCTCTACTATAACATATTATCATAATTCTTTTATCTCTGAAAGCTGATTCTTGGTAAGTAGCTAGAATTTACAGAGCTTTCCACACGCACACACACACAAAAAAGTAAATGAATTAATTTTTTAAAAATGTCATCCATGACTTGAGCATGGAATATTTCAGCCCAAGTGGCTGAAATCTTGGAGAATTACAAGCAATTATTAATATATAATTGTTAATAAATTTGGTGAGGAAATAAGTGATTAGCAAGCTTATTAACAAGTAATATCACAAGCATACTGGTAACTGATTTACATTATGCCTTATACATTGTGTGTGTGTTTACCTGTTACAAGACTGGTCAAGTGAAAAAGACAAATGAGATTTCATTCCTTGGGATTATGAATCTTAACTGGTAAGGAGTGGGTTGTTTTTGAAGAGAGACTGGTTCATATTTGAAAACATTATAAAACACTGTATCTGTTTCTTTAACTTCACACCAAATATTATTAATCTCATAAAATAGTAATAATAAGTGTTTTAAGTTAAGTATTAACCTTGAATTATTTCTCAGTGTTGAAAGACAAGATGGGTTCTTTTGTTCTGGTTCATCATCCATAATAAAATGTATATAGGTCAAACTAGGCCTTCACTGTCAATTGCATAACCTTACAGAATTGCTGCTGACTGAAAATAAGCAATTATCCTCCCACTCTCCTTTTTTTTGTTTGTGTGTTTTCTAATGAAGTACAAGGAAAAACACGGTTCTTTATTCTCTATATTCTCATATTCTTGACTGCACCTATGGAGCTGACAGCACAGAAATATCGAAATTATTACATTAGCAAAGGAAATATTAGTCTATGAAGAAACAGAATTCATCAAATATATGACTGAACAGTGAGAGTAATTAATACAGAATACTGAATAATCTGACATGGTGTTGGTACTGATTTGTATTGTTAGAAATGCCTACCCCAAACAACACAATGGTAGTGGAAATGGTGAACAAATCGATATCGAGCAAGTGTATTCTCTTCATATCTTAGAAGTGACAGCAGAGACAAAAGCCAGGAACTCAACTAAAAATAATGTATCGAGTGTATTTGTCCCTCATATATATAGCCTGCATAATCAACAGATTAGAAAAAATCTGAGCTTTATTGTTTAGAAATGGAACTTTCAGCAGTAGGAGTGAAAACAGGACGTAAACCAGCACATATTCTGCAGCTCAAAACATGCCCTAAGTGACAATCCCCTGCGGGACTATCCCCGCTTTTGGGCTACAGGGAAGCTTGATGGATGAAGCAGTAAGTTTTCCTTTCTCTTGCCAGCTTCTCTCGTTTCCCTCTGAAAGAGGAAAAAGCTTTGAGCATCTATATGCTACAGCAGATACAGTGAAGAGTTCTTTATTGCAATACCAAGTATTCTCTTAGCTATGTTTACTAATTTCTAGTAGTATACCATCTCTATGTACTGTCCTCAAATATTTATTAGCAATATAACTGAGCTACAGATGTTCAGTTCAAAATTGGTGCAAGGAAATTTTGGGCTGGAGGCAAGTTTTCGACTCACAAGTTTTAGGAAAATAAATAAGACATGAAGACAAAATTAGGCCAGCACAAAAGAGAATATGCAAATCCCAGCATGCAAACACTTCAGGAATCTCCTGCAGAGCAGGAAATTATCTTGAAGCTCTTAGAACTCTCTCTGCTCCAGAGAAGTAATGGAAACAGAGGGCAGAGAAGAATTTGGCCTCCTTGAGCTAGAGTTGGCTCGTGCCTGCCTATCTAATAGGGATCTAGTGACATGAAGTTGTCTCCATTTGTGGAGATACTGAAAGCCTAGCTGGACACTGTGCTGGACAGCCTGCTGTAGCTGACCCTGCTTAAAAAGGAGACTGATGACCTCAAAAGGACTCCTCCAACATCAACTACTCTGTGATTCTGCAGTAATGTTAAAAAAAAGTCTCTGGCAGTTTGCAAAATTAGATAGAAGTGAAGCATGCACTCCCAAGAACAACTGCCAGAAATAACAACTGGAGTTAAATAGGACTGCACGTACTATTTTCTCATAGATTTAGAGCTGCATGGGACATGAAGATTTTCTCAGGTGCTCATGTCTTAACTATGTGCTTAACAAGATTTTTGCTCTGCTGTAGCTCTGGAGCTCTGAATAGTCATTTTAAGGTCTGGTGACCTTATGATTGAAGCAGTATAAAAATGAAGCATTGCTCACTTGAAAAAATTATATACATCTGTTGAAGAATAACCTCCAAGCTACATGTGTTTGCTGTGGTACTTGGCTGAATCTAAGACAAGACATTTGAAATCTTTAAATGGGAATGAGGGAATGAAGTGTGCAAGGGACTGGGTAGTGAGAATCCAACATGCTTAGTTGGGTAAAGGCTTGAATCTGCAGCCCTTAAGAATTTTCATATATCCTTACTTTATGCACATAAATAATCTTTTTTACTTCATTGGAGTACCTCATATGCAAAACTAAATAAGTCTACATGTGCAAGTCAAATGCATTTAACAATCCTGCAGGGGCTTCAGCTGCCTCTTGTGAAGCAGGACTCCTTGCAAGCTCCTATTACTGAATTTAATCCTCTGTGTGTGAGCATTGTTATATGGCAGTGCTTCACCCCTGTAAGCATTCCAAAGCATTACCCCATTCCTGAGAATACATTATTACAGACCCAATGGTAAGCACACACACATGAGAAACGAGCTATCAGTCTGTAGACTAACACATTTAATAAACAGGAGTTTTCAGTCATGCTGCAATAAAAATTGTGAATATTCAGTACAGTACATTGATCTTTTGCTGGTGTCAAGCCTAACCAGAGTGTATTTTTATCAGTATCATGAGCCATTACCAACAGTGCTTCTTGCTTGAGTCACGCTGAAAAAAAAAGTGAATAAACTTTAGTAATTGGACCTTTACTTGAAATGTAAAGCATATGATATAACAGATTGCAGGAACAGATTATATAAGAAAATGAAACTGAATTCTCTTACTTCTTTAGAATAGTAACTGTGGCCGTTGTATGAAGAAAAAAATTTCCCAGGATTCTATTGTCAGTTTAAATGCATTCATCACTAATTTTATGTGACAACCGTACAAAGAACTAACCCCAGTTGCAACAGACCTAGAAGATGGGTTATTGATTGTGCTGATATATCTCACACTGGTTTTTCAATTGAATTTTGAGAATTTGATTTTCCATGGTCTTGCCATGCTAGTGTAAAAGTAAGAGCAATTATTACATCAAACTTACCATTTGCCATTCTCCAGGTGTTAAAGAAGTGTTGTATTAGTTTAAATCTCCAAAATGAACATTGAATGAACTTGGAAAGAAATAAATTTATAAGTACGTTCTAGCTTTTTTCATTCCAAATGACTTGAAGTAGGGAAAGTAATCAAACAAGCCAAAGGCTGTTGTGTCCTGTTCTGTCATTTAGTCACGTCTGCTACCAATAGCCATTACCACTCTTGCAGTCTTTCTGTCCATACTTCCAGTTGTGCTAGTGATTAATTAAACCAAATGTGCAGGCTGGATTTAGAACATCCATAGGGATCATTCAACCCTGAACAGAGCTACCTGATCATGCCTTCATTCCTGAAACCAGTCTGCCCACTCAAAGTTGCATCGCTAAACAGACCTTCCTTTTCTGTTTTTATTTCTCTTTAACTCTTTTATATAAATGGAGTGTTTCAGTGTTTTTGTTTGTTTGTTTTTTTAAGTAGCAATGATTTACAGATATGGTTTGTAAAGTAAGAGTAATTATAAATCTCAGGATGGCGTAGTGGTTGGTTGAAGAAGTTGTTTGGGTTTTGTGTGCATTTTTGTTTAAGTATCCAAATGCCCCATAATGTTTGACTGTCTTGTGATTGTTTTTTTTTTTTAAATTTAACAAATAATATTTTACTGACAAAGCTTAAAAGATATCCAGCAGCTTGCAAAAGCAAAATGGCAAGGTTTATTTAGAATTGCTTCTGTCTGTACAATAGTGAGAAAGTCAAAGATGCTAGTTTTTAAATTAACTACCTGAACCATGTGATTTAGAAAAGCTTCCAAGGAATGAAAAGTATGTTTAATCTGGTAATGACTTGTTTGATTTCTTGCAGCATAATCTGTGTCGATTTCTCAAGAGTTCTTCTCTCAAATCCACTAAACTTTTTTTTCTCAATAACTTGAAAAATTACTCCCTTACCCTTCTAAAGCACACATTTAAGGCTCAGATTTTCAGAGTTCAGTGAAGCCCAGGTGCTCACCTACTGGATTCTAGTGGAAACAGAAGGGGTATTAACAAGACGCTCAGCTCAGAGTGATGCTTTCCAATTGGCTGTGTTTTTGACTTTACTGTAGCTGTAAGTTAAAACAGATCTCCACAACTCAGTAATTCTCAGTGTTGCATCGTCGTGCCATTTTGATTTCCCCATTCTTTCCCCCACCCCTCAAAATCCGCTGGGAAGAAAAGCAGAAGGGCATATGCAAAGGGCTGGCACCTTCAGCATCTGGGGCAAAACCCATGGAAGTGAGCCTACTTCATTTAGCTCTTCTCAAGCACACTCTTTTTCTTGTTCTGTGCTGTGCTTCTGTCTGGGCCTATTGAGGTCTTTTGCCACATACGAAACTTGCAGCCAGTGCTCCGCCTGGCTCTTGGGTGCTGGGTTCTCATCAGGGCTGCAGTGTGTCCTACACAGAATGGATAGACATGGTTAGTGTTTGAACACCACATTCATGTCATTAATTCACTCAAGAATTTAGGGGGAAGGTTACCTTTGTACTTTTTGTCCAGCCTCTGTTTAGGAAGGTACTCTGCATTGTAGCTGCTGTGTTTGACGCCTTCTTCATTTGTTACACCGAGGGGACCTCATTCATAGTTATTGTAGGGCTTTGTGCATGCTGTGGTGGTTTTATGTGGCCTGTAATTGGCTGTGCACTTTCAGTAGCTTTATATGTATCTATTGTTAGCATGGAATCTTTTAACATAATAATTCAAAGTATGCATTTTTTTACTGGTTTCTCCCAATTTAGTTCATTGTTATATGATTCGATAATAAGTTATATGATACAAAGCTGGTAATATAGCCATTCACCATTTCTTCTAGATTCTTCACTGAAAACAGATTTATTACTTGGCAAGTTTTGGATTTTTTTTCTTGTTATTTTTTAATGATTCTGCTAGTCTGTTGTCATTAAATCAGGATTGTGCTGGCAAATGTGATAACCTGTATCTGTTAGTACAGGTATTTCTCTGTTCTTATTTTTCTTTCTTTCTAGTTCAGCATCACTCAAAGCTGGTAGCTTTGCCCCTTGTGATCAAAAGAATGTAAAAATTTCTAACCTATTTCCTGCTGTAGTACCAGTGCTCAGGTCTGAAATCTGATATGCTACCATCATAACTGTGGGACTTTTCTGATGTGGTGATATGAAACCTTGGTAACCCAACACTACTTCAACCACCTCTCTCCACCCCCAGACTCATAATTTCAAATTCATATGCCAATAAAGGCCAACATGATCTGAAACATTATTTGTTATCAAACGATAATAAAGAAGACTGTAGTTTGCTAATCTTTCCCAGCTACACTAATGTACACACCTATTTTAGCCCCTTGTACATCCTTGCAAGAAGCTGTGTAAATATTTGTCATGCAGTAGTAACGTTCAGTAAACAGGCGGTGAATGTAATAGTTCTGTGTCTTAAGACCTGTAGCTCTATGAAGTGCACTTGTCTTCAGCCCATCGTTTGGGGCAAATGTTTTGAATTGCAAAAATTCCTGTATCAAAAGAAATCAAATGACTGTGTGTACATATTTATGTACTTGTATACTATGTCACAAACGCATGCATATGTTATACTATACCATTTTTTATGTTGAAAAATAATACATATAACTTAGTTAACATTGATCCTGCAGAGCTCAGATCTATAACTAAGATCAAGATGCCTCAGAGCTGAAAAGTTGCTCAGATTTTGTCCCGGCCTATTTGAAATAAGTCCATGCTAATAGAGATTTTCTGCCTTTCTTCTGCTGCCACTTCCCCAGAACACTTACAATACTTGTTTACCTTGGGGCCTGGGAGGGAAGCAGTCTTTCCAGCCAAACTGCTTTGTTAGCCTTTAATCAGTTATAGGGAGGAGTCAAAGTTAAAACTTTTACTTTTTTCCATGACTGATGAATTCCTGGCTTCTCTTCATTCCTTGTTTCCTACCTATCAAAACACGTGAATCCAATGGTTCCAAATACATGCTTTAGATCCTGTGAGCACCAAAGGTACATGGTGGGCTCTGAGGCCCATACAGCAGTGGACATTTCTTTCATTTTAGGACCTAAGGAGAATATGAAAGCCTGTAGTCAGGAGCCCAGCTCTTGGATTAGTGTGTTTTTATGAAAATTTTTCTAGTGGAGAAAGACTAACAAAAGATATAAATTAATCAATGGATTTGAAAGCTTGATATATTCTTTTCTCAAAACTTCCTTTCCCAAAAGCACAGGATGGCTTTGGAAACTGCAGTCTAATCCCTTTGTGCTTACTAGAGGTCAGTCCAGTCTGCAGCAGAGCTAGCACTTGTGCTGTTTCCATCTTCTTTCCATTTTAGTCATGCTGGATTGAGAGCCTGAAGCAGCGCCATCTCAGTGAAGTGTATGTGTTGTCAAAAACTGCTGCTCTTTGACTACCTCTAAAACTGCCTTAGTGCAGACAACGCCATTTTTGTTCCAGCTGTCTCTTAGTAGCACACCAGGCAGGACTTTGCTATTTGACAGGTACTTGGGATTAATACCCAATTAAAAATGATAGTAATCAAGTTGGGGAAGCAGCTGTAAGAAACAAAAATTTCTGAGTGAAGGGAAGAAAAAGTTTTCACCCCTGAAAGACATTTTCAGTTTTACCACTAATCACCTATCTCTTCCTGATTGTTTACCACACCGTCCACAACTCAAGTCCGTTTCCTGCACTATCCTTTCTTTCCTCTACATCCTGTCACAACCAATAGCAGTGAGTAGCAGCTAAGAATTCCATTCCTACAGAGCCCTGTTTACCCTACTGCGCTGCCTTCAGCTCCGATACTGGCCTTGGGATCTTTGCATTGTGTTCCGGTACAAAATGTAGATGTCCTCAAACTATCAAAGTGCTTCTGCTTAAACATGAGTGTTTTATGATTTTAGGATCATTGATTCCTTCATCTCAAATCTCTCTTTGGAAATGTTGTCAGGAGTATATTTCTTCAGAAAAGGCAAAAAGGCACCATATACTGCTGCTAAATCTATCAGTCTCCGTAAACTTGTTATGAACATAAGCTATTTGGAGTGTTCACTTTTTAATGAAGCTGGTTGAAGAGCCTGCAAACAAATATGCAGTGTTTGAATATATAGATATTTTTTTATATGGGTGTCAATTTTAAGAATGGAAGACAGCACAGAAAGTTGTAAACTATACAAGAGCTCTAACTAGGTTTCAAAAATTGTACTTTCCCTTTGGCTGTGGTCCCAGCGTAACCATATTATGATCTCTTGGCATGAAACCACGTCTCTTACAGTTTAATTATTCTGTGAATGACTAACACTTTGCCAAAAGCTTTATTTAAGCACAAAAGAATGGATGACCTTCAAACAAATCGTTCTTGGGTATCTGAGAAGCTGGCTGGAAACTACCGGACACATTGCTGAGCTGGGCATTGTACCACTAGCACAGTCGCTTCCTCTTCTTTCTTGTGTTGTCCTTGGGCCCAACCTGACCACTATCATTGCAGCAACATATCTCTAGATCATTCTTTGTGAGAACAAAGGACTACACAACCTGGTTACAAACCAGGTTACTTTTTGTTCTGGAGTAGAAAAGCAGCTCTCATCAGCTTCTCAGAGTGGTTCTCCATATGGCAGTTTTCTTGCCAAAAGGGAGGCCAAACCTGGCTCCTAGGAACCTTGAGAATCACCAGGAAGTTGGAAATGCTGAATACCCTACCTGTTCTGGGAAGCAAGACATGTCCTTGCTTACCACGTGTTTGCTATCTAGCATTACCCTTAGCTGCAAAAGTTCCCTTAGCTGCTCAATGGTAAAAGTGCTGGGGGGGGGGGGGGGGATCCCAAACAGGAAAATGATCATTTCCGTGTTTGTGTGAGCTGTTTACTCACTCACAGAGGCATAAGTTCCAAACATGCTGTTATCGTGATCTTTTGATGCTAACATCACTGCTTTCTGTGTGGGAGTGAACTAGCTTTTGCAGTACTAGGGGAAGATACATACCTGATTGGGAAAGCAAGGTCAAAGATTTCTGCAGTATCATCCAAACAATTTGGAAGCCCTATTTGCTCCAAACTATGAATAAGCTCGCATGCTAGCATCTTTCTCTATTAAAAAAAAAGGGGGAAACGCTTTCACAAAGACAACTGTTGAATACCAAAGAGCTCAAACCGGAGAGCTGCTGGATCTCGCATCCTTCTGTCCTTGTGATTCCGCTGAAGCTCTAGATTTCAGTGTGCTTCTGTCGCACTGCTGAGCATCACAACTCTACGTTGGCACTACTATATGTGATGAATTACTCTGTTCCCTTCTTCAGTGCTAATCGGCCGAACTCAGCTAATTAGCAATGCTGCTGACTGAAGCAGTTCCAGGTATAGGCTTGCAGAGGTGACTTTGTCCTCAGAAAACAATCTAGTTTTGAACATGCTATGTAGGTGTCTTAATGTAAACGTATTCCTAACTTAGTTCCTTCAGCTAGTTGGCGAATATGGGCCACTGTTAGTCATCCAGACTGTTGGAACAGCATGTAACCTTACTGAACCTCAGCTGTCGTGTTAGTGAAAGAACACAGAGCAGTTATATTTCTGAGATCCTTCAACACTGGGCTTCCTGGTTATGAAATGCAGAGGTACTGCAAAAGATGTGTTTGATAATAAGTATTAACTATTAAATGCATACCCTACAGCATAATGTTCTTTCCAGTAAAACAGGCAGTAACAAAATCATCATGCTATTCCAGATAGGGCGTGTTGAATAGCCCAAACTGGATTTTGGCAAGAAGAACAACACAAACAGCAACATGCCTCGTCTTGCTTAAAAAAAAAAAAAAGCTAGAAAAAGACATTAACTTTTTAATGACCATATACAATATCAGAACTTTGATCTTGATTCCAAGAAAAGGCACCTCAAGCCATTAATTGATATCTCAAATGCAGGCTCAGGCACTGGTTTAATAACAACGTAGACTAAGCTTAGTGATGCTGTCTGCTAGGTTTTGCTTAGCCTATACCTACCTACTTAGTCTTTGAGACCTGAATCTGATGCTTATTGATAACCAAGGACCCTTATGGTTTTTAAATGTCTTCTACAAAACAGGTGGTGACCCTCTGTCTATTAGGAAAGAATGTTCCATGGTAGGAAGTGGCAGTATGCTTAAATTATACTGAACGTCAGCTCAGTTTGTTAATGGGTGAATTTATTAAATAATGTGTGTCAAACTTGGGTCCCAGAGTTCCTGTTGAATATGAAATCAGAAAATAATAAGCAGGAGGCTAAGGGAAAGAAGAGCAGCCTGTGCGCATGAGATTTCACTGGGGAGATTCCCCTGAGGGAGCTCCCCTGAGGAGAAAACTCTGTTCAAGTGCACAAGATGGCAGAGCAGAAGGATGGAAGGAAGGAAAGAGAGGTCTGTGGCCTTCTGAACAATGCAGATCATGACCTAGAAGGCAGAGGACTGCTCCCATATGAGCAATGTCACGTTGGATGCCAGCTGAATTCCCATATACCCAGATGACATTCCATACCAGAGCAGCTAGACACTGCCCAGTGCAATGAGACTAATCTGTTGTGGAACAGTGTGCTATAAACATGCAGTGTAAATGTAAAGTGTAAAGTCCATCTCCTACACTGTCAAACAGATTTCTAGAGCAAAGATGAGTTGCCACCAGACTCAGTGCACCTTGCAGTGAGAGGCGCGGCTACAGAGGGCACAGTTTAGTTAGACTGAGGCAAGTGCACAACCTAGCTCAAGTACCTCCAGCCAGAAGTGTTAGCAAAGGACAAAAAGGGAGTGAATATAAAATGACACCTGCTTCACTTCAAAGGAAGATCAAGAGGGAAGAGGGAAGAATGATGAAAGTAAAACAAACAGTCCACTTTTGTAGATGTGGTTAGTTCTTACCAGCTAAGCCATTGGTGTGGCAAGTATAGAGCTGATGGGAATTACTGAAAAAAGTACAAGTAGTACTATTTTCCAAGATCATGATGCTGTTCAAGGTAATGAAAGCTGAATGTCTCAAACTGCGTGTGAAAGTTTAAATGCCCACATAGCATACCTAAGATCTTGTCTTAGGTCTTGTAATCATATGATGAACCAACTTCTTTCCTAAGAAAATGCATAACAAGCTGTAGGCTATGATGGTCTGTAATTTTCATCGTTGTAAAACTAAGGCAAATTGTTAGTGGTATTATTGCTAGTTCTTTGATTGGTTGTAGGGCCGGTTCTACTGATTTTTACAAGATACATGCTGTGTTTCTGTTGATTTTCTTTTGACTGGCAAAATAAAATGTGGCATGTGTCTTGCCTCCACTTACCTATGGGACACATCTTGAGTGATTAACTGCAGATCTCTTTCAGCCATCATTCTCCTTGATTGGAACGCAGTTCTGAAATGATCATACCAAAGTTTGCTTTCAAATAAAGTAGCTAATGGAGAGCTCTGTGTGGGTTTGAGGAGATGATTTGCTTTTGCCTTTCAATTACGCATTCCACCTAAAATTCTAAATGTTCCAAGTATAACCTTCCTGGCCATCCTTCAGAAAGCTAACAGAAATGGCTCTAGATTTTAGGGTATGGGTCTTTTTGTTTTGTTTTGCTTTCTGTTAAACAACTGAAGAACTCCTGTAAGCTGGCAAATGTAATGTTAGTTAACAGGACAATTGACTGAGTGACAAAAAGGAAGGGAAAGATTCAAGTGAGGCATTGAAATGAGTGGGATTGCAGTAAAAGTCAACTGTTATGTGTCTTCAGCATTCAGGCCTTAGATAATAGTTTTGATTTTAATGCAAACGATTCCTTGGGTAGTGGCTGTTTTTTTCCTGAACATTTTAAAATATATTTACATCTCAAATCTGTTTTGTACATATTTCAGAAAACAGGTTGTATTCAAGGGAGATTTACAGTGCAGAATCAGGCAGCCGCTGCCATTTATTATGTAAGAGGCTAGTCCAGATTTTCTTTGGTTCAGTCTGCCCTATTACAAGCAGTGTTCTCTCTAATCATTTTGGCCATTTTAGGTGTCAAGAACAGATGTTTATTTCTATTTCCCTTGCACTCACGAATCTTTTGTTTGTTTCTTATCAGCTAGTATCTATTCATTGGCTCTGTCTTGTTGTTTTACATTTATTTGCATTAAAATATGTGTCGGTCATTACCCCAGGGGTTGCACTTAAATTAGTTTCCTGCATCTAGCAGTTTTACTCTCTCTAGTTAATGTGTTACCTAGAAATAAAATAATTTTCTTATATAGAAGGTAACTAGGGCAGGTGCCTGAAGTTCTGTCCCTTAACTATTTGTTTATTCAATTAGTCCATTTTTGTAACCAGCTGGTGTGGAAGCCCCGTTAAGTATGACAGAATAATTAAAACCAGAATGTTCTTCTCTTTCTGAAGTTGGGGGACCTAGAAATTGGAGAACACACGCAGAGAGTTTTTTTATTCTTTTCTAATAATAGCTTTAAGAGTGATTTGGATAGACAGCTCCCAGGTTTATGAGGCCGAGCTCCACCAGCCTTCATTGCAGTACAAATCTGGTATGTAGAAGGCAGTTACTATCTAAATGTGTCTTTCTAATGAGCTCTTTATTATTGTTTTCTCTTGTTGGAGTCTACTCCAGAAAAAATCTTTGAGCAGTCCTGTTACCCACTTGGTAGTTTTACTGCTCTGCAATCACGGTGGTTTTTTTACTTCTGAGTACTAAAATACACCACATGTAGGTGTACTTACATTAATTTTTTGACGCGATTTTAAAATCTTACTGTACATAATGTAATCTCTTACAATAACTTCAGATGTTCACAGCAAAATATTGAATGATAAGGAGAAAACTTTAGTGCAAAAATGAAAGGTAAATGGTTTGGTTATCTAAATTAGGTCTTGATAATTAATGCTGATCTGTAATCTTTGCTTGAGAGGTTAGTAATAAGCCTTCCCAAAACAGTATTCATCAGATTTCTAGCATTTGGTTCCCCCCTGCTATCGTATATAACATGATAGCGTATATAATCATATGATTATTTAACTGCAAAGCCCACTGATGCTTCGAGAAAGACTTGGAAAAGCAGGACTCTCAGAGGTAGCACTGATGTCTTCCTGCATGGAGGAACATCCTTCCTCTCTAGTAGAATGTCCCCTTTTGTCACCCACTGTTGTGGTTTCGGCAGACTGAGTTGCTGCCAGGGGGTACATCACTCTCCATCAGCTCACCTACGTGGACAGGTACAGAGGTGGGGGAAATTATTTATTCCTTGTGTAAGGAAAGTGCTTCTCCATCATCTGGTAGTGCCTTCTGGGAATAATCAAATTTGATGGTGACAAAACCAAATTAAGACTACCTGAAACAGACTTCAAGATGTAGAATGAATAGCCTGATTTTCATTCCCAACAATGTCCCAACTCTTCAATTAAGCGTATAACTCTATCCCACTTGAACAGTTGAATACTGATGGTTTTGTACGTGGAAAGTTTGTTTCAGCTACCTGTACAAATAATTCTAATCTACAAATCAGTTGACTCTGATTTGAATAGCGTGCATGTATAAAACAGCAAAACGTGTCTAAACTTAATTTGCACTGACAGAGTGACTTAATAAAACAGCCAGATTTGATAGGCATTGAGTATCTTAGATATGCACAGCTGATAACTGAAGTTTATCATACTAATTCTGTGTAGTTAAATGTACCAGTTTTTTGGTAGAAACACAAAGAATGTTAGTATCATGTCTGAACAAATTACCTGTAATTACTTCCTGTCAAAACTGACGTAAAAGCAACAGGAAACAAGTTAACTCTCTTAATTGTTTGATTACTGGATGTTCTATTGTCTGATGCAAGGAAAAAAAAAAGACATATTTTATTATTACCATAATTTTATTTCTGTAGAGCAGAATTACTTCACAACATCGTCACCATGTCCTTTGCACACTTGAGTGTCTTTTGTTTGTAAATCATCTCAAGGGAACTCACAAAGTCACTTCTGGCACTCCCTGATAGAGGCGGGAATTTTATATAGCTCTCATGACAAACCTGTTCCCATGAGTGGTCTCCTTCATGGTCAGATCCTGGTAGCAGTCTTGTGATAAATATCGTCCACGTGTTTTGAACCTCCATGTCCACGAGATCTCACCCACTAGTCTTCTGTGGCACTGCTGTGGCTGACAGGCTTAGGGAATGCTTTAAGTAGACTAGACAGCAGTGTCTTCTTTCCCCTTTGAGGACAGAATCCAGTCATCTTCAGGATAGCCAGTAAGTATAACAGGATATTTAATTTCTTCTGTTATCCTAACTGAGCAAAGAGTATGCTACAGGACAATGAAATGAAATATCATCAAATTCAACAACAGAATTCTTATCAAAGTTGTAATTGCAGAATAAGAATTTGAGTCTGCTGTGATCTCCCTAGCTCTTGGTCTGTAGGTGTAAACCCGAGGGCAGAATTTGGATACTTTATTAAGCCAGGAGTCATCTGTTTATGAAACTTGAGGGGGATCAAAGAAAAGTATTGCTTCAGTTTGGGCACAGAAGCAGTAAGTCTGGAAATTTAGAATGATATTTTTATATTAAAATTTCACGTGGGCATAAAATATTCTTCCAGGAAACTGCTTTAATACCGGCAGCCATGCTATTAGATGCAATGACATTTTGGCCCATCTCTTTTATTAATTCAGAAGTGCTGTAAGTTCTGCAGTTGCCTCATTTATGAGGGTTGGGAGTTCTGGACATGGTGGTGATGGTTTGAAAGCCTGTTGCACACTAAATCCACTTGGCATTGATAAATAGCTTGCAGCTGGGCTAGCAGTATGTATCATTTATTTTTTAAAACAGGCAGTTTGATCTGTGAAGAAAAAAAAGTAGATACATCCCAATGTAGTGAAGGATACAGCTGAATCAGCGAGGTGTGTTAAATACTAATGGATGAAACACACTGCTAGTGTGGTCATCGCTCATCTTTAATGACACTTAGCTTTTCACACCGTTCAAATATAGAGTGTTAATGGCATACAGTCAGAAGAAGTTCAAAAAGAAGCAAATCACAGCATTTCCTCTTGAACTGCTCTTAATTAGAATTGTTTTAGGCTTTAAACAGGCAAGTAGTAATGTGAAACTGATAGAGAAGAAGTTAACTTAACTGTCCAAATAGAGTCACTAAATGCCTGCATTTAAAAAAGGTTATGGTGAATTTGTTACTCCTGTTAAGCAACGAATGTTATATAGTGGGTTTATGTGTTTTCTTAGTTTAAGAAAGGAGTTGCATAAATGGAATTGTAATTCACTACTGATGGATCATCGTAGCTATAGCCCAGCAAGGGTAAGGGGTGCCACCTCATGTTAGATATTTAACCTAAGGGTGGAAAAATTGTGGTGTCACCCAGAAACAGTTTTTGGAGGGAAACAGTTTGGGGTGCAGAAGGTTTTGTCTTAAACCCACTGCCAAAGACTGCAGCAGTGTTGGATTTGACATAAAATCTCATCGTGGATAAACTGCAAGTAAACTGACTTATGCGATTATATCGAGTAAGACTGTCAGGTTATATATGCACCTAAAAAAAATCAGTTTCTGTGATAAGCTACATGAAAAAAACCTCAGCCTACATCTCAAATTGCTTGAAAAGTATTTTGCATCACAGCAGGTTAGAACTTTGTTTAGGGTTTAACCAAGTACTGGACTATTAGCATAATCTGTTTACTGTCTGGGCAGATGATAATTGCTCCCAGATAGACCTAAGGGAAATTACCATTTTGAAATCATGAAGGGGCACTCAATGGCAAGGCAGGAGGAATTCTGAAGTTACCTGGGACTGAATTAATATTAAGAAATCCTTCTCAGTAGGGTGGAGTGAGTAAGAAATCTTGAATCTTAATAACTCCCTAAGAAGGGTGTTGGTAGTACAGAAGGGAGGGATTCCCAAAGCTAGCCTTCCTGTATCCCTCAGGATATAAGCTACGCAAAAGGACTGAATCCCTGAACATCTGTGCTAAGAATGTGACAGCACGTTGGCTGGATAGAGAGGAAGTAGAAGAAACTTCTGGTATTGCGATAAGTAGATTTTCTACGGCTCACTCTAGTTTCTGTCCTGTCTTTAAGTGTTTTGTAATTTAATTATCTGTTTCGGATTTTGTATAAAAATATTTCTATCTGTTCTTAGTTCACCTCTATTTGAAGGACTTCAAGACACTTAACAAGTTTCAAGGTATTCCATCCTTTACAGGCATGGTGAACTTTAAACTGGGATGCTGAACCATTTGCATGATACGACCTCCCCTCAGATATCACTCTTAATTAAGTGTACTGCCACTGAGGTGCATGGGCTACTCTAGTGATGACAACTCAGGGCTGTGTGTCAAAGAACCACCTCTGGGTTGGCAGCATTAGCCAGGAAGCTCCTTGGTATGCAACTATTAACAATTACTGTTTCCTATCACTGAATCTTAGCAGCTTTAGTGTTATCTGCTGCTATGAACCATTTTCCACAAAGTACAGGAACATGGATTTAGGGAGGTCTTAGGGAGGTTTTAGGGTCTTGATAGGTAGAGATGAGCACTGAAACATTTACCACATACTTTTTTATGAGAGAGAGAAAATCTTGTCCTAGATGATACAGAGGCTTTCAAAAGCGTTACTGTCTTGCTTAGATTGTACTCATGTAAATCCTTTTACACATTTACTTCTACGCGATGAATATACAAGTACACGCTCCTAGCCAAAACTGGTAACTGACGTTGCAGCAATTCTACCTGCAACATCAAAGGTATAGGATAATCAACAGTAGTGTCTTTCAGCGTTATGTCTTTTGGCAATTTTCAGATAATTTCAGGAGATTAAGGAAAAAAGTCATAATCAGAGAGGTTTTGATTTGTTTTTTTCCTTTTTTTTTTTTTTTTTTTTTTCAAGAACTGCTGCTGGTACCATACAAATTCACATCCTAATCAGAATTGATCTGTCCCCCTTTTAAAATGCCTCCTTAAGATTTAAAGTATTTCTTAGTCTTTATCAAACTTGTTCTTTTAAGGTCACTGTTCTTGTTGATACAACAAAACTTCCCCATCACTTTTCCCCATTTGCTTACACCATCTCTTTCTCGGTTCCTTTTTTTTTTTTTCATCTAATATTTGCATTTTTTAAGTTTACTCCTATTCATTCAATTATACCCTCATCTTTATTTCAATTTGCTTTTATGATTTTTTTTTTTTTTTTTTTGAATTTCTTATCATCATCTTTCTCTTCCCCTTCCACTATCATCTGGTCTATTCTTTTCATTATTCTCTCTAACTCTTCTACTTAGACATTAATATGTCATTCCAGGTGCTGCTATTTTCAAGTAGTACTGGCTATCACATTCTCTTAAAGTAATTGGAAAAATCTGTACTTTTCTCCTGAATTTAAAAAAGAAAAAAGAAAAAAAGAAAAAGAAAAAAAAAAAAAAAAAAGCAGCTTTCTTTGCTAGTAGACAGGGTGGAACTGTCTATGATAAATCTGTTATATTTCCAGTTATTCATCTGTGCTGGTATGTAACTTAGTGGGACTTTATCCTGCTTCTAACTTTAATATGCAGGCCCAGGTTTTACATTGCTCCTTTTAATTCTTGCTTATGTACTTTAATTACTTACATCCATTTACAAGCCTTGCTCCTCAGATCACTAGAAAAGATAATGCTCTTTCAGTACATCTAACTTTGAAGCACTAAGAGCTATTCTAGGTTCAAACAAGGAATTTACTAAAACTCAAAGACTAAAACTCTTTTTAGAATAGGGTAAATATATCACATGGCTTCTAGTTTTTATTTCTTTTCTCTTAGTTTTAAGTCATTTGTACTGCTTCTACATATACCTGCACTAGCTTCAGCAATGACAATGTGCTGTTCATTTTTTACTTCATCATTCATTTACAAAGCAGT
>JAOWBP010003503.1:8432359-8444676 GCA_028571105.1 Tragopan temminckii
AAGGGGCCATCCACCCACGGCAGAACATTCCCCAGTAATCTATTGCACAAGGCATAATGGTGCCTCAAGATAAATTTAAGCACAAATCTTTTTACTTTCCCGACCTGGCTAATATATCTTGCTTCAATGAAGGTCTGGGTTGCTCAGAATCCCTGAAAGCGACACCAAAGAATTGTTATTTTCAAGATCTATACTGGGCAGACAAGTTAAAAAAAAAAAAAAAAAGATTTTGCCCAAGATTAACAATTGCACAGGCCAAATTTGAAATGTATAATGTAAAACTGCGTGAAATTAACACAAGGTAAATTCACAAGTGGATAGTGATTTTTCTTTATTTTTTTTTTTTCCACTGGTGATAAGCGAAAAACAACACATTGCACTTGGAGGTAAGTAAATGTAGTAAGATGAACACTTGTTTCTGCATGAAACAGTTGCACACAAAAGAATTTATGTGCAGGTTTGATTCATTTTGATCCTGTTGACTCAACATAGGCTAAATCCTTCATCCTTTAGTTTGACATCACACAGTCATCTCATATTTACTTATTTGAAAAAGCTGATTCTAAACCAAACCCCTGGAATTGTACTCCTAATAGATTGCTTCAAAACAAACAAGAAGGCGAAAAATGTTCAGATCTCAGATATAATTTTATATGTTCAGAATTTCCTTAAAGGACTACTTTCTGCTTTTTTTCCACTCCACGTCTGTTTGTCAACCATGATCAAATGCAGTGTGTCTGTCAATTCTGCTTCTTGTTCATATGCATATAATCATATTCTGGTAAATGGGACTGGTTGTGCCTTTGTAGGAAAATAAGACTATGGTTTAAAACTCTTTACTTCAGACAAATAATATGTAAATAGTGTGTGAAACAAAAGCCCTTTTGAATTATAAAAAATATTGTCTTTGCTTTCTCGCGTCTCCTAAACTGAAATGAAGCTGAGACCCAGTCAGAGTAAGAAATTTTAGTTTCACCAGAAAATGTTGATAAGATCAGATGTTGTGGTGCCCTTGAAAGTAACCATTTAGAACTGAACCAAGTACAGTGAGCATCTAAATACATTCCTTGTCATTCACAGAACTATCTGACCTTTTGCTTTAAGTCATTGTGGCAGCAGTGTATAGAAATGCTTACAGAACACGGAACAGCTCATTAGATTCAAGATGACTACTCATACTTTTAAAAAATGGAAAAAAGCCCTCACCTCTTAAAACCTGAAATTCCAAAAATAAAATAAAGTTGTTCTTAAAAAAATATACATGTAAAAATCTACATTGCGTCCATGTATTTTGGTGTACAGAATCTTACTCTAAAACTTACTGATTTTGAAATTTTTGCATTGTCTTCAACGTGATTTTGAATCAAGCCCATATTGCTGAACTGTTTCATCATTTAATTACAATCGTATATTCTCTCAAGATACGTACTGAACATTGACAAGCATCAATGTTCTGTGTGTTATTGTACTTTTAGTCTGTGTTCTGGTTATACATGAATACAATGAAAAAGTCAAACGGCTTAACACTGAGGCATTACAAAGTCATAGACGTAAGGAACAAACACAATCTACAGCTCCCACTCTACATTCTGTTAAGGACAGATTGATTTTATTGTCTTCTAATGAAACTACATGTATCACTATCCTGTCATCCCTTCTTGCCATCCCCAGCTACGGTCCTGTAGTCTGTACAGCTGGTGTCATTGAACTGGAGTTATTCTTCAGTCTTACTAGCAACTAAGTGAGATGAATGAAATCAATATTCTTTTCCTTACAGGTGAAATGAGTTTAGTAATGCATAACAGTATTAGAACTTCATTTCTTTGTCCAGTGCTGCACTGCAACCCTTCAGTGTGTATTACTTCATATTTGAATTACCATATCTTAATTTTCAAACAACAATTCCAGCTAGAACAATTAAATCTTTCAATCTTCGATTTCAAGTCTATTGAATACTCTGGACATTTTCACCCATTACCAATGATCTTTGCTCAGGTTATGAAAGTGTAGAATAAAAAAGATACGTCCTGACAGTGCATGGTTTGCAGTTCTAATGTCTAAGCGTGAGTTATTTTGATTATTTTTTAAAGAAAATTCATTCTTAATTGGAGCACACATCTATACAAAATATTTTCATAGAATTTTGTTTGTACTGAAGGAAAACATGAATGCTTTTTTCTGACTGAAAAGATGCCAGCTGGAGCAAACTAATGAGTCCCAAAAAGAGAACATTTGTACAGCTGGAGTCTGAATGTTATCAAGCTTCTTGTTTTTGATTGACAGTATAACAGTCACAGTAATGGAAAGTAATCAATAATACTCCCTCTGTAACAGTATTAGTAGTATCATCCAAGAGTGACAGTTGTACAAAGTACTCAGAGGTTCAGCTCAAATTGGGAAGGCATTTGAGGCTTCAAATTTGTGCCTATCCCATTGGGGGTTCAAATACTGTTCAAAAATAGGTTAATCAGTGGCTTACTTAGATTATTCAGTGTTGCTCTAGTAGTTGGTATCAAAAAGTATCAAAAGGAAATATGATAGAGGAAAAGAATACTTTTTAGAATCAACAGCTCTTAAGCTTTTAAAAAATTCGATTTGGAAAAGTAGTTTAACTCTTGTTACTTTGAACTAGATCATTCTTCATGAACTTCTTGTGTACTTAACACACAGAAAGATGGTGCTGTTACTCATCTTGATATATGCAATCTTCTGCACAAGTTATTTAAACGTTATTTAACAAATTTCAGAACATTTCTCAATTTTAATCCAACACAAGTAGAAACAGACATCCATGAAGGTAAGTAAAACAGAACGCTGTCTGAACACAGATGACAATGGTATTCGTGGAGAGGCTTCAAAAATAAAAATAAATAAATACACGTACTTTTCAGGGTGAGAGTATGACTAGCAAACAGACCATAGAAGCACTTATGGGACAGAGCGTTGGGTGCAAAAAGGTGCAGCAGATAAGGTTATAGGTATAAAATTTGTAGGTATAGACTATGTAGGACTGTAAGCAATGCTTTTGTGTATTTTTACTGGAGAGTAGAAATGCTGTGCCCAAGGTTAAGGTAGTAAGGTACAATATTTTGTAGAAGTTGGTTTGGTTGGTTTGTTGTTGTTGTTGTGCTTTTGGTGTATTTAATGCCTCACTAGACCAAAAAAAAAACCCTAGGGTCCAATGCTCATTTCAACTCAATTAAGATATACAGGCTGTGCAAAATACACATCAATAGGGAGCCACATTTTCAGAAATAATTGCTTATCCATGCACTTTTTAGCTCATTATAACAGGCTCATGAAATCCAACTTTAAATAAAGGCTGTTGGTGGACTAAATTATAACACAGTACCAGGAGACTTCATGAGCTAGATATGCTCTATTTTATTAAGCTTTTGTTATATATAGTATGAATCAGCAAAGCATTCAGTCTCTGCTAACCAGAGTCCCTTTACTTACTTAAAATCTTGAAGGTAAATATTTTCTGCCAAGGGTACTTTGTTAATGAACTGTAGGTTTTGGGCTTTCTTTGTTAAAACTGATTTAACAGAAACATCTCCCAGGTACTTTCAGAATTTCTTCCAAAAAAACCCAAGACCATCAGCACAAGGTATGCTTTCATACTATTGTGAGACAGCATGAAATTCACTTCTATGCGACGTTGCGTTTTACATGCCCATGAACATATCTTTCCATGGAAACACACCATTGCCTAAGTCTTTTAAGATGAAAAGGATACACACATATATATATATACACACACATATATTTGGATATGTATGTATACCCAAATAAACAAACAAGTTCTCTCTCTGACAAAATTAATGAACTCCACTTTGATGCAAAGCCACAGGCTCTGCCCCTACATCCTCCCACAGTGGCAGTGCTGCCTTTCCACCATCCTGCCTACAGTCCTGCTGCCATGGGCCACCAAGCAGTGTGTAACAGCCGGTTCGGGTTACAAGCGTGCTGATGCATGCTAAAAGGAAATAAGCTGCTCTAATTTTGATAATGCATATAGAAACTCGGTACATTTTTTCAGGTTACTGCTTCAGAAGCTTGAAATTGGGCAATATTTGAGTGGTGTAGGGAGGACTGTCAGAGAATGATAGCATGTTTTCTTGGGCAACGAAAGATAGTTTTTTATGTGGTATCTAGTGCGTGGCTCTTGTTACTCTGGTGAAGAGATCTCAATACCACAAATAACACTCACCATGTACAGGCCAGGTCATGGAACCCTGCTGTCTGCCTACCCAAGTAACCCCTTATCAAGCTGAAGAGGTATGCCCTGTCAGTAATGACATTGCAACAGGCAAGATGAAGAATCACACAACTCAGGGAAACACTAATCGGGGATCATTTCAGTAATTTTTTTCTCCTGAGCCCGCTACATTTACGTGAAGAAGATGGCACACCTGGGCTGCAGCTGTGGGGGGGTGGTGTAGCTGCCCCAGCACAGCTGAAGCTGTTTGGCGGAAAGAAGGTGCTAGAAGGGGCCAGGTCAGTTGATGTAGGAGCCATTTTAGATGTAGCTGGGGAAGTCTTTTGTGAGGTGTGATATATGTTGGTGGGTTCTAGGGCTGTTAAGTGAAAGCAGGGGGAGTAGTTTTTGTTTGCTGGGGCAGTGCTCCTGTTGTTGTGGAGATGCTCCTTTGGGGGGTTTCTTCTCTTTAGTTAGTAGTGCTTTTGTGGGGCAATTGTGTTGTTTCTAGTAAAGCACAGGATTAGGAATGTGAAGCCTGTTATTTTCAGGGCAGGGTGTAAGCTGGTGCCATCCCTGTGTGTGAGGGGAAGCCTCCATCTTCTGTAGTGATGGCTGTGTGGGGCCTCAGGGGGAAACTTTGAGAGCATCTCTCTGAAGAAAAAGTGTGGAGAAAAGCAGTCAAGTGGCATGCTGAGACAAAGTTGCAGCTCCAGTGTGAGCTGTGCATTGGGAATCCTTCCCTGCTGCCTTGGAGTGACTATCTCAAATTCTGGAAACTTGTCAGAGGAAAATGAGGAAGCTCACAGCTCCATGAGGATCTGCCGTAGCCTGGTGAGTTTGTTGCATGTTTTGGTTTGGGGTTTGCTTTCTCCTGGAAATCAAATTTGCTAGTAAGTGGTGATGGACAAGGTTTGAAAGTATAGTGAGGCTCTTCAGGTACCTCTAGGAGCCAGTTTGCTCACTGCAAATGTGCCTAAAGTGGTGATGATAAAATGTGGTCTTCTGGTTTTTAAAGAGGAAAAATCTAGTTTTGATGTTGTTCCTAAAGGATCTGATAAAAGAAGTATGTCTAGAGTGGGGTCAGTGCTGGTCATAAATAGTTGCTTTTTAAAAACTTTCTTTTGTGAATATAAAACCAGAAGTCACAGTGGAGGTGTTTCTTGGCCCAACTTTTTTGAACTATCATAGCTGGTTAAGGTAGCTTTCTTTTTGTTGATGTTTTTGTTACAGTAGCAGCCTTCACGTTTGTACCTGTTAATGTTCTCACAGGGAAAAATTTAAAGGCATCTCCCTTACAATTCAAGAGGGAACTTGATCCATCCTCAAAGGAGGTAGAAAAAATGCAACAAAATTTATGATAATACTTAATTATAAGTTAAAATATATTTAAAACAGGATATTATAGGTAGCCCTGCTCTCCAACCTGTAGAGCAAGATAACTTGAAATCATCACTCCCAGGAGTACGTAGTTAGTTTTCTGTTTTAGCTACAGGGATAAATTAAGAACCTTCCTCTGTTTTTTCTCTTCTGCTTTCTTGAGTCTCTTGCATCTTTCGTAACATAAGCTAGTAGTAACATGTAGACTCTTACAGACAATTCCAGCATTATAGCAATATCTGCCAACATCAGAAGAATAGCAACAAGAGTCAACTGGTATTATGTATGCAAAGTAAGTGTTAAATGTGTATACGTAGCTACCAGGTCTGTTTTAAATTTTCAACATACACGAATGAATGTATGAAGTCCTCTTAAGCACTGATGGAGTTGTGGAGCAGTAAGGTTCAAAACAAAGCAAGTGTGTGCAGAAAGAACATGAATTTCTGAATATGCCTGTCCAGTTTTTATTAGGATTATTCAGAAGTTGAGTGATGTCACAGTTCACATTTTACCCAAAGAAATAATCCATGTCAGCTACTTGGGTTGTGTTTTTTTTGTTGTTGGGTTTTTTTTTTTTGGTTGGTTGGTATTAGTTTTTTTGCATAATGTATTGAAAATTCAATTAAAAATATAAACCAATAATAGGCACTATGTGGCTTAATGTATTAGCGATTCTGAAGCATTAAAATGGAATATAATGCCAGGTATGAAGATTGAGTATTGTTTTTTGATTATTGAATGTCATTCAGGGGTCTTCTGAACAAGATACCGGATGTGGATTAATACTATGTATTTCAGTCTGTCCATTTATAATCTCTTCTGCTTTTGTAGTAAAATCCCAGTGTTTTCTGGTAACTGTTCAATAAAAAAAAAAGTAGAATGTGATCTAAACTTCAGTTACCTTGAATCTTGCTGGGGATTTGGAAATGTTCACTGCAATTCTACTCTCCTATGTGCGTACTACAATCGTAAGTTTATAGGCTCATCAGTGCTAAGTTTGAAGGCCATGATGCCACTGAGGGGCTGATGTGGGGGTATTGAGAACACTGTATCCAGTCTCTTCAGCTTCCAGGAGTTTTTTGAGGTGATCTTTAGGGGGTAGGTGGAAGAAAGAAAACTATGTTGGTGTCTCAGTTAATGTAATTCAGAACTCTTATTTCTTCTGCATGCAGTAGCTATCGGTTCCAATGAATGCAATAAGTCCTGAATTCCAGTGGTTTGGCTTGTTTTTAGTTCTTCTCTGGGCATGATAGTCTTCAGTACATGTAGGGAAGCAACTCATTTCAACAAATACAATTTAAGAGATAGGAGGCATTACTTTCAGAGTGGCCTGCATACTATTTATTTCCATGGAAACTACGAAAGATAGTAAGAGTGCTGTTTGATAGGAAGAAATCTCAGCTACAAAGCACTATTTTCCAACTCAGTCATAGCCATTAGCTTTGCATTTTTGCTAGTGATGAACAAGAACCTGTGTGCTGTACTGGTAACAAAAAACCTGCAGCAGTGGAGTTGACCTGCTGTCACCACTGCTGAAATGCATCACCCACCATCTCACTGTGCTCTCATGCACTATTTGGTGTTCATAAGTGTTCAACGAGCATTGGTAAATGCCAGTGGGTGCCATTTTTTTTCCTCATGGAGAATTTCAGTGGCACACCTTTGCTTCATCCACACTTCCATGCCAGATGCCATTCTGTCAGACTGCCCCTCTGCTGCCATCTGTCATGCGGCAACAACATCTAATTGCATGTTGTGGAAAGGTTCAGTTGCACCTGCTGTACCACCAACATCAGCCTGTGACATTGTGAGCCCCTGTAACAAAGTAGGCATTATTTTTGGAGCAGTCCTTGTAGAATACCAAGCTTTGCTTTGGATTCAGGCCAGTTTTACTTTACCAGCTATCAGTCTCTACAGTTAAGGTTTTCCTACATGTAGGATGTATGTTTTCTTCATGAAAATAAATAGTATAACCTTGCTACAATGAAGCAGTAGGAAGCTGCATTCCTGAGTTAGAGGCTATGGAGAGCACTAGCTGTGGTTGCTTTACTGAAAGAAAAACTTTCAAGACCTTGTGTGCCACACTTCAACCTACAGTGCACTTGAAGGGTATTAGAGAATACACATCTAAAAATGGGTTTATAATGGAAACCTTGACAGTTGTAAAAGCAGAGCAGTAAGCAGGTACCACTATAATTAAGAGCAGTGACCCTTCAAAGAAAAGGGTTGCCAGCAGGTAAATAAACTGCCATTGTGCAGCTCACCTCGTTAAACAGGAAGGTTTGGAAAATGATTAGAGAAACAGCATCAATCAGCGTTACTTTATACATCAGTTATAAGAGACAGCTGCCTCCTGTGGGACATACAGTGTATGCACTATTATAAACAAGGTCTTTGTGCTGTGAGTTGTGCTACAGGTGATCTGAGCCCCTGCAATTATATCCTGTTTATAGCTGTCAAGTTCTTTAATGTAACTTTTAATCATGTCACGTTTTCCCCTCCAACCTGGATTTCTATTTATTGGTTGTTTTTCCATCTGCATGTTTCATTCTGCAGTTGCATTTAGCATATTTTGGCCCTGTGTGCAAGCTCTTCTCTGGGATGCTGTTGCGGGGTTTTTTTGTGGGAGAATATCTGGTTGTCTCAGGCTTCGATAGATGTTTTCAGGCAGCTTTCTTTTCATGCAGAAAGAGAAGGTGAAGAGAGACTTATAAGACTTTGTACGAATTCTCATGGCTTCTCCACCCAAGTAGGGAGGGAGATGTGTGTTTGGGAAGTGACAAATTGTATTACCACAAGACTGCTTTCTACCGGAACACAGTATTTCTAAATGTAACATACACTTTTGTGGATCATGGGTTGTTCAGGTTGAAGCAGACAGAATAATACTCTCTTTTAAGCAGTACTATGCTGTTGAGTTTTTTGTTTGTTTCTTAGGTTTTTTTTCTTATGGTGCTTTCAGTGTAACAATACTACTAAATTAGATTATCAGATTACAGGTACTTTAAGCCCAAGATGGACTAAACTATGGGAAGTGGAACAGTATAGAACATTGATATGCAAAATATGTCTATGTTGTTTGCAGTAAGTAAAATAATGCCTCTTTATTCTGACCTTGTCTAACCAGTGCTCAATGCAGGATTGGATGGAGTGTTGACACAGGTGGCTGGAAACTTAAATCTCTGCCACTGCAGCTAAACTAGGATCTATCACTGGCATTTGGAAGTGAATCACCTGAGTTTCCCCGTTTAAACAGGATCTTCAGTAACTGTGATATAGACATGGTGAAATTCCCTTTTTAAAAGGGTACTTGCTGAGAAGTCATCAACCATTATATCAACCAGTCTTATTTGGCCACTGTCTTGTCAGTCCTCTTAAACTGTGCCCATAATATAAATCCTGACTTTGTAATACTGTTGTTTGCTGTGACCGTAATGGATTGCGTTCAGTGTACAAGCATCTTATTGCAGTACAGACTGATAAAAGATTGATGTCTCCCTGCTGTAGAATACCAGAACATTGTCTTAACTGATGTAATGAAGCATTGCAGAAAGGGATGGTGGTTTTTGTTTGCTGTAGCTGGCGTTAGCAGATGTCTTTCAAGGGTGGCAGAGAAGCCTGATTTTATGGAAACCTACCAAATAATATCTTGCAGCTTTCCAACCCTGCAAGAATATGTCATAAACACAGCTTCCAAAGAAACTGTCAGACTACTTAGTCTCTTGGCCTCTTCTGAGTTTTAAAAATGCATTATATCAAGCTATATGTATTTTTACTTGCAATTGAAGTATTAATATGCAATTGCTTAAGTTATTTTGTTTGAACAGTCTCAGATCAGTGCCTTGGGAAGGAGTATTCAGCTTTTGTATCAGATCGGTTTGGACTTGCCAGGCTTTGTTGTTAAAGCTGATTAAAATTTAAATAAGCTTACACAGCAATGGAGTTAGTGGTGCAATAATCCTGTATAACCACTTTCATTTATTTTTTTAAGCTAACCTGTTCTACCTTAACTCCAGATGCTAGACTTTAACTATTTCTCTTCTGGGAAAGAGAAGTGCAATTGTACATTTGAACTGTGATATCCAGAGAAATCTTTTCCCACCAGTTTGATACTTCCAACATTTCTATCATTTCATTTTGTAATACTGCCAGAAGAATGTGATGCAAAACAGTTTGAATTCCCAGCTAACGGTTACAGCTTTAGAAGCATAGTAGGATTTTTTTTTCTGATGTCTATCTTCAATTGTAGGTGTGGCGCAACTTGTTAGAAATTATGGACTGATACAGGATTTCTTTAGCAAAAATTAACGTAGTTTTAATTAAAACTAATATATAATTCCATCTGTATTTTTTTTAAATGTCTGGTAAGTGCCTATTGTGCACTGTCACTGTGACTTGAAAAGAGCTTGAAGCTCTGAAGTTCACAAGCAGCTCTAATTTTGACTACTAAGCAAGTGAAGCATGGCTTCCGAAGGTTTCACGTTCTTAATCCCTTTTTAACTCCTTGCAGATTGCTTGTTTGATTATCATAGTGTCTTCTTTGATAAATCTGCTTATCTTGGAGATCAAGAGTACTCTATCTATCAGCTTCAATTTATAAAATTCCAGGAATGAGTGACTGTCTTTTTATTTAGATCTTCCCGATACTTTAGTTTTGGAAAAATGGTTTGTACTTAGCAAATAACTCTTTCAAACACAGCTTTTACTCTTGCCAGTTAACCACTTTTTCCCCTAAAAGTTAATCAAAAGCTTTAACAAGTACTGAGTCATGGATATCTCTTCCTACTGGATGTGGTCCTCTTAATACAGCCCTGGGTGTTTTTGGCCCTCTTTGCTTTTATCTCTCGGTTCCCAGCCTCTGTTGTTGTCAGGACCTCTTCATTCCTGGCTATGTAGCTCTGATTCACTTTTGGCTGAGTTACATTCCTCCTGCCTTCCTAGGTCTGTCTGAATTGCATCCCTGCTCTCAAATGTCTGTGCTCCCACCAGATTGGTGTCATCTATGAACTTGACAGCCAAGTGTTGTCATAATGAAGATCCCTGTGATACAGCATTGTCAGTGGCCTCAGGTGGCATATGATGATGAGCAAACCATCTGATGAGTTATTTGCCTATCTAATTGTCCACCCATCTTGACAGTATTATCCTAGATGGGGTTAAGAGATCTCTGGGATTCTTGAAGTTGGCATCTTCCCCCTCTTTCATCCTGGAGGGCAATCAAGCTAGCCAGACATGGTTCACTGTCTGTGAAGTCATACAGGCTTGAGTGTGTGTGCTCCATCGTGATTTGTTCCATGGCTTTCTTACTTACCAAAGTAAGATCAGACAGCATTTAACTTTTTCTGAAACATGCTGTAGTGTTTGTCTTCCTTAAACTGGTATTGTTTTAGTTCAGGATATTCTGATACTGACTCAGTGAAGGATTTCCTGTGAGCTTGTATGTTGCGGTCATTACATTTGATATTTCAAACTACCACAAGATGTGCTGAAAAGTATTATATCACTGTTTTGGCCTACTGTGAGGGGTTCTGCTGCTGCAGTCTTTCATTCACTGAGTATGGACAGGGGAGTAATATGATATTTCTCCGCTCCTGATAGCCATAGCTGCAGTGGCTTGCATTCAGTACTCCAGGAAAGGGAGGGCTTAGCTCATGTGCTGAAATTGAGAGCCTATTTGTCATATATCCTGCAGTTTATCAGTGGAGAAAAATAGGAAGCTTCAGAGATGACTCAGGTCACCTAATAAATGGATCTAGTCAGGATGACACCACTTCATTATTGGAGCACTAGTTAAGCATCTGGAATTTTCAGTTAACCCAGGTCAGCACACTCTTCAGAGGGTGTTCAGCAAGACTTTTCTAAGACAGCTTCTCTCTCCCTCCTACTGCCGTTCTTAGCATCAGTTATCAAACAGTGTTTTCAAAATCTTTAGTTTTTGTAATGAGATAAAAACACAAGGAGCCTTATTGTCTTTCTGTCATTTACCAAAGATCCAGTGTGCCTGCTCTTATCTCTGACCAAGATCTGTTTCAGATGCAGTGGGGCTGGGAAGGAGAGTTTGACCCCCATGTTTTGTGTTTGAGAGCCCTGAGCTGGAGGCTAAGCTTGCTTTAAGCTTGCGAGGTCATTTTCAATCAGATTTGTGGTGTTTGGATGTTCTGTTTGTTTGTTTTTTTTAATAAGATGGTTGAGAATCATGCAGCCTTTTGTGGGTGGTGTTCTGGTGTTTGTTGTTTGTTTTTTTGTGTGTGTGTGTAATACTGTGTATTTCCAAATCACTGCAATTTTTTTTCAACAAAGAAAAGTTTCTTTATTCTTCCCTTTGCAAGCTTTAATCATTTTAAGCTTGTTTTCTTAAATTATGAGTGGATACTGTATATTTAGAACTAACAGCATACCTTCTGCACATAATCACCATTTGCTTAGCTTGAGTAAGTCGAACTGGCTTTCTTACCTAGTATATTACTAGGATGCATAGACATACTTAGCCTTTTGCCTTACTTCTCAACTTGCTGGCTGTGGCAGGCTGTTTTTCTACACAAGGATTTCCAGCTCTAGCATCTTTGGTTAGAGAATGGGGTTGCCTAACAGATGTTCTGCGAAGGAAAACTAATTGATTTCCATAACAATGATCAAGTTTCTGGATCTTGGGTGGTATGATATTGAGTTAGGAGAGGACAAGATAAGGGTTAACCATTGTATAGGAATGTGAGTAAGGAGACGATAAGTGTTAACC
>JAOWBP010003503.1:8444776-8483019 GCA_028571105.1 Tragopan temminckii
CATCTGTTAACTGAAAGGAGCTGTTGGACTTGGTGCAGATAGGGGCTCCGTTGCAAAAGGAGATAATATGGAAGATAGCTGTGACATAGGGTATAGCTCCTCCTCTGCTCTCTTCACTCATGTAAGGGAAGGAAGATGTGCAAATTATGTTCCCTCACCCATTTGTGGGGTACAGCAGGCAAGGTTGCCTCAGCAGGCTGGGTTGCTTTCATCTCCTATACAGAGAGTTTCAATGACTAGAAAAGATTGAGTTAGCAAAGAGCGATGAGCAGAGTACGGCACAAATGCTAACCTACCCTCCACAGAAAGACCAAGCTGGTGGGATCGAATAGACTGTTGATGTGATATCCTTTGAACAAGAGCAAAAGGAAACCTCTCTGAGAAAACAGAGGCGACTCCTCTGAAATTAATCCATGCCATCAAACTGCTGTAACTGGGAAGAGAGTTTGTCCCCAGCTGTTTAACTTTGCCACATTTTGTACCACCTGCAATGACATTTCATTACTATAGAGTGACAGCAGCAAAACTACCATGCAGCTATCAGCAGGAAAGGAAATTAGTGATGATTATGATTAACAAAACATCTCTGGCTCAGCCAGTGCCAAGAGAAGACAGCCTCTAAAGGAATCAAATAGTGGAAGTATCAGGAATGTAATATCAGCACCACCCTGTGGATCCCCTGATCTGCTTCCTCCTTGTTTGGGTCAAAAGGAACCAGAGCAATGTTTCTGGAATTTCTCTGGTCCTCATTCATGTGGCTGATACTGAAAACTCAGCCTGGTTTCCTCCCCACCTGAATGAAGTCCAAAACACTATTCAGAAAAGATGCAAGTTTCTGTGGGACTGAATGCATTCCCTAATGAATGCCCTGCTTGTCAGCAGCCCAAATTCTGTACTATCTTCATGTCTGCAGCTTTTAAAACTGTTCCCAAAGGGCACTGAAATCTGATAGCAAGTTTAAGGGAATGCAACCGAAAACTAATCCTGCTTCATTCATAGGTTTTATAGATTTCCCTGTTGTGTTCATCTTGTTCAATTAATTGGAAAATGTGTATAGTGGAAGAAGAAGACCTCACCTGTGAAAGTTGTTGGCAACAAGTTCTGTCGTAAGTAGAGTGTTTTGGCTCTGAAAAGCATCACACGTGCTATTCTGATTTTAGCGGAGCGTTACTTAAGGTAGCAAATTAAGAAAAAAAATCAAGAGAAACCAGCTGCATATCCTTACAGTATAACTTCTTTGTTCTGGCAATGACTGAAGTCATTCAGATTCATATAGAAGTAATAAATGTCATTCAAGAAGATGCATATGATGAACCAACAAATGAAGCTATCTCTGCTTCCCCCTGTTAAAAAATTCAGTCTTTACAACTAAAGCAGTCAAAAACACAGACTGATCTTCCATGCCAAATGTTTTTATTAATGAAAAGAGGAAAAGTCCCTGTATACATATACCCCTGAAACAAATGAGAGCATTCTTTCTTGTTTTCCTCATACTAGCAAGTCATCCAAGGATTTGATAAATTTGTGTAGGAAATTCTCTTAATCTTTGACTGCATTTTTTGTCTTTTCAGAAAATCAGCAACGTAGACGTAACAAATAGCTGTGATTTAATACCCCCAAAATGCCTTTACTTTGATTGACTTGTGTAATGAAAATCCAAATAATAATTTTATCCAAAATATATGCCTGCTTTAAAGAAGTGTGTGATCATCTGCAGTACAGAGTGTTGGTCCAGCCTCCGAGCAGTATGACTGAAACATAAGAAGAAACATACATTCCAACAAAAGATCTGCTCATGCAAATGCTCACAAATGAGCAGACAATTAAAGCCAAGGCAAATCGTACCATTTGTCCATTTATCTCGGCAAGCTGTTCTGAAGAAGATCTACCCAGGTCACTAATTCAAAAGAAAAAGCAAATATTAAACAGTAGGCAATTGGGATCCCAAAGCACTCCTCCTGATAAAAAGCAGAGAAGCCTATAGCAAATCATTTCTGTAAAAGTTCCAGTTTCTAAAGTTACTTTCTTTCCATACTTTGATTTATTTTGGACTCAAGTGACTTCAGACTTTCTTAGAGAATGTTTTGCAGGCAGAATTGAGGGTTTTCTTCCCACAAGGAATGAATGAGAAGGTTTCTCTGTAGGAGGCTGTCGGACTGAGTGATTAGTTTAATACTTTTGAGACCTTATTGTAATATTAATGGTGTGTTATGGTGCCTAAGGTCCTTGATAAGCATCATTTATTATTTTAAACCTAAGTAAATAAATTCAGGAATCATAGGAGAGGCTTCTTGCTTGATCTTATCAGCAGTGTGGCATAACCACAGCCAAAATTATGTATTCTACTTATTTAAGAAACTACATATATCAAAACTCTAATTTTATTTAAACAGCCAGGAAAACATCAAGAGGATGAAACTTATCACCAAAATGTATATTGCCACTCTACTAGTCTAGTTGGAGAGTAAAGAAGGGTTTTAAACCACTACATGGGAAATGAAAGTATCACTTCTCCTTGATTAATAGGTAGATTACTGAGTCAATGTTTTGAATCTTTTTTGTAAAGCAAGTCTCATCAAAACCAGTAGCATCCTTCTCATTTTACTTATTTTAAGTAGTTAGGTTTTAAAGTGCAGTAAAATAAATTCACAGTCAAACTGGAAAAATAAATCCAGCTCAATGATTGCATTTTTTTTTTTCTAACTTTAGATTTATGGGGAAAGGATTATTGTTTTTCCCACTGCTGTAGATATTTCTTCCTCATTATTATTTTTTATTTATTTATTTTTTACTGTTAGCATGAAACATCTGGCTAGCAGCTAGCTATCCACTGTCACATCTTGTATGCATTTTAAACACCTAGGGGGCATTTTGAGTTTGGCTCTAAGTAAGCAATTGGTAATGCAGCTGGTGAATAGTTTCCATTCTCTATTTGCCAGCAGCATGCATTTTAGGGAGGTAATCTGATCATTCATCGTGACAGGAAAAGTATAGCAATAATGAAGGTTGAAGTAGTATTGCAATTAATTTTGTCAAAGAATTGATTGTTATTAAATTCCATATTAGTTATGGTCAAGGAAACATCTTCTGTATAACCATTCCTAAAGCTATCAGTCTAATTTCATCTCAAAACCATACAAATCCAAGGAAAATATGTGGATGTGTAAGTGCTAAACAGAAATTTAAAAATGTTCTAAACATTATGTTCTGTGTAGCTCTATGCTATGCTTTTTTTCATTAAGCTCATTACAGATTATCTCAGCTTGTCCTTCAAGGAAAGGATCCTGTTGAATGGCTGTCAAATGACAAAGCAAGAACCAACAGATCTGAGCTGCAGAGATTTATGCATGGTCTGATGATGTGATCTGGGTCAGTTTAGTTGAATTGTGCAAGCTCCCCAGTGGAAATTTAAACAGATATGTTTTCCCCTATTTATCACCATCCCTTTAAATGAGTGCAATTCCTATTTAAGTGAGGCCTTTATTTCTATTTTTTTCTTTCAATCTTCTCATCATCTGAAAACGCGGCTATCGTGAGAATTTTCCATGCAATGTATCTATGCTATTGATAAAGAGCTATAAGGCACTTCAGGGTACACTTCCCCTTATTGCCTGAATTATTCAGCTTCTTTACAGAATCTTAAAATGAATAGGTAAATAAAAAAGAATGCCTTTTCCTCTTCTCTCATCACTCCCGTTATGTATTTCATACTGTTAGGAGTGCTACAGTCTTGCCCTGTGCATGCAGTGCTATGTCTGCGGTGAGATCAGGCTTTGTATTATGCCTAAAAGTTACACTTTCAGTAATTACTTTACACATCCATGCATATAGTTATCTAGCTAGCTGAAACCCATTTCTGATTGGGATTTTTTTTTTTCCTGGCTTTAATAGAAAGAGGCAAGGAAGCAGCTTTAGACTGACTTTCAGAAATGAGTCTTTCTTATCAGGAATTATTGTTTTGTTGCATTTCACCAACAGAGTCATTAAAATTTGATGAAGATGAGAAACAACAATGCAGCCAGATGTGCCATGTATTTTCAGGTGGTCTGTGTTTTCCATTCAGGATTTGTTGGTGTGAAAGCTCATGCTTCCTTATCTGATTTGAATGACTCAGGTTTAGCTGTGCTTCAAAGGCAGTGTGAAATTGGGGTCTTTCAGATTTTTCCCTGCTGCTGGGCCAAGCCCATTACTGAAGTACATTCATTGCAGTAGTTGCAGATGTTTGCATTTGTGCAGAATGAGGAAATATTTCCATGCGAAACAAGAATTCATCACTGTATTAAGCTGTAATTCCAGCCCATGGCCTGCAGTGCTGAGAAGCAATATGGGAAGACCAGGCTGAGGAAAGAAGACAGACGTTTGAATCAACTCCTGTAGAAGTTCAGCAAAGAGAAAAGCAGCTAAGGCACACTTGCCTTTGAATTGCAAACAGGGCAAGTGTTACTGACAGTGTCTCACGTGTAGTTTAGCATCACTGATTTGCTCTATTCCTTTTGGTAAATGGAGATTTGGAGAAGAAAAAAAAGAAAAAAGAAAGGAAAAAAAAAAAAAGGTTTAATCCTCAGTGTAAATAAGCCAAACCTACAATATTCTCAATTTTCAAAGAATGAGGTACTGGATTTTCCTAAAGTAGAAATGATTCATTACCAGAAATTGTATCATGGTGTCCATCTACCTGAGGCTCCCAGAGCCATCTAATAGAGTGTGCAAAGAAGCCAAGAACAAATGCTTTAGTTACCCTCTCTGTTAATTTTCTTTTAATTTTCATTTTCAGCCTTTTCTGCTTTGTGGGGAAGTATGTGTCAACAGACCAGAATTTAAAAGGTGACAAACTGTGAAGAATTAAAACTTCCAATTTAACAGATGAGCAACTGCAAATAAGAGAATCTCAGACAAACACCATTTTAATGAAAGGTGACATGCCAGAGATAAGACAGTTTTTTCCTCTCTCTTCATCAGGCAACCACAAATTAGTTTAGGAAATCATATAATAATACTGTGAATGCAGTAACAAATTCATATCCTGTGCTGTTAGTTTTGTTTGCTTGTTTGCTTTCTGAAACCATATATGACATTTCTTTTGTAATGGTATATTTTCTTCGCACTAGAAGTGTCAACATTTGTTCATGTCTGGAATAGCTCTCATTCTTATTACTCTCAGGTCTAAGGCTTATTTTTCTTCTCCTCTGCAGAGCTTTACATTTTAGTGCTGAGTCGTGGACTGTGGTGAGTAGGTACAGCAGATTTCATGATTTTTTCTAGCATTTTGTGCCACTTCACAGGTACAGAAGTGGTTAGATTTATGTTGGCTAATTGCTTTTAATGAAATTTTCCAGTGCAATATGAATTAGAAGGAAAACTAAACATATATAAAGTACTCTAAAAGGACAGTTCTGCTAGTAAGCATCACATGGCTACCTCTCTAAGGATCACACTGAAATAAGTTTTCAGATATATGCAATTAAACTCAAATGAGTACAAAGGCTAAATAACTTCAAATGACCTATTGGCAACATACTGTGTTTATTACACGGCAAGTGATCGTGCACTGTCATGTGTAAGATCACTGAAATCACTCCTTTTGTCCTACTGTACTTTAGAGTGTAAAGCATCACAGGGAGAGTTTTTCATAAGTTATAATTACGTGAAGAAAATAACCAACAACTTGATACAAGATCCTGAGAATGAAATTTCCAACTCAGTGACAGCTTGCTAGGTGTCTTCAAGGTGTCAGAGTCAGCTCTCAGCATCACTTCCAGCTGCAGTCCTCAATGTATGGTGTAAATGCCCCTCATCAGCATGCCCCAAGATAATTATCTACCCACTCTCTACTCATGTGCTTGAAAATAATCTTTAATTTATTTTCATGTCTATGGCAGATGCCACAGTAAAACAACCAGTGGGATTCTCTCAGATGCGCCTCTGCCTCACTGGGTATTAATGAGATTTTCATTTAAATTTCATTAGGGAATGATTTCATGAATTCAGCATATGGGACTTATGGTTTAAATTGTTTAGAAGTGGCACTTTGGCTCTGCAAATGTAAAGTATATATGACAGTGGAGTATGTATGCCTACATAACACTCCAGTGATTAATTGGTCTATATTTTATGTAACAATCTGAATCTAAAGCAAATGCCACAACTTACATTTTTTCCACACTGAAAAATAGCATGAACTAGCTATGCCTTTCTAGGCTGCATGTAAAGTTAATTATAAATGTGTCTGGTTTATCTATGTTTGGGGAAAAGGAACTTTCCCTCTTAGCAATATCTTATAATAAATAATGGAATATGAGGTTGTTTTGCTTAGATTATACCTGGCAACTGAAAGACTATCAAGTAATAGGAAGTAAATATTGGAAATTGTTGGAAAAAATAGTTTAGATGGACAGTCCAGTGTGGGGAAAGGCAAATGATCACTTTCAACTTCACCTGAAATCAAATGACAACCATTTATTTCATGCTAAGGTTTAAATTAATACATATATTTATCACAGCAACTAGGGACAGTGGTCTGAATTGCTCCTTTCTTGTTCTGCCTTGGTACAAATGCAAACAAGAACAATATGAATACTGCCTCTAATATTTACCATCAAAATATAAAAGAGAACTAATATTTTAGAGGAGAGTATGAGAACATCCTAAAAACATTTTCATTAGCAAGATAGGCAAATTGTTTTGCGCAATGGGAAAATTAATGTCAGGTTTTGGGAGGCTTTATACAATGGGGAAATCTGACAAATATAAGACCTTTGATTATTTGTGAGGAGTTTGTTCCAGGTTGAAGGTGGGAATAGCATGGCAGAAAGCATTTATGTTTTTATTTGAGACCTTAGCAAAAAGAGAAAGATGACTAGCATCGTAGGCTAGAAAAAAAGTAGCTGGTGGGATGGAGATAGGTAACAAAGTGCAAGGTGATGAAAAGGAGCAAACGCTATTTTTTTAAAAAAAAGTGGGGAACAAGAACTAAGATAAATGCAACACAAATAGAGGCATTATCAAAGGGGCAAGGCAAGCAAGCGATATTTGCAGCTACTTTTAGGTAAATAATAGCTTGTAAAGTTTAGATTCTTTGAGTCAGATGAAGGACTTGGAAAGAGATGAATTGGGAGTTAATGTACTTGTCGAAATTACCATGGGTTAATGAATTAATAAAGTAAATGTGAAGGAGAAAGAAAAAAGAGCAATTGCTGGAGAGCTGGGCAAGGGCAAGAATGATTTGTTGGGTGGGAAAGAGAGTGAGAGTAAAATGATACTTGCATTATAAGAGATGAGATGATTATGGAAATGTGGGTGGAATATGACCGGGAAATATCATGGGATGGGCCAAAGCGAGGAGTGGTTTATCTGTATTTGTATCAGCTTCAGCCTTGACCTACAGTTGATATCAGTTCTATTGCACTGAAAGAGAATGTTGACCCTGTCTTGAAAAGACAAATGTAAACCTAAGCAAATACCCAGTTGATAAAAGCATGAAAGGCAGCAGTTCCTCTCCTTGGACAATGTTTTAGCAGAGTTGGTATGGCAAGGGCTATACCTGCTCTGACACAGTGACCGCTCAGCTCCAGGCTGAGGAGAATTCACAAGGGGAAGGGATCTGAAGTGGCTCATTGCATGCCCTATACGTGGTGCACAAGAACCACTCCCATTGTATTTATTACTCGTGAAATAAAAAGATGTTTAAACTGAACAACTCACCAAGGCAAATGGAGTAGATGTTAGTTGTTCTCATGAGGATTGCTGTTTACTTTTCAAGCTATCTGATTTTGCTGCAGATTCTTCTTCAAATCTGCCTACTGATGTGTTTGGTAGTTTTCTTTCCAGAATATTTCTTCTCTAGTCAACCCTGTAGATCTTTTCATGTGAGTGATTGAGACTTTTCATGTGTTTTCACTGTCACATAAGACTCCCTCCTAAATCACTACTAAAGTAGAAATATATATTCCGGTCTATATAGAAAAGCCCGGATCCTGATCTTATCTGTACCAAACTCCCACTCACTACAAAAATCAGATCCTGTAACAAGGATGTCCTGGCTCCTCTGCCCCTAACAGGGAACCATCCCTTGTGATAAAGCCTTTCCTTAAGAAATAAGCTATGATTAGTTAGAAAAACTATGATCTGTTGGAAAGAGGAAAACATTAGATGGACATCTTGTTGCAGCTTCTTTCACTGGTACAATATATTAAATGATAACCCTGAGTTCTAATTCAGTACTGACAAAATGTGGGGTGTAAATGATTTATAAATTAAAGCATTCATTCAAATTAACAAAAATACTGATGGTATGATAGAGGACCATCTGTACTGTGCCATCTGGCAGGTAGAAGGACAAATAAAAATCAAATAATATCATTAATAATCTTTCAGGGAGTTCTTAAAATTTTTCAGTAAATTAGATTTATGGAGATCATTACCTTTTTTAAGCAGGAACATACTGTTGCCATTATTTATGTGTAAGAGGCAGACTTAACCTGGGATATGTCACCTAATTAACATAAGTAACACTTAAGTATCTCTGCAGTATTTTAAGAAACCTTTAGATCATTTGTTATTTAATAAATTTAGAAGCCTGAAGATGGTCCCACAATGGCTCCCAAGCACCTAACTCTCTCAATTTCAATAGGAATTCAACACCAAAATGGAGCCCTGTTACTGTTTAAAGTAGGCGTGAAACTACAAAACTCTGAGGTTAGAGGAGGAGGGAGGCTTTAAGTCATGCAAGCCATGAAAAGAGCTCTTTGGGAGGTTCCAGGGTACACCTGCAAGCAAGCAGGATCTTGCTATACAAAATACATCCTAAAAACTGTAGCTAAAAATAGGAAGTCTCATCACTTTGATAAAGTAGTTCTCAAGGAATGTAAACAGGGCAGTCAGGCTCCACATCTGCACACGTTTCCTAAAAATAGAGCTGTGGAAAGAAACCAAGAAACATAATTTGCATGCACCTGCAGAAGGCGAGATTGAAAGACCAGTTTGTCCTTTTCCAGCCCAGCCCTTTTACCTGCTTCAGCAAGATAGTACAAGCAAAAAGTATAAATGCTTCTCTGAGGAATAACCAAGTTTGTGATTTTCTGTGTTAGCCATTAATGTGAGATTTCCACTGATTCTGGTTTTTTTTCATAACTGATACATTGTAAGTATTCAAAGAGATTTTCCAAACACCTTTTTCTTAACCATGTATTTCCACAGTCCTGTGTAAACAATCCATTTCCATTTTGTTTACACACATTCAACAGTTCGATTCCCTTCTTGCTTCCCAGACAAACCAAGTTTCAGTCTTTTAATCCTCCCTCTTAAGTAAAACCCTCCAACTATACTAATGACTCCGTGGTTCATCTTTGAATTCCATTCAATTTACCAAGATATTTATCTCTGGTAAAGTTATACGTACATCTAAAAAGCCACATTAGGGAATTTTATTTTTCTGCTCTGTAGCATAATGATGCTGTATGCTCCCTTATCTTTGCTACAGTGCTGCAGAATCATCTCTAGTTTCCAATCTGTTATCTCCTCCAGGTTTGGCAGTGTTGTTTTTGCAAGGTCGCTCCCTCCCATTGAATCTGTTTTGTATTAAATTTTTCTAGATATGTTTTTCTTTCATTCTCAATCACTCTAAGGGTTGCCTGTTACTCTTACTACATACTTTAAGTTCTTTTTTCTTTGTTATTTACAGCTCTTGTTCTTTATCAGCTTTCATTAATTTTGTTTTTCCACCCTTCTGTAATTGTTTAAATAACACAAATATCATATAACATGAGATCAAACACAAGAAATGTCTAGTAGTAGCCTGTACACTGTTACTTTATAATTTAATGATTCATCTTTGTTAAGATTTCAGTGTATGTTCCATGCCCATGCACAAACCCATTGCTTCGGGAGCACATTTTCAGGTGCATGATGAATGCCTAAAAATCAAATTATATTACAACCATCATGCTCTCTCTGGTGTGCAATGTTGTAATTCCTTTACAGAAACAGCACTTGAGTTTGAGTGGCAAGGTCTATCCTCTATGAACTCAGATCACTTCTATGTTATGTTTCTTTTAAGGGCATTTATCAGCTCTCACTTTGTTAATTTTTCAGGAGTGAACTCAGTTGTGCAGTTGGATTGTGCTGGTAGCCACACCTTGTGGCACTGCAAAGAGGACACCCTGCCATATGTATCTGTCCTACCTCGAGGCCACTCAGACTCTTACAGAGAGACCAGGACTTGAGAAGACAGGACCATGCTAATACAGAGGTATAGTTTCTGGATCTGCGCTGTAGAAGTGCTTTTCCACAAATGTGTTTGTATGGGAGTGTATGCTGTGGTCTATTGTATGTATAAGCTCTTTCTAGTGCAAATCTTTGTTATTTTGCTTAAAAATTTTGCTTTAAAAATTAACATTCAGGGTTAGTTGGAAGATCAAGGCCACAGTCAGATATTCTGCATATGAAAGAGAGCAGAAAGTTGGGCTGCAGAGAAATGCAGGCATTACTAGAATACAGGGCAAACTGTGGCATTAATCTGCAAGTATTCATACCTGCAGCATGTTAAAACAGAGAGATATACAAATCAGGAAAATCTCTGTTGTGTCTGAGAGCTGAGGTTTGTCAGAAGTGTAACTACTTCATTAAGTAATTTTCTTTAAGAAAAAATTCCAACTCTTTTTTATTTTTTAAGCAGGACTGTACTTCAGTCTTAGAACCAAAATTCCCTGCGTTGTTAGCCAGATAAAGATGGCCACAATAGCTTGTGGGTATAAACGTAAGACCAAATACAGGGACTTGAGGAAGATTTCAGCAATGGAATATCGTCTGTTTCACTAGTATCTATTCCCAATCTTGTCCAAAACCATTTCAGATAAATATATGGCTAAGATGGCATCCTTCCATGAGTTGTGGTTATTTCTCAGGATTTCTTGGTTCTTTCCAGCCACCAGAAGTTTTCAGGGTTAGATGTGCTGCTGTCCTTGAGAGGAACTGGAGGACAATGTCTCCATTTCTGAAGTAAGAGCACAGAGGAGTTGTAAAAGTGGAGTCTTCCTGTTTATTGCAATGCTTGGTATTTCGTGCAGTCCTGGGAATACAGATATTTTAGAATTTACAGTATAAAATGTCAATATTGGAGTTTTGCTTAACCTTTGTAGTTTCTCCCTATGGAGAAAATTTTGTATTCTCTCTATGAATATGTGTGTGTGTGTCTGTGTGTGCACGTGTGCATGAGCATATATATATTAAAAATGCGTATGTTTATAAAATACATATATGGTACTTCCCTTAGTTTCAGAATGTCATTCCCTGTGGCCTTACCTCTATTACACACATCATTCATTAGATTATGAAAACCATTAATGTCAGGCAGCAGAACCAAATGAATTCGCTAAGGGACCACCATTAGCATATCAAGTAGCTATTTCTCAGCTAAATATTCCTGACAGCCCTCATTACATATGACGGATGGGCTTTATAAGAGGTAGTAGTTCCAGAAGAAAATAAAATCTCAGCATTCTACCACATGTGGCCCAATAACTAGATATCATTTTTTGACTGTCTGTTTGCATTTCTTTCCTTTTTTTTCTTTCAGAATGAAACAGTTGTAAAACTTATAAATAGATTAACTGCATAATTCAAAATTCATTAAAAATTGTGGGCCTAATTTAGCCCAGTTTCTGAATTCTGTAGGTGCTTTAGTCATGGGAGATCAAACAGTGTGTGCCACATAGCTGGATTGCCAGCTGCCTGTCAGAAAAAAAGAAAGACACATCTGAAAATAGCAGGTGAGGCTGGGTTTTAAAAGACCACGTATTGCAGAAAATTTTGTGAGTGGGAGCCCAACATTTCCTAAGATTAAAAAAAAAAAAAAAAAAAAAAAGAAGGAAGGAAGAAAAAGAAATAGATTATAGATTTTGAAAATAAAAAATGTAACTGTATCAAAGCCATATGAAAAACAGGCACAAGCCACAAACAAATCAGTCTAACACCTCCTTACACCTGCAGTCTCCTGCTAGGTGGACACAACTGTGACAACTGATAACTCCCTTTGTGGGAATACAGACTCCAGCACTTCATTCTACAACATGATAGGAAGTTTGAAGCTTGCTGCTGTATAATTTCATGGAAATGTCCGTAGTGCAGCTTGTGGCCATGAAAAGTTGGCCCATTTATGCTTAAAGACAGAAACTTTTTAATTTTTAAGGAGAGATGACATTTCTATTCTTGGGAAAACAAATAGCATGATGATTAAGGGCTCAAATCATGTCATTTACATTGGTGATGAGAGAGCTGAAGCCAGGCAGAATCATCTAGAAAAACTGTATTCTCACAAAAAGAAATCTAAGCATCGCTCTATAATCAGGCTGTCTTCAAGTAAGCAGTTCCTCAGACATCCATTAATCCTATTATAATTAATTAACCTCTTTTGCTGGTTCTAGATATGCTCTAAAACTGGATCCAGTATTTTATTTCAGTTCTCTCTCTTACGTAAATATTCTCAGTGGAGGTATCTGCTCCTAAAAAACTCAGTCATTGGTATTGGAGTTATAATCTGAACTGTGTATAGATGGTTTGTTTGTGTGATCAGTTTGTTGACTAATGGTGAGAATATATTTTCCATGCATTTTATTCTTTTTGTGACAGTGGTGCAGACAATGCAAGAAAAGTTGTTATTTTAAATTTAGCGTTAAAGTAAACCTACAAATATATTTTTTCAAGCAGTCAAGCTGAAACATCAAGTTGAACGTTTGAGTTTGATGTTTGAATTTTAAGTCAAGCTCAAAAAAATTCTGAAAGCTGAGTTGAAGTATGTTTTGCCATTCATTCACAGCTTTACAACTGTTATGCAGCTGGAAAACATCTGGCACTACACAGAGCATGAAAGTGAGCTCCCACCCCACCAGCAGAAGCCAGTCACACCAGCATGTGTAGAGTGGTGTACCACTGCTGCTTCAGCTGCCCATCCTTTTGCCAGTGGCTGGATGACTCAAGTCCCAGAATCTTCTCAAAAATATGAGGTAGGGCATGGTTTTAGAATATGTGTGTTTTCCATCACACTTTACTGCTTTTCATTTTATATTACATTATTTTTGGAATACAAGAGGAAAAAACTAAATAACACTTCATAACTAACTTTAAACCCTCTACAATTGCTATTACAATACCCCCAGTTATTAGACAAAATGAGACTTGTCATAATTCCTTTGAACGAACATGCCTTCATGATACTGGTATGTATTTTTTCTTATTAAATATTTTTAAGAAAAACAAAATCCACTTAAATTCAGTAGTTTATCTTAAATCCTGCAAATGTATCTTCATTCTCATTGTTAGGTAGCTATATAAAAGCTGGTTAAGGCCATAATTTTCTGGCTACAGTGCACTTTCAGATGAGTTGCAAATTCTGTATTTAGTAAATAAATAGAGAAACTTTGAGACACAGCAGAAGTGAGTTGGTAAATATCCATGCTTATTGGCAACTTTTCAAATGAGGGGAATGTTTTTTAACAATCAGCTGCTTCCTAGGCTTTTATTTAGAGGCTATCAAAAATCAAGAATCCAGCCTTGGTTTGACAGCACACATGCACCAAAGCACAGGGAGTGGGCCAGAATCCAGCCTAGAGTGGGCCTCAACTGCAGCAAGTGCTGCAGAAAGGGCTGGTCTTTGGGCAGAAAGCAAGACTACCACCATGTCCATCCAGTGCCCATCTGCAGGAGCACAGAGCCAGGGCATCCCTCCCCGCCCACTGTCTCCTCATCCCAGCCAGAGGCTGGACTTCCTAGGGAAAGAAAAGTTGGAAAACTGCTGTTCTTCGCCTATCTGTAAAGAGAAATAGTATATTTCTAAGTCACTCATTAAGTAATGCAGGTACTTAATCAGCAATTGCTGACATCTGTGTGCTTTTATTGCACTTCTGCTTGGTAGACCAGCAAGGCAGACTAGTAACATAGCAGCCATTTCTGTCTTACACAGAATGCCTTCAAATATTTCCAGACTATTAACACATTCCCAGATGTAACCTTTCTGACATATTCTGCTAGATTATCTGAAGTTTTCTAATGAATCAATCTCTCTCTTCTGTCTTCTTTGAATTACTTCTGTCTGAATTATAGCTTTAGAGTACCTTTGTGTTCAAAATTAAATTCTGCATGTTCTGCATAGTTGATTCAGCAGGAGAAGCCCTGGATAGCTGTGGCCATTCTCTGCAACATCATATCTTAGTAAACTTCCCAAAATGCCTGACTTCTCCATCTGCTTTATGCCGTTAAAAATCTGCATTTCATTCACTGTGTGGGTTTTCAGTGCTTTTTTTCCAGCTGGCCATCTTATTCCATGTATAACTTTCCCATACTTCTGAATTCGCATTGTCAGTTTGGGTCTCATTTTGTGATCCTGTACTCCTCTTTGCAATTTCTTTTATGTTCTTTTCCCTTTTTGATTCCTTATCCTTACTGCTAATAAGTTAATGTCATTTTCTATTCTAATCTTGCATTGTTACTCCTCCTTCAGTACCAATCCTGAAAATGTTAGTTAAGATGCACCTTCTCCAAGGACACCCACCACCATCCTTATTGTTCTTCAAGTACAGTGCTTTAGCTGGGTTTTCCCTCAGCCCACACAGCATTGTTCTCATTCAAAATAAGGTAAATCACTTTTCATATGTATTTTCCTGGGAATTGCTATCAAGTCTTTTGCTAAAATCTAAGCACATAATCTCATGTGCTTTTTTATGTATTGATTTCTTTTTTTTCTTTCTTTCTTTTTTTTTTTTCCCAGAGATAGCAATGTAATTTGAATAATGTGATTCGTTATTTATAATGCTGAATTTTCGTGGTGCTGTTACCTTCTAAATCTTCAGTGATTTGACTTAAATGAGGCAGAAGACTCCTATGTAAACCAAATTTTAAAACAGCGGGGCATTAATTTTATTATTATTCAAAAACGTAGTATTATAGCAGAATCAGAAAATAGACTGGACACCTACTGCACAATGATTACCAGTGCCACATACTGATATAACAGGAGGATATGTTCACTCAGTTTCTTTTTCCAAATTTAACTCCCGCCTACTACATGTCAACTTCTTTCATTTACCTTTCCTTTACTGTTGTTTTAGAAGAAGGGAGTCTCACAAGTTACAGAATCAGATTCATTAGAGAAAATCTTTTAAAAGTATTTTTTGGATATTTGCTGAAATCTTTGGAATACCACTGTTCAACTCTTTCAGAAACATTTTTCCTTTCAGTATAATTCTGTACCATTTGTATATACAAATCATGACGTGGTTGTAACACATCTGAGATGACTTCAAATAACCCAGAAAAGAGCTCAATTCCTGTTTTAATGGCTTTTTTCCTCTCCTTTCCCATCCTATTCTCTCTCTCACACCTGTCCTTCTCTCCCCTCCTCTCCATTCCCCTCCTTTCCACGTACACTGCTCTACACTATGCAGACTGCTCATCCTTGAAAAATAAGTCCTCTAACGCAAATGAAATTTAACCACCTGACTGTTAAAGAACTCAAAGTACATGTTTACTACTGAAAATCCCATGTGATAAAATTATAAGCAATTGTAAAAGTATTGAAATTTGGCTATCTAGTAATAGTATTTTTAACTCTGGTTTATATTCCTGGCCAAGACGTGTATTGAGATATCTTAGATTTTGATGGGAATTATAATGAAATATAATGACAGTAATACTTACTCCGTATGAAAGCACTAAAATGTTTACCATCACCTTTCCCATGCAATTAACTTCAACATAGCATTAATACAAAAGTGATAATTATTATGCAAAAGAAAACCTCGAGGGCATATTTCCATAGTGTAATGAATAATTTTCTTCAGATTGCCTCAAATTTATTCTGGTATCAACAGTTACATAGAAATGAAAAGGAATAATTAGTGACAGAAGTTCAGTGCAGGAAAATCAACTCTGCTACATATTGCTTATGAAAAATTAGCTTATACTCAGTTTCCATCAGCAAATGTGAACAATTAATCACAAAACAACACCTCACAGATGATGTAAATTGTCAGATAAGAGTAAACTGTTTTAAAAATTAACCTTGTATTAACCTTTATAATCACCTGCTTATCCTGAGATATTAATTTTGATGATTCTTGCTACCTGTAAAATTATTTAAACAGACGTTGATATACAAATCCATAGTGTAGGTAGAGAATTTAGAATTGAGAATTCATTTAGCAGAGCTAAAATCTTGGTCTTCCCTTGGTAGATATCAGTGCAGAAGCCATTCACCTAACTGTTGGAATCGACAGGTCTAGGCAAGAGGGTGGTATGCGAAAATAGCCATTGCTCTGGTCCTGCCACGGTGCTGATTTGCACGTTCTCTTCTTCGTATTTCATTTACTTATGTCTTCATTTTTCTATCTGCAAAAGAGGGACGCTAATATTGGCCTTGCTTGTGAAATACTTTGACGCTTGCATACAAGAAATACAATAAAATTTAGCTGTTATTTATCATGGCCCATTCCTATATCACACATGTAAGTCAAACCTAGAAATATTTATAGATCAGTAGATACTTTTGTATTTCTTGAGTAGCAGAAGATGTCACAGATGTTCAGTATTATAAAAAAAAAATATGAACAGGCAGACCAGAAAATAAATCACATTTGTGTTTCTTCTCTTTTATAAGAAGTTTCTATGCAGCTTTCGTCAAAGAGTGATTAATGATTCCACCATTTCCATCCTTCTGGAGCTCAGCCTTGACAAATGTTATTCACTGTTTCTTCAGTCATATGAATTTTAGAAAATATTTAGACATGTTTGATCTAAAGACATTCATTCAGATCACAGAGAAATGTACAGTGTTTGTGAGTTCGATTCGAGAATATGCAGTAGTGTGGAGAATATTTTAAGACTGTTTTATAAATATTTTCATGTTGCTGTGCATTGTCTCAAAATTAGAACATACGGAAGAAATGTTGATTGAAGGTTGTTTGCTCTTTTAGCTACAAGTCAGAGTGTGCAAAGTTTGCTCACTTTAGATCATAATTAATACATTTGATAGGTTGAAAAGAAAGTTTTTTGCAACAGTAAACACAGTGGATAGCTTAGTCAAATAACTATTGCAATGCCATCTCCAGACTAGATCTTTAGAAGAGGCAGGAAATAAAACAGTTTGAAGATACAGTGCAGATTTCTGTATCTGTTTATCCTTAAGAAATTGTTTGAAACACAGAGATTGGAATAAAAAAAACCATACTGACAACCCGGTATAAATGTTTCCCTCTCAGAGACAATTTTGGAGAGAAAGATTTATCTGGGAACTTGGCCTACATCTGCAGGCAAATTTACATCCTAAAACAGTGGGAGCCAATGGTCAGGTCAGCTTATCACTTTTGTGGCAGCTCTGCTCATTATTGGTGCTTTCTGGAAAGATCATCAAGCCTTTAGCCATTCTCTCTGACTTTGACCATTTATGGTCACATGATCCCACCTGAGTCCTTTCCCTCGCATCGAATCAACCCCTTTCTGTTCCTCAGAAATGCGCAGCCAGGTCCCAGGTCGCAGAGACCTGAGATGCACAGGCAAATTCCAATTGGAGCTTCATCATCCCAGTGTTTGATGTCAATTGGGTTTGGAAAAAAAGTAGATTGAAAGTAAAGGATGTTATGCTTTTCTTCATATGCATATGGGCTTTGGGAAGTTCTGCAGTGAAGGTCCAGAGCTGGTATTTTTCTTTCAACAGATCATTGGCTGGGTCAGGGTTATCTCCAGCTTATTCCAGCATCTCTCTTACAGGTGAGAACCTACATATATGGTAATGTCAGATATTGCTTGGCTCTGATATCTTGACCTCGTGTCTGATTTGTGGGAGGAAATGTCAAAATAGAAGCTCTGGAACCCACCATTGTGAAACGTCCGCTGTTGAGAAAATGTCTAGCAATTTTCTATCCAACATTTCTCTGTTGTTTCCTCGGTGTCAAGTTTTTAAAGAGCAGAAGTACTTCTGTACTGTTTTTTGATAGATGTGTATTTATTTGCATACCTCTTGTGCTCGGCAGCTAGGGAGGGGGCACAGGGAGCACAGAGGTTCTCTTGAGGGCTGAGGCCTCTGCTAGGCTGTACAGAGAAGGAAAGAAAAGGAGATGAGAAAAATGGGAAGACAGGAATGGGGAAAGACCTCAAAAAGAAAGATGGTGGTTAAGCTTGGTTAGGTAATTAACAATGTCAGAAAGAAATGCTGAATATTTAAATAAAGGAGAGGATTCTAGAGAAAATACCATAAACCACACAGGGAAAATAAAAACGCTTCAGAAATAAAGCTTCAGGCCTAGGATGGAGAGAAGCCAGGCAGGTAACATTAATGTATGATCTTCCTTTGCCTTAAAATGATGACAGAGCCTGAAGAGTTGAGTCCCTCGTGCAGCCATAAAAATCTGGCAGCTTTGCCTCACTAATACAATGGCACCACTGAGATGATTTTGTTCTTTCTTTTCCAGTGATTTTTAGGCAATTATCCTTCTATTTCTAAAGCCTTCATTTATCGATTATCATAAATTTCCCATAGCACCTTCCAAAATAACTCAATGTAAACAAAAGCATTAACTTTGAAAATTGGGGAAGAGAAACAGATTAGGAATCATATCAAATAATCGTATCCTCCTCACTACAGAGAGCTAAAGTCAGAATGAATCTTTTGCTCTGTGCATCTGGGAGCTTAGATAATATGGTCAAAACCAACTTTTACATCATTTTGTCTCTTAATTGATTAAATAATACAGCAATACAATATTGTGTGTTTAAAACAGACAGAAGCCAAAGCCAACTGTTTTTAAAACAGCACCACTATCCTCTAATTCTCTGCTATGTTTATGGTATCTGTAGATATTTTTTTCACTAAACATATTCATCTTTTCCTGTTCTTCTCCCTCTTCTTTCCCTTCTCCCAGATGGGAGTGGAGAGATGTGGAAACTGAGTAGAAAAAAAAATGATTGTCTCTGTGCAGGGATGTACTTTTAGGACAATTGAAATAACAAATTGCCATTTTCTTCCTAAAAAGAAGTACCAAGTACAGATCCACATTTCTTGGTGAAATCTCATCTTAAATTTGGAAAAAGCATTCAGCTAAATTTATCAAATCATAACAGGGAGAAGTGTTGAACTTGTTTGTCACGAAAGTTTGTCTTTTTTCTTCCCCCTTTCCTCATCTTTTCCTACTAACTATATGAATCTACTCGTCATGACTTGCATGTACCTTTGACAATGAATTAAAAAGCATGGCACAGTTCCCAAGCATATCCATCCCAACAGAACATATATTTCAGATTTAAGATTTTGCCTGGGAGAGAAATAGGTATCTATCAACGGCTATGAATTTGAGCAAGAGTAGCTGACTACAGCAGCAGGTGAAGAAATGCAGAGAAATATCTTGTGGATCACAATGATGAATTTCTCTGTTTTTTATAGACTTCCAATACATTAAAATTATTTGCTTCCCTGTAAGTCCAAGTAAAGGCTGCTCACTGCTTCCTGTTGCAAGAAAGGGATCAAATTAAAAATATATATATACAGCTAGTACTAATTCAGAAATAATGGACAAGTTAATGGCACTCCTGTTTTTTATTCAAGTAATACCTCCATGCAAGGATGTATGTTGGCAGTTTGCCCTTTACAAGGGCTATATTTTCTCCCACATGCAAGTATCCTCTTATAGACACACAACCTTAGGTTATGACAGGCATAAAGTCTGCATGAGCTGCTGTGCTCTTACTGCTCTGAAACTACAGTATACAAACAAAGCCACTTTTAAAATCTCGTGAGCTCCTTAGAACCAACTCATATCTATTTCTTTAATGCACACGAAGGATGCCTTGTATGACAAAGAGAACATGAAGGTTTCTCTCATTCTGCCAGACAAAGGCAAATGAAATTGCAGCACAAAATCAAATGAGAAATAAACTGTTGATTTAGTAGTCAAGGGCAGTTAGGCTTTGCATAGATTACAAAAAATCTAATTCTCCCTCCCTCTATAAAACAGTTCAACCAGAAATGAGCTTTCTACAAGTTAGATGGGTCAAATCAGATTAGCTCTACAGGGAGAAGATGGTCTAAACCATCTTTTCCTCCTATAATGATCTAATGCATATTTAAAAGTTCAAAAATATAAAACTTTTGTGATGATTGGGCAAAAGGTAGGTATGACATCTACATTGTCTCAGTGTAACTCTTTCATTACTCAGTATAGTAATGAAGAACAAAGTATGATGAAAGACAAAATAAACTGCAGCTTGCTTATTTAATTATTTCGTTACCTTTTCTGTCATGGCTTTCCTTTTAAAATGTATTTATTACTAACCTGTCCTATATTAGGACCTCCAAAATCCATGTGTTTAATTACACATTGTGGCTCTTTTGAAAGCCTGAGACACTTCCTAGTTCTTCAGAATGTGAGAGCAGGACTTTGTTCCCATCCTTGCAGTATCCAGAGTGCATTTTCTAACATTGTGTAATGTTAGAAGCAGTCTCCAAACCTTTGAAATGTATCTTCTTAAATGACTGAATGAGTGTCAAATTCCTAACGAAAATCTCAGTTCACAAGGCTCAGCTTGCATCAACTCATACATTTCAATTTCTTCTGGCCCTTAGAAGAACTGGGGAGAAAATAATGTATCTTAATCTTTTAATTGTTATGAAATGCTGTGCCACAGAAAATAATCTGAAAGCATGGAGTATTCAAATGTTTGCCACGCAAAGATGTTATGGACACCATTAAGGTGCTTGCCATAAGAGGACTGCATATGAGTCTTGAATTCCACCCTGGATTTTCTGTGAAAGAGACTCAGAGAAATTCCCCAAACTAATTAAGCAGACATTCAACATTATTAAGTTTTGTCCTGTGAGGCTCGGGAAGGAAAAGCCCGGTCTTAGCACAATACAGCAACTGGGAAACAGAACAGCACTGCTTCAAGCCTGTCTCTGCTCAGGCCTATCTGAAAGGCATTGGCGAGGGAATGATAACAGCAATTCATGATATGAGATGATTGTTGACATTTTAAAGAGTTGGTCATATAGGATAAATATCCTGCAGGGTTGTGGTTTTCACAGCGCACTGCAATATATTCTATCAGGTTTTGGTCTGGTCCATATTATGAAAACATTTGCATGTCTTAAAAGAACTATATCCATGCTAGCAGCCTTAGGAAAGTGAAAGGACAGGAAAACCCAAGATGGAATGGTGGTATGGTAATTTCCATACTGCATGACAGAAGTGGCAAGGTAGACTTGCTTTGTTACATCCTACTCTGCTCACAGACAAATGTATAAATTCACCTCTTACAACTGATGTATTGTATACAAAGATGGGGAAACTTAAAAAGGAAATGAAGAACAGGAAGCATGCTGCTTTGATTGTAAGCATTTAGAGTTTTTTCTCTGGCTGAGGGTAAATACCCACTCAGAACTACTTTTAATTGCGCTGAAAAACAAGAGCATGAAAAATACCAAGGGAAAAGGAGTGTGTAGTGGAAAGGAACAATAGCTTTCATTGCCAGTTGAGGGTCTGGTTTCAATTTGTGTAAAACGCCCTTTAATAAGTTTGCCTTAATAAGCTGTCCATTACAAGTCTAAACTGCTAATCGAATGGAAAGAATTTGATTATGTTTTGTTAGATTTTCCCCTTAACAATATTGACTTCAAGTGGCTGTCCTAATTGGACATTAATGGGAATATAAAACAAATTAACGGCAGACTCACCAGTTTAAACTAGGGAAGCATGCAGACGTGACAGCTGAGAGTGAAACTAGTTCCCAGAGTTACTGTCTCAGGATGTGTTGGAAAGCCACTTCCTGACATCACTGGAGATGAACTATTGGGAAAGGATTTTACAAGTTGCATTCTCATGTTCATATTTCTAAACTCGAATATTCAAATGCCTCTATTTAGCTCTGGATTAGCTACTGTAGATACAGACTTGAGACTCATCCCTATGCACTTTTAAATTTGGTTGTTGAAAGTTGCTATTATCAACTGATTCGTTCCCTGGCATTGTCAGACAATTTTCCCATTTCTGCTTATATGATAGGGTGAGGCAGGATCTGGTTAGTGTTTTCTTGCTTAAAAACTTCCCCTTCTGCACTGGAAACAAATTACACTAAACTTCATGTCTTCTACCTCAAACAATATTCTTCTCTAAAATTCAGGCAAGACTTTCAGAAGCATCACAACAAGATCACTTCAAGAGGCACTTAATTAGTTTCATACTTCTGCAAATGCAATAGACTTTGCACCTGCAGCAGGTCAGACACCTCTGGAAATAAAAGTCTCTTACCTTAGGAGCTTTAGTTCCACTGTTTTTCAGTCAATGATGCTACCAAAACTACACCGCGTCACAAGAAGAGCACAGGAAAACATTCCAGGCCCACAAACTCTCCTAATCTTGTTAATGCTATCTTGCAATGTACTGTTTTGTCATCCTAGAGAGAAATCTAATTGGCGCAAGTATGGGAAGACTAAAGGAGAAAAGTATACGCAGATGGGAATTGTTTCATTTGGGGAAAGAAACCAAAATAAGGAGCTCTCCAGTACAAGACATTATCTTTCTTGGAACAGACATCATTAACTAAATGTCATAGCTGTCAGCTTGGCACATCTAGTCACATTAATTGCAGATTCTCTATTCATCTGTTTACGTATGCTTGTGGTGACTATTATGTTTTCTGCTGCATGTGAAAGAGGTTGCAGAGTTGCTTTATTATAATTCATACACAAGTGCTGATGAAACATACGACAACGAAAAATACCCCAGGAAAGAAAAAAAAAAAATTTTTTTTAAAAGAAAGAAGGAAAAGATTTTATTTACTCACAAAGTTATTTCCATGAGCACACACAAACGAAAGCCTACTTTCTAAATAGCTGTGAAACAGAATGTTTAAAAATATTTCCATGAATTGGGAAATGTAGCTACTTTATCTGAGGATCTGCCAGCAGAAAAGCTGTGAGTTGCTGTGAGGAGGAGGCAGGGAGAGGGCAAACCACATCCAGCAGCTTCAGGTGCTCCAGCACTGTGGTCGTACTTGGCTGTGTTGGCCAACCATCAGACGCTTGCAGCTCGTAGGATTTGCAAAAGAGGCTCCCAGCAGCAATATATGCAGTGCCAAAGAGCTATTTGTATTTTGCAGTCGTCAAGCCACGTTTCACAAATGCTTTGCAAACAGATAAAGCCCCCGTTTGTAGAGTGTGCCAGCAGAGTGCTGGCTGCAGGAAGGACTGTGCAGAGCTGCCAGCAGTGCAGAGCTCTGTTCAGAAATGTGCCGGCAACTTCGTACAGCAACGTGAGAGCTATTTCAGATTAAGAGCAGCAACCTATTGGCAGCTTATCTGCTCAGCTTTCTAGCTGGTCTCTTTTCTTGCTCTCTGTATCTTGCCCAAAGCAGTATTGAAAATAAATGAAATTTTGCTGCTGTTGCTGCAGCTGCAGTTTCTTCCAAGGATCCTGTTTTCGTCAGCTGATGAAAAAATCCAAGTTAGCCATGTCTAGTAAGACACGCTTTCAGCACTTCTGCATGGACACTGACTACAGAACACCCACACATTTTAGGCCATAGAACACTGGACATTTACTTCACCAACCGAATAACATCTTAAGTGCTTTTTAATTTTAATATTAACATACAAGCATTTGAAGCTTAGGTAAGTTCTTGTATAAATCTGGAGTAGTGGGCTGTCAAATCTCACCTTAATGTCTAAGTAGTGCCTAATAGATTACGTTGGGATTAATGATGCTCTTAAAATCAGGAAATGTTTAAAAGAACTACAAGAGTTCTCACAGGCATCCCACAATCTAATCTTTCTGGATATAGCCATTCCCAAATGCATTAACAATTATTTTTTTCTATACACCGTCTGTGAAATCTCCATTTTCAAGTTTTGAGAATTATTTACTTTTTACTGCAAAGCCTAATGTTCTTAAGTAGATTGTGAAATTGTCTGATATGCTCTTTCTTTGAGTGTGATCATTTTCCATTCTTTTTGCTTTATTAATAAGCTTTCATGTTCAGTATCATAAGGTATTTTCTGTAGCCTTCAGCACAGCATTTTCATAGCTCTTTTTAACTCCTTCTACAAGGTTTTTTTAATGTAAAAGGAAGACTTCTGACTGGTCAGGCTATTTCTAAGACTATTTTGAATAAAAATCAGAAAGAAAGGAGAGGGAAAGATTTGATAAGCTTCCATGACCTTACTGAATCTGAAGTGTTCCAGAAAGGGACATTGGACTGATGTATTTTCAAACTCCCAGTTTGTTGAGTGTCTGTTCTCAAGTAGGTTTTCCACAGCTGTTTGTTTTTGCACTTGATCTTCCTGCCTGATGCTGGCCTATCAAGCCCAGTCCCAGCACACATGCTGCTCAGCTGCTATATGTGCCCTTCACTCTTCTTTAATTGAAGCACAGTTTGCGCTCTTTGCAGGGATTCCGCAAGGACAAAATTTGTGCAGGCAAAACGCCAGAGCAATCTTCACTGGAAAGCCAGATGTTTCGTTTCATCGGTTGGCTGGCTGGCAAGGGTATACCAAGGGAGAGAGGGAGAGGAGAGATCTGTGCCTTTTTCTTAAATCAGGCCCAGAGTTAATTCGCCACTAAGTTAGCAGCCTCCGATTTTGAAGCGAATTGGGTTTTTTCACCAATGAATTGGAATGAAATTGGAAGCAAAACAAACAAAACTCATCAAAATAATTGTAACTCTGGGTAGAAGAAAAGAATTCCAGGGAGGCCTCGAACACCTTCTCAGTGAAGGCATTCTTAAAAAGACATACCAGAAACTGCTGTCATCTGGATTGCAAAAGGAAAAAAAAAGAAGTAGTAGAAGAAGCATGACAGTTTTGCTTGTTAATTGTGTTTGTTTTTCTTATGACTAATTTATTAAGGACAATTGAGAAAGCTAAAGCGTTTGAACTGAATTTCCATTTGTTTCGCTATTAAAGTTCCTCTGTGAAATGTATGTTTATTTAAAGCATCTCCAGCTACCCATTCACAATGCATTTGTTAAATTAGTTAAGAGACTTTAATTGGGCACTGGGGATTTGTTGTGCTATTCCCAGATCTTTTTACTAAAAATACATGAGAACAGTGAGCAATTTATTTATAACCTTGTTATAGTAGGCCATTACCAACTTCAGAGGTTTTTTTTTAACATGTTTTTAATTTGCATGGACAAAATTCAAGCAATATTTGCTTTATGTTATTTTATTTTAATAGAGCAGCCAGCAAACTGTTTCTAGTTAAATACAGTAGGACCACCTGTTATATCTGGAACAGAGTTAAAAAAAGAAGATTAAAAAACAAAAAAACAAAAAAACAAAAAAAAACAAAAACAAAAAAAACCTTGAAAAAAGGAACAATATTGAATCACCAGTAGAGGATACTCTTCCTTTCTTTGGTATCCCATTGTAGCAGAAATGCTCAGTCATGGCCTGAAGCAGTGATTGAGCACCTAGTGGGAAAGCAGGACCAACCCAGGGGAGCTCAGGTGCATGCAGTGCATCTGAGAGACCAGAAGGGGTGGATCCTGGCTCCACCCCTTCCCTGACCTCATTTAAGGGTTGGCGGTGGAGGCAAAGGGATTTTGCTGGGGTCCTTTGTATCCCTACGGTCTTTCTTCCTTCTTTTTTTTTTTCTTTCTTTTTTGCTTCTGTGGCTGTTGCATTTGGGCTTGTCCTCATTTGCTGCAGTTCAGGCCACCCTGCTATTATTGTTCTATTTTCCCTTGTATTTTAGCGTTACACCCACTAAGATCAATAGTTAGAGCAGATAACTATGTTTGAGATTACCAATGCAATGTTGTTCTGTATTAACATTATCATCAGGTATTCTCTTATTTATTTTGATCAGATCCTGGGCATTTCTTACCCGCTAAAATACCACGTGCCCACAAAACAAGGCTAGATTTGTGTTATGCCTTTTCTGTTTGAAAGACAGGGATTATTTACAGGTTTTTTTGAAGGGTTTTTTTAAATTTACAGAACTGTCTGTAAAAGCTCAACCTTTTGCCTACAACCCACAGGCTATTGTGGGGAAAAAAAAAAACACAGGAAATTGTTCTTGTGCTTTCATGGGAAAATCAAGAAAACTCTCCATGGATCTTTTCTGTTCTCTCTTATCCTCATCTGCCAGCAGAGAGCAATGTATGGTAGAGGGGTATAAGCTTGGTTTAAGTACAGGTAGTCTGGGAATTCTAGCTGAGCTGAAATCTTCATTAACAGGAATGGTCTTTATGTCCCTGTAAGAATTTAACAACAAAATAAGAATTTTGACTAATATGCATAGATTGTTAAGAGAAAATCTTCTAATTTAACATAAGTTTTAAGTTCAAAGTGGAGATTGTAAGAAGGAAGAACCAGATTAAAAGTTTCAGCCCCCCATTAGCTGGAGTCAAAAGACAGCGATGGGGATTTAAACGTCCCTCAGACATGATGCAGGCATGAAGATGCTCTTCAGCCAGGGTCGGGTGCTTTCCAGATTAGAGCCTTGGTGTAAGAAGCTCTGTACTGGCAGATCTGTTTGCTCACCCAGAGCCCCAGGGAACCTATTGGACTTGGACCGTTGGTTTGTCACCAACGGCTCATTTCCAAGAAACAGCATGTAACTGAAAGTGTCAACTTTCCAGAATTAATTTTTTGTCTTGTTAAATCCAGTTGCTTGAACGTAATTTTCACTCCTGCTGACACTGATCTGCTGTGATGTGATGAGTGAATAAGTCAACAGCTGTAAATGTTAATAAGTGATTTATTTAAGCTGTTACAGAAGTCAGACTGCTTTCATGTGGGGGAAATCAACACCATACTCTCAAAGCCAAATATTTTTACTGAGCATAATGTTGTATGAAGCTTGAATTGTTTTCCATAGCCCAAAGAACAGCATTCTGTTATTATACAAAAAATTGCTGTCATTTTTCAAAGGGCTGTATAGCCCTGGTACATGAGGGGAGTCCTGAATTGGTACAAATTAACATAAGTGCTTTTTTTTTTTTTTCAATGGAGCCATCCCAATTCACTCTGGCTGAGTTCTTCCCCAAATATGTATTGTTAAGCAAGAAAGCAAACACTAAGTAACGCAGAATAGTTCAGTTGGGCACACCGAAGATAAGGAGACATAGGCGAAGTTCACTTCCCGCATACTCTCTCTCCCATCATCCTACAAAATGCAGGTTAGAAAACATTTTTTCCTTTTTTCTTGCAGGCTAATCTGCAGAAATTAAATGTCATAACATTTTCCCCGGACTGTACATTCTGTATCTTCTGGTTTGGAGTTTAATTTCCCTTTCTAGCTGCACCTTTCATTGCAAGTTTCTATTTAAAAGTGGCCAGCTTTTCTTGAATCATAGAGCTAACCTTGCTTGTTTGTCAAAAGCTGTAAGGGGAAAGATACTTTGGGAGCCTAAAGTTAATGACAGGATGCATGCAGACCCAAGCGCCTCTTGAAAGATCACAGTTTCTGCTCAATTAGGACCTGGTCTGATTTTCAAAATGTGTTCAAGAAAGTTTTACTGAGGTTAAAACCTTTATTTTTTAAGCAAGCTCCAAGTACGTGGAAATAAAAGTGAGAAAAGACTTAATGAGTCCTTCTGGGGTTTATGGCTGCAATCAAAAGCTTGGAATGAACAAGTGGTAATAAACCAATTGATGGCACTGTACATCCTGGCACACTGTACATGCGCAGGCAGCACATTGGAGAGTACTTGCTTGATTTTGTAGAAAGCTTACAGCTAAATCTCGTATTCGAGAACATGAAATAGTAATCAATGCACTTATGGTTGTTCTTAAGAGATTGTGGAAATCTATCTACTGCAACAACGGGAAAATCTGGGGACATTTAATTAGTAAAAAATGTTTAAATAACGTAGTTGATTTTTATGTTGCTTGCTTACATCTTTTTTCATGTAGCTTAAAGCAAATGTAGTTTTAAAACCCAGGCAAGATAAACAGCGGGAAGAAATTTTCAGAAAAGTACAAATGACAAACATTTCATATAGCTTATCAGGAACCATCAAGAGCAGCCTTTCTGGTGAACACTGAGTTTAGCAGCTAATATTCTCACAGTGCCATCTTGACAAATTTAGCACTCCAAAACCTGAAAGCCCAGATTTATACCCATCTGGCACTACTGAGAGACAAACACTCATACATCAGATGTGCTGCAGAGCTAACATTCCCATACAGGATCAGTACTCATCCTATTCTGATCTCAGACTGTCACCAAACACTGCATGGCTCCTGATTTCCCTGTCCAGAGCTTTGTGAATCCAACCACTTGGAAATGGCAGAGGATGCTTATAATATTGGAAAATGTCTACTAAGAACGTGAAATTATCTTTCCTTTTGTGACAGGCATGAAGAGAACTGAGTATTTTAACATTGACAGTTAGAGAATGAAACTGGGGTTGCACTGGAGTTCCAATGAGTTTCTTGCATATTCTTGCATGTTTCTTGAGTATTTTTTCAGTGATGAAGGAGAATCTCTTTTCCAACGTAACCAGTGCTGATTATGCTATCTTTCCCAGGTGCATGAATTTATTTCCATACTGAGCAATGCCAGCAATGCACCACACATGCTGGAATCAGTCCTCCTGTGCAAACAACTAAACACAGTGGCAATAGATGACAAAACAGATGGGAGCTGATCTGATTGTTTTTTTTCCTATAGTAGGAAAGCAGACGGTAGGACAGTAATTTTCAGATGACGTCTTCCTGAATGAAACAAGCCCATTTGATGATTTCAGAGAAAGTTCATAACACATCAGACTGCGCTCTTCTACTTGCCCCTGCAATGGCTGTAACAGCTTCCACATAGATTTTTGCGGCTTTTTGATCATTGTGTGCTCTGGAATCTTTCATACCTGCAAATGGTCTTAAATGATGGTCTATTTTCAGGTAAGAATTACCCCTCAGAACTTTTCCATTTTGTTCACAGGGGAGCTGTGCCAATTTTGTCATAACAAGTAAGCCCTGCAGTGAAAAAATAATGTGTCATTTGCCATGGAATTAATTTCTTTTTCTGTCCAATAATGCTGCTTTTTCACATGGAACTTGAGCTCAGGCTCACATCAGATTTCTAGGAACTTTTTCTGACAAGGGAACAAAACCACAAACAACTCGCCAAATAGGCTACTCAATGAGCCGTAAGGAATGACTTAGTGAGGTCAGGTACCTACTTTAAAAGTTGGTTTCATCTTTTGACTTTTGGTCTCAAAACTAAGTTATGGAGGAAGGATTTTTACTGAAACGCCAGAAAAACAATGGGACACACATGGCATACACAAGAAAGGTACTACTGTACAGGTGTTAGACTTAATGTAGATTCTCCACACACACCTGCACATTCAGAACAGCCAACAACTTCTACCCAGTGAGGATAGGAAAGAATTTAAACTTCTATAGAAAGGGTTTATTTTTTGTTCTCTATTGTAGTAAAGATGCTTCACAGGTCATTGGGGTTGCAAATGTGATCCTGTATTCCCAGTGTTACGGACACATTAATAATGATATTAATAGTATGGACAACAATTAAGTGTGCTACAGTATGAGTATAGATTTCCAACAACTTTCAAAATATAAATTGCATTATTTTTCTAAGCTATCCTCTTCTAATACTCAACAGCATTGTAGAATAGCCTTTGTATTATATTGATGTGCAAAGAAGTGGAAATTCTTATTCATTCGTGTAACTTTTAATATACACCCATACCTACGTGTAGATGAGTAGCCTGCTCATGCATAAAAATCTGAATATTTAAATACTTTAATCCATACTTAGCTAAGCATATGAGTACCCAGATTTTCAAAGGAACTTGGGATATAAGCTCCTTATTTCAACGCAAATTAATTCGCAATGACATATTTAAGTTTCCTGCTTTACATACCTAACTTCATTTCTCCCTCCCGGACAAACAAACAGAAAAAAAATGTATTAGTATGTTTAACTAGCTATCTATCAATCTCTGTATATACACATTACACACACAGTCATAGATACAAAGATCTAATGAGCCCTCTGAGGTATACAAATTATTAAAAATATAGAACACCAAATTCTCAGCTTAACGACACCTCTGAAGGGAACAGCAGGAATGAGAAAATAAAACTAGACCAAATACTCAACCTAACAGCTCCCCAGTGAGGTATGGCAGTCTAGGAAAGTATAATAATGAGATCAAATACAAATTACAATATGAAAAGTGAAAATTCAATATGCAAGTATGCATAATACAAAATTACATTAGTAAAGTGACATCTTTTATTATCAGAACTTTCTACAGCATATGAAACAACTTACTCCACGTGATACACCCATGCTCTTTTATATTTCCCAAATGTAACTGTATTCAAATTTATCTTACAGAAAAGTAGCTAAGTATAGGAACGTAAATGGAGCATCAAGCTGTGTTAACAGAATGCCTGACACTCACCTCAGCTCCTTTTTTTCAGTTGGCTTTGAAGTGAGGACCTATCCGCACAGCCATTTGGTATAGTCCAGACTCCCTTGAGCATCACTAGATTTGAGTAGCACCAGTACCTGGGAGAAGTATCGTGAGGAATCTCTTACGGTAAGAACACCCTTTTATTGAAGCTGGCACTTATGGTTTAATGGCAAACGAAACGTGCAGGGGCTACAATCAGTGACAGATACCCTGAGACATACACAAGCCATATGCAACCTTCCATAGATATAGTAGCTGTTTGGATAAAATAAAGATATTGTTCAGACCTATCTTCAGTCCAGCTATGGATAGCAGGGGGCTTGCCAGGACCATCCAATTTCAGATGTTGCATTTTCAGGCATGACTTTTTCCATCCATTTCTTAGACCAACCACATAAAGAAAATGAAAAAAAAAAGAAAATGTAATTTTTGCTCTGTGAAGCAGAGTAACATTCAGGCCAGAAACAGGGCAACATCTCTCCATACACACCAGACCATTATGAAACATGTCCTTTCTCCCCCAGCTGCACACTATCACAAGGGCCATCAATAACAGGCTCTTCCATAACCTGTCCTGTGTTTTTATCTGGTTCTCCCTTTGTCTTCACAGAACTACTGTAGAACCAATTCTACAAATGTACTTGTAGCACAAAAAGCCTTCATGTAAATAAGGCTGCACAGAGCTTGTCCTGACTGTATGTGGAGTTATGCTCTGCAGAGAAATAGAGTTGAATGTTAATTTTTAATTTTATATGCAGTCCTCTAAAATCCTCCAACACCGGAGGAAAAAAACATATATATTTTTTTCGGGTACATCCAGAAGTTAAATTAAAAAGCAAAGAATGTATTTTCGCTTCTAAGATGAAATACAACAAACACTGTGACAACATTACTTTAAATCAGCACTACCACTAGAAAAAAACAGACTGTTCCTGGACATAACAGATGCCAGGAAAGTCAAGCTTCTCTGCCTTCTGTGTAGAGAAGCTCCAAGCAACACAATGCTGGCAGATTTTGGCTATGCTATTTGCTCTCATTTGTATTTCTGTATTGGATTCAGCACAGTGGGGAATGCTCCCAAGCAATTTATTTTCTCCAATCATACTATTCTGCTCTTCTCACCTCTGGGGACTAAACAGAAATCTTTGACAGGTAGACAGTTCCTTGCATAGGAAAAAAAAACCCTAATGACAAGGAGAAGTCAGTTGTTGGCCAAATACAGTAAATACAAGAAAGAGAAACAGCTAAAGAAAGACATTTGAGATATTTTGACGTTCAGAGGCAGTACATGAGAAAACTGGCTGCCTACCAACCTGAGGGTACAATGATTCTGACAGGTTGCCATATTGTTGTCTATATCTTGCCCTGAAACCTCTCAGCTGAAAGGAGGGATTTCCTGCTGAGATATCAAAGTTGTACATAGAGGTTTAATTACCATTAGGCATAATATTTTATTGTAGTAAAATAAAAATGTCACTGATGCTATTGCTGATCTAAATATTGTTAGAAGTGCTGACACATGCTAGCACCGGTTTTAATGATGTCGTTCGGTTGTTTCTCAAAGTCATGTTCCTTAAAGTGATGCGTCACAAGGAAGGTACCAAACAACATAAACAAGGATCTTCTCTGACATAAAAAAATTCACCTTTGTAAGGAAGGCATCAGAAGACAAAGACACTTAAGTTCGAAACATTTACTATGGCTAAATGATTAATTTCTAAGAGCAGTGACAACATCAGCAACAGCCATTTCTTTGCAGTTATTCCATAGTTAAGCTTCAGCACTAAATTCCATTTGCACATGATAATTTAAAAATTTATGACTGGGAATAAAGTCATGGATTCTCACTCTTCTGTAAGTGATATTCAGAATCTTTTCGTTATAAAAAATCCTTTGGCAGTTTTTTGTTTGGTTGGTTTGGGTTTTTTTGTTTGTTTTTGTTTTTTTGTTTTTTTTTTAAAGGGAGATAGAGAAACTGTTCTATTAGGGTATCTATTTCAGTACAGCAATACCTAACAAATAGGGAAATTTGTCTGCAATAAAAATTTACTGGAAGGGATCAGAGAGTAGAAGTGAAGGCCTTAAACAGTCAGTCCAGGAATTTCAAGTTTTGCATTTGAGAAACAACACTGCCTTCATTATTTTCTACTTCAGCGCTTCTGAACAGGAAGAATTTAGGTCAGTGTTGAGTCTGAGTTACTGCTGATAACTGTCAACAAATAAAACTCTGCCCCATATTTCATTCTTTATGAAAAATGAATGAGCATGGGGCAAGGAAATTGCCTATCCTTCTGAGACAGGAATCTGGTAGCCCGTGCATTTGCATTTTGAAATTACTTTTGAAGAGTCAGTAATGGACTTTCAACATTGAGTCTGAGACACACGAGACAACATCAGAGAACTGGCCATATTTACTTTTGTTGGTCCATGGCACGTGAGCCTCATCTGCAGATAGAAGACAGGTATGTTTAGGAGCTGTGGTATAAAAAATAACTAAATGGTAATAAGAAATTGGCTTTAACTCTGCTAAATATGAGAGTGGCCTGAAAGCACGAAAGGAAGGATTTATTTTCCTGTAGTGGAGAAGAGGAAAGAGAAGTTAAAGGGCTTTTTGACTGTAGCTCTTCTTCCATAAGTTTAGTACTTTTCACATGTGGCTGACTTCGTAATAGATTAGAAAATAAAATCTCAATGATATATTCTTGAATTTATAATATGCTGCTATAATTGTACAGTCCAAGAGCTGGAAATACAAGTAGAGGTCTCTCTTCCCATTCCTCATTCCTCTGTTTCAGAGAGGAGTATTTCATCCTCCAGGGAACAATGATATCTGTGACCAGATACATGTGCTCAAAAACAATGATTTAGATCATCCCTATTCCTGACATCACCTGCCAGTCTATATGTCCCTATGAAACTATCAGGATTTGGGTACACGCTTCAGCTCTGCAAGTCATTCAGCTTGAGTGAGCATAAAAACTGAGGATCGACCTATGCAGAAATCAGGCCTTGCACCATAGTAAATTCCTTGTAAGTTTTATTGGCATTTATACTTCTAGCTCTTTCTTTTATAATCTCTCACTAGATTTTTTCTCTTACATATAAAAAATAAAGCAGTGATGTTTTTTTTTATACTAAGCTTACCTAATTGCTCATCTTTGTAGTTAAGGAGAAAAAGCAGAACTTGTGAACAAAAGCCATTCTTTTTATGTACATCTTCCTTTAAAAATGTCTAGGGTGTTCAGTAGAGTAATTAAATTTTAATTAACCATTTCCTTTGTTCTAGGACACTGTCTATTGTATTGCTAGAACAAGCAACTTAGTACAATGTAGCACAACCTTCAGAGAGCATACTACTAGTTCTTTAAAAGAAAAAATAAACTGGTGGCTCTAAGAGAGGGAACTTCTGCTGAGGTCCATAGAATTGTGACGTGCTTTAAACCAGTACAAGGCAAGTAAAGGCTTTGATGTTTTAATCTGTTTCTGCTACTGGATATTCTACATTGCCAGATAAAATGTACATTTTGGAGAATATCCGTGTTTTATTCAAGGTAATTCCTGGCCCCGTCAAGTCAGCAATTCAAACTGTTTTTGCTGGGGTCAGGATTTCACCAGTGATGTTGGCCAACGTTCCATCCCTCACATTTACAGTCTTTTTAAAATAAGAGTGTCAGAGGGGACTTAACAGTAACCAAGCCTTGGTCACACATTCGCAAAGACTAAAAATAAATATACACATAACACTCATTCCCTTCATTAAGCCTACTGCCATCACAATAGTTTACTCTGTATCTCTTGCATTTTCTTCTGGAAGTTGTTTCCATATTTGAAATGAATATCCAATGTTATAAATCCTGCTAAGATTGAGGCAAAACCATCATTCATCTTGGACATCATTTTCTACTTTACTTACAATCTCTGTGCGTCTACACAGCAGAGGTATGCCATTTTTCAGTTTTCTTTTAGGTAAAGACACACTGCCAGTCATATGTTTGTTAAATACCTGAGAAGCTTAACCATGTTTGATGCAAAATTGAGTTATTCAAAAGGTTTGCTTTTAAATTCCCATTCATCTGGAACAAAGGATAACATAGTTCTCCATTTATGGCGTATAAGAAAAGAATTTCTTACACAGAAGTAGGGTTCCTGTCTCAGTCATTATATCATTACATCATTACTGCATTTTAAAAGAAAAAGCTAATCCGTGCATGATATTTTTGCTTTGTGGTTGTACTGTAAGAGGAACAGAATGAAATTCAGAAACCGTGGCTTTCTATCAGCTAAGATGCAAAACATCAATGATATAATCTATGTAAAAAATGTGTAAAGTGACTTGAATGTAGAAAAAGACTGGTACAAGTTTTCAAACTAGGAATAATTTAACACACTTTATTAGAATGTCACCTTAAAGGGACGTGGCCAAGTGAATTGGCATATTTCTAGCTTGTGAAGGGAAATAATTGCTTGAATCACTGGAAAGAATTGATTTTTGTATCTTTTACTATAGCATTGTAGTAAAAGCAAGAAGATGAAAAAGGCCTATTAGTTCACCCAGCACATAGCAGTATATTCACAAGTGCTTTGTCCTGGAAAATTTTAATAAGCTTGTGGAATAGCACTTCAGATGTTTCTCACAGGAAACTATTTTTCAGTCTGTTAAATTCTAGTGTAAGGAATTTTTTCTTTCCCAAAACTACTCTTTTTTTATGCAACAATTCTGCTATCTTTTCAAAGTGAAATCCTGGTCTATTTGAGTTGCGGAGAGGTTTTTGTTTTGTTTTGTATTTTAACTGACTTCGAAGTGTCTGTGATTTTTCCCTGTATGGTATTTCTACTTTTTTATGTACAACTATTGTGCAACTCCATTAAAAAGCACACAGAGTTGTGCAGGTTTGTGACTGTTTATTCAACTAAATTCTATCATTGTTGCCAAAAGCTTCTTCCCACTCTATTGTCTGCAGGGCTATGTGGTCAGAATGTGCGTATTCCCTCTTGTTTTCAGCCTACTCTCCCCATCACATGCTGATGTATAAGCCAGTCTCTCTCCCTAGAATCAGGACTCATCTCTCCCCTATTCTTATAAAAACCTATTAAATTTCTCAGAGGCATAGGAATACACAAAGGGAAACAGAAATGTAGAGCATCTTTCTCCACCACTGGCAATTCAGCAAGAACAAAACGCGTGTATTGCTGTGCCACAAAATGCAGGCTTCTTCCACTTCAGAAGGAAGGCAAGTCCGTTTTGTGTTACCAGGGTCAGGCACAGGTACTCTCTAATGGCTCATGTACCCTGATCTATCATATGCACAACAAAGGGGAACAAAGTGTCTGACAAACATTCTCATAGCTTTCTACCACAATGAAGGCAGACCCTTACAGCGAAGGCCAGGCTGTGTAAAGTGGGCTCCCTGATGCCTTGATACCAATGTAAGCACATCTGCTGGAAACGTGGTAAGAATTCTGAATGATGCTTTGATGTCCTTAGGTGAAAAGTTTGACAGAAGTGCAAAGTGCCATTTACGGTCTCTTTTAATTGTATTACGTGCATAATTCAAATCAATAGCACTGGAACAGGCACAGCAAATTGCCTAAAGAGAAGTTAGAGGAACAGGAGCTCCATTTTCTAAAATACTGTAGTTTTTAAAGCACGTAACACACTCCTGATTACTTCCCATTCAGTGAATATTGTTAAATCTTCTGTCCCACTCCTTCATTACCGGTTTGAGAAAAGTAAGTGAAAAGTTGAAGATACTCTAACATGGTTTTCAAACCTCTGGTCTACAGTCAGACCTAGAATATCCTTTTCTGTTCCGTCATCTGCATTTCCCATCTTCATGGTACCTTTACTGGGAAAGCTGAAGCAATCTGTCACTTCTGCTTGGGCCTCCCTACAATGTTAGAACAAGTCTTGTTTGATTTCAAATCGCCATAGCAGAAAACCAAGGCATGTTTTTCTAGTTTCTGCCTCCCTGACACCTTGTTAGAATGTTGCTTTCCTGTATTCATTGTCAAGGCTGGATGATGATTTTCAGTATTCACCTCAAATGTGCAATTAATTAGTATTAATGACAAAATTGCCGTATAACTGCAAAGACTATAGGGACTACATATGTCTCATTAAGCTAATATAGCTTAAGAAATTGACAGGATGTGTACATGTGTTAGCTACTAAACCCAGTAAAAAGTGCTTATAAAACTCAACTAGTTCACTGTCAAGCCTACTGCAAAGACAGTGTGCAATGAATTGTGCAAAGTCTTTTATGTTCCTAACAAAAAGTGATGAAGTGTTATTATTTCTGTTGTTTTTACTACCACTGGATAGTTCATGACCTTGATTCTAAGAAGACCCGGAATGAGCCAGGTAATGCAGAAACCAGATACAAGAAGTAGGAATTGCCATAATGGCATACGAAGAGAACTGCACAAAAGAAAGCACTACTTGTTGCTTAAACAAATGCTGTCCACCAGAAAAATGGGAGTTAATCAAAGGGAGCATATCTGTCTGTGAATGCAGTACCATGATAAATGTTCTATATTTTTTTCTAAATAAGTGTCTAAAGAGGTACAGAAGTGAAAATTAAATAGCAATGAAGAGCATAATGAAAAATGGGCTGGAGTAATTATGACCATTTTATCAACACAATAAATAATCCTAACAATAAGGCAGTGTTAGTAATAACGTGCCTCTTTGTGCTCATTCCAAAGCTCAAGCTAAATCCTCCTGCAGTAGTTTACATTTTGAGTTAAAATAAGAGCATTCTTTCCCAAAACCCATAGTAAATGCGTTAAATTCAAAGGCTGTATTGCAGAAGCACAGAAAACATACCCTAAGGTGCACAGCACTGGCATCTTTCATTTAATTGCTAGATATTGTAGTGATATGTTTGAACAAGGACTCAGAGGTCTTGTTGGCTGCTGTGTGTGAGACAGAAGACACACAATGCCGTGAGGGCCTAGAATTAGGCTTGATTTCTGCAGCAAGAGTAGATAGTTAAATGCAAACAGCAACATGTGGCTTGCTTTGCATAAGCATCTGCATATTTGGGTTTGCAAAGGAGAGTAGCGCAAAGTGGAAAATAATATGTATTTCTGTATAATTTTTTTGCTTTGAAATTTTGTTTCATCAAGGACCTCAGCATGTAGAGACAGCAATACAAGATTCACTTCTGGGAACCCCTTAAAATATCAGTCTCAGCTATTGTAATTATCTATGATCATAAACCGATCGAACTTACTATGTTAGGTTTATTACAAAGCTTTATTAGGAAGCTGCTCTCTCATTTGATTCTTCTAAAGATTAGAAAACTTTTAATGTAATCCCAAATATATTAATAGTGATTTTTTCCTATATGAAAATGGCTTCTAGCTTATGAAACAGCTGTTTTCTTGGTGTTTATCTACGGGTGCAGTTAAAAACAGAAATTCATTCATTTTTCACTTGCTTGTATTTTAAAAATAAATTTTTTAGTTCACTTTATCCTTATCATGAGAATGAAGAAAAGGGTGGAAAGAAAGAAGATATTTGTGGTTTTTTTTTTTCTTATTTTAATTGAAACAGCTTCACAGAATCACAGAATCACAGAATGGCCAGGGTTGGAAGGGACCTCAAGGATCATGAATCTCCCCTGCCACATGCAGGGCCACCAACCTCCCCATTTAATACTAGACTAGGCTGCCCAGGGCCCCATCCAGTCTGGCCTTGAATACCTGCAGGGACGGGGCATCCACAGCCTCTTTGTTCAGCCTGTTCCAGCACCTCACCACTCTCTCTGTAAAGAACTTCCCCCTGACATCCAACCTAAATCTTCCCTCCCTCA
>JAOWBP010003503.1:8489840-8514167 GCA_028571105.1 Tragopan temminckii
GGACCAAAACTACTGATGGAGTATTTCGGGTAACTGAAGGTTTCTATCTGAGAATCTCAAGGTAAAAGAAACAGTTATACTTAGTTGGAACTATTTTCAATTAATAAAACAGCCCAGAAGAAATGTTGGTGCCTCCTAGACTGCATGTCCTGCTTAAGGGAGACTTCTAAATATTTTAGTGACTTTTGTTACGCTGAAAAGGGTCGCGGTTGCTCAGATCTTCATATAGAAGCACTGAGTTCATTGAGGTTGATGAGCATACTGGCTGCCTGTCACTCAGGCTAAAATGAAGAAAAAGCCATTGTGCTCCTTTATGGAATAAGACACATTAAACAAGAGAAGCTATTCTCCAAGGTACAGCCTGACAGGGCCTTTGTAGACGGTGAGTCAGGTGGCCAGGAGGGTTAGGTACACTCCATTGTGCTCGGAGAAAAGAGTCCATTTCTATTCTCTGATGTAGTTTCCCATCTAGGAGGGGTAAATCAGGCTTGTAAAAGGCCCAGCTAAGAGGTAGCATGTATGCACAGCATCGAGAAGTGCCGTTCAGCCCTTTGGGGGAGGTGGTGGTGGCTGCAATAAAGCGTCAGACAGGCCCTGCAGGCTGCATCTATGCAGAAGAGGCAGATAATTAGGTTCAGCACCTGCCCAGCTGATGTATTGCTGTTAGAGAAAATGTTTTGAAAATATGGAGAAATGAAGAGATGTCTGAAATAATAATGAAATGAAATACTGTGTGGGCAGAGAAACTGAGTGGGATCATCAAAGTAAATGGAGCCTAACCAGAAATTTCCTTTAGAAGCAGTTACTTCAGGATACTGTTATGCTTCTCAGAGACCCAGTGGAGTCCAACCACTTAATTACCATTTACGATCTGGATGCAAACCACTACCAATCTTTGCCTACTTGACCTGGCACTTTCATTTCTCACTTTTAAACAGACACAGTACTTCAGAGATTTGTTAGTATCACCAAGGCCTCAAACTCCTCGGCCATGGAAGGAAAAAGAAATGTTTGCTGCCATCCAGAAAACCTTCCCTGCCTTGCAGATCTAGTTCCTCTGTTAATTGCTAAAAGGCAGAAGGTTGTAGAAGTTAACTGCTAATGCTTTCTCAGTCCTTTCAATCAGGAAAGGGTCATATTAGAGCTGAAATAAGATTTTCTTCTTGTTGAGGTAGGGAATTGCAGACTAAGATTAAGTTCTTAATCCAGGCACAGTTTTGTCCCAGAGGGCAAATCAATTAAAATTTCTGCTACCCACTACTAAATTGGATCACTGTTTATTCTCCAGCCCTTTTCACATTTGCCAATTAACCTGTGTATATCTAAACCTCAAGTTCTTGAGGAGAGTGTCTGTGCTCAGCATGCATATGTCTATAATGCTGAGGGTTCTACCATTTTTTTTTATAATCCAGCTGTAGCAATACTTAGAGCATGTACTAGAGCGAGGCAGGAGAATATAAGAAAATACATATTCCTATCTAGTTCTCACTTCATTTATAGAAGCCAGGGAACAAATTTTGGGACAACTATGGGAAAACAATGTGAGACAAGATAACCAGAAATAAAAGTAACATTCTGCCAATGACTGATATAAATGATCTAGTTTATTGTTGTGACTATATCCAAGAGCTACATGAAAAAGAACACAAGCCATTTACCTTTTAACATCTCCACTTAAATAGTTATCCTATTTAATGAAAACAAAATTTGTTACTGAATTAGACCAAGAAAAGGATATTATGATAACAAAAACACAGTCTACAATGTGAGTTCAGTATGTGGCATCACTGGGCAGAGAGAAGTTGGAGATGTGTTTAAGGACACAGCAAAACTACTCAACTGAGTACAGAAGGCAAAATCTTCCTCCGCAGATCCAGATTCTATTTCAAAATTAAGGTAAATTCTACTAATCAAAGTTACAAATTGACCTAATTAATTTTATAATTAACCTTGATAATTGAAAGGAAAAAAGGTGACCTTCACTGAGTTTGTTCAGTGTTTAGTTTCAGACTATAAGCAAATTCATTCTAGCTAATAAGGCCACTACTCCCAAATGCTGATGGGATAAAGTAGAAATTAATTAGCACATGCAAATGAAGACTACTTTTATTATACTGTACTGTAGTTCCTAATTTATTCTTCTAAAGTATTAAACTATTATAATATTACAGTTTGAGGATGCTATGTCTTGGAGATCTACAAACATGTGACTTCTAGCAAAACATCTTTCTAAATAAGCAAGCTGTTTAAGAATAGGACTAGTATTTACTGAAACCACATATTTAAAGAAACAATTCCTTAACAGTTTTTGTGAATTATCCTAATTGGAGTAAATTTTGCAGTACTTACTCCTTTCAGATTTAGGTCATCTCATCTCAAGTTGAACAGGTAGAAAAAGCTGATTTATTTGATTTAGGATTGAATAAAATAAACAGGATTTCATTAAACATACAGAGCAACTATCTTCTACATCTGCATATAAATAACTGCCTACCTCCTGGCAGGGCAAATAACCTGAAATAAGTTTTAAACTGTCTGCTATTCCAGCAGTGTCAGCTTGAATTAATTCTTCCTGAAAAAGCTTTAAGGAAAGAACCTCGTGCTAGAAGTCAAGGTGGTGTCTCACACGGGCTGTCCACTAACTTGTGGGAATGATGGCAAACGTCTCACTGTAGTCTGACACTTAATGGTAGGGGGCAAGGAAAACTTCTCAGCTGCTATTGGAAATGCTCTCACACTTCCACAAACTTGACTCAGAGGTCTCTAAAACATGTTTTGAATCAGCAAGTGGCAGAGTACTCCTAAAATAGATATGAGTGTCTTCCTGAAGAAGGGGCATCTAACACCCAGGGCTTCTAAAAGGAGCACCATACAGTGTAACCATTATCCTTGCCCATATCCAAACAATTTTACCTTAAAACTAAGAAGTGCTTTTTAAAACTACCATTGAGCAGAATAAAGATTGGGATAGGTGTGGAAAGGGAGCACTGGAAATATTCACTTACCCATCTGTCCTTTCTTACTTCTCTTGGTTCTAATGTAATGCTTCTTGGGTGTTAGAGCGAAATTAGAGTCCTGGGATAAAAGAACACTAACAAAGCATTGCGAGTCTGTGCAAAAAGTGGCTGAAACTTTATATCCATTATGCTTTTATTTTAAACTGACAGAGTGGAGTCGCAAAGATGGGATCTTCAGGTAGGGCTGCTCAGATAGAAGCTACCAGAAGGGTACAAGTCTCCGATTGTAGTGACCTGCTAGCATCTTTTGACTTACATGTACATTATCAGTTGATTTTCATTATCATACATCCACTTTGGATGTCATTTTTCCACTTTGGATGTCATTTTCCCAACTTCTTTCTTAAAATCTACAATCAAATGGGAACTACATGCCACAGTGCTTGCATGCACTGTGCAGAAACTGTGCTTAGAAGACCCTAGCACTCGAGCTCGGCAGTGCTGCCCGCACATAGCTCTAGCCCCTCCAGCATGAACCAGCTGGAAGGGTCATAACAGAACGAACGCTCTTTGTGAGTGGCTTAGCCCTGACTTCCTTGCTTTCACATACATGGGGTGTAGGAATAGAGTAGGGGTGGTTTATAGGATCTCAGACAAAAAAGCTTTAAAAATCTCTACCACTTGCCCCGACTTATCTGTTTCACAGTTAATCAAAGCAGGCAGTAAATGCAGCCCCCACTGTGAGACTGGCACTTTTTAAATGATTATCTAAAGCTGTCTCCTGAAGTAAAAGAAGCTCTTCTGTTCCTGACACCTTAATAAAAAAAAATAAAAAAATATATAGCTCATTTGTCCCCATTCCTTGAAAGCTATTTAAGTACTTTAAAATGGATGCTTATGTTTTTGTGCATCAAGGACAGTCTTATGCACTGGAATTGATCTTGGAATAGAACAAGACTAAACAGCATTTTGTTTTAGGAACTTACTGAGGTAGATGTAGACATTATGTAGTGATGACCACTAGTATTTTTATGTTCTTGTGTCGGAATTAGAAGAGGGGCAGGCAGAATTCCTTTCACCAAAATAATGCACTCATCTCCCCTGCTATACAATTCTCAGTCCGCGTGTGAGAGTTGGGAGGGGGGTTAATTATCATGGGTTGGAGCATTTCTAGGACACTCTTCAGATGCTTTTAAAAATGAAAAAGGCAACCCTTGATAATGCAGAGCCGCTCGAAATCCTTGATTTTGGCACAGAGGCCAAAACCGTGACAGCTGGCAGGTCTTCAAACTGAGGACTGTCTGCCACCCAGGGCAGTGGTCTGTCTCGCTAGACTCAACATCATGTATAGCATTTTGAGGAACCCTGGCCTTCAGGAAGTGCTCATATCCATGCACCAGCTAGAGCATGCCAAAGACAGCTGCAACTCATTCTCTTGTGTTGGCTGGTCACTGTGTTTTATTTCCATAAGGTGGAAATTAAGAAATTTATTTCCATAATGTGGCAATGGCAGGGTGGGAGTCACCAAGAGCTGGGATGAATGAACTGTGAGGAAGTGGAAGACTACAAAGATATTTAAGCTGTTATTTAAGGACAATAATCTTCAGTGCTTGCAGTCGTAAGACGAATAAACAAGCAGCTGCAGAGTGGCTGCCAGAGCCTGTGTGCTACTATATTACAAAGTGGGAAAGTTTTCAGGTGGAAGCAGCCCATATTTATTATAGCTCTTTTTTGCATCTGCATCCATGGGATCATGCACATAGGTTACCCTGAAAGTAATGCCTCCTATTTAGCTGAAAACGACAACAGGTACAAAGAGCACTATAACACTGTTTGATAGAATAAATTCCAAGTTACAAAACGCTATTTTTCAACGTAGGTACCACCATTAACTGTATATTTTTGCCAGCAAGAAACAAGAGCCTGTATGCTGTGCTTATGAAAATCTGCATTGCCATCTGGAGCATGGCTTGTCTATCACATAATGCAGTGTTGGTAGGAAGGTTCAATCTCTACTGCCATACCACCAACATCTGTCCCTGGCGATGTAGGCCAACATAATTAAACAGGAGGCATTAATTTTGGAGCAACCCTTATATACCATATATGCAAACAGCATTCCTAGGTGTGGCGCACCCAGACAGGGTGCACAAGAACAACAACAAAAAGAAGTGCTGCTCAAAGCAAGTACTGGATCAAAGTCCTTAAGTGGAAAATCAAATTTATGATTTTTTTTGTGTATTCTCCTTCAGTCCCTTTCTGACATCAGCAATTGTTATTGATTTTACTATTGATATTTCTAATGATATTAGCTCTAAAGCACTTGTTCAATCCAACCCTGGTTCTTGGCATGACAATATAATAGACATTGTTACAGTTCTGTTCAAACCACTTGTGCAAAACCAGTGATGTCTGCACATCCAGTGTGGTAAGCAGTTATCGGCAGCGTATAGTTGCACTGGTATATCTTCTACCATTGCATTCACTAATCCTTTATTTTCAACTATTGAACCAAAGACTGAGGAACATGTGACATGCAGAATTAGAGAGAGCCTATTCTTACTTGAAACGCTCAATACTGTAACCGCTGACTTACTTCATAGATGGAGAGCAACTTCAGCCTTCATTTTAAACTGATTGGAATAGAAGATGACACTTTAATAGGTTATATCCTTCTTAAACCATGAAGTCAGTGGTTTATACACTCTGCCAGCTCTGTTGCTTTCACATCATATCTATGTCATCCATGTGAGTGAAGATCTCTCAGCTAACAATGCCTAGGGACTTGGGATGTTAGGCTTTATTTTTATATATATTTTTATATATGTAATAGTATTTTGGCTTTCTACAACTGCGAGTTTCATAGTTTCATACAAAGACTTCAGAGGCTCTGAACAACCCTTTAGGTAGATAAATACAACTGTATCTATCAAACAGAGGCTCAGAGGGATTTGTTCAATACACAGGGATAACTTTCCCCTGATTACATAGAATGTTTTTTATTAGGATGGCCAGCTGGAATAGAGCCCCTTTATAGGCAGATGCAAACCAGTGAGGTTTTACTATTTCCTGAGACTGCAACTGAACTTATTCTTTATTTTCTTTTTCTTTCACATACTGCGTATGATTACAACACCCATACTCAGAATGCATTGCTCTTCTTTTAATTCTCAAGTACAGTGGATCACAGACAAAAACTGTATCACATCTGGTAGTACTGTGTTAAGAACCTGTGCAATTTTCTTGCTGAGACTACTTGGGGAATTATCTTGGCTTGTGCTATAGAAACCTGGAATTATCCTTTAGATTTTTTAAACTACTTGAAAATGATCTACCTACAGCCAACAGCTGGTTCCCAAAGTGACTGCCAGTTTCAATGAAGAATCTCCTCAACAGCGTGCAGTATATGATATTTCTGGAAATGCTACATCCAGCTTTACTGAACCAAATGTAGCATTTTCAAGACGTATGTTTGTTCAGCACTGAAGGCTCATTTTATGAGAAAAATGAAAGTACAGTGCATTCTTCACCGTGCATAACAGCAATACCTAGCCTATGAAGAATCTGGAGACGTGTCCCTTACTTCAGCATATGATATATTTTTGCTCTTCCTCTGATACATTTAAAAGAAAGGATGCTAAAACTTCATGACCCAATTGTTAGAAGTAGTTGGAAACTTCGCAAGTTACACAGAGCACCTTTTCCCAACCCTTTCAAGGCTGAATGCCTTACACCTTTCAGTGACTCCTTCTAAAACCGTTTGCAGGGGTGCTGGCTTCAGGCACCATCTGATAGACAGTCCAAGATCGATGAGCAGAGCCCAGGACACTTCTCTGTAGCCTTTCTTGTCTGTACTTCTTTCCTCAGGCTGACAGAGAATGTTGCATCTCTTTCTCAAGCTGAGTAACATGAGTTCACCACCCTGCAGAGCATTGCTTCTCAAAGCCATTCAGGAGATTGCCCTGAATTAGGGAATAGCTACAAGACTGCTGTGAGCATATGAGTCAACGTCTGAGGCTCTTTATTTTTTTGTGAAGATAAAGGTGCCTGAAACTTTGGGAGGCAAAAATCCCAGATCGGGCCTTCTAGAAACCTGTTTCAGGTGGACTTTTCCTTTCAATTTGTGTGACGGTATTTATTTTACAATCTGAGTCTAGCAGTGAGCCAACTTGACTGATTGTCTTCTGTTCTTGTTGACAGGGACTCATGATGTTGTTATTGGTGTATGCGATTACGGGATTTATCTTGGAGGGAGCCAATTACTTCAGCGTTCATCTAAGAGGTTGCTGCAGAAATGGGTATGACTTTTGAGTTCAAAATTATGCTGATCAATGTCTTAAAATAATGTTACAGAAATTATTTGATCACACTAGTTAATTAACAGTTGGAAATGATTGGGAAATCAGAATTAATGAACATGGAAATCTGACCTATGTGTATCACACAAGGGATAAGTAAATGCTGAAAGTTAAAGCTATCACTTATCTATACAGTTTTAAATGTATACAGAAGCTGAATATGGGGAATTCTATAAACACACCTATAGAAGTGAAGGAAAGCAGAAAAAGCAGAATACGACCTGCTTCAAAAATCAGCTTTGTATGAAAATGTACAAATATCTTTAGACTCATTTTTCATTGTCTTAGATAGTCTGTGGGCACCTCAACAACTGTCCTGAGATTTATTCATAAATAAACTAAAACATTCTTAATAGAAAATTGCATTTGGTGAATGAAGATTTTTCTAAGCATCTTGAAAACACCAACAAACATTCCAAACAAGCTCTGGGAGATGAATGTTTCAATGGAAAACATTGTTTGCAAAGCTTCTTGTACATAGAAAGCTTAGGGGTTTTTAACCCTTGAGAAATCTTTGGAGTGTTGTTATTCTTTGATCAAAGTCTGTCTATGATTTTCTTTACATAACTTGACTTCTGTCATAACGAGTGTACCTAATTTTAAAAAATACTGGAACATCAACAATGGCATAAAATATAAATGACCACCAAAGATAGCAGTCACTGGCTATCCCACCTTTATATTTAGCTCTGCAGTTGAATACTCCATTATCAAGAGATGGAGCTTTTACTAAACTTGTGCCCCTAGTTGAGAAACTACATAGAATAAAAATTATCTAAAATTCTTTGGGGAAAACTCTGCCCCATCTTGTTATCATCCCTCTCCACAGAGGAACCTTTATGCAGTGTTACTAGGCATGGCACTCAAAGATGACCAATAGGATAGCAAGGGATTTGTAAGCCTATGAGGTAGAAAGGAAAACAAAGTTTATGTAACATGGTTTTATACACGTTCAGATGCACACATCCCTAAATTAATGCATCTTTCAAAATTCTCGTAACATGCTGTTTAGGAATGGCGGTCTTTCCAATACTTGCTGAATTAGTGCTTGAAACACCAATTTAAGCACCTTCAAAGACACTTTGGGCAAAATTTATTTATTTGTTTTGATATAAATACAATTTTATGTTATATTACAAGACAGTAGTAGTGTCTGTTCATGGATAATTGTCAGGGATTTAAATGAGATTGCATGCTTATGCATCTTACAGCACGCACTGAAATTGCAGTGGAGGTACAGTCTGCATTGACGGTGTCTAGTAATGAAGGTCAGAGGGTAGATCTAATGTACAAGTAGAGCAGAAAGATCAGAAAAGTTTTATTAGAAGCTGGATATCTTCCTGGTCATCTTGTACAGGAGGGTTAGCACCTGCCACATCTTTCTCTGCATCCAGATACCCAAGAAGTCACACATCTTCCAACTCAGCGTAGAGCCCAGTGTCAGGTCGTGCCAACCCTGCACAGCAGTGTGTGCCTGCGGGTCTCATAAAAAAGGAGACAAACGTCAACATCCTGTCCCCATTTTCACTCTTCCGCACCTAAAGTCCCTGGTCATAAGCATTCTTTTAGTGTACATATAAAAGAAAATCCTTCCAGGAATGGTGATTATTGACTTGCTGTTTAAAAGAAAATGGAGAGGAACTGAAGTGAGATAGGAGATGTATTGTGGATCGAAGCCATATCACACGCAGTTCACTGCAGGAGGCTGGAGGCTATTCCAAATCATCAGCAACAGAGAATTTTTCAGTGTGAGCTCTAGCAAAATGAAATAATTTCTAAAAAGACCTGAAAGAGAAAAAGCTGAAAGCTGATGTCTTTCTCCCCCTTGTTTTCTGGCATCAATGATGCCCATGGGGTGGTGGATTAGGACTTACCTAAAGAAGAGGGAGATAAGTCGTTCTTTTCCTCTTATATGACAGCCCTTTTGTACAACTGGTGGGGTCCACAGCAGTGTATATATAGGCTTTTTGACTTGCAAACAGTGGCTTTCACAGCACAGTGCTGCTGCTGCCCTGTGCCCACACAAACTGGATCCCTTCCGCGGGGGCCCCCTGTACTCGGGGGACATTCGTGACTCATTGGCCTGCAAAGATGCGGGCATGGGGATAAAGGCTGCTTGATGGCATTTCTGCTTGCTGCATACCAACAGTCTATAGGATAGGATTTCACTGCAGGTGTAAGTACATAGGGATTTACTCACTTTGTTTGGTGTAAATTACACTGTGTCTCTGTATGAGATTCCTGACTTAAAGAGAAGCAAAACACGTCAGTGCAAGGCATGCAAAACACAAGGTTTGGAACTGTGAAGTCACTCTTCTACTTCCTCTTTGGTAGCATGTTTCTGAGATCGTGTATGAGGAACCTGGAAATGATGGTGTATATTACAGGGAGGCATTTTTTCCCTTTAGAGACCAAAAAGGCACTATGTTAACATTTCAGAAAGGATTCACATGGGTCTCAGCAATGTTCCCCATACCATTACAAAGGTAGACATTTGCTAATCAGAAGCTGAAAGGGTTAATTGGAAATAAAGCTGTTTCTTAGAAAAGGAGCTGGTGCCAAACCAAATGCTTCTGAACTTCCTGAACATTAGAAATGAGATTTACCTAAATTCCTGTTTTATTCACAACCTTTATCATTATACCAGGCAGATCCAAGATAGCCTGAACTCTGTAGGACTTAAAATCCAAATCCAAATATCACAGCTTCTGCCTATCTGTCTCTTGTGCGTTTGAAGTCAATGGCATGGGAGATAATTTTTTAACGGCAGAGCCAAAAAGAAGCATCAGAGCTGGCCTTTGCAGGAAGCGGGATGGAGCTGACTGCGGCTGGGAGATATCGGCAGAAGTGCTAATGAGAGACTGTCACAGCTCCCATCATCTGCTATGGCAGATAAAGCAAAGCCACTTGCACAAAAAGGTGGGGAGGGAGAAAGAAGTAACAGTAAGAGAAAGATTAAAAAGCGAGCAGAAGTGTAGGTATATGCATACGTACGAGAAAGATGCTTATGTATGCATATATGTATGATATCTTGCAGTAGCTTATTTCATCATTTTCTTAAAAGCGTGGTGGAGGTCGGTGCTGGTCACAGAGCAGATTCAGAGAGCAGAGTGGAGGAGGAAAACTCATAGGAAAGGGAAGCAGAAAAGAGGAGTCAAAAGAAGGCATATAACTTTTTGGGTGGGAGTTCTGAAGAGAACTGCCTGAGATAAGAAAAGTAATGCAACCCAACTTCCTTATTTTTTATTAATATGGTACAAAAAGTGTAATGAGGCTATGTGAGAGATTACAGCAAACATTGCAGGAGCACCTAAGGGAGAGAAAAAATCCCTGAATCACTTGCCAAGTAGATAAGGAGGCTTTGATATAAAAATAGCTATGAATGCTGGCTATGGATGTTCAGCACCTTTGCTCCTGTACCACAGAAAAGCCCATCAAGTGAGCTCTGGTATTTCCAGCTTCATGCCAGATAACAGATCTGCCTTGAAATGAGAACTCCAAGACGCAGGCCCAGCTCCTGAGCAGGGTTTGGCCAGGGTAGCAGTGCCTGTCCCAGCACCGTGGGCTCTCTGCACTGCACGACCCTCTGCCAGCCCGTCCTGTGCAACCTGAGTTCTGCACATGCCGCTATGCCAGAAGGAGGGGATCTGTGTGCATTGCCTCCACCCTGCAGACAGAAGTCAACCAAGAGATTCTGCTGTGTGTGACACAGCAGGACAGAGCCTTCAGATGGTGAACAGCACAGCACTGGTGTTTGCAATAGGCATTCTCAGAACTTAGTATTTCAATATATTCCCCAGAGCAAAAGACAGCAATTTTCAGGCCAAGTAGAATTAATGAGGTGGGTAATGTTTGTATCTTTTAATATTCCTGTTGCTACGAGAAGCGATGCTTATCAGCAGTCTGAACATTACAAAAAAAAAAAAAACATTTTTACCATATTGGATCAACTGATCTTGGGGTAAATACAGCAGAAATTGTGTGCCTGGTTTGCTGTAATTAATACTCCAGCTAGGAAAGAACTTTAGTTGCGTGTTCCTGGTTTGCTCATTCTGTGCAGTTTTTAAACATATATACATGTGCCAGCATATTTCACAAGCCTTTTGATGTTTTATTATCTCTGTATGTGGGTGGTTTGGTTCCAGCTATAGTTTGAAGTGCAAATTTGCCTCACAGTTTTCCTGCGTGAAGGTTAAAAATACAGTCACGAAGCAGCCCCCACACGTTTCTTTCTGTGTTTCCAAAGCAGAAATCTCAAACAAGGCACTTTTTTGTCAAACATCTGCATATTAAAAAAAAATAATCAAATAACAGCCAGCTGTTAAATAAACATAAAGAGCTTCAAAGCCCACCATCCCCAGATCTCTCTCCATATCTCTCAAGCATTAGTCACAATGCCCACCCCACTGAAAGCCTCCTGGGAGCAACAGGCGGAGCAGCAGAAGGAACCACGCAGTGCTGGAGATTAGCTCGGTGCCTGCCGCTCCGAGCCCGCTGTGCCTCTCTGTGCTTTGCCTGTTCCCGTGACTCATATGGAAATGAGGAGATGGAGCCCAACCAGAGCGTCAGATCTAAAATCAAACATAAAATCAGATATTCATTAAATGAGCAGTTCCGTCTGAAATACCAAAAAACAAAGATGAAAGTGTCAGCAACATGTTATTTTTTACTCTTTCTTCAGTGCTCTTGCAAAGCAGGAAAGCATTTTCCCAATTTTGCTGGTCCATTGGTCAGTGGCAGCAGCAAACACTGCAGTGGCTCCTGGGAACGCCTGCGGAGTTACTGAAATCCTATCAGGTGTGCACGTGGTAGGGAACAGAGAAGGAGGCGGTGTGTTAAATTGAGTATTTCGTTCTCCAGTATAGAAGAAACAGCACATCAGAGGGTTTTCTGAAAAGATTTTCTGTGAAAATTAATGTTAAGAAGTATTAAAAGTAATACAAACTCTAGGGATGTCGCAAAGAAGAACAGGAAAGGTAAAGGGCTTGTTTTTAAAATTTACACTTTTTTACAAGGCAAAAAGTTGCACGCAGGCCTTTCCAGGCCAGGAGGCAGCACACTGTGCTATAAAGGGTGCGATGCCTCTCGGCCAGCCAGGAGAGCCGGCTCACAGCAGCCTAGCGAGCATTTGCCGCTGGTGCACAGCCACAGCAAAGGATTCCTTCTGTGCAGCCAAGGGCAGAAGGGAGAGGAGGGTGGTTTGCTCCGTCAAATTTTCTCCCCGCAATACTTTTGAGGCACTTCATGCCATGTGTTGTCCTTTATTACAACAGTAACCTTGTGAAGTCGAGCCCCTTGTCGAAACCGTCAGACAGACAATGGAAACTAAAAGGGAGATTTTCCCAATTTCTTTGACTTCAGCAGTCTTGAGGTGCCTCTTTTTATGTTTAATGAGAAGGGACAGAAGTGTGATTTTTCAGGCTGGAGATGCTCCCTTTAATAATGCCAGCAGACGAGAGCTGAAGTAGCTGGTGGCTAGAAGTGACCTGATCCCATGCTGCTGATACGCAGTACCCTTCCCAGAAGGCAGCTATTCTGCTGCTGCTAAGCATAAGGAGGCGAGGTGAAATACTGATGGTGATAAGGTGTGCTTTTTAATCCATGCCAGCCAATGGTAATAGGATTCTTAATCCACCAAACGTTACAGTGACAGAAGTAAATTGGATCTGTGGCTTGGTCTTTCTTTTATTCCTTTGGATTCATTTTGCTTTATTAATATACTTTCCCTTAGCCTCTTTTCCATCCTTTCCAGCTGTGAGACCCCTTTTCCTTTGCTTATCCCTGACTTTCAATTTCCTTTCGACACTGCTTTATTTCTGGTCTGCTGCCGCTTTCTTTCCCTTTCCCCTTCCCTCCCCTGCCTCGGAGCCTGATATGAGCCACGCATTTTCCAGCCAGGCTGAACTTTAAAAGTGTGTCTTTTCATTTGTGGGAGATATGAAATATTAAAAACAATATTTCCTTGCTTCACTCTCAGTAAGGGCTTTAAGGAGCTGTTACAAGGATTATTTTTCTTCTACTTACTGGAAAACAAAGATAAAATTGTAGCTTTCAAGTAGGTCATTTAATCTTAGAACATTTAATTCTGAGGTTGCCAGCTGTGATTTGATTTTTCATCTTCTTTTGTTCCAAGGTTACAAACCTTCCAATTCATTTATATTTATAAACAATGTTCCCACTACATTACATGCATGGATTATTAGGAACACCTCGCAGTAGAGTACTGTCAACTTTTTGTACATAATTAATTAAAAGCCTCAAAGTTACCTTTTATCAAACTTTCACAGAGGTTTAGCATATCAGAAATCTCAAAATGAAAAAAACCCCATTTAGACCAAAGGGCTATCCAGCTTACCCAAGTAAGGAAATACTCTTTATTTCATGGGATTTAAAAAAAAAAAAAAAGGATTAAACCCTAAGTGGAAATCACCTAGGGCAGAATGTGGTTGCACTGATAACAGAATTATATTTTGCAGTAAAGAGAGCCAAACCCTTGCTCTAATTAACAGGCCAGTTCTGATAAAATAAGTCAAAGGAGAAAACTGCAAGCCCAGAACTATGATCTTACCCGAGAAGGAGTTAAGGTGTGAGTAATAACTGACCCCTAACGGTTAAAGTGCTTATAAATCATCCTCAAGAGGGAAGAGGACTGCAAATGCAAAGCTTTGCCTATCTGCATGACTGCTGCTTTCTACAGCAGTTCCTCAAAAGCAAATTGAGCCTTTCAGCTTTAAATTAACTTGCAAAAATTTGGATTCGAGGCCAGGTCAGCCTCTTTCACCCTTTGTGCTCACGGGATTCTACACATTGTCCTCATTTTGTACTTGCCACGTGCAGCTTGTTTGCCAACCTAGTAAATTCTGGTCCTCTGAGTTGTGAGCTCTCTTCTGGGGTAAGTGCCACAATCAGTGAGATTCATAGGTAGGAACTGTCCCTTTGACTCAGGCCATTGCTAGCACATAGCAAATACATGGAAAAGTTGCAACAGCAAGTTGCAGCATTTATTTAGCACTTTGTTAGAGCTTACTGCTTATTCTCTCACTGTATAAATTTTGCTATGAAAATTAAAATGTTTGGGGAACCCAAGGGGCTTATTCCCCTTCTTTTCCTTACCACAAAGTGCCTTCGAGCTGCAGGCAGGTCAGTAGCAGTGTGATGTACGCAGGTGAAGCTTCTTGTGCTGCACAAATTAGTGGGCTGAGCCCTTGCACAAAGGTGGATTATCTGGACTATGGTTGATGCTTACATTTCCACCAGTCATTCCGATGGTCAGGAGATAGCAGGGGATCTGTGCACGAGCCAAGGAAGGCTTTGAGCCACGCTGCCAGCTCTTATCATTTTTAACAGCAGATTGAAATAGTTACCCAGGTTCAACAACTTTCTGTTTTTCAAACGCATTAAGAGGCAGCATTCAAGGTGGCTGTCTGCCAGGGAGTTTTCCGTCTCCTGGTAGGGCACTGCTGCTGCAGCAGCAGCGTAACTCAACAGGCTGTTTCTCTCTTGAGAAAGTCATACACTGAGTGTCTCAAATGCTAGGTTAGATGTCAGATTTAATTTGAAAACCAAGATGCGGTAATTCAGAAGGAATTCTTGGCAAAGTATTGCTGATTAAACAAGAGGGCATTGGTTTTGCTGAAAGGAGTTATTTCATTCCATTCGATACTGATTATCTTTAACAAGTTTTCCTAAAAAACTTAAGAAAGCAAAGGTGAGTAGGCTTGCTCTGAATTTCCCCTAAGTATTAAAAGACAACGAATGTTAAAGATCCTAATGGTGGAGGCTTTACTGTTATCACTCTAACCAGCACTCAGGGTACCAGCATACTGAGAAAATAATAGAGAAAATTTCTACTTCTCGGAGACTGAAATAGTATTATTTTATTTAAAGAATATTACACCTTGGAGTATTTTGAGTAATTCATTATACAAAACTTGTACTCAATAGTGCATTTTGTATTGCTCTTGTTCTAAGTTGTCTGTGCATTTCTTCTATGCAGATAAGCCAAAATCCATGTGGCTGTTCTTTACAGAAATGACACTTGTCTTTGTCTTATTAGGCACTAACTCTTGTTTTACTTCAGAAACCTGTCAAGAATCTCACCATAGTTTATGTGTTTCCAGTGTACATACCTACATCTAAGGTCTTCACCCTGGGCTTACTTCAGTGGCAATCTAGTAATTACTGTCTTAATATATGATTAATGCTTACTTTTGTTTATATGTATCACATTCAGACTTTACCAGTGATACCAACTGGATATCCAGTGGCAATAGAGTGATGTAAACAGAAATACTACAAACTGTTACCTCCTGTATGTAGTCCCCTATGGAGATACAGACACAGAAGTGTACTGATGTAGCTTTTCCTTTTCTTTGCATGTATACCAAAGGAGGCTAGTGTAAGGTACACCGTTAGGTAAAAGTGGTTGCTCAGTAGTGATCTAGTGGCTTTAATGAAAAGGGTGAGAATTTTCTTTCTGTGTAAAGAAACAAGTTCACTTGAAAAGGCCTGGCATTGCCAATTTCCTTAATCATTTTCATAAGACAGTGAGGTTGTATAAATGCAGTAAAAAGCACTGATTGCCACTTCAAGACTTCTAGTTGAAAGCGCAGGGAAACCCCCCTGCTGTCCCTCTTCATTCTGTGTAACATCTTGCAGAAATGTTGTAAACTTCATTGTTTTAAAGTAAAAGAAATCATTGTCTTTAATGTCTTTCAGAACACTTCCTATAAATAGTTAAAATCGCCCTGCTTTTCTCAGTTTAATTATTTATTTGCAGAATAATTATATTACATGTCAGATTGCATTATCATTGAAGTTGCAAATGATCCTGAAACAAAAACAAATGCTGTCTTCTCAAGACCAGTAACCTCAGCATTTCAGACACGATGTTAATTGTTGTTTCACTGCAGAATCCATATAGGATAAGAACGAATATGACCGTCAGAGTCCTGAGGTTTAGTTTAGAAGAGTTAACAAAACCTGCGGATAACAAGAAGTGAAGGATTTCCCATTGCAGATGCTTGTCTGTACCTGTCAAAGTCTTGCAGAAAATAATATATCCCCCAGCAGCAGTGGAATAGGTAAAAGAAAGCGTGTTAATGCTCAATTGGTGGAAAATGTGAATATACAATGTATTACGATAGAATAGCACTGTTAAAGCTAGAGTTGATGAACTTGAATAGTTTATCTCCATCAAAATATAAGGCTTTTAATCACACACGTACAAAATAGGTGCCTAGCAAGCCCAAAACTGAACATGCTTATACTCATTAAAGAAAGGTTGATTTTGTTATTTATTGAACATTTGATTTGTTTCCTGATTGTTTGCACAGATCTGCCCATTTCTGTGAAGCATCAACCTTGCCCATCTCTCAGAAAAACATGGAACTTTTCCACTAACCGTAATGTTGCTTTTAAGCACTTTCACAACGCTCCTTTCCTGTCACCAAACTGCAGAATATGTGGACTGGGTCATATCAAAGATCTGTGCATTCTAGTAACCTATTTGAGCAGTGGCTAGAGGCAGATGGCCAGGGGAGAGCTGAGGACCATGGCAAGAAGTCTGGCACTTCCCATGATAGTCCCTTAGCTGCCAATCATCCATAGCTCAGGGACTTCTGGAGCTCTGCATGGAGTCACATCCACTGGATTTCTCCTCCAGCAGCGTGCCCGATCTTCTCCTTGAGCCACACAGACCTTCAGCTTTCAGTATTATTGTACAGGATGTTACATGAAGACCAATCTGCACAGGAGACAGCAGTAATTGTGTTCTGTCTGTGCAGATTTTCCAGTCGTACCTACTTAACCATTATGGTCTTCATTTCTTATTCTGCGCTGCTCTACAGAATTGCATCCTCTTCTGTATATAGTGTATAGTGTATATAGTGTATAGTACATAGCTGAAACGCTGGTGCTTTACTGTTTTGGTGCTTGGTTTTGTATTTATGAGTTCATGGACTAGGAGGAACTGTTTACACATAGAATACTAAGTCAGATTTGTTATTTGAAGGGAGCAGGGTCTACTGAGCAAAAATGTTGTTTCATGATACAAAAGCAGCTTAGGCCCTCCCCTTTACCCATACCACCATAATCACCACTTCAGTACTGGTTCTCAAAAGGAACATTCAAAAACATGGAGAATAAGAAGAATGTTGTTACAGACTAAAGGACTTTTGGTACTCAGTTAAGAGCCCATTATTTGCTCTCACCTGTATGAGGTTCACTCCCACGCCCACCCTATATCTCCGGCTCATTTCAGCAGATTTAAACATTTAGGGACACTTTGGATTAAAGACATTTTGTGTTATTTTTACCAGAAGCCAGCTTTCTAATTTCTGAGCATGTAAAATGTTGTTTTTTTCAACTGTCTTTCAAGGCTTTCTAGATTAGATTTGAAATCTTCTCTACTTCTCATTTAATACATGCCACTTGTTTTTTTTTAATTGCAACCAAAATACCATCTGTGCTGAAATTTGTTGCATTACGTTTTTGCTTTGGATATCAACTATTTCTATAAAACATCACTTAAAATCAATTAGTCCCTTTGGACATGAAGATAAACTAAACAAACAGTTACATAGATCTTCCTACGCTTTTTTTCCTCTGGTTGTTATGGTATTTTGAGATGTACCAGATTTGTCTGATGGATGAGTCGCTGTGTAATGACAGCAGATAAAAATTCCATGATAGAAGTTGGGAAAAACATACAAGGGAAAAAAAAACTATCATTCTGCTTATTGCCATCCAGCATGAAGGATAACATCCTGATGCCTAGACTACTGACTAAAATGACTCAGATCTGCCCATAATGGATGATGAGGATTCCATGCCCTTCACAAAATGTCTTCACAAGACCTTCAGGGGAACCACAGATGAAGTCCATAGCCATGGATGAAGTCCATAGCTGTTCTTGTGTTCTTGTGCTTCTCTGACCATCACTGAGCTGCCAAATCAGCTGAGGAATACTCCTCCCAGCTCCCCTGCTTTAAGTACCTCCCTTACCTCCATGCTATTATTTAATTTGTGTTATTACCTGCAGCATACTGGGTACAGCCTACATGTGAGTTGTGGGGCTTCGGGCTTTGTGCTCATGATTGGTTTAGTACTGTTGAAGTATGCATTGCTACTAAGAAGGAAACCATATCCTCCCATTTTGTAGCCCTACATGTAGAGTCAACACTGCGATAATAGAAGAAGCTGGATAAGGCTGAAAAGTGGGATTGGTTTGGCTGAAAAAAAAACAACTTAATAAATAATTACCAAATAGTTTTCAACACTGGCTCCACGAGGAGGATCCCTGCACTGTCCTTCAGCCATTGACAACAGGGACACTGAGGTGTCCCTTCAGTCTGCACTTAGACACAGTCCCACTGCAGTCACAGAAAGGCAAATAAACCCCTGCAGTCATCTGATAGCACAGCACAGTCCTGTGACTCGGGGCTGTTTTTCTGCTATATGTAGAGCCCAAGCTGTTTTTAAAGAGAATTCAAATCTGTAGCTTTTTGTCCCCCCTAAAATTTATCTCAGTGGGATTATTTACATGAGATAAAGGTCACAGACACATCGTCTTGCTATTAACAAAAACATACAAACATTGCATTCTTAACCCAAGACTAATTATTTAATTTCTTATTTAAAAAAATATATTGGAAGTAAATCTTCACTGCAGCTTGTACATTTTCCTCTCTCTTCTAGGAGGACAACACCTCTTCTCTATAGGATCAGCAGTGTAGCCTAATGCTCTAGAAACTTGAGAGTTTGTTAGACTAAGACAAGGCATCAGGGTGAGAGCATTTTCCAGGCCAGTTCAGAAAAAGGTGCTTTCTGCATCAGAGCTCCCAGCATGGGGTCTTTCATCCTAGCTTTGCCAAATTCTGCCCAGTGTCCTTACCCACATCATCCTACCTTTCTGTGCCTCACTTTCTTAGCTGGGAAATATGGACATGATACTTACTTCTTTCATCCTTTGTCAGTCGAATATTAAGATTGCAAACCCTGCAAAGATCAGGATGTACCCATCTTCCTGCCTGTACATAAAGGGCCTTACATGGCTTTTCAAATAAAAGCGGTGGGTAGTAGAAAAAATAATCAGAGGTGAAGCACAGTGCTTCTTGCATTTCCAAGAGATGCCCTGATAACACTTGATCCTCTTGTGTAAGTTATACAATGATTAATAATTGCATTTTGCACAAATGAGAGCTGGAAATGGCCCTCCTTGACCCTGTGGCAGTTACATGCAGCAAATCCAGAAATGCTCTGGTTAGCAACCATGAAGAATCCTTCTTGACTAAGTCAGCTTCATCTGTCCCTGCCCTCAACAGAGAATTTGCGTGTGCTATTGTATCTTCATTGTACTCATGTACGTGCAGTCTGCACCTATGATATGAGTTTTACAGGGGTACAAATCATGGGGCATGTCACTAAGAAACAAGGGCTTTGGAAAGCAAAAGAACAAGCCTTGATATTAGAGTACAAATGTTTACATTTACTTGTTAAGATTTGAACACGGCAAACAATTGCCTTGAGAAGGCAGACGCTCAAGAAACAAGCTCTGAAGGACTGATTTTACTAAATGCCAGGCAAAGAGCAACATAATTTTAAGGATGTTGATGCATGTAATAAAGTAATATAACCCTGAAGATGCTTTTGTTGTTGTTGTTTGTTTGCTTGTTTGTTTTTTAAGTATGTTTTATTTTTCCATTCCAGAAACCTGTAAGACAGAAGCTTTGCTGCTGTTGGGAAACTGTTTTCCTAAGAACACATCAGGTTGCCTGGAATGGACATGAGTAACTGAAGAACACCCTAATGGCAGTGGTCTTCCCAAGGGGCTTTTCCAATACCTTGGTATTAGTTGGTAAGAAGCAGGAATGAAAACAAACTATAGCCTCACTCTGGTCTTCCCTGTCCAGGAGTCCCCCCAGGTGGGGGCCAGTCTGCAGGATCAAGATTTGCTGTTTGTCTTTATACAAATGCTGAATGTACCATAGCACACGCAGACCAGTCTGTGTGCTGCATGTACCATAGCATATGCAGCACAAGGTGTGCTGCTAAGAAAGAAACCCTATCCTGCCACAACATTGAAAGTATACCATGCTATAGGCAGCACAGCAACACAGTGGCACATCAGCACATCTTAATGTATATGACGAACAGAGGAGAAAGTTAAAAGTCTTTGCAGCTCAGACTGCTCCCTCTGACCCCACTCTTCCCTTCAGTGTGAATATGGTAGACTTTGGAGGTTTTTCATTTCTTTTGTGCATAAATAGATTTGTAATTCTGGCCCAAAGCAAGTTAGCAGAGTTCTCTTGGCCTCAGTGAAACAATGCCACCTTACAGACTGAGGCAATATTTTTAGTTACTTTTTGCTGTATGCCACGTATAAGTTAGGGTTGAAGTTTCTAACTGACACTGTAAGTCTAGGCCTTCTTTTCAGACCCATCTTTTGAAAAGTAATTCAACATTAATTCAATAATTAAAAACAATTAAATAATAATTCTACATGAGAAACCTCACCAGGTGGCTTCTGCTGACAAATCCACATCTTTAATTTCCTCTGCTACTAAGTAGGTTGGCTTGCCCCTGTACTTTTCACTTACAGCAGCTTTGATTATATTTTACTCTATAAAAAGTCTGCATCTGACAGCATGGAACATATTTTTTTCAAACACAGAAACTGTAAGCAGATAACAATAATAACATCTCCTTCTATGAGAGTGAATGAGAACATGTCAGCTTCTTCTACACTATTATCTATCTGAATGAGGTCAATACTCCAGCTCTGCTGACCTTGTCACAGAGATCACAAACTGCAAGACAGAAGAGGTTAAAAGGAAAGGGCCTTAGGTAGTCAGTTGTACACGGCTACAATACACAAAACAACCTTCAGTTATCTCAGAGACTAGTTTTCTTAATACAGAAACTCTGTCTTTCAAGAGTTTCCAATGCATGTTTCACAGTACTTCCTACCACTTCTTAGTAGAAATAAGGGAAATGCCTCTTCATTAAAAGAACCCCCAAAACTGAATGAAATAAAGCAAGTTCCAGAAATATGGACATTACAGATTTGCTCTGTTTACTTTTGGTGTCCTTTTTGAGGAAGCTGCTGACAAGTTCAGCAGGATATATTAATATCAACAGGAATATTATAATAAAATTGGTATCAAGAAAATAATGATTCTAATAGCTGCATGACACCTGAAAGAGGTCCTTGTTCTGTAAGGCTACCTAAATCCCAAAATGGACCAAAACCCATATTTAGGTTCTTTCCAGAATGCAGAGTCACAGAGACTTTGCTCCACAGCTTCAAATTTCACAGCTCTCTCTGCCCTTATATGGCCAGTTCCTAAACTCATGGAACAGTAAACACCACAGAGCATTTAGCCATAAATGCCACCAAAATTAAAAACATACAGATTTGCTATGAACACCAGAGTCTCTCTCTGCCAATGTTAATATTTAACATTTCATGCCATCTTATTAAGGACTATGTGAGTATATAATGTAATTTAGAAGAGCTTTTCTGCTCATAAACTATGGCATCTCTGGAGCAGTTAATATTTGTTCTGGGGATCAACTGGTACTATAACTGAAATTGAAGATGACTTTTTCATTTAAAAAATCCTTTCTAAGCCTCATTGACTTTGTGCCCTACACACAGTCTAAGGTTTGGAGCAAAAACAGAGACCTGGAATCATAGATTTTGATGACAAAAAAAGTCAGTTATTGGAGGGTTTTATCCAATTTGATCCTACTCAGCGTATATCTCAATTTCACACAGTGTTTTTAAAAAAGTAAGTTTTATGAATATCCACTTCTGTTTATTCTAATGGATTCTAGGACTGAGAAAACCATATGCTAGGAAGTAGGACCAAACCATTGAAATAATTCTTATTAAGTACCATAAAACTCAAGAAATACGTTTCAAAAATTACTATGTTAAAGGAACTAAGACACCAATGGAGTCACTAGGCGTCTATATAGTAGTACTTGGACAATACCAATTAATTGCATAAATAAGTTACGAAAAGCACAATTTTGCAGAACCAGGCAGGCTCAAAGGCTGCATACGATTTTGCCACGTAGATATCAGAAGTGTCGTGACTTACTTGCGAAGTGGCACAGAAGCAGAAAGGTATCAGTCACCATCTTGCCCTTCCCCCCCCTGGAGCAGCACTTTGAGGGCATGTACTCTGAATGGTAAATCCTTTCAAAGCTGCCAGATTTGTCCTTAAACAAATACCAAACAATTTAAAAAATGTGCTTCATCTCCCAAAGGATGTTAGATCAAGAGGAAATTCAAAAATCCAAGCGATTTTCTAAACTTGCCTTTATGCAACTTTGTGTTTCAAAGGAAAGAACACAGTGCCTGAAGCTTCATGATAAAAATGATAAAAATGGGAGGGTTTTTTATCTTTGCAAAGTTAATCAGGACAATATTTTTTATAGGTGCTCTTCCTGGACCACCTCATGGGAACTCAGACTGTGATCCCGTACTACGTCCAAAGGAAGGAGACAAGCATGACAGGTAGAATAACATTGTTTTCCTTAAAATTTTGCTATTTCACATATTTGTTTTGTCTGAAAAGCTGAAGTCTAAGTTTGAACAAAGGCAGCAATACCCTGCACTTTTAGCATATCTTGTTTATATATAAGGAAATTAGGCAATTCAGAAATGTTTTTCGAGATGAGGAAAGGCAGTGGAAATCTGTATGGAAATCTGAGAGTGGTAACTCTCAGAAAACAGTTTAGAATCAAAGGAAGAAAAAGAAGGGATGCCAATATGCCTGCCAAACAGTAGAGTTAAAACTGGGTCATTGTTTTGGATATTTACATTTGTCTTATGTGTAGAAGACAATTTTTGAATGCATTGTGTTAAAGTGAGGATGGCTGGATTTGTGGGGGCACATATAACACTGCAGACATGACTGCAATCCCTGAATGTTTGTCTGGGGATGAAAACAGTTACTGAGTTTACAAAAGCCATTCATTTCTGAGGGAAAGCAAATACTGTGTGAACTGTTCACATCCATTCAAAATTGAATGTTTTATTTCAGATGGCCTCCGGACATCACATGTTGTAACTCCTTCCCAAACCTTTACAGACGTGCCTAATTTGAAACACAGAGCCAAAGATTAGTTCCAGAAAAGTCTTGTAATGTATTTAACCATAGGATCAAAAAGTTCCCTCTGATCTCAAGTGTGAGAGATCAGAGACTAAAGGATCAAGCTTTATAGCAAGGAGGGTCAAGCAGAAAGTTTCCAGCCCACAGTATAAGCAGTGTTTTTTATAATTCATCAGCGCTCTTCTCTGAAGGACTATCTCTAGCATGGCAGTTTCTCTTTTCTGAATGGCAATTATCAAATCACAGCTTAACACTAACATTGTTCATAAATGTTCCTTCTGACATTTCCTTTACTTTTTTTTTTAATCAAGTCATTTTTCCAGCACGAAACAAGACTTTTATTGTTTATATATCATAGGCAATGGACCTGCAAACACAGTCCTTATAAGCCCTACAAACCTCCTCAATGAGCAAAAGACAAATTGTGATGGAATTTCATAAGTTACTCCATATCATTCATCATGTTTCCTGAAGTTAAATTAATTCCTACAGGAAGGCATAAATGTAATGCACATTTTAAGGAGCCAGCAGGTTGACTTGCCCTCTAGGCATAAAATAAATATGATACCCACTTCCTTTCTCAAGAGATGCACATTTTGCATGTGCACACAGCAGAAAATCCATGTCACTCAAAATGAGGAGATACTCTACTAACTAGCCACACAGCACTGGCTTTGTTTTCAGAATGGGCAAAAGTTCAGGTATAATCTTTCTTCCACTGCATTCAGTGGACACTTTTCTCTCTGAAGCTCAGGAAGAATTTTATATTTAAGACTTCTGACCTGACTCTGATTTTGAATAATCGGATTAGAAGTGCAGACTTGATTTCCAGGTGAACTGAGAGGCCACCAGTGTCTGGGCCAGTGCTGCCCAGGACCCCATGAAGAA
>JAOWBP010003503.1:8514267-8528175 GCA_028571105.1 Tragopan temminckii
AAGTGCAGACTTGATTTCCAGGTGAACTGAGAGGCCACCAGTGTCTGGGCCAGTGCTGCCCAGGACCCCATGAAGAACCACAGAGACAACATTATGTTTGTAAGAATCCGCACAAATGGAACAATTAAAATCTTTTCTTTTTAAGTTGTCAAGTGAATCAAACACAAACAGATTAAACAAGACTTTTCAGTGAAGCCTGGTGCAATACTAAAGCAAGCTTGACATCCTGTGGCCAGAGCTAGCATGGGAATGACTCAGCCTTTGAAAATCTGAGCTTACTCTCCCTGGAGACAGCATTACTCTTTAGGGCTTTTATTTTTGTTTGAGATAGGTGTGACAGTCCTGCGACAAGTGAGTAAGTACACTGGAAGAAATTATATAAAAGTGCATACTAAATATTTCTGGCAGCACATGACTAGGAGCTGAAAGAGAGTGATTCCATGTGGTGGCCAGGAGGGCTTAATCAGAGAGAAGTAGGTGGGGTTTGCCTACCCCTTCATAGTCTAGGGAGTCTGTGTGACTCCTCCAGATCACTCCTTCCTTCAAACAGGGGTGCAAATACAAATGTAGACCTAGAGACTGGGAAAGAAAAAATATGAGCACAGAAAGACTAGTTTCTCTGAGAAGAAACAGGTGTAAGCTGAAATTTAAATATTTGAAAAGATTATTTATAATATCTTTTTAAAAGACTGCTGCTTGTTTTCACAGCCCAGATTACACAAAAGAGCAGTCCTTAAAATATCTGCAATAACTTTTATAAAACAATCACATGTAGCAATCTCAGCTTATTGATGCACAAACAACGTACCACATCAATCACTGTAAACCTTTCCAAACCTACATGTTCATGTAATTTGGGAGAACTCATCCTACAGAGAAAGATAGCAGGGCAATTTGCTAGAAGTTAGTACAAAATAAATTATTTCTGTTAAAAGAACAAATGGCAACAAGAGATATCTCCAGATACACAGTTGCTGAGGCAAGACCCAGCATGGCAGTTACACAATGCCTTGGGACGAGTAGTGCTTACACAATTAATACAAGACACTTTTTAATCTTTCAGGAACATTGGTATACTTTTAAATAGAAGTTAGTAGATTTATTGGTAGGCTAATTAAGACAGAATGAGTATTCATTTTCTCTTGTTTTGCTTCTCAGAGCATGCAAAATAAATTACTCATATCTAGCTTATTTTAAATATTCAACCATGGCAGGCTTTCCAGGTTAACTGCATGGCCTTTGGTCATGTTGGGAAAAATAATTGAATTCTGCATACTTATTCAAATTCATCACTCACTTTTTCCTTTTTTTTCTTGTATCTTTACTTAGGACAGCTTTCCTCACTCTCAAGTGATAGTGTTTTAGCATTATGAGAGTACATATTTTGATTTTCCAGCATCCTTTCTTTCTAAACCTTTTTTAAACATGGCATTTTAGCGTACATATCTTTGGAGAGACCCTTTCCAATTCTGAGGAGACAAAGCAGTGAGGAATTTGAGTATTCAATTACTTCTTCTTTTTTATACTTTGTGTGTGCGTGATTAATTTCATCATATTCTGGTTTTGTTCAAGTTCAACACAAAGCAAATTGCTAACTCACTGAAAAAAATTAAAATGTTATTACTGTTAGAATAAAAAGTTATTAATGATATGAAGGAACATACTGAGCATCATTTCATTATAAAAAGTAGGCTTTAACACTAAACGTAGAATTAATGTTCCTTATAATAATGTACAACCATGGTTTGAGATTCACAGTAGACGTTCCAGGTCTAGCAATTAAAAAGAGTCATCTTTAAAATAGAGAATTTCAAAAAATTATTAAGAAAATAACACCTGGATAATAACCCCAGTTCTTTTACCTCACAGGGATGTTCTTCTAACTATAAATTTCATTTCACCTTACTTGGTTTCTCTCCATGCCTGAAAATCCAGAAAGCTTCAGTTGTTAATTCTTTAGCTCAAGTTTGTTGCTGAAACTAAAAGTTTTCACCAAGCTAAAATAATGTGTACAGGTGCTTCTACTAACAAAAGCTAACTCAACCATAATGACTCCTGGAATGTTCTGTGTATTTGTAAGATGAACAAAAGATCATAACTCGTGAAGCTTAGTTTACTTACTGAAAAATCATCAACCTAGACACGTACATACACAAAAAGCATACAATCTGTGTTAACTAGAGATGGAGAGCTGTTTCAGTAGATCTGTTCTGATGAGACACTGGAACAGACTGCCCAGAGAACCTGTGGATGTCCCATCCCTGCAGTTGTTCAAGGCCAATTGGAATGAGGCCCTGGGTAGCCTGATCTGCTGGGTGGCATCCAGCCCATGGCAGAGGGTTGGAACTGAGTGGGCTTTGAAATCCCTTCCAACTCAAGCCTTTAATAGAATCTTTGATTCTATGATTCCAAGGTAACAACACGCACGTGCAAACAGTGTCTGCATGCTTCTCGGGTTTTTTGTTTATATTTTTAAATTATGCCATATTAGAAAGTGGCTTTGTACAATATCCTTACTATTATCCTTACACTATTTTCTGTTTCTGATCACCAAATAATTATGACTTTATGAACCCTTCTGACTTAAAGAGCTTCAACTGTGCAGATGAATACGCAGACCACTCTGAAGAGCTTGGTTTTTTTTAGCAGGTGTGTAAACACACAGGAACATGATCTTCGCTTCGCAAAGGTAGATGGTGGCAATTATAATCAGAGTGGAGATGTGTCATTCCAAATTTGTGAGCTGTTATCCATCAGTACTTGGGGTAGGAAGCATTATTTCATTCTGCAATATGCTGAATGTTCCTGTTGATTGAAACTATTTAAAGATGTAAAATCAAGCCTTTTCTCTATGTCATACCACACCTGTTCAATTTGTATTTCATTGTTATTACAACCTCCACAAAAATAAGCGCTTCCTGTACAACAGGCTCCGCTAACACTTCCAATGCTAAGGATTTGTTTTGCAAAATAGTTTGATTTGTAGAGTAAAAATCTCAGGGGTACTTACATGTAATTTTCAAACATAATTCTAGACATGTTAGACCTAAAATTTTAATGGTGTGTCATTGAAATTTGGGGTTAAATGAGATCTTTAAAAAGTAGCCTGACTCCGAACTCGTGTTATTTAAATACTTAAACAAAAAAAAACACATTTTCAATAAGGATGCATTCCTGTTGCATTTCAATGTCATTTCTGCTGTCGTGAAATTAATAGACCTTTGGAAATATTACACCAGCCTACCAAATGATCTTGGCATTTCTAGGTCACTGACATTAGCATCTTTACCTTTGCAAAACATGCCATGGAATCCATGTCCTGGTAGATGTCTGTCTAACCTCATACTTCAGTAAAAATCTGTATGAGCAGTAGCTGTTCGACAGCTCAGCGAATTAACTTTGGTCTGGACGAAGTGGAATGGAATTAGATTGTTACAGGCAGTCTAGGCAACAAACACTTCTCTCCAGATGATGTTGAGATGTCTGTGTGTTTATGCAAAAAACAATCAAACAAAACCTGAAACAAACAAAAAAAAAATACAAGTTCAGGAAAAATTTAAAGCCTAGGCTAAGAATAAACAGAACTATTGCTTTTTTAACAGATACTTCTCAGCAGGCAAAATTTTCTTCTTGCATTATACTCAAAACACAACAGAAATTGTTTCAGTACCCTAGTATTTGGGTTGTAACAGCACATGACCTCTAATACCATGATGGATGTATCTTCAGTGCTGGCTCAGAAGAAAATAGGAACATGACTTACTGTATAACTACGAGTAATATGTGATGGGTTGTAGAATGAGAATGAAGAGTGATTTAACTGTGTCTTCAAAATACCAAGAGTGAATCCTCAGTGTGTTTAGAGTTGGCCTGTTCAGCTATTTAACTCATGATTACTCATTAGTGTAGTTATACCTACATTAGAAACTTTGAAATAGCAGTTTCTTATAACAAAATGTGTTCTCTATTTCAGTTTTTAGTTGTTTTCTGAAATGAAAGAGAAGTCAAGGAACATAAACAAATGTTGAAATAAAGCAATTTTCGAAGATTTCAGATATGCCATACTGGGAAGAACATAGTTTAAAGTTTTAATTTAATTGGAAAGTAACATAATAATGAGAGACAATTGTTTTGATTTGTTATTCATCGTGTTTTGGACAACCGTACGGCAGACATGGGCACATTTTAGAAAAAAATTAATAGCACGTTAAATGCATTATGCTGCACTATATTTATGTTTTCCCCAGCTACTAATACAGTTTTCTAATTGCACTGCTGGGTCTCATACTCGAATCGCAATTTTTAATTATTGACATATAAAACAATCAAATGTGATGCTTCAGCAATAAATTAGCATGATATTAGAGGAAAACAAGCTGAACATATTCACTAATCAAGTCAATGGCTCACCGACATGATTTCAATCTGCACAGTTACAACTGTTGAACTACACAGTCCAGGTTTTCCAGCAGTTTGCAGGCAAACTCAACAGCAAACAAGGAAAGATGCCTAAAGAGCCTGCTGTCTGAGCTGGGCTTCTCTCTTTTTAGGATCCAATCCAGTGCTCATTTAGGCAAGAGAACACTTCTGTTCTACTTGCACAGGCTTCGGTTGACATATTTGGAGAAGGAAGAAGCTATCATTTCCTTGGTCATTTAAAGAACTCCCAGTGAGGGACAAGGATCAGGATATAGGATATATATATATGAAATAAGTTAGAAGATTATGCTGAAAATGAAGCAAAGCTACTACTTCTGCCACAAAATGTCAGCATTGTTAAGAGGGCTGATCTCCTTACTATAAACGTGCAGAGCTGTATTATTTACTGGCTTGTTTACACTGTGCAGCTTACACACACACACAGTGTTTAAGGCAGGCTACACAGAGTTTCAGCATAGTGCTCAAAGTACTACCCATCTACTTTCTAGAGAAATCAAAGTGATAGGAGATGCATAACAGTGATCCCAAAGGAGCAGACAAACCCAGAAAGCACAGCTGAGCTGGCAGCAGAAGGGGACAGTGGCCACAGATCTTGCAGTGTTGCAGGAATACAAACCACAAATTCCTGTGGCTGGTGAGTACTAGCAATGAGAGCTTACACAAAAGATTCTGCAGGGTCAAAGTCTTTATCAGCTCTGTCTGCTCATCTCAGGCCCTAAGGAAAGTGTTTGCTTTGTGTGGGAAAACAGCTTGGAATCTTGTACTCTGTGATGTTACCACCAAAGTCTCAATAATAAGGTAGTTCAGACCATTTTGTACTGGGGCTTGCACTGAAAACAAGACTCAATGAAATGTGCAGTTTTTTGGTATGTTAGTTCCTCTTGCCACCTATTTCCTCTCCATGAAACTGCTCTCTTCCCATTTGTGGCAATATGAAATACAGAGATGTCATATTTAGTGCACAGCCGCTCCGCTCCTCCTTGGCATGGCACAGCGTGGAGCAGCTGAGCACCAAGTGCTGCCAAGACTTTCCCAATCTGTCCGGGCCTGATGCAGCTGGAGTCTTGGCAGATTAGGACTCTTAAAGTCACAGTGAGATGCAAGTTTTTACCAGCTTGTTTCAACTCAAGTCTTAGTGTTTTCTTCCCATCCTTTTTAACTATAAATAATTTTCCATGGAAAAAAAACAGAGCCAGGTATCAGTTTCCTCTGTCTTCCTATTCTACAATTGTTTTTTAGGCAGTCTTTTCATTTTCTGCATCATTTTCTCATACCCTTCCAACGTACTACTGTGCAAAATATGAGATCCGAAAGATTGCTGAGATCAGTAAAATTTAAACCAGAGGCAAGCATACAAAATAACAGAGATGCAGTGTTTTTTTAATTCTGTTTTCTTTTGTCTTTATGTTTTCTTATTACTGCTGAAAGTCTCTGTTTTGATGACACAACATGGCTTCTACTCAAGCAGACCAAACAAGACATGGAAGAATTTGTAAGATTGAAAACTTGATCTAGGGTTTTCTGTAACATCTCCTTTGTCAAACTGGACTCTGAACATTCATTGCTTGCCTTACATCCCAGCTGCTAAAAAGCATCCAGTCCCTGCATATATGGATGGTATGAAGCTAACTCATACTGCTTAACGCTAAGCACAGGGGGATGTAGAGATCATTAGTTCATAGCTAAAGATTAGGAGGCGTTAACAATCCACTACATATGCATGGTAATTTAATATGGCTTGGAGAATTTCCAATGTCATTTAAAAACACAGAATGCGTTCACGGTCTTGACTGCTACTTCTGTGATGCAAGCTTCTCATTTGTATGACTGATTGGCTTGATTGGTTTGGTTTGGTTTGGTTCATTTTTTTCTGAGAAATCAGGTTTTCATTCCACCTGATGAATGCCTTTTCCAAAAAAATCCGAAAAAATACTGGTTTTCCACTGGCATTCCATTTGAAGATGTGACTGTCCTTTTGGATAGAGATGGCATTAAAAGATAACCAGGGCTCAAAGAGGATAAAAATAGTGTCTTATAACTTAATTTTTAATTTTTTTCTTCCTATATTCGATTTTACTCAATTCATTCCCCATTTTATTTTTCATAGTCCTTATTATCCACGTTCTCTCTCCCTGCTGATATGGTTGTGTCGCTAACTGGACCCCAAATAAGTATATTCTACTCTCCAGGTTCAGTAGGAGGTATGATAAAGAGTTTCTATCAGAGTTCTCCTTCCCCTCTCTCCCTCCCCTCTTTCTCGTTATTAATCTTTGATAACCTTCTTTTTGATGTGCGCACTACACTCTGCTAATTTATGGATGCTTTTAAAACTCAGGCATGGGATTACTTCATTTGATTCATGGAAGGCCACGAGCACTTCAAATTAACCTTTAGCTTCCTTGGGAAAAAAAAAATAATACTTTGGGGATTTGGTTCACCTGTTGAAAAGGAAACTGTCTCTTCTTATTTACTGAGATTGCCTCAGTACCACGGAGATGACTCATGCATACTCTGCAGGGCTTAGATGGCACTGTAAATTCACTGCTGGACACCATGGACCTGATCCAGAGCAAACTTAGGTCAAAAAAATCATTCCCATTGGCTCCAATTGCAAACTTGCATTATACTGAGTGCACTTTGTTCCCACAGAAATTAATGGAAGAGGACAGTGTTTAGTATATCAAAGAGCCATATAAAGGTGACACCATATTGTCTTACCTACTTAAAAACAACAGCACAAAGTGACATCACCACACCACTGACAATTTTATTGTGACCTTTGCCTAACTATGTTTACTGTATTTCTTTTAAAAAAAAAAAAGTTGTCCAGAGAGAGATGTCGTCAGTGACCAAAGTATGTATGAAGCCTTTTTTTCCTACCAACCCACCAGGAGGGCACAATATTTGCAAATACCTCATAAGAATGGGAAGAATAACTCCCTAATGGAAACAGAGAAAACCCTTGAAAGGATAGTTCACCTGAGATTTGGGGTAAGAATCTACGGGGCTGAGCTTCAGTCGGACCTGCAAATTTCTGAGTGTGAGACTTCTTTGCAGGGATCCACGGAAAGAAGCTGTGTAAAACGGTCACACATCTCAATGCTGAAAGACTTTGCACTGCAAAAATGTATGAACTATGGGTTAGGAAGATTTCATATCATGCTTGTCTAATGCTGCCCGTGAATACAGCAATGTTGCTGTATCCTTACATACATGTATCAGAATTTGAATGCAAATACTTTCAAGTACTGAATGTGGTTCCTGTGTTTGAAAAACAGACAGATCAGAGGTTTTGCATCCTTGCCTGTGACCATTGGACAGGAAGCATCACACCATAGTTCTGAGAAAATAAAACCAGGCAGAGGGTAAAACAGGAGCAGACACTAACTTTGCTTTGTGCATTTCTAAGCGTCTTACAAACAATTACTGGCAATTAGTAAATAAACTCAGAAAAGGAGTTCTTATTATCTTAACGCTGTTTTCCTTCTTCACGAGTTTGTCCTCTGCTACCCTCAGAATTCAGAGACAAAACCGATTCTCTAAATCTGGTCCACAGCACTGGTCTAATTACTGGACTCCTTTACGTAACTACTAATAAGCATCAGAGTCTTATTGTTCAAGCACTGTTAGCGTGCATGCCATACAAACCTGCACAAACAGCCATGAACTTAGAAAGGCAATTGTGCCTTTTGAGGGTTCAGTACAACGCTACGTTGTGCATACCCAGCAGGGCAGAACAGGGCTGTAACATCAGCCCTTTCTGTCAAAGCCTTTCTAGTCAGACCATCCATTTTTTTGACTCCAATAGCACAGGTTGGCAATATAAAAATAAATAAATAAATAAAAGGAAATACTTCTTGGCATTTAATGTGAGTATTACATCCTGCACAGCTACTTTGCTTCAGCCTGTCTGCCTCTTAACGAATCAAGACTCAATAAAAGCTGGCTTGATCTGTTATACTTGTTCACTTTCAGTTACACATATAGTTTATTGTAACAAGTCATGGTGCAGTTTACTGCATGCAAGACTATATATGATATTCAAATATCTCATTTGAGCACAATTTTCTTGCTTTTTATCCCACAGCATGAGGCCATTTGTCAGAAGGGGAATGCTGTTCATTAGAGCTAATGCTATAGGAAGAGAATACTACACACAATCTTACATCCCTTTAGATGCTGGGAATGCACGGTGATGTAGCATTGGATGGGCCTGCCATTCACAAACAGCACACCATGAGCTCCCCATCCATAGTGCAGTGGGTCATTAACTCCGAGATGTACAGTGGTCTTCTGGTCAGGACATAGAGTATTACTAATGCTAATATTACAGGAATCGATACTCGCTGTAATGCTGTTGATTATCTGTTCCCTGAAAATAATGTTTCAGGTGCAGATTCTAATAGGACTCAAAAGACATGTAGCAGAAGTAGAAGCTTTTTCACCCTTAAAAACTGCAGAATTCTGTAGTTGAACATACAATGAAAATATTGGCAATTTAGGGACTGAAGTTTAATTCGCATTTTCAAGGACTTGGAATCAGAGGTTTTTTTCTGAAATCACATCAAAACATTTCTCACAGAGAACAATTTGGGCCACGTAACCCAGATTCTTCTTGCCTTTCTTCCTCCTCCTTTGTTTCTCTGCATAAGCCAAGTACTCTCATAAATCAGTCTTCTCCAGTTCTTCAGGAAGCAACTCAAATGCCAGAGGGACCAAAGAAACAGCAATAACTATAGTAACACCAAAACCCACAATAGCACCTGGACCTGCACTAGCAGCAAAAAGTGCAAGATTTATAGGCATTACCGAGCCAGTGCAGAAAACAGAGCTGAACTCATCAGCTTAGAGCAAAGCAAACTTGCCGTGCTGTAGTACTGGTGAAAAATTTTTTTCAAGGTCACTTGATCCCACAGGTTCCAGAGTTTTTAGGATGAAAATGTCTGTAGTGTACACATGCAATCCTGTTTATGTGCTGCTCCCTTTTATCTCCATGCTAGCCTAGTGAGAATAACCCTGTGTGCTGAGCTGTGAGCTGTATGCAGCCTCCGATGGCCAAACTATCCACTGCAGTGAAAAACATTAAACATCAGCACAATGCAAAACAGATAGAAAAGGCAAAAAAGGAAAAGGAAAAAATGGAAAAAGAAAAAAGAAGTATCAGTATGGTCTATTTTACTCTTTGTGCACTTAAAGCGACCACATAAGAAGGCAGTGTGTCCTCTTGACACCTTTGCTACCTGGAGTAGTTCTTCACTATGCATCCCAGCCAGCAAAGACAAGCTTACTGCCAGTGCACTTAAAGAAATGGAACAGAGTTGAGATAGTCTCAATGTTCACAGTCAGATGCTTAAAGATGCCCAGGTGTTTATTCCTTGTCATGATGTAATGTGCCAGATGATTGGTATAAAAGTTTTTAGTTGTGGCTGAGCACCTTTCAAAATACTACAAGGCCATGTTTTCCATGGTGGGTGTGGTTCAATCTAATGAGTCATAACTTCATTAATTTTTGATGAACGATTACTCGCTTTTCAAAAAAATATTTCAGGAAAAGAAGAAACAGCTCTCCTGTAATCAGTGCAGGCATGCAGTAGTGTTGGTCATGATTAGTAATATTTTAGTGTATATATATGACAAAGTAGGGAAAAATAACAGGAAAGTCTCCATGTGTACCAGTCTTGATGACATTATGGGAGAAATTGGCACTCAATGCCAGAATCGTAAAATCTTCAGAGTCCCCATAAAACATCAGAGTGTTAACATTTCCTTAGTACAATGTGATGCTTTATACAGGTGCGTTATCAGGAGAGAGAAAATAACACGACAACAAGCTAATAGTGAGAAAAACTGCCTTTATATTTCACTTAGATTTTTTCAGCGAACAAGTTAAATTGTCCTTGTTTGGCTTCACAAGCAGTGGGCTTCAGTGCAAGCACGAGCACAAGCTGAACAAAAGATGGACTCTATTGCATTATCTACGGCACTTTGCACAAGCCCTTTTGCATGAGCATTTATTAATTGCCTGCAAAATCAGCAAAATATGTTCCACGTGTGTCAGCTCAGCATATATTGAGCATAATTGCACATTTGAGGCACACGGTTGTTTATGTCACTTTGTAATCATACTAATAATTACCAAACAACCAAGTAATTCAATGAACAGTAAATGTAACGTGTAATTACTTTATTAATTTCCACATAACACGGAAGAAGAAAAATCACCAGCTCAATCTGTAATTTTGCTCTATTTGCAAACCCTATCTTTTTGCAGATATATGAGAGAAATTATGAAAACACAGCACAGGAGATGCACAAACATAACTCAGTGTTTGCTTGATGTTTTTTGTGTTGGCATCTCTCCTGCGTGGAGCTTTGAAAATTTATCCTGTAACATCAAGCAACTTCAAGGCATCCCAGACTTAGAAAATTAAAAGGAAAAGAAAAAAATAAATTCTGCACTGAGATACAAATTCCACCTTCTGTCAGGGACTTACTGATTAGAAAACTCTTTATAGGTTAAGCCAACCATTACATTTTTATGTTGCTATATATTTCAAAACATAAAAAATAAAACATTTTCCCCATAAAACCTTTCAAAACCATAAATACTCACACAGTCCGCAGCTCCAGACGAAGTTACAATTTATTATTTATCTGTTTTTATATTCTGCTGTAGTATCTCTTTCTTTTATAAGCCTGGCAAATCTCCCACAGAAGTTTCTTCATCAGCAGTTATTTTAAAGTATAGTCTTAGTCCATGCTTCTCATGTTCTGAACCATTCCACAAGAACTATGTATGTTTTCCCAGCAAAGTTTTTCAGTCCAAGAGATACAACAGAATCACTGAATTCATGGAGCGTTTTCAAAGCATTTTAAAACTCGTATGAATTATTTTGAACCATGCCTGAATACCTGCTGAGCATGATTTTTTGTCATAAGTGTTTCCATGTTCGTGCTGCCCTTGGTAACGATGCTCAAGACGATGCTCAAGATTGTTTTCAGTGTCAAATGATGCAAGCCTGTTGTATTCACGCGCAAAGGAGAGCTTGAAATCCTGCATCTGAGTTTCTCTATCCGGAGCCTCTCTCATCTGGAAGCAGAGCCAAGTGTGAGCTGTTTTTCTGTCCATTTTTATGGACCACTAGGAGTAGAGTGTTTGAAACCTATGCTAACATGGAAGTATGGATGCAGCCTCTGACGTACATGTAGCTGTTCTTGTTAGATACTACTACTGGTTGTGACTATTACCAGAATGTCACCTCCTCTCTGAAACCATTGCCAGCCAACTCTGAAGAATATTTTGGGTAGAGAAATAACTGTGCTGCAGATCTAGTGCATGTTTGACTTTCAGTAGCAGTGGCAGAAGGTCTGGTCCCGTTCACAGTGTGCTGTCATGGTCGAAGGACTCTCAAACCTGCATTTGTCCTTTTCTGCTAAGCATAGGTGTATCAGTTATTTGTACCTTAATGTTGCACAGTGACATGATCTTAAAAATGAAATCTTTTATTGAGGTTGCTATTTAACAGTAGGACTAATGCTAAGGATTAACATCTCTTAGATTACGACATAGTCCTACTATTAATCCTAGAGAGACCTGAGGCCCACTTGTAACGAAACTATCTACATAAGAAAAATGGCTCCAGATGGGCCTGGAACCTATCTCGTCTCAAAATCATTTTTGAGCATATCTGTTCGTGTACAGAAATAGTTTGTATTTCTTTTGTCATTTTATAAACTTTCAGGCATTCATTGACAAGTGATTGGCTGGATAGTTTACCAAGAGATAGCATGAGAAAGCAGTGAAATAATAGACTGAATATAAAAAAGGCTTTAGTGAAAAATGTAAATGCTTTGCTTTGTCCTTGATGTTTAATACTTATATCTTTCAGCTCATCTACTTTATTTATTAGACTTTCACCTTATCCCTCACATTTACTCTGACACACAGAAGTTCTTAGTTCAGAGAGTAAATATAGTACAATGCAAAGGGCTATGCACATAAAAAATGCATTAGGGAAAAATGTAAATGCTCAGATTTGTCCTTGATACTTAATACTCTTATCTCTTAATCCATCCACTGTATTTATTAGACCTTCACCTTATCTCTCACCATTGGTTTGACAGTTAAAACTTCTTAGTTCATCAAAGAGTAAGTTTGCTTGTCTGAGTATTGAGTAGTACTCCGGCTGCCATTGCTAAACCTACCATGGGTTGTGCAGCTGTTGACACTGCTTCTGAGGAAGTAATATGAGAAGTTTTGAATAAAATCTGTGGCACAGATGCCCGTATAGCATCAGACTTGTTCTTGTATTTAGAATAAGTAAATAGTCATGTATACTGTACTATGTACAGTACTCCACACGGAGGTCTATGCATGCTAGTACTGCTACCAGTGAGGATCCGTGACCATTTTCACCTCTGACCTGACCAAAGAAATGAAAGGATCTCATCTGTTATCAGTTGTATTATGTTTGGTAACACTGAGATGTAAGCCAGCTTGGCTTCAGTGAACACACTGAGTGACACGTCGATGTTGGTTATTTTACTATATTTATGCAATACTATTTTCTTTTGTTTTTCCCATTAAGTGAACAGTTAGTAAGAAATATAGGTTTATGAGTTTTTAACGGGACAATCAGAAATTATAAATGAGGGTGGACTCATTCTGGTCTGAATGTGTCCTAATAAGCTATACCTTCCACCAGTGTCTGGAGTAATTGTCAGTCACTGTTCAGACAACTTTAATTTTTAAGACATGATTTTCAACAACCTTTGATAATGCATCTAAAAAATACTTCAGTGCTGAATTAGAACTAAAGCTTAAACCAAAACATCATTAGTTTTCCCCAGAGTACAAGCTGTGTCTCTAGAGCAGAGAGTTTTATGCCAAATACCACTATTCTTAAGAAAAAGTGAAGATAATAAGTTGTCTAAGATATGGTGTTGAAATGTTGATAGAAGTCTAACTTACATAATACAAAGACAAATGCAAAGGATTAAACTACCATATAATTTTGAATCCATTACAATGTGCCTGAGTGATTCTTTATTAGGGAGTCTCAAAAAAGGCATATAATTTCATCTTCCACAAAAGCTGTAATCTCACTGTTGGGTGTGTTAAAAATGACATTTCAACCTCTCCTCTGAAAATCTTTGATTTTGTGGTTTTCTGACAGGCTGCTGTCATTATTTTAATGCATCTTCTGTTTATTGTAATAACATAAATGATCGAATGTATTTTTTCTCAGATCAGTCTGGAGAGATATCTCTAAATCAGTCTTGTGTAACGCTAGGTAAAGAAGCTATAATTGGATTAAGAGAAACTATTGGCCACAAAGAAGCATTTAAGCTTGATTTTGTTCATTTTTATGCAACAGGACTTGTATTATTAGACTTCTGAAAACAATTCCCAAATATATTTGTAGTTCTTGACTTTTAGAAAATACTTAGTTGAGATAGATGAATTTG
>JAOWBP010003503.1:8528275-8538468 GCA_028571105.1 Tragopan temminckii
CTGCCACTCAGGAAGGATCTCTTTCTGGAGATCCCTTCTTGGTGCAGCTTTCCCCTGTTAACCTGGAATCTTCTGATATGGGTAAGTAATCTTGTTTTCTTTTATAGCACTTTTTTATCGTGCCGATCCTTCCGTTGTTACATTTATGGTGAAACACCTTTTCCCATCGTCTTGGTCTGTCCAGTTGCTACAGTGTACAAGTTATAATACTTATATTTCTCACAAATCACTTGCAAATTGTCTTTATAAAACTCACTCAGTCATCTACAATGACATCAGGAAGCGCGCTTTGAACAACTGGAAGCCATCAAACTGAACCTGTCAAGAAATATTCTCTAGTAAACTTGAAGATGGATGGGAGAAACTTTGGTACCTGTTAAACTGAGGTTGATTTCTTAGAATTATTACAATGAGATTGTGGTTTTTTTTGTTTGTTTTTGTTTGTTTGTTTGTTTGTTTTGTCCTGGAGGTACCATCATTTCATCATTTATACCTTAATATCCTGTAATAGAGTGGATTGTAGCTCCTGGGAAGCTGCAGACCTGCCTGTTTTTCATCAAGCTCCAGTCTCATCATTTGTGGTAGCTAGAATATGTTTACATCTAAGTACCAGGGCACAGTGTTGAAAGCAGGACTTGGGTCTTGAAAACAAGTCATTTGGGACGACAGCCATATCAACAGTGAACTATGATCGTTACTTGGAAGCTGTTTTATTCCCTTGTATATAAAGGTGATCATAATCTAAGAATATTTAATCTGTCTTGTGTATATAATTGAAAAAGTAATAACAAATGAATTAATTAAGGAAAATTACCTAGAATTGGCATTATAAATACATGTGTAATTTTATTTCCATGCAGAAAATCTACTTCTGTAAGCATACTATCATTCTAATCAAGTAAGTAGCATTTTCATTAGAGGGAAATAAAAGGTTGAAGCTTTTAGAGTTCAGCAGGCATCTCTTACTGATGGTAGCAAGAAAAAAAATACAGAAAAAGGTCAGTTTTCACACTGAAGCAGAACCATAGGCAGTCACTTAATAGTAAATCAAATAACAACACCACTGCTGTCCTCATGCAGCAAAAAAGCTTATAAGTTTGCATATACAAGCCCACACCTTTAAACTGGATTAAAAATAATTGTGAAGATGCTGTTGTTGGGTCACTTCAGAAATTCCTTATTCCGATAGCTACTACTTTCAGTTTTATACCAAATTATTTTCTCACGTGAGTGAAGTAATCAGGATTTAGTCCCTGGGTGGCTGATGCTCACTCACACCAGAGTATTTTTTTTAAGTGCTTATTTATGCTACCTCTTGGTAGGCTTTGAAAGGTTCTTAAACAAGTGTTGATCAATAAACATAAAAGTATTTTAAAAGGGGTAATTTAACACGAGTTTTCTCTCACATCTGCTAGAGAATGCCAACATGCATGGTCTTCAGTGAGTCCAGTGTGCAACCTGATCTAAACAGAGAAATTAGAGACTTCAGATGTGAGCCTTGTGCACATGGCTTGTTGCTCAGCAGGGACGGACTCAGCCTTTGGCTTAAGCTCTGGCTATAATAAATCTGAAACAGCTAGCATGTGGTCTTCTTGAGCATTGTCATTTAATTCTGCAGAAGTTTATTTCCTATCGTTAAGGATATGCTGTATAATTTACAGGAAATATCACTTTATGAAGCTCTGCATTCTGACTTCAGAAGTTTTCTGAGTTTGTCAAAGAGTTGGAAATAATCTACTGCCTGGAAACTGGCAGTAGGTTATTGATCAAATGTCACTTGGGGATTTCTCTGCTTTGACCATGTGGGAGAGATTGGACCCACTATTTAGTTCTGATGTTCTTCTGTTCCTGTCACTGGGCGATGTCCCTACACACACTGTTTATTAGGAAAAGGATCTGGTTTTTGCTTCACTTGGCTGTTCATTTATCCAAGCAAAAAGCTTGTGGTGTGGGCTCAGGGGATCTCTTGTCCGTTGTTTTTTCTGGGCTAAATGTATCTATCCTAAATACAAAAAGATAATTATGGAGATGTCTGAGGAGCCTGAGAAGAGGAAAACTATCAGAAAACAGAACCAGCATAAAGGAGACAAAAGCAAGAGAAAAGTACTTTAAGAACTTGGTAACGATAGTGAAATAACAGTTTTTTTAAAAGGTGAGGGAGCATACTGAAATACATGTATTGCTGACTTTGTCTGTTTATCTCAGGTGAAAATTGTATAAGTTATTTAGGCCAGACTTGCAAAGGTGTCTTGGCACGTGTGATGCAGGCAGCAACTCTGTGCAAGTCACCAAGGAGATAAGATGGCTGACTCCTCCACTACTATTGGAGGTCAGCGTCCAGCCTGCTACAGGTCTTTTGAAAGCACCGTGGCTAAATTACTATGTTTATTCATTGAGTTACTTTTTGACAATGAAGTGTCTGAGAAATAATTGAAAATGGAACTGGCTTTAAAGATATTAATCATCTTTGCGCTAGTGAAGTTTTATTTTCCTATTCCTGAGCACCAAGTACTGATGGGTTGCGTTTTGTGGTCATTGTATGTATAACTGCTCTGTGTAAAATCAAGCTAAGTTTCTGTTATTCAAGATGTGTTGTTTTTTTTTTTTCCTCCTTATTGTGTTTTTTAATTATCCAAGATTATGGCTCCTTTAGATCTGTTCTTTTATTTATACAGCTCCCAGCATAACAGGGAATTGGTAGATTCTGTGTGTCCATTGGCACACTTTCATCTCACAAAAAAGTGGAAAAATATAAGACAGAATACAAGGGCTCTGGAGTTACACTATGAATAATCTGTTTCTGACATGCATAGAAGCAAGTACATTTGAGTGACACTGGGCACAGAATGAGCAATAAGCAATAGATCATCAAAGCCTAGGGTGTTAAAAGCAGCAGATCAGACTGGGAAGAACAGCTCATACTAGTGTTAGTCATCTTTCACTTTTTAGCAGATTCAAATGAGCAGCACAGACTCTGGAGATAAAGAAGAATGGCAGGCAGAGCAGGAAAACCTTAGCTGGTCATTTAAACCAAACTTGAAACTTTGACTTTAATTTTTGCTGAGTGTGTGATTGGCAAAGATGTTATTGAGTATGGAAGGAGTCTTTTTAAGCACTTTTGGGGAAAAAAATATATATATATACACGTGTGTGTGTGTGTGTGTGTGTGTGTATAGATGTGTGTGTACATGTATATAAAAACAATAAGTGAATTGGTAAAATGAATACTTCATAATGTTCCCAGGGATGAAAAGGGATCAATTTGATTTGTTACTCTGCTAAGCAGTAGGTTTCTCCTTTTATTGTTGATTAAACTGTGTTGAATTTTTTCATCTTTTTTTTTTTTTTCAAGTATCAGTGTATCCAACTGATATGATATAGGTGTCCTAAATCAAGTTCTCATAAAAAATGTAGGGAAAAGTGAATCTCTGTATCAATTTCCGGATTTTCTACATTTACTATTTTACACATGGTGAAGTTAATATTATATATTGGTTGAAGGAGTGAATGTGAATTCAACTGTAGGCCTATGCTTATTCAGTGCGTGTTATTCTTCATGTGTATTAAGAAGTCAGATCCAGTCTCGCTTACAACAAATTTGTGAGGCCTTGGCATGGTCCAGTCCTTTGTAAAAGTGTACCATTCAAACTACAGTTAGATGGAGCACAGAGCTGATCAGAGCAGTCACTCATGTAAGCATGTATTTTCAGTTCCTCCTTCTTGAGAAAATCGAAGAATTCTTCATTCAGATGCTGACATAGGCATAAATTCAGGTTGAAAAGTGCAGCACAACAGGGAGATGTTTGATAAAGTTGGGAGTGACTGAAAATAGGGAGTTAGAATGCTAATTACCTTTCAACATTAATTATAAAGGCTGCTACCAGGCATATTCTATAAATATCCACCCTCTTCTCCAGAAATAACAAGAGCACTCCCTGTGATCCTGTTATCACACTGAAACAGCAATTCTCATACTTTTCCATTTTGATAGAGATTTGTCTCATGGGAGCCAAATGGAGGGAGCATTTACAACTGTACAGACCAGACAAACCTTTTCTGTTCATGATTGCACTGCAGTAGAGGCATGGCAATATTTTATTTACTTGGTGTCCTTGCAGTCACCAGAACTGAGAGCAGCCATCTTTCCTAGAGCTACAGCAGAGCTAAGTTTGGGAATCTCTGCACACGTTTAAAATAAGAGTTCGTGATTGTTACTACTTCATGCAGTATGTAAATGTGCAGTTGTTACACATGGCTTCAAGAAATTCATGCTTGGGATTTGAAATTCCTCTTCTTCCAGTGTAGGCCATAGGGTACATTTCTTCTCTTTGATGATGAAATTGCCTCAGTAAGCCTCCAGAGCAAACTCTTGCAGTAATCAATATCATTTTGACTGTTTTGGTTAGTCTTGGTGGAAACTTTTCCAGTAAAAATTTCCAGCAAGTAAAAAAAAATCCTGTGTAAAACATCCATACAAAACTCCTATGTAGCAAAACTTCTCATAGTGATTCACTGAGGTGACACTTAAAAGCATTTCCAAGGTGCTTCCAAATCCCAACTCCGCCCACACATAGGGGTTCAAACGTTTTCTGTCTGCTCAGGGTCACTGTTTTACCTACAAGTTAAAGCTTGTATGCATGAAATATCTATTGCTATTTTTTCACGGTGATTTTATTTATTAGTCTGGAAAACGCAGCGGACAATTTGTGGTGATGTCAGCCAATATCATTAATTATAGTTTTAACTAAAATATGTTTCAGACTACTACTGTAACAGAGTTGTGATGGCAATGTGTGATCTTCACAATAGAGCTCCTTAACACAGTTCTGGGAGCATAAATGGCCACTTCACTCAATGAATTTCAGGATTGAGAAAACTGATGTTTTGTTTGCTCTTGTTTTGTATTTGCAGGTAATAGGTAAGAGGAGAAGATTTTAGCAAAATCAAAACTCCTTTGGATATTGGCAAATGCACTTGAAAAACATGAAGAAGAAATACTATGCTTACAGTGGGACTTAATAATATAATCCCTGGTGAGACACCCTGATTTAAATTATTTAATAGCTACCCTATGTTAGACATTTAATAGGAGTGCTATAGTCTGGATGTTGAGTACGTTTCCACTTTTTACTCCTTTCTATATAATCCATTCAATATGATATATGTTGGTTGTAAATATCTTAATATCTTTACACCCATGGAAAAACTTCCATAAGGGTGATTGATCTAAAAACTGATAACCATTTCAGTCTAAAGACGTGTTCGTTCCTTTCCCCTATTGTAAAAGGTTTAAATTATCTTTCCTTTCTAGTGTAACTGCGGTGACTCCTGTTGAGTTGGAGCATCCTATTTGAAAAAGTCATAATTAAATAGGAGAAAAAGGTGAACCCTTCTCACACTGCACTCTAAAAATGTCAAGAGATATTTCTGAACAGCTCGTAATTGGTATTCCACATATTTCCTATGTCAAAATTTTATGACTAGCATAAAACTCTTCTGTAGTAATTTTTTTTTCCAGAACTTAAATCACAGTTTCAAAGCATAATAGCATAAATACAAGATCTGTTTTTTTAACTATTTGTTCTATGCTTATATAATATAGGAAAAATAAATTAAAAAGAAGGATATACACAGATGCACAAAAAGTCATCAGAAATTATGCTCTTAAGCCTCTTTATATCTTTTATAAGTTTTCTTCTTAACGTGTATCTTTTACTGGGGAAACGTTAATAGCAATGTAATTTACTCATGCTAGGAGAAACCTGCAGCACCAGGATGTTGGACGTTGTCTCCCTGATCAGTATCAAAAACCTCATTAGAGATCAAAGCATGTGCATACCCTTTAAGCTTTAATACCAATTAAAAATAAGGTTAATTGCGAAATAAGGCTTCTCGTGAGGTGGGAGGCTGTACCACGACTCAGCCATTTCAGTTTTATGGGGAGTTTGCTTTTTGAGTGATTTATCAGAGCAGCATTTTCAGTTCACATGAAGCAGTAGTGATCTGTTGAGATGTCCATAGGTGGCCATTTGTCAGACAGAAAGGCTCACAGCTTTTTGCTACCACAGTGATCTTACATGGAATGAAATTATTAGAATGCCAGGAACATAGAATTTTTGAAACATCAGTGCAGGAATTCTACGATTGTAGAGAACCTTCATGATGATTTCCTTCTCTCTTTTCTAACCACTATTCTTTTATATAAAGAAATATATGGGTTTTTTTTTTTTTTTGAGTTAGTAATAAAGTACTTGATTGCAAGTTTTCATAGTTTTCCAAGGAATTTTACTTTGTAAAGTAACTTGGAATAAACTAAAATTAGAATTACTGTATACTACAAGCATTATCTCCCTCAAAAATATTCTAAATCAATGTATCTTCTGATTTGTTCTTCTCCAGACTTTCTTTTTTAAACTTTAGGCTATATATCCATAAAGGAAAACATTAGCAATTTCTCCCCAGGGTTAATTCCCATAAGCTGACTGAAATCCTGTAAATGATAAGCTGAAAAGAAGGAAACATTTAGCCTTGGAGAAGTAACGTTTCATTGCTCCAATACCCAGAAATTATGCTGAGTAGTCTGGAGCTCCATCTCCTGGCGCTTATCAAATAACTAAAATCATTTCCAATAGTCTCCTACTGTGTATACTGACACCTCGGAGCACCCGAGCTTTGTTGCAGGGGCAATTGCAAAATTTCTCACTCTGTCTGGTGTTAGGCTTGTGACTCCTGCAGGCACAGAAATGCGTATTCACTGCATGCTTTTCTCTCCAGCCCCAGAGAGTCCCTCTGTCCTCCAGCCTTCAGTGTGGGCTAGGCTGAAACAGCATGATCCAGCTTTCAGTGAAAATTGTGTGAACTTGAGCATATTGCCCTACTCATGAGCTTTTTTTTAGTAACGTGAAGACTGAAATTATGTAAAAGCACTGTGGAAAATAGAATAGAAATTGCATGTTCTGATAGATTTGTGCTGCTCTCCAGTTGTGAGTCGTGGAACGAACTGTCATTTAGGGGTCAGAGTACAGTATGGGAAATAACCATATGAATTTCTCAGTTAAACTGGAGACTTTTTTTTTCTGTGTATATATTAATAGGTAGGACTGTGTGTGTGTGTGTGTGTGTATATATATATATATAATTAAACATAAAAATGTTACCAGAGATGTTAAAAAGTGGTGGTTACTTTGTGAAATACAACAGCCAAAGGAAATAAAATACAGCTGGGTGTCCGAAATATACAGTAAACAAGTAAATGTAATACATGAGAGAATAGGTAAATCTGGGTTAGAATGCCAGTTTGGAGCTTTGCGTTATACAGTCACAATGGGGAGGATAATGTGTTTTGTCTGTGTATCAGCCACAGAAATATCTATAATAGGCAAGACACCACCAAGATATCATAATGTATTTCAGGAATATTTCTGTTCTGAAGAACATTACCACGATTATGAATGTTAATTATTTTATTAGAGTCTTATTCTGTCATTTTGCTGGTAAAGGCACCCGTTCTTATCCCACTTGTATTAATTTTTATCCATAAATAGTTTCAGAAGTCAACATCGCATCATTTCTTGAGATCATTATATGCGTGTCACTCTGAAAGTAATGCCTACTATTTATTTCCTTGGAATAAGGAAATAAATATGTTTATGAAAGTCTGCAAGGCCATCCAGAGCACGGCTTGTCTTTCAGGTCGCTATTTCCACACCAAAATGCACCACCAGCCAGCTCACAGTGCATTACTTTAGAGTAGACATCATATGATTAATTTAGAGTGCTTTCATCTCTATTTAAGTAATTAAAAGTAAATAAGTGAGTTGGATCATAAATTTCATACACTAGCTTCATTGTACATAAATATAGAGTTTTTGTCAGTGCTGTCAGCACAAGCATAGTCAATTTAGTGGTTAAGTTTACAGCTGATCCTTTTTTATTTTATTTCTTCATCATTTGAAGGCTAGTAAGATCACAGGGAAATCTAAATCTATTTGAGAGGGAAGAACTCTCATGAAACAAATAGAACGTAATAAAGGACAGTGATTTTTGGGGGGAATGAGTGGTATCTATGATCTGTATTTAAATAAATCATTTGCGCGTTTTTTAAGAAGTGTCCATTGCTCTCCCCAGTTCACCAGTGCAGCCTCATTAAATATTTTTGTGAGGTTTTAATCATTATTTTTTCATCTTCTAATTGATGCAAAGTCCTTAATGGTTTGGCAGAGTTAACTAGAGAGCACATCCAGCTGCCAGCCCAGGAACATGAAGGAGAACAGGTAAAATTGGATGGGGAAGATGAATGAAGAAAGAATAGAAGAATGGAAAAAGTATGTTGAAGAGCTTTCACATTTTTTCCAAGAATAGGAGTAGTATATACTCACATCTACTCTTAAGTTTAATCACATATAGTCTTGATTCTAAAAAGACAGACAAGAATTTATTTGGGGCTATGAACTGCCTTGTTTGTGCATCATTATGCAGCAAATTCTAGTAATATATGTCCTTCCTGCCACAGGGAGCAGAAAATACTAGAAATCACTCACATTATGTATGGGGCAATTCTCTTAGAAACTATTATTGCTACTCAAATCATTGTGGATTCTTATTACAAGGCACATGCCTGATCAATAGCCTGCTTTTATTAGTTCTCTTACCAACCTTCTGATACATTAGACATGACTGATGGAACTTAAAACAGTTAAAACAGAAATAATGCAGAAAATTTTCAAAGCAATGGTTTAAGTGGGAAACTTCAAGTAGCTGTGCTTTTCTGCTCTTTTTCTTGCAGCAGTCTAAAAATATTTTAATGAGCTCTGGCCTTGAGTTCAGACTCTGACAGCATGAGTAGACACAAACACATAATAATTCTTTAAGACCTGTTTGTAATTCCACTGAAATGTTTCTCTGGGCTTTTGTGTCTGTATATGGATCACACTCTTCCATAGTATCCACAAAAGAAAGGGACAGAGCATGATGGCTGGTCTGCATCAGGCTTATTACAAAGCTTGTAACATTTTTTTGATAATATTTTCATAATATATACATTTTGTAATTATCACACGGTGCATACCATCACACGGTGCATACCATTTGTGCCTGCTGGTGCAGCCATTAGAGAACAAGAGGTTTCAGATTTCCAGCTGGAAATCTCTCACAAGAATACAGTCAGCTGGACCTGAACCTGATTGCCTAATATGTTGAAAAAGAGAGAAAGGAGAGCAGAAGTGTGGTTAAGTTCCATTGTAGATGGAAGGTTCGCTGGTAGGAGTTAGCATAAAGAGGATGGAATACTAACAGTACTTGGTATGCTTAGTGTGAGACTGTAGGGCTTTTATGCCTCTTAGAAAATGCTTGCTGGGGTGGTTTCATATTGTCTTAAATGCGTGGTAGACCTCCAAATACACTGAGTTTTAGGAATCAAAATAGTTCTTCTGAGTCAAGCATTCTGTGGGTTATGTTTTAGCTGCTCAACCTTGTTTGCTGCTCTGGTGCTCTAATGTTGTACCTTATTTCTAGGAAATACATGCTAATGCTTACAATCGTAGCTTGTACTTATAGATCCACTGAAATCATTACAAACATGACCTTTTAAATATGAGCTAATGTTTCAAAAACTACATCCTAATATTTTTTAGGAATTTGTGATTCTCAAGTCTTGTAATAATACAAACCCAGTACAAAACCAAACAACACAGTCCTGAATGAGGCTACAATTTTGCTGAATTTAGAATAAAAAATAGTTTCTTTATTATGATCTAAATCCTTATGTGCACCCCTTATCCTTTTGATGCTTACGTCCGTGTTGAAGATTTTCAGCTTCATATCACTATCAATTTCAATAGCATGCTTTTACTTTATCACATAATAAATGGAAATATTGGCTTAAATAGAATGCAAGGTTAACCCCTTTACTAATAACTTCTCTGCAACGTACTTATTCTCGCTTTGTATGACTTATCATTGGCTTTCCATTAGCGACAAGCTTACCTTTCTTCTATTCTTGTGGTGTTCTTCTGCTTAACCCATAGGTTCTCATGAGATACTTAGCAGGTCTGCACAAGTCCACAGAGTAGTTCTTCTCACTAAGGAAAGATGGTAGCATGTTTTCATAGAATCATAGAATCACAAGATTGGAAACGACCTGCAAGATCATCTAGTCCAACTGTCCTCCCATTAGCATTGCTACTACAAGCCTC
>JAOWBP010003503.1:8557557-8574009 GCA_028571105.1 Tragopan temminckii
TTTTTTGTTGTTGTTGTTTTGTTATAGTTTTAGCCAGAATTTCAGTGTTTTGGATTTTCACTGTGTTTGCAATACCTTTCTGAACGACACTGAGCAAAAGCAATTACCTGTCCGGTGTGGCAGAGCTGCCCGTGTTGCCACCCTGTAGCAGTTAGTGAATTGCTACCAGTGTTAGAAATATTCTGCCAATTTGTCCTAACTAAGCAGCTGACTGATTATAGACTAGTTTGTAAATATGCCTCAGTATGTGTAGTACCATGGTTACCATCTCTGTGATTTAGCCACTTGTCACAACTTACTACCGTATTTGTTGATTGAATAATACTGGAATTCAGAGCTAATAGTCATATAAATATTGGTCAGTTTAATTTATATCAACATTGATTTAGACCATGCTAGTAGTTTAAATGTTGCACAAATTCATTTATTAAGTCAATATTTACAGCACGAAGGCAATCTCCAAACCCTGTAGATGTCCAATTATTTAATATTAATATCCATAGCCTCGAATGAAGTCAATTTTGTCTCTTCCAAAATTATGAAATACTGTCTGCCTTCATACAGAGGATGGATGAACCAAATATAAGCCTGCAAAAACTTTTATGTTGTGGTAATAAAACTCTTTAAAATGCTGGTTTTACAAAGTAAGCTCTGACACAAGCCTTACTATAGAGATACAGATGGGAACACTAATCCAAATATTCTTGTTCAATTTGCCACCCAATGGATGCAGCAGGGAGATGAAGTGCTGCCTTTTCAGACCTGTGAATCTCCCATCAAGATAATTTCATATGCGCATGTGTATCTCGTAAAGGATTATATTCTTAGGTTCACACTTGCATTTTGAAACCCCTGAAGTGTGCAATACTTAAGTGAACTAAAAAAGCTTCCAGTCTTTATCCCCCCATCAAATCGTCTTTCCATAATAGACAGAGTTCTGCTCTCTGCCCTTTTCAGTATGTTTACCAGCTTGAGTCTCTCATTCAAAATCATTTTATTCCAGATAGTTTAAGATTCCTTTTAGGGTTGATTGTAATTTCCTCCTCCCACTTTCTTTCTTGAGCAAAATTAGACATTCATTAATCAGTCTATTTTTGTTTTAAATCCATTCCACCAAAGACTGGACCATGTGAGGGCAACCTCTTCTCAGAAATTGTAAGCTATCTGTTGCATGAAACAATCATTTAAATGATGCCTCTATAATCTCACTTCCTAGTCAATTTTAGACACGATGGCAGACAGTGCTATTATCACTGTAACTGACTTGGAGAAATAAAGGGAAATGCAGATGTTTTCTTGTTGACAAGAGTAAGCTGAGAGCAGGCACTGAGAGCTGATCGCTGATATGGGCAAGATTTGGGGAGAAATGGAAGTGTGACAAATGTGACATTTTTGCTACTTTTTAATGAAGACAGTTCTCTGGTCTCCTTACCCTCTCTTGAAGAATTTCTTCATGATGCTGGAAGAGATGGAAGAGATCTGGAGTCGCAGATTGCACCTCTGCAATCACTGGCAGTGACAAAGGGAGTGGCCAAGAGCTGTCTGTGCACAGGAATAAGTGCACTTACAAGATAAGGCAGCCCATTTACATGAACATATGGAGAATAAGATGGGAAGGCTGCTGTGATCCTTTCCCTTGCAAGTGCTTCAGTAGTTGCAGCCCATTCTCTTGTTTTAAATGACACAAGTCCATGCCAGCAAATATTATCTCAGCTGCCATAATAATCTTTATGCCAGTCATTAAATAGTTGTATTTACTGCATTCAGCTCAAGTTCAACAGTAATGAAAGATGGTGAGATGGAAGGGAATAATTTTTATCATTTTGAGGGAACAGATTGAGTAACTGAGGTCATTTTAAGCTATTCATACTTACATTTGATAACATTGCCATCTGATAGCACTTCCATTGTGAAAAAGAGGTCGAGGAAAAGAAGTCTAATTCTAGGCAGCATGTTTTAATTTTTTGTGGTCACTGCTATTTTCACAGTTGTTCAATATATTTGAAGAGCTGCATTGATTCCTTGAGGGAGAAAAAGAGGAGAGAAATTGCCTAAGGAATACTGTCTTAGTCTTTGTGGTTGGCTCTTTCCTGTAACTATCAGGTTAGACAGTCCACCAATGACAAATAATTTGCCATCTGCAAGACTGTATCACCAGATTTTTGAGTTCCATTATGAATAGGCTCATTTTGGGTTTTAGAAAGTAAGAAATGCTGAGACAAGTTGCTTAGAAGAAATTATTATTTCATCCTCTTTTTAGTGAGTTCACGTTAGATAAAAGACGATTAATACAAGTCATTGAAGTGTTTGTTTTTTCATGTTTGTGTAAAGGACTGATGAAAAACGTTTTCTGACTTTCTGGGGTATGCTTGGTATGTCTTAAACACTTGCAATGAAATTTACATGAGAAAATTATTCATTAATTCATTTATTAACTTTGGCAGAGCAAACTAAATACAGAGTGAAAACCTGGACAGCCACACACTCTGAGTATGAGAAAAGCACCATTTTCTTGTCTTGAACAAAAGACAAATAAACCAAACTATCTGCTAGTGAAATAGATTTTAAAGAGCTTTCTTACAGTCTGAGTTTGCATGGCTCATTATTATTTAGAAGTACAGTGCTATTTGATAAATAGTAAAGTGGGTAACTCAACTTTAACTGATTTAGATTCTCTGGCTCTAAAAGGGAGGATAATTTTCCTGTTTTTCTTTTGATTTCGGAGCCTAAATAGTCTAATAAAGATTCATGAGTGCTCTTAGTTGTATAACCATTTGGGTATACCCATCTCAGATCACAAGGCTAAGAAAAATAGGTTTCTGATGCAGGTGATGCAGGTCCTCTACCCCTGGCAAAAACAAGAAAAATTGACCGCTGACTTTCCTAGTGTTGTATCCCTATGTAATTTATACAGTGATGAGTCCTTGTCTGACATATTAAAGCAGATTTAAAGCATGATGAGAGAATTATGAAATCATTTGAATCAAAGGATTCTTTAATGAGTGAAATTCTTTTTTGAAATGTTGTTTATTAGTGAGTTTCAGAATAGAGGAACAACTCTTTAATGTCACCCCTGGAGAAGTACCAGTCGTAAAATGCATCTCTTTTCCTATTCTTTTTGATTCGTGTTTATGGTGACTTTTACAGAGTAAATGAAAAGCAACAATGGGAAGAAGAGTTTGTGAGAATGACTATGCTTTTTCTTTTTTCTTTTTTTTCTTTCTACTTACAAAATTTATCGAACTCCGGTTCCTTAATTTTTTCAATTAAATCCTTATTTTAAATATGCTAAGAGTTTACATGTAATTCTCCAATCTGTGAGTGCTTTATGAAAATAAATACATTGTTATTAACACTGCTTATCATAACTGAATATTTTTCTCACATTGTTTGACATTAGAAATCATAAAAGAGAAAAAGCATCTTTAATGCTGAAGTTGGTTGGGTGTGTGCCAGAAAGTGCTCTGGCCTTCAGGAGGAAGGAGCAGATTTTTTAATGTTATTTGAGATATGAATGTCCTTTTAGGCCAAACAAGGATACTCCTGTGTAACCATTGGATAAGGATGTTGTGTAACCATTGTAGATTTGCATTTCACTGCCACAATGCAGTGCGACAGGGAACATGAAAATTCTCTGTATTAAGAATATTTCTGCTGGCTGTTGATGCTCTTTCTTACTCCATACATGCATTATGTTTTGCATATTGAGATTTGAGTTCACAACACTTCAAACCCACTGTATAAATGCTAAGTGCAGGGTACAACAACTGCATTGACCTCTACTGGATTGATGCCTTAGAAAATTTTTTCCATAGCTTTCATGCCATATGGTTCCAAGTCCAGATTCCTATGGGTGTGAGCAATATCACTGAGATCAATAGGATTAATTTTGAATTTGAAATTACATACGTTGATGTGCAGCATTGAATTGGGACACTCCTAGGACAAGAAAGTTGGAGCACCATCATCATAGTGAGAGGAGAGCACTGGACAATGCCCAAGAGTGCTCTGCTGTCCAGTCCCGCAGGTGTCTGAGGCAAAACATCCCTAAAGCCAAGCGTTAGCTAATACAGTTTGGGACAGAAAAGCCAGCTTAAGCTATACCCAAGGCTAGTAGTGATGTGTAACTTTGGCTTGCTTGCTTTTATTTCTGAGATTTGTATTTAACCACTGCTGGTGTTTGGAAAACTGTGAGATTAGTATTAAACAACCTGAATTCCAGTGTTCTTTAATCAACTATTGTCACTATTCCTGGTCCTCCTAGTTCAGTAACAGCCCATTTCTGATGCTCTTATTCACCTCAGTCGTGGTATGAATAACCATGCAGAAGTGCAAATCTGGCACCTTTCCAAGTTTCCAGAGTCTTCCCATTCACTTCCAGGTATGTCTGATGAGACTCTGTGACAAATATTGGTTACTGCAACAAGATCACAGTTCTTAAAGATATGGCTGCAGGATATCTAAGATTTTAAGTCACAATAAGAGACTGGCTATTTAAGTTTTTATTTTATGAAATACCGCAGAAAAATATTACCTAATAGTAAGATACTACCTTAGAGCAACTCCAAGTACAGTTTATTTTCGGATGACTGTTAAGTGGTCAGTTGATAAAATAATTCTTTTAAATTTTACAGTTGTTCAAAACAATGGTTTTCTTCTCAAAGACTGCCAAGTAAAAAAGTGAATTGCCAAGTAAAATCTTGATGAGTTTTGCAAAGGAAGCAAGAATTAAAAAACTTTGCTAGTGGCACAGTGAGTGTCTGCAAGGAGGATAGGATCTTATTTTTGGTGAAACTAACACTTTCCTGCAATAAGAGTGCACAGAGTAAATTTCAACATCATTTAATCAATTGCTTTAATTGGAATAAATCGCATTTACTGTCAATACTTGTCACCAGCATCGTAATAATACTACAGGCTGTATGTCAAACAATACATTCCATTTGACCTTAGATTTTTCTCCCTGATCCATTTATGGATCCAAAATTTAAGTTAAAAACAAACAAACAATGATTTATTTTTAAAAGAAAAAGTATTTACCCTGACTTTAGCTGAAGCAGTTTTAACCTAAATCAGTGTGCCCAACTCCAAAAGCATGTATTCTAATTGTATTCTCAAATAGGCAACTGAATCTGTAACTGCAAGTTCCTCCCCTTGTCTGTAGTGAATAAGTGACAAAAGAACTTCAGTTTCTCTTGTTTGCCCAAATTCAAATTCCTGGAGGAAAAATGACTTCGTTCCATGATCTTTCTGCCAGCTGACACAAAAAGACTAATGACTTTTCTTTTGCTCCATGGAAATCTAACTGTAATGCGTTAATGGCCTTCATTAGATGTGTCACCTAGCATCCCCCAAGCCCCATCATGTGCTTGCTGTCCTCCCCTCCCACCGAGATGTTTTATCACTCTTCTAATGATACAGAGAGAGACACGATCTTTCAGCAGCAGCACCTGAGATGTCTGCTGGGGGATGATGAAATGTACTGCCATCTCCCAGGCGCTGTGCATCTACCCTAGCCACCGCTCTTCCTGCTTTCCTCAAATCATTCCACATTTCTTGAGATCTCTCTGGAAATATTTGTGAATAGTCTGCTTTCATGCTTGGACTATGTTATGTGATTAGTGCCTAATGAGTTCATTATCCTATTTAACATTTCATGGATAATTTGTGACTATTTAAAAATAAACATGTATATTAAAAGTGTTCATTAATGAGGAGGAAAAAGCAAGCACTGAAATACATATGTATTGATAGAGTAGATAATTGCTTAGAACAGGGAAAAAATCTATTCCTCCTCTCCTGCATGTTCTCTAAATGCATAAATAGGCCAGTAGACACATGCACATAAACGCACACACATATCTATGTTAGCTTGCTTTGTGTCCTTCTTTAAGAAGCGTTATGATTGCACTTCCCACTACAAGGAAATCATGGATTCCAAAGAGATTTTTAGTACCGGTTTCTGAAATACTGAGAGCTAACTAGTGATTAAGCCTTAGGTATTCTCAGCTTGAGCATTATGGTCTTTTTCTCACATAGAGACATAGGGAAATACAGAGCGCAAGAAATAAAATTGGGTTTTATTTGCATATATTTTGTTTGAAGACTCGTTCAGAAAGGACAGATCCTGTTCATAGAGAGGGATGTGTTAAAAAAGCTTTCAAGTATTCTGAAGTATAACTACAATGCTTTCAAGGCCTCCCCTAGCACAGTTTTTCTTCTCTATCACTACTGCTTTCATTCCAGCTACCTTGCTGTTTCCTTTGCTATCCTTTTCTACCTTGAAAGTAATGATCCCTACAGCACACAGGACATAACTGATAACATTATCTCCTGGTAGACATCACATGCCAGGTAAAGAGATTTGTATTTAGCATACAGCACCTGAAATGAATATATTTTCAGTATCCACTTGGCAATATCCTTTAGATTACAGTTTCTTTGCTTGCTTAATGCAGAACTATGCTAGACGAGACTTGTGAATCAGGAACTGTTATAAGATATTTGTGTCTAAATCAAAAATAATATTCACTCTAGATGAAATTCCAGTCCCCCACAGAAGCCAAGAAAAATTTGCCTTCAACTTTCCTGTGACCAGAATTTCAATCAGAGTTGTTACAAGAAAAACAATTGAATAGCTTTGGTGGTTATGATTTCAGTCAGAGTTTCTTGCATTTTTATTAAATTAGCACCCAATAACAATAACTTCTGGGAGCATTAGAGGAAAGTAGAAGAAAAGAAGAAGGAAAAGAAATCTTGAAAAGTAAATACTTTTCTTAGATGGGCACATGCTTGTCTTTGACAGTGGATGTAGTGATGTCCCTATCTGCGGAAACCTGAAGAGGCACAAACAATTAGTCTGCTATAATCTGTATCAAAGCAAAATTAATGTTATCCCTCAGGGTTACATATGCACAGGCAATTTGCGATAGGGAGAACTTATTGGAAAAAAACACACTGACTCTGCCCAGGAATAGATTTAGTTCATTATAAAGATAGACAAAGGCATCCTTATCATTCTACCCTAGCAATGGAATGCAGCTCACAGTCTTTGGAACTCTGGCTTTGTGAGCTGGAATAAAAAAAGAATAGACCACATGCCTGTGGTGAATGGTCAAGTTAGCGCAGAGCTGTAAAACTAGGGAAAGGAACCATGTTAGAAAAGAATTATGTTCCAACAATTTTGAATACTGTTTTATACTCAATAGAAAGCAGTATAGAAATTATGACTTTATCTTTTCACTTGAGATAGTTCTGCTAAACCAGCACAGGTTTCAGAGCATAGCTCATTCACCAGGATGAGAATTAAGTTCTGAAAACACACAGGAGCCAGAAAAAAGTATTTATAAACTTGCACGTTGAGTTTGCAATTAGAGACTCAAAAGCTTAGGAACAATAGAAATACCTATTTGCACTAAATGTATCCAGTAAGGCTGTAAAACAAAGACACAAGTTCAGAGTCTGGTTTCAGATAAAGTATTCCTGATTTTTCCATTACTACTTTAAATATTAAAAGCCAAGCCAATTCAATTTTGTTGTATTTTCTATTTATATTCATTTTAAAATGGAAAAGGAACCACAGAATGGCTACCTTACACTCCATCATCAAAACATTACTGAAATGTATTTTGCAGAAGGAAGTAGAACGCAATTAGCATTGATTAAGAGCATAACTCACAAAATAGCTTAGAACCGGGCTTGCCTCGTTTTTGTTCTTCAGATCTTTCTTTAGCTTACATAGGCACAGACTACCTGTTCTCAGCAGCACAGGCAAACAGAATGGCATGACAGTATTGGTCACAACAGACATTTTGTGCAATAATGTTGAGTGAGGAAAAACAACAAATGCAGACAAATATTTCTGAGCCCTGCAGACGGCTGTCAAGAAGCTTTGATCTGCTGTGGTGGGGTCAGCTGGAAAGGGCAGTAGTTGAAGGAAGACCCAAGAAGGCATGGAAGGGATAATGAAGCCTGAGAGTACCTTGCTACTATCCTGATCTCTGTGGGATTATCCCCGAGCTGTGCTTTTTCCAGATATGTCTGCTGAAAAAATATCCATCCAGAAGTCACTATAGCATGCCAATCCTGGGCTATGGCAGCACAAGCTCAGCAGAACTGTGTGAGCATGGTAAGCAAGGTGCCAGCATTCAGCAAGACCCATTTGCAGAACAGAAACAAAATGCACTCAGGCTCCAGCTCCTGAAAGTGCTTGCAAGTTTGCTGCCCAGAAGAGCAGCCACTTGTTAGCAAGTATCTGCCCCAAAAGTCAGAAGAAATCAAATGAGAAATGTCCAATCAGCTAGCAAATATGGGGAGTCAAGGAGACAACTAGCTTTCAAATATTTAAAACTTCATTTATAAATGTACTAAATTACTCAGATATTCAGATATCTCACGAATAGATAAGTGGAAGTACTGAACAAAAACAGAAATCATGTTTTTCTTCATAATTCTGGATACATTTACAGCTGAAATACAGACATCTCTGACAAATCTGAGCTAAAAGCTTTCATGCAGTAAATGTATTTCAGCTGGAAATGCAGGAATGTTATATCATCTTGCAGCTAGGGTATAAAATCACAGGGAAAAGAGAACATTTAAACTAGATTTATCCCCTGTGGAGGACTTCATACGGAAATTAGAAGATGATCAGATCTCTGAATGGTAATTTAATAGCTAATTTAAAAGCTTCTCTTGCTTAAATTGTAAAGAAACCACAAGGTACGTGGTTATGTATTATACAGCGCGTACAGTAACACAGGCATATGCTAGTGAAGAAAGGACTCCAAAAACAGTTTGAGTTTCATATTAATTCGAATATATAAGATTACCTAAAATGTCAGGTGCACTTAATCATGTCTTAAACTAGAAATTAACAGAAAAACAACCTATTGTTCTGGCTCTAGGCAGCTCTGCCTAATCCCCATATACCACTCTGGGAAATAATTCCTCATTCAACATCCTGTCTATTAAATTCACCTGCGAATGAAAGAGTGTTGCAGTGCAGCCAGAGACTGGGCAAATTCATCCAATCTGGGAACTGAACATTCTTTGCCTTCACCTCCCTCTCTTTTACATCCAGGGCTATAGCTTCAGTGCTTCCACTGAGCCCTGATGCAGCAAGAGCTCACTCAGGCAGGCAAGCGTCAAGCCAAGTAGGTCTGCACCAACATTTGTACCTTACGGTCGAGCCCTAACTGCCTCCTGCCGTTTTTGTCTCTATTATTACCTTTAGGAGCTTTTTATATATTTCCTTTTATAATAATGTTCCTTGTGGAGAGAGGTCAGAGAAAAACAGAACTATTAAACTGATTGCACCAAGCACAATAGAATTAAGTAGCACCGCATCAAAATTGTGCAGGAAGAATACATTTAACAGTACTTTCTGCTCCATTAAAAAAGTAATTTCATATTATTTTTTAAATAATCACTGACCATTTTTTACACTGACTTCTCCTGGTTTACGGACACTGTTGTGAAATTTGGAGACAGGTTTGATTGTGCAGCTGCAGAGGAAAATGGACTTTGTTAATGGTTGTGATGCACTGCTCTACTCTGACCTCAATCAGATGAACGAGCTCCAAAGGGACTTGACCCTTCTGTGAATTTCTTACAGTGAGTCTTGACGTCCTGTGAGAGTTTCTCCTGACACCTGCAAAAGAACAAGATGTATTCTCTTCTCCAGCACAGAAAAAAAAGAGAGAATAAAAAAGAAACAGCAACAACAACAAAAAGAACTACAATGAGGAGTCAGCTCAATTTCTTCTCCAACTAAATAAGCCTAAGATACTCATGGATTCCCCCACAGGGAAAGCTTCTGACTGATATGTTGAATCAAGACAACACAAAGCTCTTCCAGCTGTCACAGCACAGCAAAAGTACAGGTTCATTTTCCAGAAGCCAGGTTATTGTGTCTCTGCTTCCAAATGAGCTAGTTTGCTTATTAATTCAATCCAGTTGCTTCTATGATGGTTTCACTGAAAATAACTAACTGATATTTATGCACTCAGCCTCTGCTTCTGTGATCTGAGCACAAGTTTCATACACAAGGAAGTTTGAAGCATCTCAGAGCTGCCTCCTGGCAGGGACACACGGACATCGGTGGAACAGGCTGGGACTTCAGCCCTGTGGGCTGCTGGCTAGGGATCATGGATGAATCTCACCCACAAAGGGGAAGAAGCCCCTGGAGCAGGCAGCATAAAGGTTCCAGGGCAGGTGGGGTTGAGCATGCTCATCTCTCAGGGTTTTGCAAGATGCTTTTCTACATAAAAAAGAGATGCATCCTTATGTAAAGGAGTTGACCAGAAGTCCTCTGAAAGAGGGGCTCCTGAAGGTGATCAGGCATATTCAGTCAGCTCCCAGGTGGGAAGACCAACTGTTTCTTGCATCCCACTCCTGGTGGCTTCAGAAAATCTCCTTACTGCAGCATCTTTTATCAGAGAGGACCACCACCTAAGAGGTGATGTGTGAGCTGCAGTCTTCTCATCCCCTCAGCAGAGGTCTCTATTATTATTATTATTATTATTTTAAAGAACTGCCTCTTCTGTATCTTCATGCGGTTATGAAAAAATATTTGAGGTCAGAACAGCTTTTGGAATCAGTCTCATCTTTTAGCCTGAACAGGAGGAAAACTGCCTATCCTACTGACTTCTGGCTGAAAGTAGTGTTTCACTTAAACAATGAATAGATGTGGAAGTTCTGTATTCTTACAGAAAATGAAAAGAGCTTTTACTCAAAATCAAGTAAAATAGTATTTTAGAGAAAATCAAAATAGTCCCTTTTTTTTTAGGAAAAGAATAAAAGGAAAAAAAATAATTTCCTTGAGAAAAAACATCTTCTTATCACGGAGATTTACAGGTTAAAAAAGGTGTCTGAAGAGCACGCAGTAACTGCCTAACTACACTGGTCTGTCAACAACAAACATAGAGAGGAATAAACTTCTGTATTTTCTGATATAAAAGTACTTATCTCACCATTTTAAGGAGTGATTTCTCAATTGTACTGAAATCCAAAATTATCAATTTGATCAATGGTCTAGGTAGATGAAAAATCTGGTCAACCCATTAAATAAGAAAGTTAATAAGAAGAAAGAACCATCTCACAATTCATGAAATAGTACAGCGAAGTACAATTTTTCAAGTCTTAGTAATTATGTTGGCTATCATACCATTACTGACATAATGTGAAGCTAATAAGCCAAGTAATTAGAATGCACTAGGTCAGAGTTTTCACCTTAATATGTGAAGGGTAAATGAGAATGAGGCATTACAATATTTAGCATATAGCTAAAACAGTCCAAAAGCAATACAACTGAAAGTTTACTTTTAGAGGGAAAATGTTAATCGAGTTGGATGTTGTTTGCATTGCCTTACATGCTGGGCCTGATGAAGGTCATTGTGGGGCTTTAATCATGTTACAAATGCATCAGAGATGTCTGAGTAGCTGAGTTTCTTGTATGTGAACAACTTGGTGCATTCTGCAGCTGTGGTGAAATTCCTTACAGTCGGAATTGCATTTCTTGCTTACAAGACATTTATAAATCAAATGTTGCACTGAAAACATCACCAAATACAGATACCCAAATCAGTCCATATCAGAGAAAAAGATCTGCAATATTCCTGAAAAGAGGAGGGAAGAGATTCCTTTTCCTTGTGTTTCTGTTCACCACATTGCCAGACCTTATTCTGTCATTTTACGTTCACACTATCAAGCTTTCAGGTACTTTCAAAATAAATATCTGATTACAGATAAAGTTAAGCTCTATTTGCTAGCTTTGTTTCAGGGAATAATGATGATCCTTGTTTGACTGTGATGCGTGGGGCTAACCGGTATGATGCCATGCAAAGGATTCATAACCTTTGCTTGATTCTGCCTTGAATGACACCTCTCGTTTTGATCCCCATTCGTCAGTATCAAAGAAAAAGAGAGATAATGAAATTGGTCTGCAACAAATGAGTGGAAAAATGCCTGGATTGAATGAAAAGTCAATGGAAGGAGTCATTTCCGTTCTTATGGCAAAGCAGCAAGAAAAAGACTGCTTCCAAGAAGGTTTTGGATTCAAAAGGTGCCTTTGAAGCTCCCAAATTTCTTCATTTTCCATGTTGTAAGTGATATTAAATGCTAAAAACATTAAGAGCTCTGAGGAATGCACATTCCTACACTTTGCTTAGCAGCATTACTTTGAAGGACATTATGTAAAATTCTGAAAATCACTTCAAATGGGATAGAACCTACGCCACACTTGATCAGCACTGAAATGTAGGCAATGTCACATATTTGAGGATCTGAGAATCTGATCTTGATGGGAATGGGAGCGGAAGGCTCCCTTCATCCTACACTTGTTTTACAGAGAATGGTGTCTGAGAGGTCCATTTAGGGAATACACTTATTATATGCAAGGAAATTATTTTAACAACTGTCCTTCAGATGCAGTCATATTAGAAATAACACTTTAAATGGAAACTGGAGCATGCGTAGCAAACAAATCATGATAAAAGAGTCAGACCAACCACACCATCTCCACTTTCTGAAAGCAGGAGCGGGTAATAGAACATGAAAGAAGTCATGATTTTCCAGACCTGCAAGGAATAAATGTTAAGGAAAAGCAGCTGTCTTCTCATAGCAGCACCGCTTTCATCCTCAGCACCTTTTTTCTCACAGCCTCCCCGTGAGCAGAGGTTGGGTGAGCAGCAGGCAAGGAATGAGAAAATTGAAGGGAAATCCCCACCTGGATCATATTGACAGGGAGTGCTGGGTGACAGTGGTGGATCAGCCAGTCATACATGACTCACAATCCCAACAAGATTTCTCAGTGACCTCCAGGAGCAATTTGCTTCTTCTTGACTTCTAGTCAAGAACTGAAGCTGCTCACCAAAGTAAGTCTTCTTAGCACCAAGAGCTTTTGCTTCTACCTGTTTAGATCCTGCTAAACAAAATGTCAATGAAGTGAATATAAATGAGCATAAAAATAACTTATCATTGCCAGACTATACACTCAAATTATAGTTCCTCAATAATTGCTTGACTGATGCATCTAAGCATATATCTTTCATATTCATGCTAATTAATGAGCTGGCACCTCAAGAGATTTAAAAATATGCCTTTTCCTTCCCTGGAAATGTTGTGTGAGACCCCAGAGTATTTCCATGTAAAATTCCATCTAATATTTATATTTCATTAAAATATACTTTTTTTTTTTTTTTTTTTTCCATTTTGGCAGAGAATCTATCATGTAATTCCCACAGGTCTTAGCTATGTTCACACAAGGGCATGAATAATTCAGAATATGACTTATGCACTTCATTTCATTGCTGTTTTTTTCTGCAGCACAAACTGTCCACAAAGTAAGAGCAAGCTTCTCAGGTGCACTTCCTCCCAAGTGCAAGTGTTGCATCTCCACAGTGAGCAGTGCTGAGCCTGCAAGAGGCTAAAGAAGCTTCAGGGAGGAGATGTTGCACTTTTTTTGTTAATCATTTCAGGAGATAACACAGGCTTAGGCTTTTGAATGATGGAGATCAGTGAGCTTCTGTCTTCCTATTGCCTCTCTAAGAGGCTTTGTGATAAGATGCTCAGACATCCATTTTCTATTTTTTTTTCACTCGGTGAGATGTCTCAAGCAGATAAAGGACTGAAAAGTGCTCAGATTTCATCTATTCATCCTCCTGTCTCCCTGCTGTCCAAACATCCCATGTATATCAATGAGAAAAAGCAATGCAAGCCATGATACTGAAGCGTTGTAGACTTTGCACTTCAGAGGAAAGTTAATTTTCATCACATTACACATCTCTGTCATAGATGCAGGTGTGAACATCACCAGAAGAAGTTTTTATTTCATCATATGCTGAAACCTGGAGGCAATTATTCACATTTAATATCTGAACTTTAAATAGCTTTAAAGATGCCAAAGCATGTGTCCACTGAAATATAAAAGTGGAAATAAAGTTTAAAATTCCAGCAGGCCTCAGCGGTACGAGGGGAAATATCAGATAGTGTAAAGACTTGACAGAAACTGGAAAAGTAATGTTCTTGTTTCTAACCTCTTCTGGTTTTCAGCAGAGTTATCCCTTGCTTGATTCTTTGGTAGAATTATGATCCGTGCTTAAGCCAGAGAAAAGGCTGCTGCCTAATTCATGAAGATATGTTATATTAAGACAATAAATGATTGCTATTACCCAGTTTTATTTTAAAGAGATGGACAACGGACTACTGGGAAGAAAAAATAAATAAATAAATAAATGACGATCTTCTTTACTTATTTCCAGTGCATAAAGAAACATAAAAACTTCAAAAAATTTGAATGCTGCAAGTAAAACAGGATTTCTTTCTGATTAACTGTGGCAGAGACAGAGCTGTGGAGGAGCTCACTGCTCTGCAGGTTTTTCTAATGCCCGTTCTAATGCCAGTCTGAATTCCTCAAGCTTACAGAAGCAGAGAAGAAATCTGCTACGATGAACCTTCCTTCAGGGGCTGAAAATTTCTTTTTCAAGCCCTCAAGAAAACTAGAAGAACGGGAGCTGCAGAGAAACAAAGTGCTGGTGAAAGCTCTGCCCTTATCATCTCTGCAGTGCTGCTGTCTGGTTGCAGTCAGTGTGTTTGTTGTGAGGAGTAGGGTGCCACTTCTGCTCTGGGACCTGCATCAGCAGGGAGGGCACAAAGCAAATCAGGATGGAGCTTTCCCCTACCTGGTCTGGAAATCACTAAAGCAAATGTTTCCGTGTTAAGAACAAGCATCAAAGAATGCTGGAGTCAATATGGAAAAGTCTTATTTTTGCCACTAATTTTTATTTCGAATTTTATTCCTGAATCTGATGAAAGCTAGATGCTTGACATATGTAGACCATAAACTGCTGACAGCTGATCATCAGCCAGGGCTCAAACATGACTTCCAAAGCGACAGGTGGGGAGAAGCTTAGAGAACTTGACCTGCCTTAAGCACATCAGCATGCGACATCAGCTCCAGGTTAATAAATGTTCTTTACTGTGAGCATGTGAGAAGAGGCTGCTCAAGTATAAGAAGTTGCCATATGGCATAGCCAGTACACCTGTGGTGTTGCAAAGAATGATGAATCGTGTGCTCTAGTAGTTAAATGGTGTCATCTGTTACTTGGGTGAGGGAGGGAGAGACCGACATGTAAGCTACATAGCACATCTTCTCCAAAGGTTTGAAATAACGCACCAAGACTGGACTGCAATGTGTGTGTAAGAACACGTACCAAGTGGGTGGAAGAGAAAGGAAGATTTAACATGCTTAGTGCTATTTCCATCCTAGCAATCCCATACAGGGATACAACCTGGAATATTTCAGACCTGAGGTCAGTTTTGACAGTGCTGTCTTACTACAGGCAATTCCAAATTACTTACCATAGAGATCTGGAATACAGAAAAGTCTGTAACATAAATTTAGACTAACCAAGAAAAATATGTCTTCCGGGAGCATTCATTTCCCCCATATTTTCAAAGTAGCTGAAAAATGAGGCCACAGGCAGCAGGTGCAGCATGGGGCACTGGGTGCGGAATGGCGAGCACAGCGGATGGCTCGCTGGCCACGGTTGCAATCTGGCTGCTGGTCACAAGCCAGTGAGCAACAGCTTAAGGGGTGGGCAAAATGTAGCTTTTGTGCTCACCTGGTTTTAATGGTCTGGCATTCATGCAGAAGGCGGCTAAAAGCAAACAGAGAGTAATATACTCCATGTCATGGCCCTTACGGTGCTACACCAGTGTTGCAATCTACATTGGACTGATCTTGACTGGAAGAATAGTCTTGCAGTGCATTGCCAAATAATCCCACTGTTGAGATTATTAGGGTGTTATATAATACTTCTGCCGGAAAAAGACTCTTTTGTGGAGGAGCTCCTGGGAGCAATCTTCTCTCTGCCTTCTTGGGAACCCACACACCAAAGGGAAATAGCTGTGAGATGCTGAAAGGTGTTAGGAAGTTTGCTGTACATCAGCAAATAAGTGGATGTAAATTTTGAAAATAAGAAGAACTTGTACTACTGGATGCACTTTAATAGTTCTCTACTGTCTTGTTAGGTTGGACCATGGAAGCTATGCAAAACACTCCAGTACTGTGATTAAAATACTGCTCCCCAGTCAAGGCACAGATTTTTGGCATTTTTATTCTTACGGTGTGCTTTTCACTGAATAAGACATTTTGCAGCATAAGTAGCAGAGTCTGCTTCTGTGTTTGTTTTCCCTTGACCAGAATACACAAGAGAAAGAAATGAAAAACAACACAGAGTAAAAGACCTGTAAAAATAGATTCTTCTTAATATGGGGAGCATTCATGTGAAATTACAGAGAGGGAGAAAGTGAACTAGTAGTATTGTCAGGTAGAATGGTTCTGTAATTGGAGGAAAATGTGAGTGAAGTAAGTACAAAATAAAGGTTCGACAAATAGAAAGAACAGGCAACAGTGTCATAAGTGGGAAATAGCAAGTCTGAGTCTACACA
>JAOWBP010003503.1:8574109-8621518 GCA_028571105.1 Tragopan temminckii
AGATGAGGTCCTAAGGAATCCCACAGACACTTCAGGCACAGTAGGAGTCACTCTTAGATTCTGTTGGTATTTCCCTCGCCTTTTCTACGTTTTCACTTTCCCCTTGTATTGTGGCATCCAAAACCACAGAAGGGGAAATTGCGCAACCGGTGATTCTCCTGGCAAAGCTGCTTAATAGAAGTGCTGTCAAATCACAAAGGAAAAAGTTGGGTGTACTTCCCTTCATACTTTGAAATAAGGAGCTGAATTATGAATAAGAACAATTAGTAAAATAACTGTGATTTCTAAATCGATACTAACAGTAATAGGATGTACGTTCCCCCTTTCACATACGGGACTTTCCATTCCCACAACCCAACAAGCCCAAGGCTGCCTGCTAGCCTCTGCTTCTCAGCAGTGTTGGATCAAGAGGAGGCAGCAGGGGCTGCAGCATGGCTCTACTCTATGGGAGCGTCCTTTCATGTCGCAGAGACTTTCTCAAGCATCTGAAAGTCAGGATGCAATAAAAGCCCTGGGAAACTCTTTTGTAAAATCTCCGCCATCTCAGATTAGACAATAGCTAAGATGCTCACCTGGGAGATTTACATTTAAGTTTCCTTGTAGAAGCAAAATGGAGACCTGAATGAAGTGGGGATGAATCCCAGATGCCACCAATTATCCTCTCTTTTTCTGATCAGAAGTTTTGTCTCAGTTCCAAGAAAAAAAAACATCTTTCAAAACTGGTACGTCTGCTCTGATGGGTATTTCTGCTTGTGATGAATTAACATCTTCTGAAAGCGCTCGGCCACTTCTGCATGTTCTGAATTGTTTTGTTGTTTTCCAATCAGGAACAACATTTTACAGTGTTTATGTGTGTGATGAACAGATCAAGATTTTCTTGTTATCTCTTTGTCTGATTCCACCCATTTGTTTTTGTTTTGCTTCAGAATGAAAAACGAAAAGTGAAGCTCTTCTATATCTGTGAATGGTTCCCTTCCATGGTCCCCAGAAGAATTGCAATCACACAGTCATGGTGCGAAAGGTGAGGTAAGAGTAATTCCTAGATAACAGTGTCACGTTTCATGGAATGGTGGACTAGTGGCAGGACCGTAGTGCGGTATTTGAAACTCTCAATGTTCCTCAAAATAGGTACATGAAAATAGCATATTGTGTTTGAGTATGCCTCTGGACCAAATTCTGTGAAGTTCATCTTAAGTATAGTTTATAAACTGATTTTTCTTATTATGTAAGAGACATCATACTTAAAGTACGTGTTTTGTAGGAAGATGATCCAAACAGCTGTTGGTGCAGAATAGATAGGTTTTTTTTCCAAATCGTTTATCAGCTGGAGTGGCATACTAGGACAAAAGAATCATTCCTCACAAAACATTTCAAAAATATTTGTAAGCTGAACCATGAAACTGCTGTCTGTAACCCTCCCTTATCTTTAAACACAAGTAGAAGTACACTATATTTTTTAGTATAGTTTTCAGAAAAATGGAGATGCCTTGAATAGTTAGAATACTAGTTATTTTCTTGAGTAAGGAGAGATTTCACCTCTTATACACCCAGATCAATATCACACCTGAGAAGAGGAAATGCACTACTCATTATTTTGTTGATACATAAAATGTACCATTATGTGTATTCATGAAAGAAATACAAATTACTTGTTGTTAAATACTGAAAGATATAAAAGAAATAGATCTTTTGAGATGCATGCCAAATGCCAAAGGATTTGTCTAAATACTACAAATGTTGAAACTTAAAACTGTGGGCTTTTTAACAAAAGAAAAAGGGGCTAACTACAGGAATTGTAACTACCTAATGCTGACAATTTAAATGCAACTGTGTGGAAGCTTACGGGAAGATTTTAGCCTGTGGCATATGGTGGGAAAAAAACATTGTTTTGAGTTTCACTCTGAAAGTTCCTTTTCTATTCCCAGAGAGATTGTAACACACAAATATTTCCTTTTGGTTTGACCTCGATTTCCAAATTTTGTATTAGCAGCCATAAAAAATAGTGAGCAACAAAACCTTTCAGAATGAACTGTGGTAATTAGCACATTTGCTCTATTTTTTCCCCCAAGAATTACAACCAAATGGAATACTTTCTCTATAAGCATTTCAGAAAATAACTATCACCTATCTTTCAGAAATTAAGATATTCAACTTTCAGACACAATCTTGGTGTAGGTGCTGAAAGAAAAGACCAGGAGTAATGTTAGGACGGTAGTAAGGAGACCAAGATACCGGTCTGCTGGCTTTGAGCAGGCTTTGTTGAAAAAGTTTCCAGTGGGTTCACCTGAGAAAACCTGTCTTTCCCAAATCTAAGGCTGTCAGAAGTGAGCTACACCCTCAAGATGGGCTGGAGGCTGCAGTCCTCACTTACAACTCCTAACAAAGATGTGAGAGTTGCAGTCTTGCCCTTCATGCGTCTCATTCTGGATCAGGCTTAAATTATGAGGAATTGTAATAATCAGGGATTTAGTAACAAAGGGACAGAAGCATATGCTCACGCGGACTTACATGGAAAAGAGGTTTTATTGAAACTCAGAATAGATTGTCACCACGGTCAAGGAATAGTCAGGAAATGAGAAAATCATATGCCAAATAATGGTTTAAGCATTCAAGGCTGGGCTTTTCTAGTCACTGTTCACAGGATCATTAAAGATCAAAAGTAAATTTATTCATGCCTTTCTATCTCGTACATTCTATCACTTTCATATTTAAACAGTGACTTCTGTATATGTGTTTGTGTTTACTGGAAACTGAGCTGACTAGCAGAAATGTGATAGTTTTTTTTTATTATTAGGGCTTCTTGAAGTTTAAACTCCTAAATCGTATGTGGAAAATATTAAAATAATACTATCAAAGGCTCCGTCTTTTGGAGATTCAGTTCATAAATATGCACTTTGATGGAGGAAATGCAGACCCTTTTATGCAGTATGAATGTCATCAAGGAGATATTCTCATGCTAATTATTACAGACAATTCATGGCTGAACAGCTCTCAGATAATGTAAAAAATGGCAGGGGTTTATTCCTATGTTCTGCTATTCTTCTGCTAAAACTCCTGTTAACCACTTTTTCACTAGCTCTGCTATTTGCTTGCAACTTCCCATCTCCAGGGAGGAGAAATTCATAGTTCAGAAATATTTGTTGGAGTTGTTGTGAGGCCCTAAGGACACTAAGCAGTCTCCACTGGGACCCCAGGCACCCCCTGAGGTGCAGGAGCTGCATTTCAGCCCTGAGGGCTCCCCTGGAAGTGTAAGTGGGCTTACCACACCTGTCTTCCTTTTCAAGGCAGGTAATGATGTTAGGTGATCAACCTGTCTCAAGTGGTGGTGGTATCAACGATAACAATGGCTACACCCAGTTAGAACATGAAATACCAGTTTTTGGCATCTGACAGACATACATGATGAAATTGGAGATTTAAGTTGTGATGACCAAACTTAAAAAACAAAGTGCTTGCTTTCATGAGCTTTTTTACTGGCATTTCCATGCCATCAGTGAGATGAAATCCCAGTGCTCTGAGAAGAAGCTGAGAAAACCATCATGCCCTGATTGAACACTGACTCTTATGCTCATAGCCAGAGATGTGAGCATCTTGAGCTGGAAGAGATGTAGAACACAGACAAGTGAGGAAAAACAGCTTACAGCAGAACAAGTTTAATATATTTTTCTTTTAACATTTGGGTTGAGGAAGGGAGGGGAGAGAAGTGTGTGCCAAATTTAAAGTTGGCTGCCGATGGCCATTGCTTATGTAATGAACTTCCACTTGCCAGCCCAGTGCACAGGGCTGATTGACCTTGGCCGCAGTACACAGGTATTATTCTCACACAAATCCAGCACTCTTTGGCAGTTTCTGCAGTGCTCGAAACAGAAGCAGGTTTGTCAACTTGTAGAATACATTCCTCCTAATTTTTTATTTTTGTTTGCCATTTTCTTTCAAGAAGAAGGAAATACCAATGCAGGTTTCTGTGTCCATTCTAAAGAATGTTGCAGCAGGGCAAGGGTTTTAATTTGCCGTACTGAGTGAGCAGTTGTGCAGCTTGGCAGCATACAGTGTAGAAAAGCAGTCACTTCGAATGGATGCTGGAAAAAATGAATGTAGGTAGTAAAGGAGAAATAACTGAGGTTGAGGATTCTCACAAGGTTGTGATGTTCGCATTTCCTCTGGGTGGGTGCAGACTCTATTTTCTGAGCCATTTTGCTGTCAGTACATATCCTAAACAGGATTCAAGAAAAGCTGAAATGTGCATAAGTGTGAACCAGAAAATGTCAGGTTTCCAGGTCAGGGAACTTGCAGAAAAATAAATATGGGGAAAAAATCCTGTCTTTTTTCTGCAGAAGGGCATCTGCAATAACTGGCATCTGAAGCAGGGATTAATTACAGCACAACATTAGTCAGGTCTGTCAGGATTTCACCACTGGGGGCCAGAAGCACTGTGAAGCTGGTAGAGCCCCATGTTTTGGATGGGATCGCAGCTGGCTTTCAGGGCTTGTCCATTCTGGGAAACCTGAAGCCCTGGACACAGCTGTCCTCTGCAGCCTGCACAGAGGAGCCATGCTCTATGAAGCTGTCAGAGATGAGAGTCTCCCAGCTGTGCTCCAAGTTTGTGGGTTTTTTTTGTTTGGTTGGCTGAATCCCAAATCTGAAAATAAGTAGGGTAACCTGAAAAGCTCAGTTGAAGGTTTGTCAGAGTGCTATCCATTCCATGAACTTCTTCACATAACATCTTAGAAGAGCACTTGTGACAGCATGAGGTGGCTGGATCCTAGCGCAGTGGCTAGCACAGTGATGCAGTGCTCTGATTTCCTTCCAGAAGAACCCAGCTGCCATTCTCTCCCACATTGTACCTTGGTCAGGGCTCTGTGGTGATAGCTGTCACTGCCAAGATGACCATTTAGCATCTCATTCCCTTCAACCTGAATAAAATTCACTTTCAGCTAAGTACATATATCTGAGACAAAGCCACTGCGTATTGCTTCACTTACAGTTTGTGTCTGGTTTATACATTCACAGGCAGGCAAATAGAAAATGAAAGATGAGTTTGCCCCTTCTTACTCCTTCCATCTGCTGCCAGGAGCTGTGAGTGTGGGGTGGCCAAGTCAGGTAGCAGACATAAGGGTATGAGATGTATGTATAGAAAGTTTGTTTTAAAACTGCCTCCCTGGGACATGGAGTCTACTTGATTTTCAAGTTCATTTGTTTGCAAATACAATTCAGGCACGAACGGGATCTTTTTATTTAAAGCAGATTGATTTCATTTACAATGGATAAAAATCTCTCTATGCTATACTTTTCATCTTTGTTCAAAAAATATGCATTTTTAATCACCTCTCTTTCTGTGTCCAGTAGTGACCCACGCATCTAATTCTGTACAGGGCGAATATTTAATTTGCAGTGTGATTCTGCTGTTGTTGCAGGTTCACCCAACCCTTAGGCATCTTGGATGTACCCACATGAAGGATCAGAGCTGCCTTTCGTAAGCTAGCTTGGTAGCCTGTTAGTCTGTCGTGCTGATACAGGGAATGGAGGAATGGCTCTGAATACAAACCCAACACAACCAGCTGCTCCTCTGAGTTTTCCCTTAACTTTTCAACCCTCCAGCTGTCAGCCCTTCTTTGTCATAAAAAACTATAACAGAGGGCACTCCTGAGACACAAACCACACTAATTTATATTTATATCTATGCTTGCAATTATTGGTGTAAATACTTAGGGTGGCCTTTTTGTTTTGGTTTGTTTGCTTCTTTTGCTGGTGGATTGTGCCTTGCTTTTATATTTTCACCCAGCTTCAGGGTAAGTGCTTGAAGGAGAAGACAAGATGGGATAGTAGACGAGGGTGTTATGTTCGAGCGTCTTTGTCCTTTCAGATTGATCCCATGAGCAGGTCCCCATGGAGAACATTTCCAAATTCAGGCTGGAGATGCAGGACTTGCTGGGGAGCCCACTGGCAGACTCAGGCTGCAGGGCTTGACCTCACTGGCAGAATGAAGGCAGCTAAGGGACAGCACACTTTGTACTTGTACAAAATAATTATCTGCATTTGTATGACAATCAGAAAGGGGTGCCACATGAGAGTATTTCATAATCTTCCTTCTTTTTAAACTAAAACTTTTTCATTTGCTTCAAAAAATATTATATATTGTCCTTCCCTTTCAGCGCTTTATAAGCTTCAATTTCTTTTGTGTCTTAATAAGGAAAGCAAAACTGAGCTGAAGTTTTTAATATATTAAATCAGAAACCTAGACTGGAATGAAAGATAAGAATCCAATAACACCAAAAAGACACGTAGAACAGAATCGGTTGTAAATGATTTATGCAGCAGGATTAGGAGGTTAAGAAGGCAAAATCTTTAATGTTCACTCATGCAAGAATGTCAAATCACTTGTCTAAATAAGGAGTTTGACTGTCACAGACTTCAAAAGTGGGCATTTTCAGGTAGCGCTATCTGCCTTAATAAAACTTTGATCTAAGTATTTTCCAGGTAGTTAATGGCTAGGATAGTCATTCATCTGAACTTTGAAAATATGTTTTGTAATCTGCTTTAATAAACAGCTATTAATAAAAGACATGTTTACGTGGCTCAGCAAGACCGTGCTTCCTGGGCTTGCCTGCTTTATCTGCATCTCTGCAGTGCTTGTGCAATGAAAGAGCGTGCCCCTCATCTGGAGGGTTTGCTGCAGGGCTAAACCTCATGTCCATGCTGCCTAATCTAGGGCAAAAGTTGCAGACAGTTGTCTTGAAAGTCGGACAAGAGAGGGATTTCTAGGCACTGAGGAAGGATACGTGTCTGAATGGCTTGGGCTGGAACTTTTAGTCCTGCATGGCACATGGGCTCTGACAGGAAAGCTGTGTTAGTTAACTCCCCAGAAAATGAAGCCTCCTCCCTGCCAGCAATTGTCACTGAGGGTTTACATCTGTTGCAGACACTGGAGAGCTGAACATCAAGCCTAGCTGCAGGCAGACAAAAAGCAATACCAAGTGTCCTGCTCTACTAATAACAAGTACTCTATGAATTTGCAATGTTTGAGGTGAAAATTAAAACTATGTTACAGGAATTGCATTGTGGCAGGTGCTTTCATTCAGGCCATGGTTTCATAGCATTTGTAACCAGATCAGAATTTAGGTGGGCCCAACTATGTTTTTTTTTGCTGTTGTTTGTTTGGTTTTTTTGCTTGAGCCTTTCAGGATAATGAGCAAAGCTCGGTAGTTTCTCTTTGGAAAACATGGATGTGAAATATCCGTAGTTGCTTAGTGTTAGCAGTGACGCAGATCTTCATCTCTGCTACCTGTGCTGGTGGCACAGGGGATGTGTGGGGCTGCGCTGCCTGCAGACAGAGCAGAGGGACGAGCTGGGGCTGAGCGGGGGACGCCAGCAGGGACAGAAGAGGTGGCCGTGCTACCACAACACGGCTTTGGGGAAAAAAGCGAGGCACGACGAGGCCACATCTCAGCCTTTCTGGTGTGTCTGACAAATTAGCTCTTGCCTGCTTCTGTGCGGGACAAGGATGACATCGCCTGGATGTTGGTAGTCACTGCAGCTGCCCCCGAGCTCTCAACCCACTGCCACCACGGGGTCAGCCCCCGTCCCTTCCCCACCCCAGCCATAAAATTGCAGTTATGCTGTTTGTTTCCCGGCGGCACTTCCCAAAATCTCAGCAGAGAAGTGCCCCTGTGCAGGCGATGCTCAGGAGGGTTGTCGCAGGGCTGGGAGCCGTCCTCAGGGCTTGCTGCTGGCCGCAGGGCTCGGTGCTGGCCGCAGGCATCTCCCCCCGCATCCCACCTGCAGCCAAACAGATCCCGGTGCTCGGCCAGCAGCTCACCGCCCCGAGAGCAGCCCCTTCAGAGGCAGGAGGCCGCAGCATCGCGGCAGGCAGAGCGCTAATTAAAATACTTCTCTCCGGCATGTACAGAAAGTTAAGAGACGGAGAGACAAAAATACTGATTTCCGTTTGAAAAATGTTCAAAGCTCACCGTTTTTACAAAAGCTCAGGAAACTCTTCTGAGAGCGCAAGCTAGTTAGTCATTAAATTGGTAGTTTATTTGTTTTCTGAGGGAGATGAGATGAAGTGGGGAACGCGGGGGGGGGACACGTAGGAGTTGAAAGAGCACTCCTGTTATTCACCGTACAGCCGGGAGCAGAAATAAAGAGGCAATTAGAAGGTCAGAACCAATAATAATACGCTGGCAACCCGTGGAAGCTGCAGAGCAGGTGTTTGTTTGCTTGGTGTTTTTCCTGCAAACCATCATTAAAGCTGTGCGACGCCACCGGTTTTCATGCCACGATTATTTGCATGCAAATTTGACATCTTCAATGTGAAGACAGATTATATCTTCACTAATTCGGTCCAAGGCAAATTGTAACTATTTCCTTAAGAAAACACTGCTATTCATGAGGAAATTATTGAGCACAAACTGAGTTTTTCATGAATTTAGCCCAGGCAGCCAGGCAGAATCATGCTTTTATTATTTACTTCCACTGTATAATCAGGTTTTCATTGGAGATGACAGCTTTCAGCCAAGAAAGTCCAAAGTTTTTTTCTAAGGAGAACATGACAAACAGAAGGCAAAAAATGTTGAGCTTTCCCTGGGTCTGAAGAAATCTTCTGGGTTTTGCTATTTTCTCCACAAATATACATACATGTGCCCTGACGTATGTTCCCAATGTGTGCAGGCAGGGAGTTCTGACCCCCCTGGGAGCTATGGACCTGCGTCAGTCCAAAGTGATGAGGTGAAAAGGTCTTTGAGGGCTTGAAATGGAGAAATCAGGGCTGAAAGTTACTCCAAGAAATGCAGAAGTGAGGGGTATATAATAATTCTTGCATTTATATATTTATCACACAGGTGATCATCATTCTCAGGCTTAAAATGGAAGTGACATGTGGGAAAGGAGCCGCACAGTACCATTCAAGCATTTTCCCTGTTTTGCAGTATCTATTTCCCCTTATTTGGGGTATATACAGCAACCTCGTACAGCCCCTGCCATGAGTGCTGCTGGGTGGCCCCCTGCAGCAGGAGCACGGTGTTCCCAGCTCTGTGCCTTCAGGGTGTCTGTCACAAAGCAACTTTGATTACCTGAAAACTGAGTCTGGAATTTCTGGGAACCGTGTCCAGTGCAGTAAAAGGCCCAGAAAGCACAGGCGTCCTGGGCTTTCCTTTACTGCGGAGCTGGAGCTCCTGGTTTGGGATCATGGTTAAATACACAGTCATGGTGAATTGTGCAAGGCAAAATTCTTGAGTCAGTCTTCCTGTGCAAATACAGGGTTGCAACAAAATTTGCACATTTTCAAGAGGTGAAAGGGGGAAAAAGGAAGGGAACTGCTGCTGAACTCTTTTTCCTTTCTCTTCTTCTCTGTGGCTTCACTCGGTGTATTTTCCACATGTTCATTTTAAAGTGAGTTTCCCTGCATACTCAAGAAGCATGTGCCACCTTCTCAAAGCTGACAACTTCCAGCTCTCCTTTACCCACCTGAAATAGAAAGATCTCATGCTTGGTCCTTCCATAATGCATGTGGATGCTGAGTCCTGCTGGCCTTTGGCTGAGGCTCTGTGCATAGTGAGCATCAGCTACTGCCTCTCCAAAGCCTTTACATTTGTTTCTATCACAACAGACAGCAACGCGTCTATCTCACATGCATACTTAAAATGGAAGATGGAAAAATATTAATGTTTCATTGTCTTCATGTTTAAAAGTGAAACCTTTTAAAGAAGTGTCTCTTCAGCAAGGATAAGAGATGTTTTTCTTAACCGCATAGCAACAAGCTATAGCTGCAATTATTTATATCGAGTATGAAATTCCCTCAGTGCTTCATTTATTCAAAGCTATATTTTTACCAGATTTTTGTTTTCACAGATGGCTAAGCTAAGACGCCGTCTTGGGCTTAAATATCTACACAAACTTTGGCAGTCCCCACCAACAAATAAAAATAGATTAAAAATAAATCAACACACACAAAAAAATTGCAGTTAAACATGCAAAGACCACTAAAAAGCATGGCAATATTTTAAACTAATTTAAAACTATGATTATCTACCGAGAAATTTAATGCAGTTCTGTCACTGCAACATGCTATTAAATAAGCCTTTATGGGAACCACCGGTTGTCAAATGACAATTGTAAGTCGGATTTTTTTTTTATCACTTCACAAAAGACAAAAGTTCATAATTTGATTCTGGCACTTGTTCTGAGTGCTTTGATGAAGAAAAGTTTGTTATTTTTGTTTAAGAAAACAAAGTTGAGCACTTGCAACAAAAATGTGCACACTCAAACTATTTTATTTCCGTGTTTTTTCTTCATGATCCTTCATGGTGAAAAGGGACGGTTTGCCGATGTTTTTATTTTTCAGTCTTTCACTTAGCTCAGAAAAAGCAGTCAGTGTTTGCTCTCAATAGCCCTGCCTGGGTATACATGGAGAGTGAATTCTGCCCTTGGGGCACAGAAATCACCCACTTCAGTATCTGCTGCAGTCCCACAAGTGTTCTGATCCCAGGCATTATGGCATCAGTGCATCTGCACTGGAAATAAGAGCCTTTGTATTCAGACCAAATTACCATCCATTCATTTTTCACAGCATCTGCTCTTTGAGATGTTAATTCTAAAAGTAACTAAAAGTCCCAGCTATTTTCAAAAAATGAATTTGGGTGCAATATCATTTTGCTCTTGGGAACCATAATTAAATTGATTGCTCCCTTCCCTCCGGAACAAGTATTGCATTCCAGACAGTCCATGGTCTCCATTTGCTTCAACAGTAAATGTGTTTTCCTACTATTTTCCAAACAGTATGTAGTATTTTGATGTAGATGCCTTTTTTCCTTGGACTAACTCAGCTTTCTACCAAAGTATTCTGTTTTTTGAGACCAGTGCAGAAGCAGGATGTGTTTCCCAAGACCTCAGAAACCACAAAGACTGTAGACCAGAAGGACAAGTGTAAGGTTATTTCTGTTTCGTCAGAGCACAGAGGTATTTGAGGAGGGTCTTTTCTTCAGATGAGAAGTTTCTTCCTCACCTGATCCGAGCATCAGGTTTCGTTTCTGACACAATGTATTTAGGCTCAGGAAATGTTTATTCTAGCATTAATGAAGCTTAGAAAGCGCAGAACGAGTAGACAGTGAGTTAGATTGAGAACTGGCTGACTGGCAGAGCTCAGAGAGTTGTCATCAGTTGTCAACAGTTTCCAACAGTTGTCATGGGTTGGAAGACTGTAGCTAGAGGTGTTCCCCAGGGGTCACTGCTGGGTCTGATCTTGTTTAACATTTTCATTGATGATCTGGATGAGGGGATAGAGTCCACCATCAGCAAGTCTGCTGATCATACAAAGCTGGGAGGAGTTGCTGACACACCAGGAGGCTGTGCTGGCATTCAGTGAAATCTGGACAGCCTGGAGAGTTGGGCAGAGAGGAACTTCATGAGGTTCAGAAAAAGCAAGTGTAGAGTCCTGCACCTGGGAAGGAATAATCTCATGCATCAGTACAGGATAGGGTTTGACCTGCTGGAGAGGAGCTCTGCAGATAAGGACCTTGTGTTCTGGTGAACAACAGTGTGCCCTTGTGGCCAAGAAGGCCAGTGGTATCCTGGGATGCATTAAAATGAGCGTGGTCAGCAGGTCAAGGGAGGTGTTCCTATCCTTCTACTCCTTCCTGGAATATTGTGGTCAGTTCTGAGCTTCCCAGTTCAAAAAAGACAGGTTTCTCCTAGAGAGTGGGAGTCAAGCTGATGGGGGCTGACTCTTTTTGGTGATGTGGAGCAATAGAACAAGGAGCAATGGGCAGAAACTGGAATGCAGAAAGTTCCATACTAACACAAGGAAGAACTTCTTTACTGTCAGAGTGACACTGAACAGGCTACCCAGAGAAGTTGTGGAGTTTCCTTCTCTGGAGATACTCAAGACCTCTGTGGACACTTACCTGTGCAACCTGCTGTAGGGAGCCTTCTTCAGGAGGGTGGTGGACTTCATGATCTCCTGAGGTCCCTTCTGTCTCCTACAATGCTACTATTCTGTGAGTTTCCTGAATTACGTACCAAGTCTGATGGACAAGAACTCTTCAGCGGGGGGTTGTTTTGGCTGTGTTATCTAAAAGTGCCAAAAAACCTGTTCTGCCTCTTTCTTGTTCAATTTTCTGAGCCATGGTATTGGACTAGGGCTCCTTTGAAATGTCAAGGATGTGGAAATGACATCTATGGACCAGGTAAAGGAAAAATAATGATTCAAAGCAAGGTTTTGTATTTAAACTGCTTCAATTTGTGTGGAGATGTTATGAATGAGTTACCATCCTGTGTCACGCAACGTCTGTGCCAGTGCCATACTCATCAGCTAGCAGGAGAGGGGCTGCCCCAATCAGAAGCAATTACTCACTTCTACTGTAGTTCCAAACAGCAAGAATAATGAACATTTTTCACCAGCTCCTGCCACATCATGTTTTCATATCAACCAGTCAATCAGAGTCTGTCTAAAACAGCATGTGTCTGTTCTTTAAGAGAAGAAAAAGTTGATTGGTACCAGAAGATGAGTGCAGAGTGATTTAATTGTAGCCCTTTGGCACATCTGTGTTAGCTATATTAGGCACTTAGACCTTTAACACTGACAGCGACAATGGGAATTATAGTGGGATAACACAATTTTTAAGGCTGTACTTATAAAAAAAAACATACACCCTTTTGATTTCTGTGATAAGTGTTCCAGGTAATTTCCCATTATCATTTAGTCTTTCTCCTGCACCAGAATGAAAACTGTTAACTCCCCTCTTCTGCACAAACTACCTGACCTATATCAAATAAGGAATATGTTCCCACAAAGAGAACATTCTTATTGATTGGAGATGTACTGTTACTGTTTCATTATTCTTGATCATTACACGGTTCTTTCCTGCCAGAATTTTTTATTCATCACTGAGTTACGGGGTTGCAAACTTTGCGAAGGTATCCCCTCTCCATCTGTAGCTAGAGGAGATGCAGTCTTCTGGCCAAAAGCAAGGTTTACCTGAATGAAACCACTGACAATGAGCCATGGTTTTACCATTAAAGTTATTTGAAGCCCAGCCCACATGCTCCTAACTGAATTTTTCAGGATTCCTTTAATATTTCAGTCTTCTGGAAACTGTGAAAGCAGAGCCATGAGAGGGCAGCTTTCTGGAAAGACAAACTGAACTGCAGTTTCTTAAGGGATTGCAAACTCCAGGCACTTACTGCCTTCAAACAGAGAGAAGAAAGACATGTTAGTCTTGTTTTCTGCTGCTGAGCGAGCATGATTCATGATCTTTCTAATGGTGTTTTAGTTATTTCAGTCCCAGAGACAGCCCACCGCAGAGTGGCTGATTGGTAAAGGAGAGCAGCACAAGGGCTGTGGTAGCACCCCAGCAGGGACACATGCAGCTCCACTACGTGCAGTTCAGCCTCTGCCAGCACTGCTTCTTGCCAGGCTGCTTCAGCGTGGCCTGTACATTTGGCTGTCTCTGAACTGCTCACTTTGCCAACTTCTCCACCTTGCTGCAGGTCTAATTCTGTGGAGTCTCTGCTAAAACCAAGTGCTCCTGACAAATGGGGGCCTGGGCTGTGCTGTATGGCTGCCTGACAACGCTGAGCCATCTTTGTTAAGGAGCCAGCAAGCTTTCAAATTCTGTCCTAACGATCCCAAATGTATCATTATGAGAAGAGCATAGCTGAGTTTCTTTTATTGTTTCCATTTGAAACGTATCCTGTACTAAAACATTTTTGTAGGGCTGAAAATTCTTTTCAGAATCTGCTAATTATTTTCACAATCTACAGTCTGCTCTTACATTTCTAATTGCAACTATTAATCCTCACTCATCTACATGCCCTAGATCTGTGCAGTGCAGTAATGCATTTTATGCTCAGCAGCACCTTGCCTCTTTACTCATTTGTCAAAAGGGTTATTGTACAGTTGATGCTGAATGTGAGGAATTAGCTGCATAAACCTGGCCATTAAAATGAATGCCTGTATATTACTTGTGCCGGGCATCAGTATGTAAAAGCAGTAATTTCCTCCTCAAATATGTGGACACATGTCACTAGTTTTATTTAGATTCATACAAGTGGCAAAAAATAAAAATAAAATTAGAAGTGATTTTAATGCAGTTTCACCTTTGTTTCAAGGTGTCAAATGGTATTAAAATTGTAATTAACAAGCACCGGGCTTGACTTCAGTCTCTTGATTCATATTTGGTTTCCCAAATATTTTCTAATCCACTTTAAAACATGGCAAGTACATAACGCAATCTATTTTTTTCTAGATGTTGTCAGTTAGCTACTCACGCATATTGACACCAAAGGACTGGCAGATATTTACAGCCACCAAACACTCCTCAGTACTGCCAAAACAGGACAGCATCCCTGCCACTGCATTTGGAGATGAGAACGCAGTCAGCCTAGAGCTGTTTCCCTTCAGATGTGTAGAAATGATGTGCTTTCCGTTCCTCTCTTACGGTAAAGAAATTCCCCTTTTCTGTCTAATGAATGTTGCCTACCCAGGCATTTCTGGACAGATTTCAGTGTGCTGTTTGATGATGAAATCTGTTAGTAGCTGCCTTATCTGGACAGCAGCTGACACTGCCCTTACCCTCACTGCCAGATAGAGCAGCCAAATATTTTCTCTTGGCTAAGAATGAAGAAGTCTACTGAAGCATTCATTTATACTGAAATTTGGCCCACTATTTTTATGGACAACCCTCAAACTGCACAGAGGTCTGTTCACTTCTTGGCTTATGGTTATTTACATTCATCATACACTCTCTATGAGAAGACCACTCGGAGAAAAATGGTAGAGAAGACACTTTGTTAGTTAGATCTTTCCTATTAGTCCCAGCTGCGCTGTGGCCAGACACATCAGAACCTATGCACCCTTTTGTTGGTGTGCGGTTGTGTTTCATCTTCATCCCTTGCAGCCATGACACAAGCTCTGCTTCAGGCTCTTGCACGAATTGAAAACCATGTCCCAACTCTTGCATTTCTTCTATGATGCTCATTGAGACATGCGAGGGTAAAAAATCTTGCACTCATCTCCCATACCAAGGGTGTCCAGGTTTCTCCTGCGGTCTCCCTCGAGTAGTCTGAACCTTCATTCCTCCTGCCAAGTTAAATGGTAGGAATCTGCCCAGCTCTGGTTAGCTAGCATATTGCCAGACTTGCGTTTGAAGCTCAGCTCTTCTGATCAGGCTGCTCCAGGAGTCAGTCTGTTGAATTCGTTCTTTTCCCAGTGGTCCCTTTAGGCTGTCCCATGAGTAATGACTCCTGCAGTAGGAGGTACAGAGCCATTTGTGCCAGTTCTCCTCTTAAATTTCTGTAAATGCTGTACTGCTTGATGTGCTTTAAGTCCAGGTGGTATTCTTGTGGTTCAGTTCACTTGCCACCAGTGGAAAATCACTTCCAAGCCCTTGTAGTTCATTTAAGCATGGAAGGATAAAATCCTTTCCTTCTCCATTACCTTGTGCAAGCTTTCATAGATGATTACACTTATCCTGCTAAAGCTTGAAGATATATCAGGGTGAAGTTTGGTATATGTGTAGAAGTAACTGGGGTGTCATACACTAATCAGAAACGCTTGATTAAAAGAAGTTTTGCTCAGGAGATCAGAAAACAATCTCTTTCTGAAATAGATCAAATCCTGTAAGCGGAATGTGTGCTTTTTCCTGTAAGACCTACCGGTACGCAGAGATGTCATCATTTGAGCTGACGAAGAAGTCTCAACTTTAACCTGAAATCCAGCCTTGCTTTGCAGAACAGCCTCTCTGCTCTGTCTACTTTTGTGTTTCATCCAAGCTGTTTAGCCATTTGCTTTCTATTTGAAACAATGGCATTTATTCTAATTCTTCCTTCACATTCACCCCATTAAGTTTCTGTTTGCAGTCATCAGCCACTGAAGAACCTGACTGCACTGCTTAGCAAGCATCAGTATTGGGTTCATGCCGGAACAGTGCTGTGCCCTTCTTTATCAGCTTGCTGATGCTGAGCTGATAAGTTTTATCTTCTCTGGAGGCTGATGTAGCAGAGTTGCCTCTAAAACAAAATGAAATTCTCAGTATGTGATGGAAGCTCTGTTCCAAGAATCGAGAGTTCTCAATGTGTTAGTGTGGTGCAGTGTGCAATGTGTCACTTCAGCCTGGGGACTGCACCCCAGAGCTGCTGGGAGAACGGCTGAAATGACTCCAAAACGCTGTGTTATGCTGTATTTTATTCATTTATTTTTTATTCTAAAGTCTTCCATAAGTGTGCCAAGAGTAAATGAATTTCTGGAGTGAGGATAAAGAAAGGTGCCTTCTTCAAGAAAACGGAATATATCTGTTGAATAAACATCAGGGAAAAAAAGAAAATCAAGTTAAAATTAGGTATAACATAGATTATTTTCTGTCCCAACCACCAAAATAGAAATTGCCTAACACATAAAGGCTAGGTACAGCCTAATATGTGTATTGAGTCCTGGCCTTATGCATGCCTGCCTTAGATTTGCTAACCCCTAGCAACCTGAAACCCCTTGAATGAGTGTAGAGCCTTCAAAAACACGCTGGTATTTAATACCCACTCCAGTCACTTAAACCCTAATGCTTCAACCAGAAATGGTAGACAAGTAACCACGGCACCATGCTCAGCACTCTCCAAGACTGTTCAGGATAAACTGTCAACGGCAAGAGCTTCAAACGAAGCAGAAACTGCAAGAATTGCTGTGCATTGGGTCACGCTCAGATAAAAATTAAAAAATAAAAAATTCTGATGCAAATGTAGACGAATTTCAGCAAAAATGATAGGATGGTGAGTGGCAAGTAACTGAAGTTTCCAATGGGTGGGTTTCAGTTGTGTTAATTTTTCCTCCATAGCTTTGCACCTGTTCTGACCACCACTAAAACTATCAACAGATATTATGTTTGAAAACAGATTTTGTTGGAATAAAGTTTGGAAAACCTGACTTCATACGAGCAGTCTTTCCCATGATGTTTTCTTCATTTCCCTAGTCTTCACTGAACCCCTTCAGGTTGTTTTTTTTTTCTTACTGTTTTAAAGCACTTTCCAAGAAAGCATTTGCAATTTTTTACTGCTGATAGTTTAACATATTCCTGCAAGATTCAATATGAGTTTGGAAGTTTTGATTTTCTCTTCTTTAAAGATTAGAATGTTGCCATCATTTTATCCTTCTCTATGCTACTTGTGAAGTGAACGTGGAGCTTGCTGTTTTCTCATAACAGCTTTAACCTTCCTTCTCATTTGTCTTTGTTCTGAAGATATCTTCACAAATGCCTTCACACTTCTCTAGAAAAACACACAAAGACCAAGCAAGAAATCACCTGCACCTGTGGGCAGACCATTGTTGCTAGTTTCCAGTGAGGGAACCAGGTGCAAATGTTCAGCATGTGAACGATGAGGGGTCAGAGGCTATAAATGAGACCCACGGTGAATTCAAAGAGAGGAGTGTTTTGTGGTGTTGAGGACTGGATGGGCTCTTTGTTCTTCTGTCCAACTAGAGGTATTTTTTTCTTTATGTGCTTCGTATTTTACAGCTTATTAGTGGCTTAAGAGTTTAAAATGGTAAATTTTTTCTGTGTGTTACTTGATGAATCTTTTTAACTTAAGAAACAATATTTAAAAATGAGTAAAAAAAAGAAAAGCAACCTGTGAAACTTCATAGTATTGCTCACCAAGGGCACTTCTACTTTTTATTTTCATTTAACATTTCTTGGGCTCAAGAATCTAGGTGTTCTTTGATTTAAAGAATAAGAAGAATCTCTAACACAGGAAGATGCAAGGATTTTTTTCTCCTTTATGAGCTTCCTTTTAAAGTAGGTTGAGCTCTTACAAAATGAATGTTTTAGGAAAGATGGCAAATTAGAGGATAACTTAAGCTCTACTATCTACTAATGAGAGAAATTTGCAGTGTAAATGTAAATTCAAAAATTCTTCCAGAAAAAAAATTTTCTGCAAGAGTCTTGAGCTAGAATTGGTATGCTGGGAGAGTTTTCTCCTTTAACATTAGTAATTGAATGTGCACAATTGAAAGACTGATGTTCTTACAGCCTGCTCTTTAGGATAAAGAAAGTGAAGCATCTCAGTGTTAGTTGAGGAATTCATGTCTTTTTCTTGAACCTACAGCTGTATGAGTTCTAAGTGGAAATGTATGGTATGATAATGAAAGAAAAAGCTGTTTTTTGGTGGTGAGATGAGGGACTCATGATCTTCTCTTAATATACAATGGCTTAACTGGTATGTCAGTTCAGAAAACAAAACAAGAAACTCTTAATCCAAACAGTGTTATCACTGCCTTATTGTCTTTATAAAGTCATGTTTAAACCAAAAACAAGGGCAGCATTATGTTTTCCTCTGTTCTGGGTGTTTGTAATATTGATATGAAGGCCTGTGGGTGCTCGGGAAGTATCCATATTAAACTTTAATGTGACCTTCAGGAGACAAGAATTTTTTCACTCCTCAAGGAGGCAATGAAGTTATAACTCTACAGCTGATTAAACGGATATGAAATATTAAACATGAGTAAACTGAGTTTTTCAAACCCCTGATGGTTAGATACTGGTCATCTCAGGTTCTCTACTGTAAGCAAATTAGTAAAGGTGAGTTTAAAAAAAAATCAGGACTTAGAACTGATAGGCTGCCATTATGCAAGCATGCTGCTCATACAGCTTCCCTGGAGTTGCACCAAACACAACACTTCTGAAACTTCAGTTGTAGCAAGCATTTCTTTTGTCAAGTGTGTGCCTGTGAAGTCACTCTGGTTCCTACAAGGGTGCAATGCTGAGAGGTGTTGTGTAATAACACTTCTGGAATAAAGCCAGGAAGGAGGCTGTGCACAAATCTATGGGGAGAGAGTAAGGAGGTGGAGACAGGGTTCTGGTCTGCAGGTAGCTCATCAGGAGCATAATACAAAAGCAAATGCCACTGTCGTTAACTGTGGGGGTGTGCAAACTTGCATCCACTGCTTCCTCTGCCGTGCCCCTGCAGCACTGTCTGAAGAAAAGCAGTACTCAGAAACAGAGCTGCTAGCAAAACCTCACTTGTTTTCCCTCCGAGAAGCAAATAATTGGAGGAACCATACTTTAAACAAAGCTGAGACTTGGAGATCCCAGTCTTGGCTAGAGGTAGGTTGGCAGCTAAATTGGATCTCCTCACTTCTGACTTATAATTTTTTTTCAAGAAAATTCTAATCATCCTGCTTATCACAAGGTGTTTATAGGAAGACAAAGTTATTGCATCCCAGAAATATCTGTATATCTTCCCTATCGATAAACGCAGGCAGTCCAGAACCCAGCTAGGCACCAGCAGTTTCTGATCTCCCTGTGGGAAGTTTTTCTCCCAATAAAATGCAGTATGAAGAACTGGGGAGCAGATAATGGCATGTTCTTTTGCATCTATGTTCAAGTGGTGGGTTTGAAGGAAGCTCTCCTAAGTTGATAGAAATTAGTTGTGGGAGAGGCTGGGAGGGTCACGGTAGAAGTTAGGAAAAAGGATATTTCCAAAATGTGTTTTAGTTTGATCCTAAGGAATACAAAAAGTAAACTCTTTAATAGTGTGAATGTGTGCAGGAAGTAATGCATTTTTACATTTTTCGAGTATTACAGAGCAATATCTCTTGCTACATGAGGATTTTGTTTTTCAGTGTCTTCCATCGCTTATGAATATAGATTATTTTTGGTCTTTTTTCGGTTTTTATTTAGATTGTCTTACTGCCGTTTGAAATATTTCATATCAAAATCTTTTCTTGTTTTTCTGGCACCTGTTGCAGAAGCATAAAAATCAAAAGCCAGAGTCTGTGTTACTTACAGGGTGATAAGCCTCTCTTCTTTCCCCTTTGTCTCATACTTGCTGCAAAAATGTTGCTGGAATATCTACGTTTTAGGACCTTTTCTGAAAGATAAGGGCAAGGGGATAAGTGAAATTATGAGATAAGAGCTAGACGTATTGCTAAATACTTTTTCCTCGCAGAACTGGATAAGCTAGTGAATGGGGACCTTCGGTTTGTTGAAGTGGTGTCCTTTGAAATCCAGCTCTGAAGTTTAAGAGAACAAATGTTGACTTCAATGCATGGTGTGCTGTGTGTGAGCTACTGTTGCTGCTTGTCCCAGGGTTTGTCATACAGGGATTTGATGATGCCCTGCTCAGCCTACACAGAAGTGCTAATGAATTATGCATATGCCTCAGGGACATGCCCTGGCTTGTGAAGCAGAAAGTATCAGCGCAGCTTCACTAGAAGCCTTTGGACCTGCTGGGTCTGTGTAGTTCAGTGCAGTGGATGCCATTGAACGGGCAGCAGAGGCAGCCCATCTCAGCTGTGCACAGTGAGCAGTGGAGCACTGTGGCTCCACAGTGCTGGTGTGCTTACAGGTGCAGAGAAAAGGTCACCTGTGAGAGCTATGGGGATGGGGAAGTCTCCTGCTTTGTCTTTGAGCTGCCCCTCAGAGCTGGACAACCACACAAAGAAACAGCATTAGCAACTCTGTCTGGCTACACTGGCTGTCCCAAGGTTGGGACAGAAATAGTGCATCCTGGTATGCTATGCTTACTGTGTAAATGGGCTTAAGTCAACTCTGTCATCATGAACAGCCCTTAATATCTCCAGAGTATTTGTCCCTAGATGCACAGGCTCCTGTGCAGCCTCAGGGGAGATTCCTAATGGACCACGCTGAACAGCATGCTGTGTTCAATGATGCCTTGCTGATACAAATCATGTCATGTGTTGTAGTTTATATAATCTTATCCAGTGTTTTAAAGCATTGTTGCACTTGTCTTGAACAAACAATTTTTAATGACCCTAGATCCTTACACTCTCATATGGCTTGCCAGAAGTATAAGTTTATTTCTTTTGTGACTTGCTTTTCTGAGTTATTCATGGAGGAACTCAGAATCTATGTATTGCTCAGATGCACACAGTGGCTTTACTGTAAAATGGAGCAATTTGTGCTTGCATACGGTAGGGCATCTTGTTCTGCACAGGATGGGAAAAATACCTGTGTGATGAGGAACTTCCAGTCTACTTTGTGAGGTGTTGAGTTAATGGAATTGTTTGATTTGGAAGGGACCTTTAACAGTCATCTAATCCATCTCGCTTGCAGTGAACAGAAACAACTACAGCTAGATAAGGTTGCTTGGAGTCTGCTCTAGCCTGAGCTTCAATATCTTCAGGGATGGGGCAGCCTCTTTGGGCAGCCTGTTCAAGTGCTTCACCATTCTTACCGTAAAATCTTTTTTCATATATCCAACCTCATTGATCCTGATGTCTGGGTAGTTAACAAAGCACTTTGATTTTGCTGTCTTTCTAATCAGGGCAGATGCTCAGAGTTCGTAGAGTTAAGAACTGCCCAAATGACAGAAGACCTCCCCAACCTACCAAACTCCCAAGCAGTCAGTATTCCTTTGGGTGAAGCTCTAAGAATGATCCCCCTTCAGCTATCTCTGCTTGGTTCATGCTATTTCTTTGGTCAAACACTATGCATCTTGATATGTAGGACTGCTGAGCAAGTGCAAGAGGAAGGTTTATCAATGAGGTATAAGAACAGGGCTTGGATGGATGTTGTGGTTTGGTGATTTTAGTTGTCGGTATTCCACATTAGAACATCATGTAAAGCAGTGGGAGTTCAAGAGCTGTTGTTCTGGTTCTGTGGACTGCCTTTTTTGGGCTTATTCATTCTCGGAGAGGAGGGGCAGCACTTTCCCAGAGAACTTGTGGCCCAGAGGGAGGAAGGTGGAGCTCATGGCCGGACAGGATAGGTCTGTCCCTCTCGCGGTTTATCTCGGTTTCCCGGTGGAGAAGCACGTGGTGCCTCGGCTTTGGACACTCCCTCTCTCATTTTGTTCATTTCCGTTGGATTTAGTAAATCAACATTCCTCCTCAGATCGTTGCTGTTGCTCAGGTTTTTTTAGACCTATCTACTATCTCCCTACCCTAACCCCTATCCTGCCCCCCCCTTTCCCTGGCCAGGTGTGCCAGCCCTAAATGGTTAGCATTTTTTTTTCCTCCTGTCCTTTGTTTTTTTCCTCTTCGGGCCTGTGCCCCCTGTCACAGACACACATCTAGACATAACTCTGTGATGATGGAGCACATCTACCAGCTGGTAGTAACAGGCCTCTGGTTTGTTGGTAATGACTACTTAAATTTACTCTCAGAAAAGTGGTTCTTGTGGAAATATTTTATTCTTTTCCAGAAGGCATTGTGACATTTGCAATTATCTTCTGTTATCTCTTAAAAACTAGTGCGGGCACTCCAAATTTGTGTTTAAATATGATGAATTTCTGAGTCAATATGGGTAAGGTAAGATGAAGCAAGTGTGAAGTTGTTTAGCTTATGCTTCTAATTCATGCTGTGGACAAATCAGATGTTTATCCCAGCTGAACTGAAAGTGAAGAGCAGCTGTGAATTTAACAATAGAAAAAAATATTTTCTCTCCTTGAAGCCTGTTGCCACACACTGCATTTGGATATCCATCTTGTACTATTTTTTGCTTTGAGATATGATGAAGTGCATGATCACTAGTTGTGATTTCTGACAGCGAAAAGCAAAAAGATTGACATTTGGTAGGTTGGGGGTCTTTCTGAGCCAAAAGAATTCAAGCCAAAATCACTGCTCAGTTGAAGTGTTCTTGGAAAAGCTAGTTAATATTTTCAGCAACAGCTCTGAAAATCAATTTGACAACTTTTTTACAATTAAAAAAAAACCTTTAAAAAGTCTCCAGTGCTTTCTGGGACAATTATGGTAGGCTTATCCATGCGGTTTCTTTTGCTATTCCAAGGAGAAAAGCATAGACTTTTCCCAGCACGTAATCATCATCACAAAGATTTTAACTAACTGATCTGTAAAAAATGGAAAATACACCATTTATGGGATGATAAATCAACAGTCTCCTAGGCACATCTAAACCCCATTTACTAGAATGGAGCTGGGAACAAAAGTGAATCATAGTAGTACCTCTGAGTCAGAAAAATATAAATGGATGTTGCAGGATTAACTTTTTTAAAGGAAATTAAGTTAACAGTAGTTGTTTCTGTTCTCTTAATGCTGTTAAGCCTCTTAGGATCTTTTTCTTCTGTAGAGTCCAAATGTTTTGTTTTATTAAAGGAATTTCAAATTCTTCATTCCATCAGTAGAGATATTATTTTTTGTAATGTTTTGCCAATTGTTTCATTATGTATTTATACAAGTCACGCATTTTAATTTCTGAACATCATTTATCTGTTGCTACACAGGGGAGTTTAACTGAAGCTGGGAGGATACGAAGGTTTAGTCCTTTGTAATAAAAAAAAAAAGTGTAATTTCTTTCAAAGAAAATAAATACTGAGAGGTAATTTTTGTGGAGATTCAGTATGTAGGTGCCAAGCTTTTTGCAGTCCTCCTTTCTTCTAGAAATAATGCATTTCTACAACTTTGTGCAAAGTGAGTCCTGTAGTGCCACAATTATGTTCAGCTAAAGGATTTGTCTGACGCCAGGTTGCTGTTTTGAATCCAGCTGGGTCTGAGAGAGACCAAAATTCACATATCCCTTTTGTCCGGATCAAATAGCTACTTTCCCTGCTGTGTGATGTTCTTCTGACAGTATTCAAATTTGATTTTCTCCAAGCATTCAGCAGCACCCGGGCATGAATGCCGGAAAGGTTGTGTACTTGCAGCAGTATGTCGACTGACCATGATATAGTGACCTGCATTAAAGACATCAGCAGTCTCACAGACGGAGCTTTCATCTCAAGTGTATAATCAGCATGGCATCTGATCAGGTGCCAAGTAGATGATGGTATGCCATTAAGTCAAAAATGCTTGATGGAGATGCAGAGATAAGTAGATATGCTCTGTTACTTGCTATGCAGAAACAAAACACAGAGCATTGGTTTTGTAATACTGAAAAACAGCTTGATGGGCACGGGTTTGCAGCTCATTGCAGTTATTCTTTGAAAGGTCTTGCAGCAGCATTTTCCCACTTGTTTCACTCTTGGTGCTGCTTTGTGCAGGGCTGTCCATTGTGCTTCAAAGCTACCTTAGCCAGATTTGTGACCCCCCTTGTCTGGGCCAGGAGGTCAACATGCCTTAGCACTATTGTGTGGTGCAACAATGGGAGGTGAAAATTAAGGGGAGGAGACTGGAAATGCAGCACTTGTACTGTGATGCAATCATGATGGTTTCCTATGGCACCCCATGTAGGCTGCACCCCATGCCAGGCTGCACTGAACTTCATTCTTGTCTTCTCTGCTGAGGCACTTGGAGTAAATCATGCTCTATATAAACAAAAAATATCTTACTTCATAGAGCAGAGACAGAAGGCCTGCAAAAAAAAAAAAAAAGGCATTTAAAATTATACTGGAAAGACACCACTCATCTTTGCTCAGTATTATTTTTGTCAGCATGTCTATCACTAAATCAAACACAAGTCATTCTTTATATCCATTTCTGTGGCATCTTGAGTATTTTAATGATTTACTGTGTTCTTTCATTCCTTATTTGGTTGTTATTGGACTGTTTAAGTTAAGCTTTGGAGTAATTCCTTCTTCATGATGGCCACTTGGATGCTTTGGGATGCAGCACTGCTTTCTGCTCTGCCTTGTTAACTCAAGCTCTCCTCAGCTGTAGGGTTCATTTAACATGGGGGGGAAGTGATCTGGCATTGTAACATGAAGGGTGCAGAGGGCTGCTGCAGTAATTCCTTTGTAGGATCAAAACTTGGCCAATGATGACTAGGTCTGCCAGCTGAAGCTCTCAGGCAGGGAACACAACAGACCCTCTGGAAAGAGGTAGTATCATCAGTATTATTAAGTGCCCCCAGAGCAACTCTGAAGAGCTTTAGTCTGGTACCTCAGAGTGAGATCGAGACCAGAGGAATGGGAGGAAGAGCCTTGTTTTGGAGGGGAAGCTGAGCAGAGACATCAAAGAAATTTCTCCTGTTCTGAAAAAATTACTGAAAACAAGACAACAATCAGGATAATTTGGGTTACTGTTTTCTGTAGCAAACTCTTAGGAGAACTGGAAAAAGAATATTAGATAAATTACTTTGAATTGGGTTGTTTGTGTTATGGGAGAGTTAAAGGTGGCCACTGGAGGGAGGAGGGAAGCTATCGTAAAGGAACTCAAGTAATGACTCAAGTAGCAACCAATGTATGCGGTTTTTGTGCAGATCAAAATCTGTAGAACGTGATCTGTATTGAGAAGGTGAAGAAGAGAAACAATATCACCATGAATCTGAAAGAAATGGGGAAGACTATTAGCCTGCTTCTGACATTGTTAAGCCTTTTTCTATAGCATTTCTTCGTGCAATAGCTGCTCTTTTTCAACACTGTGGCATTTTGCATTTAATCTAATGGTGATTCTCACAGCATTTCTGTATTCTACTTACAATATGAGCTACTGCTCTTTCACCACAGGGTTCACATTTAAGATTAAACTGCTGTGATTTTTAACCGCTGCTCTGGTTGAAGGTCATTCTGTTTAGGAAATGGAGAGGGCAGTTGCCAAAAGGTGATCTCCTCTCATTTTAGCTGGCAGTTGGCTGTCAGGTTCAAATAGCAGCATTAAAAGTCTCTGTAACAGACTTGCTTGTAGTCTAGCTAAAAGCAAGAAATGGATAGGACGCTTTGCAACTGTTTCTTTGTGAATTTTAATCCAAGCTTTTCATGAAAATAAACTTTCCCAATATAGGGTATGCAGAGCAGGTCTGATTGCTAGTGTCAAATGCTGTGCATAACTTCACTTGATTATGTAAGTTGTGATGTGTTGGATCATTAAATCATAATAGTACAATCATAGTACTCAGTTAAGTTATCTTTTGCTTTTTTCCTCTCAAACTACAAATTCTCAATACCATTTTGGAGTAAATCTAATTGAGATTTCCTTTCATTCTTGGTAGTGCAATTGGGATTTAAAACAAACAAACCTGCACGCACAAAAAGAACACACCAGCATGTGTGTTTGTATTGTTTATGTTCACCAAGGCTTAGTTTACTTAGTTAGGAGATGAATAACCAAGTATTGTTTTTCTTAGTAGTTTTTATACAGCAGTTACAAATATACAAGAACACTTTTCTTTAAGGAGAAACACAGAAGTCAGGGCTCATCATCAGTGGCTAAAAGCTACAGCTGAAAATGTTATGAGGGAAACATTACTCAAAGGTCAGATCGCTTCTTGAAAGATAAAATGTCCAGATATTTGTTTTGTTCATTGCTTCTGCCTGCTTCTTTTTAACAGAATTCAGATCATAGTCTATGTTGCAGAATTTTGAAGTGTCTACCTTAAATTTATTTAAGAACACTTGCAAAGGGATGGAAAATGTGACAAACTCTACCTTCCTCCCCTTATTTTAGCAAATTGCCCTTAAAGAAATCTGTAATTTGTAGTGATGTTGATTTCACACATGGTGCAAAGCAGAATGGTGCTGAATGCTTCCACTTTGCAATCAGATAACTCCAAATGTCTTTTACATTATCTTTATTTCACGTGTTTTAAGGAAAGATGCAGAGCATTAAGCTGAGTTTATGGAGAAAGGGCCAACATATGGCCTTCTCTGTGTGATACCCGCTTAGAGCTGTGAAGTAGAAATGTGGCTTTAACTGATATTCTTGCACGTATGTGGGGAGCACAGTGGGTAATATAATTGGAAGGATCAGAAGTCATCAAGAGGCCTCTCTTGAGGGCAGTAAATATGGGAGATGCTGAGCTTCCCTTTGAGAAGCTGAGAAGGAGCTGCAAGAGTGGGTAGAAATTTCTATCCCCTGACTAGCATCTGAGATTAAACAAAGGGTAACTGGAAGCTTGGGTCTATTATTAGTTCTAGCTACAAAAGGATATATGCTCTATTCCAAGGTCTGTGCAAAGGAAAGCCTACAGTACCCAGTTTAGAGGGCAGTTGGCTTTTGGTTTGCACACAAACTGCTGTTTTGCTGCTCAGTAAGTTAGAAGGAAGCATCAAACTAGCAGCGGAAATCTACAGTCTACAATTTCTTAAGGTTTTCTCATCAGTTTCTAGAAAACTGGAGTAGTTGCTTTTTACTCCGTGAAGACTTAAAAATCATCACTATGAAGGCAATTTGCTGGTGTGATTAATAAGCCCATGTAACCATGAAGCATTTAAAGACAGTCTTTAGTGAATATGAACAACTGCTAAATTGCTTTTGCCTGTTGGAATCTTGAAGAATGTGATATCCCATGCTCAGGGTGTTCAGCTGTTTATGAAATGAAAACTTTGGGCTACCACAGGAGAATGATTTATCATTTCATTTTGTGCAGTGTTTAGGTGTTTTGATTATCTAGTGGTGAAGTGTGGCAAAGCCTTTCATAGCAGTTGTTGCTCTGTAGTGGGGCAAAGGCTGAGCTGTTCTGGGAGCCAGGTGCCTCCTTCGGCCATTTCCTGCAGAACTCTGGTTAGGCTTTCCTGAATCCACAAGAGATATGGTGTGTATCTCCTGGCTTTCTGTTTTCTTTCTCTCCTGTCTCTATGTCCAAACTTTCAAAAAGTCAAGGCTGATTGCAGAGTAGTTGATATCCACATGAACACTTCCTGAAGTGCCTTGTGTTCATTTGATCTAAGGAAAAACAAATTAATCAAGAAATGTGGCTTCTAAACCATATTTTTCTTAGGGAATAGACAAACAAAGAAAAAACGCTGAAGTGCTTAAGATGCTTTGTTTTCTTGTTGGTTTTTTTTTTTTTTGCCTTTGCTGGAAAGCTGCTGATGTTAATTTAGTGATATTCCTTCTGTGTGATGAATGTTTCATGGACAAATACAGAATAAAATGACCTTGATTTACCTGGGTACTAATAAAAGAAGCTATATGAATGCAAGACATTTATATTCCACAGAAAACTGTGGCACCACTTACACAACTTATTTACTGAATGTGGATGTTTGGAAACTGCCTCTGGGGGTTTGCGGGGGAAAAAAAGGAAACAATTCCTGACAAGCACTTAAAGTAACATTTTGATAAGTATAAATTTAATTAAAAAAAATCACTAAGTCTCCTCTGAAATAGGACTTCATCTTTGATTTTTTTTTTAAGCCTGATAAAATCAAAGGGATTTCTTGATTTAAAAAAAAAAAAAAAAATCAAACCTGATCTTGTTAATCATTTCCCTCAATTTTTTAAACCAAAGGTCTTCTGTGTGATACCAAGACTTTGATAAAGCCACCAAAACATCATTATTATATTTTGATTTGAGATGCTCCTTATGACAATTCACTGTTAGTGTAGTGTGCTTACTTCAGTGATCAGTGCAGTATTAACCTTCATTGGCTTTTGCTGTCATGCAAACTAAATAACCCATAATAACTGGGGGGGATCTGTCTGTATTGTTTTATATTGCTTGAATAGTTAGCTGGAGAAGGAGGCTTAGAAGTGCTGTTTCCCATGGCAGCACGCAGCTGGAGGAGCTCCAAAGGTGACTCGAAGGGCCTGGAGCAGAGGGACCTCCGAGCAGCTGTGTGTGCTGTGCCTCAGTTGGGCCCTGGCAGCCATCTTAGGGAGCAGCCAGCTCTGGCAACCTGCCTTCACAAAATGGAGGTGGGCACCTGTGGGTGTATGGAGATTACAGCAGTGAGTTTTGGAGGCTTTGTGATTAACAGGGGTGTGGGAGGTTCATTTTGTGGTAACTTATTTCTCAGCTTCTACGTTGTTGTTGTTTTTTGCTTTTTTCTTTTTATACTCAGGGTGCCCCCAGTGTGAGGTGCTGGGGTCCCCAGGCTGAGGCGTAGCTGCCCCATGGGCCTGTCTCCTGGCCTGGTTGCTCAGACTGGCAGGCATCCCCTCTCTGCTTAAGTAGCAGTTTTATGTTAGAATTTCTCTTATCACACCCAAGTCCTCTTAATAACTGCTCCTGTCACCATCTTCTCTTTCCTTTCTGTATGCTTTGTGCAGCAGACAAAGTAACTTTTGCTGTGGGGTGAAATTTGAGGTTTTCTTATGTATCATTATTTATATCTCAAAAACAAGTAATATAACAATACTTTTCTCTGCATTCTGTATTTCTTCTGGATCTGAAATGAAACTCCATATGTTAGTTTTATTGCAATTGTGTACAAGTGAAACAACACAAATCAAGGCCAGAGAATATTCTCAGAGCTGCGTGTGTATATCTACGCTAAACTTTGTAACAAAAGATGACATTGTTTGCAATCTTGGTTGTGTTCTTTGCAGTCTTGGCTTTAATGTGATGTTTGTGTTTGGTCTGACCAGAGAGGACTCCTGTCTGTTGGCTACATTGGCGGTAGGAGGCTAGAACCAGCCTGATTTAACTCATCTACCCTGAGCCTGGAAAATGGTGCAAAAAATGTTCAGTGCACACTGAGTAGCATGTGGGGCTGCATGAGGCCCTGGGGAATGCGCTGGAGATGCACACAAGTCCTTCAGTCTTGTGCTCTTGGGGACTGCTGAGTCCTGTGAGACTTGCAAATGTGGTGATACTTGAATCTCTTAACAGAAGGGAAAAGAAAGAAGGGGGGAAAACCAACTGCATTTGTTGTCAACTTATTGTCTATTGCTTGGTGATTATGTGTATAATTCTGTGATGTAAGACTAAATTTCCAACAATAGTTGTTTTTATGACCTTGCCAGAAAGTATTTGTCCCACTTTAAATTCTGGCTATCAGTTATACATTGTAATAGTTTTGTAGAGAGCTGTGTTATTTTTGTAAACCATTGGTAAACTGCCTGAGTTCATTATGCTAAGAACCTAAGCAGGTGTTTTATCCTGTTTAAATGGCTATTGAAACTACTTCTCTACATCCTAATATTTACGTACATGTTGCAGGCAATTGTTGCAAATTCTGAGACGTATTTTTTCCTAAAAGTGCAATCAAGAAACTAAGTCAGAAAAAAAAACTTGACACTATAATAAATCAGAGCAACAACAAAATTGTAAAAATCATTCGTAATGACATATTCTGTTGCTGTACTTGCTTGCTAGATTAGATTTCTGCTAAAGGTAATTGAAGAAAAAATTGTTCTGGTTAGAGGGATAAAATACATTAAAATTAAATGAGCTTCTTGAACTCTGCTTAGGCTTTAAGATGTCATATCAAGGAAAGAAAACACATTAAACAAGCTTAATAGTTACAGTGTGGGGTTGACCATGAGGTATCATACACACTAGCCTTTATGTTGTGCTGACATGAGTTCTCGGGTAATGACCATGTGTAAGGGAACTGTTGAGTCACGGCCTGAACCACTGACTGAGCACTGGAGGCGAGGACTGAGTCAGCCACGGGAACACAGGTCAAGTATTCCAATAGTATTAGTATATTCCAATATTAGTACATTCCAATAATTAGTATACCATTTGCTGAAGAATCGCAAGATGAGTTTGTGTTTATGTGGGGAGGCAGGCAGTGGACTTTTCAGGTCCTGCCACAGGGCTATGTGCATTGCCATCATATTGCGGTAAACTAGTGGCGTGTGACCTGGCTAATTGGAGAAAACCTGGTAATGTTAACTTATATAATTATATTGGTGATCTCCTGTTGACATCTGACTCACTGGAGGCAGTAGGACAGGTGGCAGATAAATCAACTACCTATCTGTAAGAAAGAGGATGGCTATAAATCCTCAGAAGGTGCAAGGTCTGGTTCAGTCCGTAAAACTCTTGGGAGTAGTTTGGTCAGGAAAGACCGAAGTGCTACCCAGCGCTGTAATATATAGGGACTGGAAATGCCTGAACCTTATAACACCTTAAGCAGCTGCAGGAGTTTTTAGGTATATTGGGATACTGGTGTTCCTTTTATACCTCATTTAGCATGGCTGCTGAGGCTATTGTACAGACTCACGAAAAAGGGGTGGCTATGGGACTGGGGAAGAACAGGACATGGGACGGGACGCTTTTCAACAGGCAAAACTGTCAGTTAAACAAGCCCAGGCATTGGGTATATTTGATCCTAGCCTCACAGCCAAATTGAATGTTCATGTCACTCAGAGTGGCTTTGTCTGGGGTCTGTGGCAATGCCAGAGTTCTGTTCAGACCCCCGTTGGATTCTGGTCTCAGGTTTGGTATGGAGCAGAAGAAAGATATAGTATGATTGAAAAAGAGTTATTGGCTGCCGACTCCGCATTACAGGTGGCAGAGCCAATAACTCAAACGGCTGAAATTGTAGTTAAGACCACCCTGCTGATTCGGGGGTGGTGAAAGATCTGACTCAAATTCCAAAGACGGGGTAGGCAGGTGCAAACAGTGGCAGGATGGGTCGGCTATCTTAGCCAGAGGAGTAGTCTGTCTTCATCACCATTAAAAGAAGAACTTCAGAAAATCCTAGGCCCAGTGACTTGTCACAGTGATGCACCAAAAGAAACATTGGTTGCTCCACTGGAGAAGAGTCCTGTTCAGGAGGGGAAATATCCTATTCCTGAAAATGCCTGGTACACAGATGGGTCCAGCAAGGGCAACCCGAGCAAATGGAGAGCAATAGCATACTATCCCTTCACCGAGACAATCTGGTTTGACAAGGAGGATGGTCAGAGCAGCCAATGGACAGAACTGTGAGCTGTGTGGATGGTTATAACCAAGGGAGCCAGTGATGGTATCCTGAATATCTGCACAGATAGTTGGGCTGTGTACCGGGGGCACGCTCTTTGTATTGCACAGTGGGCCACCCAGGAAAGGACTGTCCACACCCAACCAATCTGGGGCAAAGATCTGTGGTTAGACATAAGGAATACAGTTAAACACAGGACTGTATGTGTCCTACCATGTTTCTGATCACCAGCCCCTACAGTCGCCGGAAAATGACGAAGCGGGCACGCTGGCCTGAGTTCAATGGATTGAGAATTCACCATCTGAGAACATCGCGTGTTGGTTATGTTAGAAGCTACGGCATGCTGGACAAAAGACAATGTGGGCAGCTGCTAAAGCATGGCAACTGTCCATACAGCGACCTGACATCACCCAGGCATGCTGAGACTGCGACGCTTGCTCAAAGGTGAGACTGAGATCACTGATTGAAACAACAGCCCATCTTGCTAGAAGATAGAGTCCTCTCCAGCGATGGCAGGTTGATTACACTGGGCCCCTCCCTTGATCTGAGGGGGCGAGATATGCCCTGACCTGCATCAGTATTGCAAGTGGGCTGATGCAGGCGTATCCAGTACCAAAAGCAAACTAGGCATATACCATCAAGACACTTACTAAGCTGATGTCTGCCTACGGGACACCTCAAGTCATTGGGAGTGACCAAGGGACTCATTTAACAGGTGCAGTGATACAATGCTGGGCAGAAGGAAAGAACATTGAGTGGTGATTGCACCTGCCATATAATCCGATGGGGGCAGGCCTCATTGAAAGTTATAATGGTGTTTTTAAGGCTGCCCTGAAGACAGACTCCCAGTCCCTGCAGGGATGGATGACAAGACTCTATGAAGCCCTGCGAGAATAGAATGAAAGACATAGAGATGGCAGACCCAGTGCCCTGAAAATGCTACAGACAACGTGGGCCTCCCCGCTTAGTATCCAAATTACAGGCACTGATAATCAGCTAAGACCCCAAATTGGCAGTGAAAATAGTCTTCTGCTCCCTGCCCCTGAGAATTTAGAACTGGGTACCCATAGAATAAAATGGCCTTGAACGGTGCAGGGTAGGACCAAAGTGGTGAGGCCTACTTGCACCTTGGGGGAGTTTATTGGAGCTGGGAGGCTTGGTAGTCCCTCTGGTAATTGGTACATGGCCTACTGATATTGTGGTCAACACTTCAATCTTCATTGCTAAAGGGACCCCCATCATGGTCCCTATGGCAGATCAAGACACCTCCTTTGGGGCCTGACATAGTTATGCAGCTGCAGGTATCTGGCCAAAGGGTGTGGTGCAGGTGGCCGGGGCATGCCCCAGTACAAGCTGAAGTGTTGACCCAGGATAGAAATAAGGCCTGTATCATGCCCTGGAGGGCAGACCTTCCCCTCCTGGTACCACTGAAACATCTGTTTTGTCCTGTAAGTCTTTGAGCCTCTAGGATCACCAGAAGGGACAAAATGCCATCAGAGTTCCAGTGTTGCTGTGCGATCATGTGCGACACCCTGTGATGATCTACATGGAACTGTTGGAGCATAGGATGGACCTGCTCCACATGACTACATGCCTCCAGTGACATCATCAAGCACTGGCCTATGAAAGAGCATGAACCTCTACCATGCACCAATCATCACTCGTCTTAAATTGTGTCAACCTGCATCACGACAGGCAATTGTGTAAAAGTCATGATGTGTTGGATCTCTGTTTTAGGGAAGGCTCATCCTCTAGCTAATTTGATCATTGGTTCATGTTGTGAAGGGGTGAGGTGTATGGCAACTCTTGAGTCATGGCCTGAACCACTGATTGATCCCCTGAGGGGAGGACTGAGTCAGCTGTGGGAGCACAGGTGAAGGCAATTCAGCTGTGTGACAGGAGAGGGTGGAGCCTGGCTGCACTTCTCCTAGACCCCATTTAAGGGCTGACTGCCACTGGGGAAGAATCTCTTTCTGGAGACCCTCCCTTTGGAGTTTTCTACTGTGAGCCTAGGACGTGGGTCAACGTTTCATTTATTTTTGTCCCTTTCCACCATGATACTCTAACTATAAACTTGTGAAATACCATCCTAACCACTCCACTCTTCTAACTGTTCATCTGTTTATTGTATACCATGACATTTGGGCAAAATGTCCATATATTTACCACCCTACCCCCAAATTTTGCCCCTTTTCTTCATGTTCTCTTGCACAAGCGGTGTGTTGGCTATCTAGCTGGAGAACAAGCTGGTACAATTCACAGGGCACAGAGAAAAGCATTGTGCAGCTCAGTGAGCATGCTCCTGCTGCTTCAAGGGAGGGACGGTCTTGGTGTTCTGGCTCCTGGGATGTTAGGCTTTTTGGGGGTGGTTCTGAGACCAGAACTTCAAATTGATGTGAAGGAATTTTACTGAAGTGCTTTTCTTTTGGAGAAAAGCATTTTTGTGCTTCTTCCAAACACTAAATAATGAATTGAAAGAAATAATTCTTTGGAAAACAAGTAGGAGATGACTAAAATCAGTCATCTTCAAAGGATTGTACTTGACAAAGATGAAATGTACAAAACTTTCTCTACTTGTTCCGAAACAGTGCACCTTTAAAAATGTTTAATTCCTCATGTCTGAATTTGGAAGTAGCATATACTTTTTGAGAGCTCTTTGTTTTGCTACATAATTTCGCCTTATCTCCCAGTCTCCCCTCTTTTTTTTTAGCTTTCTTTTCTGTTCTGTCCTCCTTTTCTCCCGAGAAAGAGTCATTCAAAACAACAAAAATACCACAAACAAGAAAATGTTCTTTCTTCAAAAACACAGTAACAAAGAAACCCCCAATTTTGCTGATTTTAGATGGCTGTTCCCTCCTGAAGTGGTTTAGGGAAGGTAGCAATAACTCCTTAAAAGCATCTTTACACATCTGTAGAAAATGTGATTATTTTTATTTTATTGCTTACTAAGTCTAAGTCAATGCATCTGAAGCTTACATTCATGATAGCAAAACTTATAAAGAGCTTTCATATGCAAAAAAGGAAAAAAAAAAGAAAAAAAAACAACCCACAACCATTTGACTGAAGGTTTGAAATGTATTATGCTGATCTTGTATTCAAAGACCAGCTTCTCTGGGTTTGAGTTCTAATCTGGGATTATCTGAGGGTTTTTTTGTTTCTTGGGCATGCTTCCCCCCGTCATTTTCTGGAATCTTGTGATATTAGTACTCTGCTATGCTATCATAGGGTCCTTCCTTTGAACTCTGTATGTGAGATAAATAAAGGAGCTGCCTTTGCTTTGTGAATCAGCCTCCTAGTAGGTCTTCTCTGGAATTATTCTCAGAATTCAGAAAGCCAACAGACAGATCTTCATCAGCAGTTTAGCACTGGCTGCACACTGCAGTGTGAAGCTTTGGAATTACGTAGATCTTTCTTTTCTGCTATTATGCATCCTGAAGGCGGATTTGTTATCTCATTGTCAGGGGATTTGGTAGGGAAGGTGAAGTACTTATGAGAAGTAGAGCCACAAAATATTTTTGACTGAATGCCAGGTTTTGTCAGCTCCTTGGAGTTCCAAGTTGCTCTCCTTTTCTGTTGCTGATGTTGGGACGTAACCTGTATGAAAGTTTTAAACAGCTGATAGATCATTACAGAGGAAAAAAATGCTGTCCAGTTTCCCAGTTCCTGGACTTGTCTCCAGTAACTGACTCATGCCAAAGTATTTAGGTTTTCTTTGACACATTTTGCTGATGATGCTGGAGTACTTACCTGGCTATTGGTTACATCAGGCAGCTCCTGCAACCTGGGCTTTAACTTTAGCCCCCTTGACTTTAGTGTAGTCTCTTTACTTTTACTCTTTACTTGACTTTAGTGTTAGTGCTCTTCTATTGGATTAAATGATGGTCATTTCCTTCCTATGAAACCCGCTTCTACCAGCGTGGCCATGAGAGTGATCTATTAAGTATAAACCTGTACTTTGATTGCATTTGTTTTAATTAGCAAATAGACACCATGACATAGGAGTCATTAAGCGGGGAATTCTTGCAGGACAATAAGGAAACTAGTGGTGATCAAGCCTTAGGTGTCCAAAACAGTGTCAGTTCAGACCCCTGCTGTCTCCTCATGCCTCTTCTAGCAGTGACACACGTAGGAGTTTGAGGGACTAGTCTCTTGCAAGACCGTGGGTTCTGCTTTCTATTACCAAGTCAGAGCACATACCGACTCTGCAATGTTGGGACAAAAATGCTTACAAAGGAGGCCACAAACTTTCCTGCTACCAGGTGAAGGTAGATGCTTATAGTGGGTGTTGAACATAGCTACTGACTCGTACGTTGTGTCAGCATGTGTGATAGCATCAAATAGCCAACATGGGGGAAAAGTCATTGATTCTGCAATAAAAGTAATTCAGAAAGTTAAGGCCAGATACCTTCTTGCCACTGCCAAAAACAGCAGCTACCAAATGGAAATGAAGAAAGATGTGTCCCATAAGCTCTTTCCTTTACAAGTTAAGGCTATATTTTAAATTGAAGGCAACAGGGATCAGATGCCTATTTAGAACTGTTTGTGCCTTTTAACCATAGGTAGTTTTTTTTTTTTTTTTTTGTGCTAAATGAGAAAGATGTAATTACAAGAGCTTATGAAGCTATTTCTCTCGATGGTATATTTGGATATATGCAAATAAGGGGTAGCCTTCAGCGTTGTAGTATCTCAGAATCCTTTTCATAAACAACCCTGAAATTATTCTGCAAAGCAATATCTACCTTGCTGACAAATAGAGAACAAATTGTGCTGTGTGAGATTCAATTTTTTAATAGACAAAAAAAAGTGCACAGCTATGCAGATGTTTCAGCCATTTGGATTGCTGTAATCAAATATGGTGAAGAAGCTCTAAGTGCATTTCAAGTTTATAGCATGCCAGTTCAGCTGGCTTGACTATTTTATTCTGTAGCAAGTCTGTTGGAAAATGCATTCAATAGAGCAAAATGGTGCTGCTGCTAATATTAATAATAACGCTTAGCAATTCAGTTGTGTTTTTTATTTTCACAGTGCTGTACAGATGCTAATTAATTAGGCTGACAAACTGAATGCCAAATAGAGAAAAAGGCTTGTGTCACTACTTGCAGAACAAGTTATCTTGATTATTGCTCTTTTAATATTTTTCTTGGGAAAGAGCACAAAGTCTAAAAGAACAACTCAAGTGTACAGAGCACTGCAGGGGGGCAACTGACACCCCAAAAAGTGGGAATGCCAATCCCGAAGCTGTGGCAAGCTCTTGTGACTGTGTTTTATACAAAAGGTGTCAATAATCCGGGGCGGGGCTTTTAGTGATGGAAACAGAATGAATTTTTTACCATGGTGTGAAATTCAGTTTTTTTTTTCTAATTACTTATAAATGCTTGAAGGAACGCAGAAGCCAAACCCCTACCCTTCTTCAGAAGTTATTCCACAAAGTAGTAGTTTGAAGCCTGAAAGGTGTCCGTGTAGCTGGAAACTGCTTTGAGATTAGATGAGCTGCTGAAAACTATTTTGGGGAGTTTAGTTTTTACTGGATATGATCACAGTGTTTCATAGAAAATTAAACTTGAGTTACAGTAAAAGCCATAGATTTTACACTGGTAGCATTAATCTTATACCAGGCAGCACAGAGATACCATCCACCAGCGGGTCACGTGTTACCCTGGTTCGGGATCTTTTCCCATGTGAGCAGTCACCCTATGTGCTGCTCCAGCTTCTCTGATGCTTGCCTGTCACAGCCCTTCCTCTGGGATAACCCATATGCCTCTCAGGTGGTGTTAGTCTTTTTTTGGGAGCCAGGAGATGGGAGAGTTAGTCTGTCTTGATGTTTGTCTTATGGGTTGTTGCTCTTTTCTTTACAGCTTTTTTTTTTTAATTATATGGCAATTGTAGTTGTATGAAACTGCAATCTTGTAGAATGGGATCTGCCAAGGAAGAGGACACCTCAGGCATTTCTTGGGTTAGTTTGAAGTGGTAAATGTAACTGACCAGCATCTCCAGTAGCTGTTTCGCTATTTTTGTTATTCACTAATTATTTGTCTGAGAAACAGTAGAGAATTTGTACAAGTCAGCTATGAGTTGTCAGGGAGAAATACAAATCTGGTCCAGCATCAAATGTACATCTGCAAGGGCTGAAGCATTCCCTAGAGCTCAAACTGCAGTTCTGTGAGCTTTACTCAATGTAGTCATCTTCTGAAGCAAACGGGCTTCTAATTTATCAATAACTAGCATCATTGACAAGCTAACCTCATGGGGGGGGAGAGAGGGTAGGGGTAGGAGATGGTATTCAAAGATGCTCTGCTGATCGTCTGCTCGTATAAAAGAGCATTCCGAGGTGGCTTTATAAGCAGTTTTTCCAGTCTTATATGCTTTATCACACATTCAATAGTTAGATTCTGGGAAAGCACCATGTTTAAATAGATAAACTTATATTTGAAAGGGACTGTACAAATTATTGTAGCAAATATGGAAATAGAAGTAAAGGTGAAATATTAGTCCTTTTTTCTCTTCTTCTAGAATAAATGGAGGCTTTGTTAACTGTTTTGTAAAGGAAACGGGGTTTTATTCTGAAAATGCTGCTGCAGTTGATTGGTGTTTCCAGAAGACAAATAGGCTGCTATTTTGGAATCAACAGTTGAGGAATTGTCTTTGCCTGGACTGCGTTTTTTCAATTGCTCGTATAATTATGATGATGAAACAGAAGCTAATTGTTGGTCTGACCACCAGGCCTTTGTTAAACAATTAATCTTTGGTTTGATGACAGCAGTGTGTCTAGCATCCTATTTCCAAATTGCCTCTCGAAATTGTCTTGTTTTTCTCTATAATACCAAGAAATCACTGTTATTATATTTGTCGGCAGTTTGCATGTGAGCGGTTCCTTTCCTGCATTGAAATACAAATTTCAAGGTGTTTCCATAGCTGTGTTGACAATAATGGTATGATAATTTCTTATCCAGTGCTTTTTAAAAAGCATATATATTGATACACTGATTTTTTTTCCCGCCAGACTTGTTTTCAAAAGGAAATACAGTAGTAAAATTAATTGAGTTACTAGCGAACGAACTATCCGACCATTTTATTTCATGTTGTGGTTGGTACGTTGTTTTGAAGCATGTTGTGGTTTCTGTACTGGTATCAGTTGCTTGCACGCAATTGTTGCTGGAGTGTTTTGGAACTGACAGCCTGCCAGGAATTTGCGTGCGTTCTGATTTTCCTGGTGACGGATGGATATGTGGAGCAGTGTCCACTGCAGCCTCGACAATGGCTCACTTAGCACATCACTCACCCGATGCCATGCAAAAAGCAGAAAGCGATGCTTGCAGTCAGTGAATCCAATGCAAGAGTCAGTGGACTCTTGTTCGAGTAAAATATTGAGAAACCTATATATGAAATATTAGAAAAAACATGGGATTTTTGTGTGTGTGTGTTAATACTGTTTAATTTCCACCATTTTTTTGAAAACAGTGTTTGTAGTTCTTAAAGCTGTAGTGATGGGCACTGCAGCCTGTTGCTGGTCCCTGGAAGCAGTGGGATTAGAGAGTTTGCCAGTACTCTTACGTTGCTCACTGCACTCTGCTGTCAGTCTCTTCTGTAGCAGAAAGTGAAAGCACAGTCAAGCTAATTGAAAAGTTATAAAAGGTATTACAGAACTCTCCTACTCTGTGGAGGGATGGGTGGTTGAGTACTATTGAATTCAGAATACGTTTCATCTGGGAGCAGCACTTAACAGCAAGTGATTATTCTTTCCAAGATGTGCATCAGAATGGATTGTGCTTCCCAAGAACAAAGGCTCAAATGAGATCTCCAAAAACAATACAGACCAGAATGGGTATCTTACTTTGCCAGTGAAGATGAGGATACTGTGTCTACATTAATACTGCTGGACCAACTGGGTGAAGCTGTTCATTTGCCATTAGGATTGTTAGATGCTGACTCTATTAATGCTCTCTGGCAATAGCTCTACACCAGTGCTCAGATACCAGAACTGTTTATTTACACACTCATAATGGACAGCCCTAAGGCACCTTTGCACTCCTGGGAACCTCACTGGTATTTGTGCTGAGATCCCTTATTGAGCATTAAAATTACTCAATTTTTTACTCTACAGCACGGAGTGCAAAAGTCTGCATGTAAATAAGAGTCAGTCAGCTATGTTTGTTTATTTAATGGAAAAGGGCTGATCTGGCTTTGACAAATGGCATGGTGTCTGTATATTCATGTTGAATCTCCTACAGTGTTTTGGGTTTTTTCCTGTATCATTCTGAAATCAGATCAGTGTGTATTGCAGCATTTTATATCCTGTTGTTAAAAGTGCATCCCTTGGTGTATATATGTTACTTATGTATGTATGCCAAACTATAGATCTTATCTGTCCTGCAGGTACACATGCAGACTTTGCTTTGAATGTTCTCTGTTGCAGCTCAAGATATAAAGGGTTACCTTTGAGTCTTCTCCACACATTCACTCTCTTTCCTCTCCTGCAACCTCCCTGCTTCTCTCTGCCCAACTTGGGTTCTCCTATTTTAGCTGAATGAAACGTATGTTCCATATCCAGCATTCCAAACTCTAATACTTGGAAACCCATTTTGCATTGAGGTTACATTAGAAAAACAGACTTTTGTATGATTCAGTTCTGTTCTTGCTTTTTTAGGACATATCTGGTACATCTGCACTGAAGATGTACAGTGGGATAAGCAAAAAAAAAAACAAAAAACGTCACTCATACAATATAAATGACTTTTATGTCTGAAGAATTATCTAGTGTTGTAGGATAAGCAGTAGTAATTCCCTAGCACATCTTTCAAGTGACATGGGAAGCGTCAGTTGAAGTCTGTTCTGTGAAGTGCAGGAGCTGTTAATGTAGATAAAAGCTGAATTAGTGGACATACCAGTGCAGTCACATCAAACTAAAGCAACAGATATACTAGCTTATAATTGTAAGCATTGTTTTGTGGTATATTCTCCCTGGTGCAGGCAAAAATAAGCATATCTTCCAGTCCCATTTCAGTCATCTTTTTGAATGCTACATTTTTATTCTGTTTCCCCACTGTACAAACCAGGTGTTTCTTTTTTGCTGCAAAACAACAATACATCATTTAAGTGAAGTCCATTTTCTGAAGCTCAGTGAGTTGAGGCGTTCTCCATTTCCCTGTCTGTATCCAATCAGCTAGTGGAGGCACTAGCGTGTGTCATAAATTTTGCTTGTAATGTGGACCAGCTGAAACATATACCAGTTCAGAGACCACATCTTCTCAGCATCCCACTAGGCGGGAAAGGAAATGAAATGTTTGTGTTCAGCTGAAGCAGGAGGGCAGAGCAGGAGTGGAAGGAATTCTTAGCAGAAAAGACGACCTCTCTTGAGAGAAAACTTGAAAGAAAAAAGTATGTATTAACCCCCAGAACACTGTCTGTACTTTTCTCCAAGAACTCTTTCTCAAGCAGTCTCAGTCCAGCATGCCCTTTAAGTGGAGTGATTAATCAAGGCCTTCCCTTCTATTTTCCCAAGCAGTGAATTTATCTTTTACTTTATAGTGGTCTGCTATGAACATGTTTTATAACCTATGTGTAAATTGTGTTGAGAATGAAAGCCGTTTATAATTAAGGAGGGCTGTGATGAGTAAGAAAATTTACTCTTCTGTCCACAGAGGTGGCTTTTGTGACTGTTCCACTGCAGTATTTCCCATGCTGTCTGACATTCACGTTCTGGTGCTGTGTCCAAGAGTGATGGAGGGGCAGAAGAGACTTTTCCTTTTGCACATCATACGCATTGTCACATAAATGTGGCCTCAGTAATCAAGAAGCATGGGAACAAATGTCCTACCTCGGTTGTCCAACCTCTGGAACAACTTTCCTTGCTTCTGAAGTAAGGCATTGTTGGGAAAAGTTGGATGTTATATTCCTCTTCTCTACAGGCATTCTGCGGAGCTTCTACCATTACTTGTCATTTTCACTGAATGTTCTCCAGCCATAGCCATGCTGTTTGAGCTTGCTGGACTTGATTTCCAAAGTCAAGAATTTGTCACGTGAGGCAAAAGGGATTGGTTGCAAATTTGGAGGATGCCAGTTTTAGCTCAGAGTGTGGACTATGCTGTCGTGCAGTGACATCAGGCTCCTGTATTATCCCTAGTCTTTATCCTGACTGCAATCTCAGAGAGGCAGAGGTCATGGCAATGAAACATATCAGATGAGTTTTTCTTCTTACTGTTGGAGATTACATGTCCTCCAAAACTGTCCTCTAGTCTGTACCACAGAGGGATGAGCAGTTTGAACCATGAAGTATCTGAGTAAACAGAGACACTACAGTGTGCCTTGAAGTTGTGTAGAGTGAATGTGCTTGAGTTGCGTGTGTATTCATTTCAGGGTGTTTCCATGATGACTGAACTTCATACAGAAAAAAGTATGTAATAATAGATGCTCTCAGGTAGTATGTGACAAGAAGAGGGGAAAGTGGAGAAAGTTTTAACTGTGCTTTGTCACTCTGGGTTACTTGCTTTTGTCTGTTTGCTTCAGGGTTTTTTCTTAACTTTGCATCAAGGGTGTGTATTGACTTAGCTGAATTGTTGAAGGTAGTTGCAAATGATGCATGAAATGAAAAATCCTTCTTCAGCCTTTGCACAGAGTGCCGACAGACAATTCTTTGCAATCACTGCTGAGCTGCACTGTGCTATCAGGGATACCGAGATACCCACAGAAATTGTTGAACTTAATGGTAATGGAAGTTCATGTTTGTGACATTTCTCTTATTTATTTTACCTGCCAGTTTCTGCAGACATGCAACCCATTGCCAGGGCACTTGCCATGTCTGAAAGCAGTTGCACTATATTCCTACTGTGGTAATAACTGGTGAGGGGCACCATTAAGTACTAAACCAAAGAAAATAGACTGTCCCCTGGTGTACTTCTAAGAAGTAATTCCTTTGGCTTCTTTCAGATTTCAGTGGATGCATGTGTGCCTTTAAATATTTGTTAAGAACATTTGTGGATCTGAATACAGGAGAAAGAGACATGTGCAAGCAGAAAAAGCAAGTAGAGGGGAATGGGATGATGAGAAAAGAACACAGATTGGATGGTAGGTGCCATTTCTCAGGATAAACACCAAAGAATCATAGAATGGCCTGGGTTGAAAAGGACCTTAAAAATACTCTAGTAAATAAATAATTAAAGAAAATATAGTGTACACAAGTTGTAGTACGTAAGAAACGGCCCTGAATAGCATGTGTCAGGATTGAGGCCTCTGGTGGTTGAAATTGCTCTGGTTTAGAACAGGGGTAAGCAATTTGCATTCTCTGTCTCCCCACCCTAACTCAGCAGATCTGAGACAGCACTGGGAATGGAGAAAGCCAGGGATCCATGCTCCAGTGGCTTTCAGAGCATGCTGCAGATTCCAGAAAGTGAGCCTGCACATTTAATGATGTATGAGTTCACTTAATAGCTTTCTCTGTTAAAAGAGTTTTATTTCTAAAAGTTGTTTCCTAATAGCTACAGTAAGAAAATGCTGCTACGTTAATTGAGCAGCGTGCATGTACAACAACTGACTCCAGAATTGTAAGTTTATCTGCAACTTGCATGTTTTTTGTTGTGAGTGATGTTTAATTTATTTTAGCAGAGGTCCCTCAAAAGCCTCTCACCCCATACAACCTTTGCTGACACTATTTGAGCATCTGAAAAGCTGTATTCGAAGAGTAAGTGGAAATGTTAGGGCATGGAGTTTAATTGTGACAGTGCTGCACAGCTGCTAACAGCAGCCTGTTCTGAATTTATAGCCACAGCTAGGTTTTTGAGGGAAATGTAGTTGGAGGAAGGTGGTGTTTGTCCATTTCCTGGCTGGCTGACAAGATGTTTTCTTTATAGTATGAGGTGCTAATTACGTTTTTTCTCAGATTTCAGTAGAAATTAATAATATTTGGCAGTTGCCAACAGCTTTGCAAAAGTATGTTAATATCATCATGTAAACTTTGAACATGAGATTGTGCTTCAGAGCTGTATAGCTTAACAAGTGTGTTTTATGCTACGGACAAGGTGATCTGAATACAGAGGTCATTCTTAGAGTAAGCTGTTTTGGAAGCATAGAAATCACTAGAAAGCATAATAGCACTGAACTTGAGCAGCTCTGGTTCTTTGTGAAGATGGAGCACGAGAAAATTGGCCTATAGTGAAAACAAAGATTAAATCAGATTGAGCAGGAGTAAATGTGTGTAATTCCTTCCTGTTCCCACATGGTAGAATAGTTACAAGAGTAAGCCACTCAGAAGGGATGGCTTTCCCTTATTTTCAACAATACACAATCTGCATACCATCAATTCCAATCCCAAGACAATTAACATTTAGACTTTAATGGTGGAAAACTTTCACAAACAGAATAAAGGAAATATCTCTAATAGTGAACATCAATTTTAAAATGATTTAATAGATGATTGACATTCATCTGTAGATGTGTTGTAGATCATATTAGGAGGTGTTCTTAAATATGAGTGCCTGTGTAACCTTTGGAGATCGTCAACAAGGGATTATCAAGGGAGTTTTCAGTTTCTTCATTTCCTGTAACAGAACTAAAAATTGCACCTCACTAAGAGGAATGGATGAAGGCTGGAATGCAGTTTGAATATAACACAAAAGATGGACACGGTCTGCTTCTACAGGCCGTTGCATTAGGAACAGAATCACATTAGTGCAGGACAATCCTGTCATTCCCTTTGACAGTGACAGTCTCAATAGTGGTGTTTTAAAGCTAAATAACCTGTGGGCTACTGTTTAGAAGAAAGGATGATGAGGTATTGATTGTATTTTAGTTAGAGGAGATCGAAAGTGAGCAATCTATGTATGTCTGGTTACTGCTGTGGACAGATGAACTACTGGGAAGCCTGGAAACCTTAGTTTTGACTGGAGGATTTAATTCCACTGAAGTCTCAGTAATATTTGCAAATTTGTCACTGATATCAAAACTGGAGAGTAGGACAGAGGTTAATAGGAAACCATATCTTGAAATTATTAGGTCTGTTTAGAACGAGAGATTGCTCTGTTTTTATTTTTTAATTACTTTTTATTACTAAAAATTGAACTCTTACGATGATATCTCACTGAAGCCTTGTTAAACAAAACTTGTTCTCAATTTATTTACATAAAGTCTTGAAATAAGAGAGATTAAAAAAATACAACTGTTCTTGAATACAAATTTTGAGTAATATACTTTGCTAAGTTTTACATCTCCCATGCAAGTATAGCTGTAATCTTTCTTAGTACAACTGAAAGACGCTTCTCAGACACTTCTGAATCTCCTTAGTTCTCAGTCTCATTTTTACTTGAAATATTTCTTTAGAAGAAATAATGAGACTTGCTCTTTTTCTCCTGCTGTGTTATTACACCCATTTTAGAACTATTGTCATATTTGTGTTCAGTGATTGCTTCATGGCTCTGTTTCATCCTGAAAGTTGTAGTGTTTACATTTTCTCGGTACAGTCTGCTCTAGGACCTATGCATGATGATGACAGGATCATTTACAATGTTCACCTCCTTCCGAGCAGTCTCTGACTGATTTGCTTGTGCTTGCACGTGATGGTTGCCCTCCTGAGGATACGCAAAAGTGGAACAGCCCCAGGGACTCCTAAAGTACTAGCCAGGCAACGAGGATAACATCTTTTTCCTTCCCTCAGGAGCCACTAACCATGCTCAGATATAGAAGATGAACACATCTTTCTTATGACTGTAAGGAAAAGCAGATAATTCAGATCCCCAAAGAGATTTGCCATATAAAAAATATGTCCCTTTTCCCTACCCAAGCTAAAGCAAATTCACTTTTCTAGTCAATCTGATTTAGGTCAGCATGCCAAGCACTACAAGTGCTGCTGATCCCTTCAGAGCAACGGCTTCTTCAGAGATGAAGCAACATCCAATGTAAACGTACCCACTGGCACCACGTTGTCTGTTCCCCCGTGATTTCAGGGTATTCATCACCCATTGCTGTTTCAATAGCTGCTTTTCTTCTCACCACTGTAATATGTATACTTTTCTTTGTGCTTTCTCTTAGTATGTCTTTGATTTATCTGGATTAATGATCTTCACAAAGCCTTGAAAACATCTTATTGTGAGTAACTTGCTGCAAGTGATAGTTTCAAAAAGTTCAAACAAACCCCTTAGAGCAAGAGGTTGTCTTTGCACTAGCTTGGGAGAAGGAAATAGGTTTCCCTTCCTACATTAGCAGTTTCTCTGTGAGAAGAAATCCGAGACCTAAGTTTTGGGGTAATCTTACACAGAGATGTTGGAAACCATTGAAGAGTTTATGCCAGGTGCTTTCTGCGTGTTTTATTGTAAACACAAATAATGGAGCAAAGAAAGGGTAATGTAGCCCAATAGTTAAATCAAACCTGAAGGAGAGAAGTGTGAGGTGAATCTTACAGACACAGAAAAGTGTGAGGCAGAGTGCCAGCAGAATTAAGCCTTGTATTTTCAGATCAGCTTAACAGTGGAAATTTCCTCTTTTAAAACACTGAGCTGATGGGCCGCATTTTTGAGGATCACCAAAAAAGTACTGCCTACTTCTTTCGGATCTCCTTTTGCCCTTTGCTATCTTTGGAAGCTTACATTTTGCCATGAAACCTCGTTCATATGAATAGCTCTACAAACCTCATGGGAGGATGGGGGTGAATATTAAAATAATAGTGAAAAGTGCTAGGTTGAAATGCTGTAGAACACAAACTAGCCCCAGCATTCCTTCTGGGGTTTAAGTACACAAGGAGAGGAAACAACAGCTCGCATTCAAAAGCATCCTGTCCTTTTCCATATTGTGATAGTGGGAGGTAGAGCTCAATGGCTGCATTGTGGGACTGGAAGCAGATCATCTCTTAGTTTCCAGGCCTGCAGCTCCACGCTGTAAAAGAAACAAGCAGAGGTCTGAGGGGGTGAGATCCTGGAGAGGGCTCACCTACCTGTCCCTGGGCCGGGCAGCACTGTGCACCCGAGGAGCATTTCTCAGTTTAAAGCTTGATTCTATGATATTTAAGTGCAAAACTTTGGCTCTTCTAGATTCAGATCCTGCCAAAATGTAAATCTTGTCCAGCCTTTTGTTTTCCAGAGCGTAACTGCAATTTAATTTGGCATAATGAAAAAATAGTCCTTTGGGGTTTAAATATTTTCTTAATGAATGTCCCAGAGTAATACACCAATATTCTCCTTCTGCCATTGTATTTGTAGACTTGAAATATCTTGCCGTTTCTTTCTGCAAATAAATTAATATAATCCAATGGAAAAAATAGTTGATTCAATTATCTTATGATTTTAATTTTACACATGAGATTTTCCCCTTGTTCTGGTGGTTCTTATGGCCACTGCAGCAAAAGTATGATTCTTTTATGGCATAGAAATAAGGAGGAGACTACTGAGATTCTCTTATTTTTGAATCAATATTTTTTTTATTCTAAATGTCAAAGGTGCAGCAGAACCTCAGTCATTTCTTTCCATGACATGAGCAGTATTAATAAAACAAATAAAGGAGACCATACTGTAAAATGTGAATTTTTAAAAAAGAAAATCAAAAGGAAATGCTGAAACTCGCAGCCTGAAAATAAAAGGAAAGAATCTTGAATTTTTTATCAGAACTGTGTTTGGTCTGCAGTTTTGAATGCATTTGTTATGCCTTTTATACGCAAAGAACAATCATAAATCAGATGATTTTTATTATTTTTCCAGATTAAGGCAAGAAACAAACAAAAAAGAAGATATAAACAGCTCATTTTTTTTTCTTTATTACTGTGTAGTTGTTGACTTTGATGGAGTGACTTCAAAGACTTTACTTTTCTTTTCAAGCATGAGAGTAAAATCAGACTAAAATTCTCTGTATATAAAAGAGTGCCGGCTCAGAAATGTCTTCCATCTTGAACTTTATTTACTGTGTAAAAAGTCCTCAAATCTCTTTTTATAAACCCACTAATAAAATAGAATATGGTTAAATTTCAGTAAAGTGGTTGATGAGCAGATAATGTCTGACAGTTCG
>JAOWBP010003503.1:8621618-8635971 GCA_028571105.1 Tragopan temminckii
GCCTAAGCTGACAGAGGCTCCGACTGCAGATATGGAACAAAAACCACACTACTTGAAATAAAAATGACCAACATTTAAAAAATAGGAAAATGAAACCTGCTTCATATTAGTAGGAATGCTAATTATAAATAAATGTGAAACTTGTGAGAAGTTTACGACACAGATTATGCTGCCTGGAAGCCAGTTGTACAGGCGGTCATGCCTGGTACAGACACCCACTTGTCTGTGGAGCCCTTTTCCAAGAGGTTTCTTCTCACCTAGCCCCATCTTTTTGAACCTTGCTGTCTTTGGTAAGAAAGATGGGGAGGAGGAAGTAGTTAGGGTTAGTAAATGTTTTAAAAATATATTAGCCAACTCTGAAAACCTCCTGGGGACTTGGGTTGCGTTTTTTCGAGTCATGAATGTCACTTTGAGAAATCATACTTTATGTGTGAAGATTAATTTCTTTCCATCCTGCTGTGTCTGCTAGCATCAGTGTTAGAGAAAAGCAAAAGAAAGATAAAGAAACAACAGATGGGGGAGAGAGAATAGAAGAGTTGGATTTTTTTTGTTATGCTGTTGCTGTCTGAGGCCTTTTTTCTCACTTGAAGTGTGACAGAAATTTATCCCACTGTGCATGGCCCATAAATAGCAGGACCAGGCACAGTGCCATGCCACACCTCTGTCCCTGCTGTCCCAGGGCCTCACACATCTGCACTGTGGGCACCTGTATCTCCCTGACCACGCAGCACTCTTCTGCCCAAAGCAATGTGGGGGCCAGTGCAGGAGCAGCCTGCCAGCCTCTCACAGCCCAGAGCAATTGCTACTTTTTCTTTTGCTTCTTCTGGCCTCTTTTTCTCTTCTGCAAGTCAGTAAAGAAACACAAACATATTTTCTCCATTGCTGAAGCACTAACAGTGTAATGGGCGATACACTACAAGGGAGTTTTTTTTGTCCACATGTGTGCAAGCAAAAGAAGAATAAAAAGATGGAAACAAAGCAACCACAAGGAGGGGGTTAAAAATATTACTAGTTATTAGAAATTCTGTCCCTCTTTCTCATCGAAGAACAGTACTCTTAACGTGGATCTAAAACACAAGTGGATAAAAAAACAACCCAGGAAAAGCCACGATGCGTACTGATGTAGATTCTGCCCCCTTTCTATATTCAGGTTAATTTTAATTTTCACAATTAGACCTTTTTCCTAGTTCTTCTGTCTGTTGTTTTTACCAGCGCATTGAACTGCGCTAGTGCAATACTTACGAATAAAGACTATAAATTGAAATTAATCATCTCAATTTTATCAAGGTTACAGACTGAGAAAGGTTAAACAAGTAGGCTGTGGTGATAGATTGTACTTGCATAGGCAACATGACCCAGATGTGGGAGAAGACTCAGTGCTCTGAGTGTAACTAAGCTAGTAAAATAGCACTGGAACTTACTCTGCTCTTGCTCTAAATTTGTTTTACATGAAGTGTGGGGAGGTTCCAGATTTTGTCAAAGTAACTTCTCATCTATCAGAAGCCAAGTTTTTTGGTTTTTTTTTCAAAACTGAGGATTGTCAAAAATGGTGAGAAGTTACCTGCTGATCTTAAAAGTGTGTTGATAGTGATACAGATTGCAGGAGCTGAGTAGCCTTGGAATCCGTTCAGCAGGATGCCTGAGATTTTATAAATTCTTCTGGCTTCTCTCCTATCAGGCTGGCATCTGCGTTTATTTTAAACTGAAATCTTCCTAACAGGAAAAAGTACCAAGGGAAATATCAGGTAATTAAAGATAAAAAATGCACATCAGTTCATCTGCTTGGTATATCACTTTTATATTAGTGCTGTTACCGTAGTTAACTCATCCAAGCTCACAGAGCGGTTTGAGGAGGAGGTAACTTAGCGTAATACCAGACATTTCATAGCATAGGTGAAAGTGGTGCTAGCAGTGCAGAAGGAGTAGCCAAACAAGTTCTGCCCTTGTCTTCTCAGCCCCTCTTGGGAACGTTTTGGCTCCTGCCTTTCCTGTCAAAGCACAGGAAATGCCAGAGCTACACTTGCCTCCCATTTGAAGCCCTACTCCCCACAAAAAACATGCCAGAGATGTGATGCTGAGGGAATTCAAGTTCCATATTCCTAGTTTAAAACTGGCTATAAACATAGAATTAAAAATCCCCCTGCATTTGAGTTGTTTCCCTTGCATGCTAAACTCACACAGAGGTAGGAGGGAGGCAGGTTTATTTTGTCTACTTAACAATAAGGAACTGTGTTTCTCAGTGCAGCTGAGCCTCTATTGTCTAAGAACGTAATTCCTCAGAGGGACAAAAGCAGCCTGCCTAGTTGTGCCACAGTTGGGTACAATAAACCCCATGCCTATACTTTGTAAACCCCACTTCTCCAGCTTATGTACAAAGATGAAGCACACGCTGCTGGGAGCCATCACAGCCTAGGAGCTACTGTTTGGATAGGGGTCCATGTGAGAGAAAAGAGGACTCAGGGAGGATTTACACAGCTTGGTAAAGAGCTTAACAAGGTGATTTATAAGAGAAGAGAGCAGCTTAGAGAAAATTAAAAATGGGAATCAGAATAGAAAAGGTACAAAGATAGGAGCTAAAACCGTGTAAAAACCTGATAAGGAACTAAGGTCGAAAAAGTGCATAAATATAGCAAAGGAAGTACAAAAGGCAGGGAACAAGAAGCATGTTAGCAGTGAAAGTAGGAAGGATCCAGGCCTGTATCAGTGAACAAGGGGGGCCAAGAGGTCAAAAAACCACGTTAATGGCAGAGATAAGTTTGAAATCCCTGGAAGCCTGGGTTCATTTCTTTCTTTCATACTTCATGGAAGATGCCAAGGGGGTCGTGGCTGACAGATAGATTACTACAGGGGCTGGTTGAAGGGACAGGGAGTGAAGTGAAGAGGCAGTCTTAAAAGGCTTTGTAATGACTCCTGAGCAGATAAGCTGTGAAAGAAAGAATTAAAAATAGCCTGGTGCCTGTGGATGTATCACACCATACACAAGTAGGCACAACAAGCTAAAATAGCGAGGAACCTTTGGAAAATATAACTTAATCTTCTGTGAGGGCCTGGCAAAGAATAGAGGATATGAAATCCAGGAGGATGTTAAATAACCATAACTCACTTCAGTATTGCTACTGCTATCTAGTTATGGAGTCAATAGATGCAGCTCATCCACAGTATTAACTGATAGATTACCAGACTTGTCTGATGGCATTGTTACTACAAAGAAATGATTCACTTGTAGAGGAACAGAATATCACAGTCAAAAGTTTCTCTGAAGTATTTCAGTATTGTAGTCAAGAGTAATACATGTGTGTTTTCATTTTAAAACAAAAAAAAAAAAGGAATCTAAATACCAGAAATCTGTAGTAGTTATGTCAGGCTAGCAAGAAATACTTCTGCAAATCTTATTGTTCATACATATTAATGAGAAATGCACAAAATGAAACTTGGAAAGATTGTGGCAAAAAACAATGACAACATTAAGTCTACACAAAACATCAGCAGTGGTTTTCGTAGAGTGTCGACTGTGTACTGAAGCATGTCAGGATGGATGTGGAGATGGGTGAAGAAAACCAGTGCTGATATGGTTCAAATGTATTTGTTTGAGGCCTTTAGGACTAGTATATACGTACAGAGAATCCTTATTAATTCGTACTCTGCTGAGTGAAGGTTTTGGTGATAAAATTTTTGTTCTGTTAGAGAAAACACAGTAATGCAAATGCACTTATTGTTAGACCTGCAGGTATATTTAAGTATTCCTAGCATACGTTAATATTTCTGTCATCCCTTGCGGATTCTCATATAGTTGAACAAATGGGACAGATTTATAAAGCTACACTTGAAGGTAGTAATAATTTTAGCTTCAAAGAATAACGGAAACTGAATGGGCAGGAATATTTTGTGCGGAAAGTACAATAGAAAACTTCTTGCAAGTCTCAAATGTGAGGTATTTCAGTAAAAGAAGTCTGTCATTAGGTACAGAATTCAAGTTCAAAGATTTTGTATCTATTCTCAGCTCTACTTTATACTTCATACTGTCAGAGGTATGACCTCTGACAAATTATGTCAAGGGGGCCTGTAAAGCAGAACGAAAGGGTTCATCCTTACTGTGATGAAGGACAGATCAATGCTTCACCCAACAGAAAAGTGACCATCCTGGCCCATCTGGCCCAGTACCTTTTCTTTTAAGTGTCCCTAAAAAGAATCAGTGGGTGCCTTGAGAAGGTCAAAAGAGCATCTTAAGTATGTAGTGCATTTTTCCTTGAACTCTTATACAGCTTTCCAAAATTTTCAGTTGAGGGATGTCTTACACCTTGTATATTCGTTTGCTTTCCATAGGTAAGTGCTAAGTATAAGCAAACAACAGTAGTACTGAAAACTTCATACTCGGGCCACTTGAAAGTTTGGAGGAATTCATTTTCCCCTGCTGAGAAGGTGCCTCTAAGCTAACTTGCTTAAAGTTCCAATAAACTGCACTGCAGCCTGTGCGCATTGCAGAAATACGTAGAAAGATGTTCTGAGGCATTAGGGAAAAGGGTTGTGCTAGAGGTGGATGCTGAAGAAGAGATTGTAGATGCATCCTTTGTGGCATTCAGAACATACGTGAGAGCAGATAAGCTCTGTGAAGCTTGATGAGACTTAGTTCCTTGAATAGTGGTTAGTCCTTCCATTGCAGATACCAATCCAGCAGAATCTCATAGCTGCACACTCAGGAATGTCATGTGCAATGGCCCTGCCCTTACTGCAGTTGTTTTGTGCCTTGTTGCCTGTGACATCCCTGTACCGGGTGAAGCTGAGACAGACTCAGATGTTTGTCTTGCGTTACTCAGTTTTACTGCTGGCCCAGTAACTCCTCTCCTTTGGGGCTGGCATTTTCAGAGGGGTTGTACGCTGTGTTGTGCTGACCTTCCATCTGGAGAAAAGAGACCAAACAGATGTGTTGAGTGTAATTACAAGAGTTATGGAGCTCAGACTCCATTATGATAAAAATGAAGTCACTGGCACAGTGGATTATGAGCTGGCTTACCCCTCTGCTATCCTTTAGGTAATGGGGCTGATAACAGAATTAAATCAGGTGTAGCACAATGGTATGGATTGCAGTATTTTGTGAGCAATCAGTTGAGAAGGGAAGTAAAGCACACAGGAAGATTTTAATAACTAATGCAAAGAAGTGTAAACAGCATATCAAGATCCTCAGGATCTTGGGGACAGTTGAAAAGAAGCCTAATATGCTCCTCACCTAGCTGTGTTGCTGTCAGTGAGAAAAATGTAGCTCAGAACAACTTCTATCCACACACATTAGTTGGAGAAAAACAATACAATACCCACAGCATCTTTTTCATTTGAACAATTTATTGGACCTCACAGAAGTTCATTTACAATATTTTCAGTGAAGGGTGTCACTGTACTATAAAGGAACTTGCACCTACTCCTGTTAGTAATTAGCAGTGAAAAGCAGCTGCTTGGAAAACCATTCCGAGAAGAGTGAGATATAGTCCATTTCTCACTCATCTGTAGTTATTAATGGCAATTTTAGCAATATGTATGAAGAGCATATCTGATCTCTGCTGTCGCACACCAGACAGATTTTAACTCAATTACTCCCCTCTCACCTTATCTGAATGCATTTATTTTCCTGTGTGAAATTAGATCAGCCGTTATCTCTGAACACACACCCTCTGAATTGTGGATGGAAATAACCACAAGGAAAAGCAGATGCTCTTGTGATTGACAGAAAACCCTGAAACACTGTCTGTTTCACAGAAACAAAGCCAGAGTTGTCATAGGGATGATTTACTGGGCTATATTACACTGGCAGATAGAGATTTTTGTATGACTAAGGGTCTGTCTCATTGCAGAATAAGTAAATATGTTTGCTTCAAATTCAATCTAATCTAATTTGCTGCAGAGAATTAGAAATATTAGTGCAGCAACTAGTAAATCAAGTGATTTAAACATAGTGCAAGATGGAATGAAAAATCATAGCTGCCATTTTATAATAGGAAATCCCGTAATTCACGTTTCGGTGAAAATCAGTGACACCTAGAAGATTATGGCCACTGGAGAGACGATATTCTGCTGTATGCAGAGATAATTCTAAACTGTGTATTCATACCTTTATTCTCTACCATTTATTCATAGCCTTTAATGTCAGTGGTATAATGTACACATAGTGAAAATCAAAAAGGCTGCCATTTCTGAGCACTATAGTTTCAGTTCTCTTAAGACAAAATAGCCTAAGGCCACAAATCTAGGAAACCATGGGTGTTTTTTGCATAACTCAATATGTTTTTATTCCCTGCTATAGTGAGTACTAATGCAACTCTTGTCTTCTGATACTGGCCTGTGGCATGTTTCTTTTGTGGTAGCTATGCCTGAATGAGAGGGCTACTGACTTCTGGTGAATCCACAGTTACTTGCAGCCCCGTGGACCTAAAAGATGAAATATCTTATCAGTTCATTAGTAGTTCTCTGCAAGGAGAGTTCTGACTTGTATGCTGCAGTGAATTAAGTCTTGGAGACCTCAGACATCTTATTTTACTCTAGAGATTTGCTGCTTTCCCCAGGGGAGGCTGCATGGGCAAGCATGGCACCAGGAAAGTGAGAGGCTGAGACACTGAAGGGTTTGTGCGGCAAAGGATGGAAAGCCAAGTGATAACAATGGGAATTTGCAAATTGGGTGCCCTCTTTTTTTCTATCTGATCTGGAACTTGGGGGATTTCTGGTTCCTCTATCCTTGATGTGCAGTACACAAGTGAGTTAATGGCGTTTTATCTTTTCCCTTGGATAGTAGAAAGACACCACAGTGATATCAGTGGTAGTGAGAATGCAAAGCATGTCACTGAGTCAGTCCTTCCACAGATGTAAGTCACTGTGAAGGGGCTAATTATATAGCTGGGAAGGCTATATGTGCCCACATGAAAAATGAAAGGTGACCTGTGGAAAGGTGTTGAGTGAATTTCAGCTGAGGAGAGAACTGGTGGATGGTTAAATAAGGAAACAAAACTCTGCATAATGATGGGTTGCAAACTGAAAGCACTAGGGAATGGGAAGGTCAGTCAGGAGATTACTGTGTCATTTGTTGCAATTGTGGAACCCTCAGAGTGTTCCTTCATGGGTGTCACAGTGCCTCTTCCAAGACAGAAAGTTTCCATGTCTCGCACTAAGTTTGCACAGTTATCTGTTTAAACATTTTTCTGTACATGTGCCACATAAAATGGCAACATGCTTCTTTTCAGGCGTCTGCCTTCACCTACTTCTGATTCACCCATGTGGAAGCGGGCAGGACATCTCTAACTTTCATGAAGGCAAAAAAAGTCTTCTAGAAATCTCTAAATAAAACCTTGTCCAAGTGCGCCAGCAGGAGTTTGTTAAAAATCACCTGCAAAGTCTGAAGCAAAATAATTGCTTGTGCACATAGCAAACTCCACATTATGTAAAGAGTAGCATTTTCATTACGCTGGATTATTCTCAAAAGCTTTTTAATTAAATGACTTCATGGCTCTGATCATTTGTATAAATGTATCCAAAGCTGCCTGGGGTGAGCTAGCTCAACTTGTGGTCCCATAGTGAGAACTGAATATCATATAATGGAAAAAAGAACAAAAGAGTGATTTTCAGATACGAGCTTCCTTCTGAGAGTCACATTTGGAAAGCAGTAGTTCTCCCAAAGATTCTCTGTCCCTCAGGAATGATGTACTGCACACCAACTGCTAGAAGGGAAAAGTGAGACTTTCACAGAAAGCTGGCTTCCATCGCTGAAAAAAAGATCACTGAAATTTTAAGTGCCAGGATTCATCACTTAGTAGTGCAGTTAAGCCAATTGGCTTTGTTTAGGCATACATATTGTTATCGTTCCCTGCAGGTATTAGGACGGAAGTGTGCCCTGTGCTCTGCATTCAGGCTGCATGCTCAGGTGTTGGCTTGGCCAGCATGATGTTATGGCAGGAGGGCAGAGTCCTCAGAGTTACTGAATGACCTAACGTCATTAGGTAAGAACTCGTGTCAAGAACCACAAGGCTGAGAAAAACATATATACTCTTCATATAGGTATTTTATCATTTGATATCTGAATGCCCTTTCTTGAGATGGACTTATGAGGTCAATTTTATGTTAAAGGCCTAGTAACAGTGAAAAGCCTATGGGGAGAATGACTTAATGTTCATGGGCATGTTGGAATTATTAGTACAGAATATTAAAATAAACAAAATGGGTACCACTACTTTACAAACACTGGCTAGAAGATAGAGCATGTCAAGTGCCTCTTTCCTTGTAATTCCAGCATCTTGTCAGAAATCACTTAGTCAAATCAAATTGCTGAATTGTATTTAGTTGGATTCATCAAATAAATCGAATTGTGTATATAGTGTTTTCTCTCAACTTGCAGAACTCATTAATTTAGTTATTTAAAACCCCTGCAAAGAAACTCCAGGAAATTACACCATGGGGACAAAATATCTTTTAACTGATAAGGTATAAAGACTGATAGTAAAATGACTGATAATGCAGTTGTAGAACAGTTGCAGCAAAGCCCAGTCTAGCAATAATCAAAAACATTTGTCTTGGTGTGTGTGAGACGCAAAAAAGAAAAAATAGTACTTCTCTAGAATTTCTTATTAAGAATGTAGCAAAGGGCAAGAGATCTGCTTCTAAGACAGTCACTTGCATGAAGAAATTCAGATGCCTGTCAACTCTTGCCGAATGAACAGAGGAAGTATTCATAACTGTTCTGATTTCAGAAAGAGGAGGTAGAAAGTGGGTTTGAGATGTAAAAAAAAAAAAATAATAATAAAAAAAAATTCAGAAGTAAAAAGTTATGAGAAAATATGCTATTTAAAGAGTTAATGACATCTTTTTCCCTTCACACCTCTCAAATATTATTACAGACTGCTTACTGTCTACTGTTGTTTTCAACTAACAGTTTAAACATCTTCAATTTTTAACGTACATTACTATCCTATTTATCAAAAAGAAAGCGAAGAGGAGGGCAGGAATGCCCTATTATTTTATCAATATCTCATATTAAAATATTCAGTATGTTAATAATCATAAACATTTATTTGCTGTAACTTAATCTCTTTAGCTTCTTACGTAATCTCCCAAACAGAACTACATTATCTTACCATCTTTTGGAAAGGAATTAAGTTCATGGAATTATATCAAAGAACCATAAAATGGTTTAGACTGGGGGGGACCTGAAAGATCATTTAACTCCGACGCCCCTGCCATGGGCAGGATTGCCAGCCTCTAGTTCAGGCTGCCATGGCCCCGTCCAACCTGGCCTTGAATGGCTCCAGAGATGGGACATCCACAGTCTCTCTGGCAAGCTGTTTCAGTCCCTCACCACCCTCTGTGTAAAAAAAATTTCTTCCAAACATTGAACTTAAATCTCTGTTCTCCTAGTTTAAGGCCATTTCCCCTTGCTCTATCACTATCAGACTGTAAAAAGTCAGTCCCCCTCCTACTGGTAAGATCCCTTCAATGAGGTCTTCCCAGAACCTTCTCTGAGCTAAACAAGCCCAACTGCTTCAACCTTTCTATATAGAAGAGGTGCTCCAAGCCCTTTGATCCTCTTCATGACCCTTCTCTGGAGTCACTCCTACAGCTCTGCATCCTTCTTGTACTGGGGACCCCAGGCTTGGACACAGGTCCAGATGGGACCTCACAAGACCAGAGTAAGAGGGGGATAATCACCTCCTTCACCCTGCTAGTCACTGGTCTTCTGATGCAGCCCGGGGTGCTGCTGACCTTCAAGGATGATAGTGCACACTGCTGGCTCATGTCCTACTCGGAAGGACTGCTCTCAATGAGTTTTTCTCACAGCCTGTAGTTCCCTGGGTCCTCCTTTATTCCTTTCTTGAATATGGGAGTGATATTTCCCTTTTTCCAGTCACGAGGGACTTCACCTGACAGCTTGGTCTTTGAAACGTGATGGAGAGCATCTTGGCAACGGCATCAGCCAGTTCTTTCAGGACCCTGGAATGCTTGTCATCTGGCCCTATAGATTTGGATACAGTCAGCCTCATGAGATGGTCTTGGACTTTCTCTGTTCTTACACTGGGTGGGGTTTTACTCCCCCAGTTCTTTTTCTATCTTCTAAACATAAAGAAAAAAGAAAACTACATGGTATGTGCTTTTCTTTTGTGTACGTATATATAAAATCATTTCCATTCAACACTCAGCAGTGTTATTTGAGATGGCTATTAAAAGGACAGAAAAATGTATGCTGTTTTTAAATGAAAAGGTACTTGTAAATATTGTGACTTAATGTTCCTTCGTCTATGACCAGTACTTTGGAATTTCCTGCAAGTTCACTTTGGCTTCATTTGTGTTACAATACAAATCCAACGATCTTCTATGGCTGCAGGATCTAGCAGTCTTCTGTTAGCAATGCATTAGTTTGTAAAAAGGAGGAGAATTAGATGACTGGCCAGTATCTAAAATGATTGAAAAGAAGAATGTAACTGTTTCTCAAGTTGTCTAAAGCAGTTTAATCTTGACAGCCTTCTCACTGCCTGGTAAATAGAGCAAGTGAAAGCCACTCTTACAAGGTCAGGGTAACGATCAGCACGAATGGGAGCCCACTGCCAGTACACAGCTGACTCTGTCCTTACATATCCTCTGTAGAACCAAGGGTATCCTCCCATCAGTAAATACACTTGAGTGGACAGACTTCTTCTGGGATGATGATTTAAAAAAAAAAAAAAAGGGGGGGGGGTTTACAATGTCAGATAATTAATCGGAATAAGAATGTAATATCCTGGACTGCTAGGGCCTTGGCTAGTAGGATATCAGCCTACCAAGGTTGTCAAAACAACCAGAACTGTCCTGACTCCGTGTTTGCAAAGCAAGACTTACTTCAGAAGCAAATATGGCTTGCTTCTCTTCCTTCCAAGTTCTTCTTCCATGAGCTTCTGGTCCTCCATTTTGGTCCAAACTGTTGAGAAGCTCTTCTCTAGTTTCATCTAATTGGCATAAATTCATGAGAGAAAACATGCCACAGTATCTGCAGTACAAACTCTGTCAGAATATCTTACTGCATTATACAGATTGGTCTCTGGCAATTTACTCTCCTCTCAAAGTGTAGTAAATTGTTTTTGTTCTTGAGCATTTTCTTTTAAGCACTACTTTTTTTTGAAAACCTCTGAAATTAAAAGGGGTCTTTCTAAAGCTTTCTTTGGAACATTTACAAGGGGAGCACCTTTGAGCAAGACTTGAGAGAGTCAGCTATCAAACTCATCTGTAGTGTGAAGCTGTGATGTATGACAACCCATGAACTTAGGACACTTTGTCCTCTTTGTTTCTGGCATCAGAAACTTACTTGTACATATTTTTGATTGTCATGAAAGCTTAGTAGACAGGTGGAAGCACTACTTGTAAAGCTTGTAAATTTGAGAAAGCTACTCCTTACAATTGAAGGGTAGTTTATTTTACAATGAGAAATTATATGTTGCTAGTTAAAGAGTACTCACATGAAGTATTAAATACAAGGAATCAGCACAGAAAAAAGATATTTGATGCGACTGTGTGCATAATTCAGCAGTGCTTGCCTTTTAGTAAATAATATGAACTCTCACCACTCTACCCTATGATAAGTTACCCAAAGTAAACAAAAAAAAAACAAAAAAAAAACCACAGGAATGAAACATCAACAATGAAGACCCATCTCTTCAGCTAAGAAATAATTTTTAAAAAAACTGTTAACAATGTACTTCTATGAAAGATTTCCATTTCTATTAAAAATACCTAGACTAGGCTGGACTGGATTATAAAGCATTTTTGTCGTTCTTTTTTGTTCAGCCATGGTTAAATACAGCCTCTGAAGCACCCTGATGCACTGTCACTTTCAGAAGAAAAGAAAAAGGAACCTTTCAGCAACTGGTGCCCATTTATGAAAATTACAGTCCTTAGGAAAGGAAAGCATTTTCTGGTTTGTGAGCTGATGCCACCAATTTGTTCCCACATAATTCAGTGTAGTGTTCAATTAAGAGAAGAAGCATTTTTAAGGATTTAAACAGTGTTAAATATTTTTGTCAGGCTTTAGCACCTTTAAGATGGTTGATATTTCATTTGAGTAGTAAGGACTCAAAAACAAGAGTGCAGGAGAGATAAGGAGAACAAAAGAATAACTTCATATTTTTAAAAAAGTGTATTTGTAACTCCTCATTACCTGAATTTCATGCTCCTTAGCGTGTTCATAATAAAACATAGGGGCAATAAGTAGACATGCAAATGCCCCATCTTCTAGGATCAATGCATGTCCTTTTCTTTCCTTTGGAAATTGGAAGTTAAGTGTTTCCTGCAGAGCATAGAAAGAAGATGGTGTCTCTTCAAAGCACTTTTAAGCAACTAGGTGCTGACCATATTTTGTCCTTTATAAGGAAACAGAAAACAATAGTCATCATGCTAAGTATAGCCTTTTGCAATGCTGAATATCCACAGAAATTCAGAATCTAAAAGAGCCTCTGCATGTTTTCTGTGTTCTGATGTTATACTAGAAGAAGTAATAGCTGAGATGTTGGACAATAAATGGACATAAATCCCAAATGCAGCAGCGGACCCAATGAAAAGCATACTGAAAAAGGGAAAAACAGTGAGGAGATGAATAACACCTGTTGTAGGGGGAAATGGGACTGCCTGATAGTTCAACAGTATGATCAGTAAAAAGCCTGAACCAACTCTAATAACACTACTGATGAGATAAAAGTGTTATTTTTTCCTGAGTGTAACAGGGGCAAAAATCCTACAACTTGCTGCGCAGATGGAAAGCCTTTGTTAAACCAGCAGACAAAGCAGCTGCTGATAGCATGGAAAAAAACATCCAGAATCATCTGTTCCCAACGCTGCTGGTGATTCGAAGAGTATCTCTGTTTCTATAAGTAAATCTAGAAGGGAACTAACATTTCTGAGAATGTGGCTGAATTAAAGAAGTTAACAGTTTGAAGGGAGTTTAAATGATGCATGAGGAGCCCCAGTAGTGTGTTGTATGTAGAATGAAGCAATCTAAAAATGCCTGTTTGCTGAGATTGGTTATACCCTAAGGTGGTCCCTGAAAATAGATGTTTTGGTGGGGGCAGCTTCTTACAGTATCATAGAGTTGCAGCAATATCATACAAGGTGCTCAGCAAATGTAGCAGGGGTCAGGCCAAAAGCACTCAATGGCACTTTTGGCTACATTCTTTACACTGGAGGTACAGAAATCTGATGAAGTAAAGCTTTCCTATCAAATTTTCCATGAAATTTTCTTGCAGTATTTTTTACTAACGTTTCTTTTCCAGGTAGAATAAAATACAGCCATTCAAAATTAACAAATGGTTTCACTAATCAACTGGTAATTATATTTTAAACTAAAAATAGTTTCATTTACATTGATGCTTGCTAAAACAATAGGAATTGCCTAATGGCGCTTAGCTTCTTCTGAGATTGGTTCAAAGCACAGTTTTTGCACTAATTTGTTACTTAATCTTCTCCCTATCATTTACATTTACTTCTGCATCTGATAATTCTCCTATATATTCAGAAATGACAAGATTTTTATTATTTTTTTTAGGACAGAATTTCATTGCCATATTGGCTTTCTTCCACAAAACCTACCATGTCCACTGCTCAAAGCTTGTTAGGACTGATTCTTTTCTATCTATATGCATGCATTCAGGGATGTGGTTAATTCTTCTGGAAAAAAAAAAAATCTACGCAGTGGATAGCTTTAAAAATGTGTAACATGGACAAGTGTCACACAGCTGGCTATGAAAAGACAGGGGTATTCATCACAACATTTAAATTAGATTATAGGTACAGTTGAACGTTTTTCTCCCTTGCTTCAAACATTCTTTTTGGAACAGTCACTGTTTTGCAATTCTGACAGGGAGAAAAACGCATTTAATTTATACAGCTGAAAAGGCTTGGCCTTAGTTTCAAGATCCTCTCATGAATTTGATAAACATGGCTCATTGAAGAATACAGGCTCAAAGAAAGGAATTATCCGTAGTGCAAGATGCAACAGGATGCTGAAAGAAACAAAATCTTTAAGAAACAAAAGGCTCTCAAGATAGTAAACATGTTTGTTGGAGGCAAATGTTAATTAAAATCTCAGGCCGCCTCTATGCAGCATGGAATTTGAGACTCTTAGAAGAATCATTGTGAAGCTGGTGTTTAGGGCTTTAGCTCCTCCTGCTCCCTGGTAGGGAAGGGCATCAACTCTGGTGTCTTAAAGGGAGTTTTTACAGCTTACCATTTCCTATGAATAAAGGCAACAGGGCTTTCTTCCTTTTCTAGCTGAGCTCATTGCTGTGAGCTCATCTCAAAACCTGTAGATGTCTATATGAACCTCAGAAAAGGTTTTCATAACACTCTTACATGGTGGCAGGGA
>JAOWBP010003503.1:8637498-8674639 GCA_028571105.1 Tragopan temminckii
GTATATACTTGGCCATGAATTATTTCCTTGCCTTATTCACAGAGAAGCTGAGGAAGTCATAAACATAAACACATATATAAAAGTAATGTCTCCTATTTTATTTCATTGGCCCACACTTGCTGAACACTTATGGATGAACAGTGAGCACAGTGAGGTGATGCTGGCACACAGTAGAGACCACAGAGACATGAAAGACAAGCCACAGCCTGGACAAGTTTTCCAGGACTTATGGATCCAATATAAGGCTGAAAGTTATGGTTTCCTGGATCATATCATTACTGGTGATGTGCTGTCACCACTACAAGTTGTAGTCAAGAAAACAGTCCATGGAGTGGTGACATGAATTCCATGTCAAAGAAAAGTTCAAGATGTAGCCTTCAGTGGGTAAAGAGGTTTGTACTGTTTTTGGGGATAGTAAATAGTGTGATCCTTCTAAATTTCCTGAAACCCAGACAAACTGTCAGCTCTGACTGCTACATTATGGCACTGACTAAGCTGAAGCTTTGAACTTCCAGAATCAGACTAGAGAAGGCATCCTTTCTCTTGCAACACAGCAATGCCAGACCCCATATCAGTTTGAAGACCGTGGAACGCATTGTCATCTTGCCTGGGCTGTCCTACCGTATTCACTATATAGTCCAGATTTGGTACCATCTGACTTTCATCTGTTCAGGCCAATGAATGATGGACTGCATGGGCAACATTTTCCTAGCAGTGACCCAATTGTAACAGCAGTGAAACCAGCTCTGCTGGTACAGATTTTCACAAGCACAGACTCTTGTTCATCTCTGGTAAAAATGTGTAGTTAATGGTGGTGATTATGTTGAAAAGCAGTGTTTTGTGGAGAATTTTCTCATTCAAATATTGTGCCCTTTGTATCCATTGTAGTTACCATGGAAATAAATAGGAGACATTATTTTTGAAGCATCGGACATGTATTTATATTACTGTACATCGGACTGTATTTATATTTAAAAATACATTATATTTATATATAACGTATATATTTATAAATACTCTTTTTGACACATTTCCCACAATACTTACATGGATTGTGACCTAATTTAGGTGTTCCTGCTCCTGCAGGGGGATTGGAATAGATGATCTCTCGAGGTCCCTTCCAATCCCTGCTTTTCTGTGATTCTGTGACACATAATTTCACACTACTCACAGTGATCTCCACTCAGCTCCCTGGCATCTCCTCTGCAGCCTCTTAATTTATTGATAACCTACTGTAGGCTCTGATACGAGGGTGGCAGCAGCAGCTCCTGCAGGACTCGTGCCCGTGCAGCTCCACCCTTATACTATGCCAACCCCCCAGAAGCCAGCTATGGCCCTGCTCTTCTTGTGCTGCATTTCTGCCTGTCCTTTGTAGCACCCAGATAGGTTATTAATGCGTGTACTTCTGGCTCCGTTTGCTAAATGTAAAGTCACTTTACCTTGTTCTCGGGCTTAAATTTAAGAGAATTTCCACTACTAATTCTCTTTATTATTAATAGACTATAATTTTTTGGTATATATCTTTTTCTATTAAATGTTTTCATTTGGAATTGGCACCTGAAGGTTTTCATATACTTTTCTAACAGCTCATTAAAAAGTGATTATAATGGGTCAGGAAATTATTTGGGAACATAATTTCACATGTGAGCTCGATCAAGTTACTAATTACTATGTGTTAGTGCTTGGAGGGCCTGGCTGCTTTCTGAGCAGCCCAAATTCACATTGACATGCTGCAGAAGACATCTCTCCCACTTCGTGTCCTGTATTAGGCAGGTTGGGAGCTGGGAGCCTGGTGGTGAGCTGAGCAATGGGGATGGGAGTGGGGCTCAACCACTGCACTTCTGGAAAATAACAGAGAGCTGCAGCTATTCTTCAGGGGTCTGTAGCATTTAGTAAATAGCATTTAGAAAGCACTACATGGTATTTAATAGTTAGTGGTATTTAAAAATTAAAATACTGAAAGTCTGAAAGTTGCACAGGTGATTGACAAAGAACAGAGCCCTGAAGTAGTGAATCTGTGCTGTCATGCTCCTTCCTGATGCTTCTGAGTCCGCTCGCTGGCCTTTGAGTGACAAAATAAACAAATGGGCACTCAGGTCTTTAGAAGTGAAGGACTAGGCTGTGATGCAATGAAATGCAAGGAAAATTAATTAAATGCGAGGAAACCCTAGAGCATGTATCACAGTGGTGTACCACAGGCTGTGAGCTTGGCAAACACTGCGTGTAGTCTTCTCTCAGGGATCAGCTACAGCAACTAATCTGAAACACCTGTGATTCCATCACAGGCAGCATTCTGGCAGTGGTTTTTACTCTGTTCCACAAGTAGTGTGTTTTTTTCACATTCATTACCTTAAGAAACGGGATTTTCTATATTTCTACTTAGGGTTAAGGAATATTAATTTCAGACCTAGATGATTTCCTGTAAAAATAAACATCCACCCTTACCATCATGCACCCATGCAAAGGCCTAAGTACTTTCTTGGATCAGGCTGGTTTATTCAGTCGTGGTAGTGCACGAGGAGGAGCCAGCAGCGTGCACTTAGCACACAGATGTGAGTCTTTCATTAATTTGAGAGAAGAATACTGTTAGAAATATAATTTCAAATGAATACATTGTATTACACAGGAATAAATGCATAGATGCTGGGGACAGAGTTTAGTTGGGAGATAAGAGCTGTCAGTGGGAAGGAGCGAGACATGAGAGGGGATGAGAAAGAGGAGAGCCAGGCTGCAGAGCATGCATGCTGTAGCAGTGCGATAGATGGATTCTTGACCAAGGGCTTAGCAACCACTGGTCCAAATCCAATAAATCTTATCCACAGGGTTTGCAGAAAAGTCTTCCTAGTGAGAAATAATTGACTGCGCCTCAGGGCAAAAGCAAAAGAATTTCATCATGCACACAGCTGCAGCTCTTGTGATTCTTCTGTCACAATTTAGCTGAAGACTTCACTGCATCTTCCAATGCTCTAACCTCTGCCTTAATGAATTAATAATTAAAAAACATATGATGGGAATACTGAATTAGTTAAGTTAGTTATCGAGTTAGCAGAGGGTATTAAAGCTTGAGTAATATCATCTTGGAATCAGTCTTAGGCAGTCATAAATGTCAAGTGTGTTCATGCTGTGTGGTCCTCACCACGCTCTTTCCAGGGTTGCAGTCCCTGTGGCTGTCCCTAGACAACAGCAAACAGGTCAGTCACATCAGCCTCCTCAGCTAGTTCTGGGCAAAGTCAATCGGGTCAACCTGAAAAGTGGTAGAAGGGCCCTAGGTATCACGGCTCCTGGTAGAAGGGCACTGGTGCCATGGCACTGCAGTCACTGTGGTACCAGGCTGAGAACGCTCCTGGCACAGTGGGCACAGCTCATCTCCAGGCCAGGGAGCTGCAGATGAGAAGTTGTAGCTAATACCGGGAGCATGGCTCTGCAAACCACAGAGCAAGCTCTCCTTCCCTCCTGAAATGCCCACCTTTTTCATATGCAGAGGTTTTTAAACTTTGGAAGTACATAAAACTTGAAGTAACAAGTATAGCCTGGCTATCATACTGTTGAATTTGTGTTTCAGGGGATGCACAATATTTTTTGTTCATAATCTGGAAGCGCTAGAACTTAATATAAACTTTTGCATTTATACACTTCATCGAGAAGTGGTTAATTCACTTCCCTTTGAAAACAATAAGGCTCTGGTTGCTTTCATATTCAGAGCTAACCTCTTCTGTATGTATTTCCTATTTCATCAGTCAGATTAACATATGCTCTCTAACAAAAATCATCAAGTTAATTTAGATGTATTCAGTTTCTTGGATGCTCACCACTGCTCTCATTGCACGATGCCAAGCTCGTGGAGTACCGCAGCACCCGTGTGGAGCAGTGTGGGCAATGGTCAGCATTTAGTGGTCACCTAATGACACTGTTCGCCACGTTACTTCTCCCAAGTCCTTCTGAAATGACTGAGTGCCATAAATATGTCATAAGGGGCTCCAGTAATTCTGCCAAAAATACATACGTCTGGGGAAACCTAAAAATCAAAGTATTTATTTTGTGTAAAAGAGCACAGCTTCTTATCAAATTCAGGCATTTCTCTTTCATAGTTTGGTAGTGGGGAGTTATTTTCAGTTTACGTATTGCTGGATGCTGGAGTTAGACTGATAGTAATTGCCAGAGAAATACGATAACAATGTATATGGAAATTCCTAAGTTTTAGTTTCTAAAGTGTTATTTCTCCCTTTTTTTTTTCTTTTTTTTTTTTTGGTTATATATATTCTTGGCTTTTTTTTTTTTTTTTTTTTCTTCAGTGAGACATTAGGAAAGCTCTGGTAAGCAATTAAATCAGTGCAGTGAACTAGAATTACATAAAATATTAACTGTGAGTTTTTAAGTCAACCAGGAATTGCATAAACAGGGGTAGCAAGGTATACTGCTTGGAAAAACCTATCAATAATGCTTCCTTATCTCACTCTTATAGGGCAGTGCTGTAGCATCAGAAATCCTTTCTTGTTTTGGAGGGGTTAGCTGGATTAAGCAAAGTTGGATGACATAAATTGTCTTCAAGCTTGAAGGCTTAATTGATTAAAGTGTATCAGTCTGGAAGATATAATAGTCCTGATAATTGAATTCATTTCATTTCTTCTTTAAAAAATAAATAGATAGATGGGAGAGGGAAGGCAGGTAATTCTGGTATAATTCCATTCTCAAGTTAGACAAATTTGTTTGGACTTGCCTGACCCAGCACCACTTTACAGCCAAACATCAGATCTACTGTGCAGGCTGTCATTCCACATAAAAGCAAAATAATTGTACAGCTGGGTTGTGGAGTAAGTCTGTTTGCTGGATTTTTATACGTGACTTTATTTAATGTAAATATGTATTTATAAAAGTGTATTGTTAAATGTGCTCCCATCACTATTAATAAGATGTTCCTCCTAATCGTTTCAACACATAAAGGTTTAAAATTACATGTAGGCAGAAGTACATGTGAAAATGAGTTATTTCCAAACACATTCATGATCAGTAGTTATTTGTTAAAGATACAAAGAAGAAAATAATCAGCTGCAGCCCACTTCTGTATTTCTATTAAAAGTGCTGTTTCATAGACGGAATTTGTTAAAAGTTGTCTAGAATAAATGAATCTGGTCACTCAAATCATATCTGGTAGAAGTGCCTGCCACTAGAAATTTTATATTAAGTTTTAGGCTGAAGCAAATTTAAATGGCCGAGCTATAAACTTCTACATAAGAGGGTCTGAAAAAAATGCTGACAGGCCCCTATCTGCAGCGATGCCGCCAGGTGCTGTTATAATTAGTTCTTTGGAAGCAGAGAACAGTTCATTTCTGCAAGCGGAGTAAAACCTTGTCTGCAGAGCAGGTCTGTTAATTTGAGACTGAGCATTATTTCAGCACTTGGTCAACTTAAGAAGAATAAAGAGCTTTTGTATAGGTCTGTGGTGCTGAATAAACATCCTCAGGTCTAGATACTGCGTTCCCTTAGTCAGCGGAAACTGGCAGGGGTTAGGGAGAGCTGAGCATTTTTAGCTCATTTAAGACTTAATTTATGAAATGAACCTTTGGACAGACATTTAAACAACCAGCAAACTGCAGAGAAAAAATGGTTTTCAATTCAGCAGGGCGGTTGACAGCAAGTTTAGGGTCAGTAAGAAAAAGCACCTGTTTTTCCTTGTGAAACTTCAAAAGAAAAACTGTGCAAAAGAAGAAAAAACAAACAACACTTGAAGAGAAAAAAAAAGGACCACAAGGTTTATCTTATCTATCTTAACATATAGATCCACTAATATTTTGTAAAAAGATACAATTTGGTCAAATATAAAGCAGTCAAATCATACAATAAGAGTACTGATACTATATTCTTATGCCAGTCTCTGCCATTCGCAAGCTGAACCTTAGTTTATTTATTAATAAAATACATATGCAAATATTTTTGATGCCCTGAGGATATATTGCCAGGCTGAATTAGTGCTCTTCATTAGTATCCAACATTCACAGAATGTCTTCTCTCCTTTAAGCTAACTAAGGCCCAAATGTAACTAACTATGCAATGCTAGTGAAGAACTCTAAGTCCTGTAGCTGCAAAGGCTCAAGACATCTCGGCTGTGGGACATGGTCATCACCACCCTCAGGTGCCTGGTGAGCCCCTGCAAGGAGCTGCTGCCTTCTGAGAGCATTTGAAAGCAGTTATCAAACACCTCTGTTAGAAGTGAATTGCTCGCACCAGTTGCTGAGGGCGGCTGCTCACTGTGCGTGGTCTGAGAGCAACTCATAGAAACTTCTATATGGCACCCATTGCCCTCAGGGCTAGTCTAGAACAAAAGACACAAAACCGAGAACCGGGCTGTGATACGTTTACAGCCTTTTACACACAGAGAAATATGAAGATGAAGGGAATCGTTTCCAGCTCTCTTATACAGAGGCATTCATCCTGGTGTTGATTTAATAGCTTTTTACCTTTTTGTACATTTAATAGCTAATATGTAATGTAGTAGTTAATTTATCAGCAAAGAGAGGGGAGAATATGACCCACAGGCTGTATCTGATCATGAGATTGTCACATTGCTGCTCCATCTCCCTTCCCAACCAAATATGAGCAAATTATCCCCTTTAACCCTTTCTGTGCTGGTTCCCCAGTTGTAGGCTACAACTCAATCCTGCCTACTCGTGTAATCAGAGCTGACCACAGCTGCTGCCAGGGAACAAAACGTTCCCCAGGTCCCTCAGACGTAGGGCTGGTCACACTGCACCTGAGCAGTGAATGTCTGAGTTCTCACCCAGTCTCCTAGAGGAACCTAGAGCTAATAAGAGCTTAGATAATCTGTTTTCCTGCTTTTCTGCAGTTTTTTTTCTGTGTAATGTGTTGTCGTTGTCTTCTAAAGGTATTTTTACACAATTACTTTATGAATTCTTGGGTTTGAGTTCAGCCCTGCTGTTTCATGAATTAGTCCCTTTGTAGTTTCCAGTATCCGTGGGATAACACTGAAGAAGACAAGAATGTGCTGCATTATGTTCTAAGAGAGGGATTTCTTGTCTGTTGGGGGGTGGTTGCTGTTGTTTTTACAGTGAACCAGGTGGGTTTTCTGCCAGAACTGTTCTTCCTAGAGTCTCCCTTAGAACTGAAAAGAGTGTAACACTGATTATGTTTAAGCACTGTATGGCTACCTCAGGGCTTCCCGCGTGTCTTACAAAGCTCTTCTGTCACAGCATTTCTCAGATTGCTTCATGCTGCTGCTTCAGTTCTTGCTTCTATGACTTTATCCCACCTGAAGAAGGGTCAGTTATTAGAAGCAGATGTAGAGTTGTAACTTTGCAATGTAGGGCCCAGATGGGATGAATTTTCCAGTGATTCCTTGCTCGCTACTACCAGAGCGGGTGCTGGAGAAGGAGAGCTGTCAGGAGGGCTGAGCAGGCTGTATTTTGGTGGGCTCTGCTGGTGGAACCCAGTAGTGGGTGAAGTGGGTTATTAAGTTAGAATCCTTAATATTTTCTGTCTCTCTTTCTTGTTTGTTTCTTCTCTTGTCTGCATATAAATCACTCAGGTGATGCTGCTGGCAAGTCCTGTAGCTAAATTTAATAATGAAAGCATATGTTTTCTTAAGCTAATTATCTCTGCTACACTTGAAATTCAGATTAATTTTCTGTTTCTGAAGAAACAAGTCTTAAGTGCGTGTTCTTAGTATTTGCGTGCTTGCTGGTTCTATCCATTTTCTGCAAGTGTCTATTTAAGTGTACCTTCTAAGGATGCCTCTTTTGAGACGAAAGTAAGGGTTGAGGAGATAATAGCTAGCCAAATAAAAGGAGCGTAGTTTAAGATGTATGTGATATGTGAGTTTGCTGAGAGGGAGAGAATCTTGTAAACAAAGCTACCCATATGTTGCATCTTGAACACCTTAACAAGGAAGTTGATTATTTCTTTGCTTTCATTGTCTGACAACACTCACAACGGTTCATGATTTTTCACTGATAAAGCTGCTGCAACTTTTTTCCTTTTTTTTTTTTTTTTTTTTTTTTTGAAATTGAGAATCTACGGAGCATCGAAGACAGCAGTTCACAGGATAGATGAGCTCCCAGGGGGCTTAGTTTCTTAGGGTTGGCGGATGATAAAGGAAGAAGCTTGTTTTGATGAAAGAATTTGGAGAATGTGAATGAATAATGCCAACAAGTATTTATAGAAACATGCATATTTTTCTGTGGTTTTTTTTTTGACCGTGCATGAATTTCTTAAAGCTTGTCATCAAGATAAGTAGTCTGAAACTATATTAATGATTAAAGTGAGAGGAGGCTGTGGGAGGCAGAATAGGCAGAAAAAGGAAATTCATACAGTGCTGTGGGTGGTTTTTTCTTTGAGAGCTTTGTGAAACAAAGGTGATAAATACAGGGCGGGGACAGAGGAGTTGAAAGATGCTCACAGAAGGAAGAAAACATGAGTTAGTCTTTATGAAACATCTGCAGAGCTCAGGTGGGAGGGTAGGAGTGTGCAGCCTGTCTGGGTGCTGAGGGGGGCAATCTATCTTAATTTGGAGCCTGCAGCCATGTAAAATGGGACCAGGAATTACTCCTGGAGAAATAGAAGGAGCCATATCTGAATGAAAACTGATACAAAAAACAGTGAAGGCTGCTCAAGATGGAAGCAGCAAAGTAATGAGGAGGAAAGGAGGCAGATAATGGTCAAGTTGGGAACCGAGGAATAAAGTTCTATCAAATAAAACCTTGATTTCTTTCACAGGGTGAATCAGAAAGGGCTGAATTTCTCCCTTCTTTAAACCACTTGGCATTAGGAGAACTCAATGAGAAACTCGTGTTCTTCACCAATGCTAAGAGAATCAAGCTTGATAGAACGTTTTTGTTTTTTTTTTATACATCTTGTTTTCCCCATAGATTTTCTTTGTGAGCTTGAATAAAACCAAGAGAAGTAAAGGTTACTGATGTCAGTGTTGTACTGAAAGAAATAGGAAATAATGGTATGGAGCAATTCCTCCTTTAATACCATAGAAGTCAGCACTGTGTTTGACATATTGTGATGCTATCCTTTTCGGTGTTAACTGTGCATGATTTGACCCACTTACTGTAATTTTTTTTTTCATATTCAGTCTTTGTGCATTGCTCCCTAGATTCTCCTCTCTTTTGCTTAATGAAACTGTACCAGATTATGTTGCTGGTTAAACAGTATCAGAAGCCAGATATTGCCTTTATTTTCTATTCCTAAGTGTAATTTTAACGATTAACCTTTTTATGCAATGAAGAGAAAGTAATGCAGCAGAAGTGACATTAAAATTAAAACTGTGCTGTTATTAAAAACTGCTATCAGGATAAATTAGTATTTTCACAGATAATTGCTTTCATCTTTTGAGCCTCCTCATTCTAGAGAGCAAACCCTCTCTTTCCCCATATGCTGGAAATCTTTTCATTAACTCTTTTTAGGGGGTTAGGTTATCAGTAAGAATGGCAGAGTTTTTATTTCCTCTCTGCCACACTGCAAGAGCATTATGTGCCAAGTACTAGCATCTTGTCTGATGGCATTAAGCTAAAGTCTATGCCAGTGTGAAAACCACAAATAGCAGTTCTGCAGTGATCTCGTGTATGTGTTCCAAACATACCCGTGGAGTCTTGCTATGGTCAAGTCAGACTTGGGATCTGCGGGAAACTAGCATTTAAAACATCTTTAGACTTTAGCACTAGAATGAGTAATTGAAGCTGCTGCTCATGGAAGGGAAGGAAACTACATGTGCAAAGTATAACTCTGGTACCAAACCTGTCAGTACTAAGAAGTTTATAATTCCTGCCTTAGGCTCTTCCTAAACACTCAAGGGCAGTGCTCTAGAATGCAGAGCCAGGGCAAACAAGCACAGCGTGCACTGCCTTGCTGCACTGCTGCTAGGAGTGCAAATGATGAGTACCACAACAAAGGCTTTTCAGCTTCTGAAGTACTCGTGTACCAGAAACAACAATGTAATCAAAATATCAAGACACTGGAACTTGTAAACTGCTGACCAAGATGTGAGGAGGAGAGAAGAGGGGTTCGTTGTGCCTTGAGGGAACCTCTGGAGGAATTGGGAAGTGTGAGGGTGAAATCCCCGTTTTGGGTCCCACAGCTCCTGAATAAATCACAGGAGAGATTTCTGAACAAAAACAACACTAGAGCCATAGCTGGCTTAACGCACAGATAAGGGATTCCTTCAGCCTGCCCTGCTCCAGCTTCAGCAAATGCTGCTTTGGTGCACTGCTGAGAGGGAAATTACTGGTTGAGACAGTCTCCTGGCTGGCATGGTTCAGTACTAAGACGTAGCAATTCCCAATGATAAAAGCTGCTTGAAGAGGTTGAGAAAAACAACCAATGGTGTATGAAAGTGTTCTGGGAATAACTCCTGAAGATGAGAGTTGATGGTGACTTCTATACTTGGAATTAGAAGTAATCCCAGCTGCTCACCAAGCACAGGACCCTGTGCCATGGTATTGCAAAATATCACCTTGGTATATAATCCTTTCATGGGCATGATGGTGCCTGACGTGCCCAGTAAAGAGCATCAAGGAAAGCCTTTCAAGTGCGTCTGGGACTGAAGTCTCAAACCTAATAACAGAATATATGCTACGTGAGTGCTCCTTATGTGAGTTTAGTGATATCACTGAATTTAAGGCCAGGAGGGACTATTAATATCAGCTACTCTTGGTTTTCTGCTTTATTTATGTCATAGAAATTTCAATTCCTATGTGATGCTCATCACTTCTAATTAAGCTAAAATACAATCTTCAGAAGTTTAAATTGATAAAAATATATTATGTGGTGGACCTGGATTCTTCATCGCTTGTTAAATTCGATAGAGAAGCTGATTTACCCATATATATACATTTGTTTGAATTTGACACATCCATAGCCTTCATAAGGAAAAACCACCTGGGGCAGTGACAGAGCTGCTTAGCCTCAGTAGACCCTCTCCAGATGTGTTTGGATGGCATGTCGCTAGCAACCAGAGAGCTTTCCATGGAGCCTCGTGTATTCCCAGCTTCCAAGTCTGCTCTACAGGATCTTGCAGGATCAGACAGTGTGCTGATTTTTCTCCTCCTATGTGGACTGTCTTTCTGTACAGCAATGCTTGTCTCTAATGAAGCTTGTGGAAATTGTACTTGATATGTTATTACAACACAAATATTGACAATCGTATTAGTAGACGTGCTTCTATAAGTTTTACTTTCAAGGCTTGGTTTAGCCTACCCTGAACAGCAAAATCACAAATGCTGGTGAAGTTTTGTCATCTTATGGAGTTAAGAAGTGAATGTTTGCAAATGCTAGAGCATCATGTCTTGTATTATTTCATATCAATCCTTACTGAAAATGTCTGCTTCACACAACTGTGTGAAACAATGGCACATTCAGCTTCTATGTTCATACCATGTATTTAAAACTCTAGCTGAATCCTACTGGTGTCTGGGTATGTGGCTGTTAGGTTCTTACCTCTGACTATCAAGAAGGGACTACTTGAAGCCATTTTTCAAAGCTGCTCATCCTTGCTGTTATGGAGGCGGGTATCAAAACTCCCACTGACTTGAGGCGGAAGCTTTTGGACTCTCCTAATCCTATAGTTTCTATGCTAGGGTCAGCAGCATTTATTTTATTAATTAATTCTGCACATCTTCTGTATTAATTCTCTGAAGCTTTTTAGCTTGCAGTCATAGATATTTTGCATCTCTGAATTATTTGTGAAGAACATGATTAAATTCAAAATGTGTTTTAGGGCAAAAAGGTGCTGAAAAAATCTGAAGCAACTGAACAATGATAAAGATGCATAATAACAAGACTTGAGGTCTTTTAAAATCTAGATCAAAATCCTTCTCTGAATGAATTCCAAAGTGTCAGACTGCAAAATGTTAGTCTGAGGCGTAAAAATGGCGTATGAAGAGTTCTAATGGAATACATTCTATCAATCTGAGAATGGTGCTGGATTAACCTTGTCTCCCCAAAAGCCTTCAGGTACAGGGACTGCTAAATGCTAATGAGTTTTTTGTTCTTTATTATGATATTTTCATCTCTTTAAGTTGGCAAAAGATTTTTCTTATAGCAATAAAATTGAAATCCCATTGCAGTAATTCAGTGGGTGCAAGTCATGTTTCCAACATAACCTGTTTGCAAGCCAGCTGAGTATTGTTGTACTCTAAGAATCTTGGGCTACCAGCATGTTCTGCAAACTGAATTTTGACGCCAGTTGTCTACATGCTAATAAGAATTTTGCATCTCTTATCTGTTGCTTGTGGGGAAGTAATATTTGCTAGGTCTTCAGAAGTTTGGAGAAAGACGTATCATAATACATTTGAGAGATAGCCCCATCTCTCCACTAAGTTAAAATTTCATGTTAGGAGTGGCACTGATCCAGTGTGCGAAGGTAAACAAATGTCATGCATTTTGAAACCTAAATACCTGACAAAACACACAAAATTTGGGGAAATAAATGACGTGCCATATACATTTTGTCTAAACAGCTGCGTTGTATTTCTAATATCTACATGAATTATGTTTACAGAACAACATGAGCTTCTTCATTGTGTAGAAAGACCACATTCTATGTGTTATTTCTTACTGTAATTTCTCTTTATCTAGCAGGGTAAGGGTTACTAATGTTACTGCTGTGTTCGTAAATTTTTAACAGAAGGAAGCAGCACAGTCACTCAGGCAACAATATATAATAACGAGTAAGATTGTAATGAACACATCACCTTGTTAGACATACGTGGAAGAAAATGTGCAGATAACAATGCAGTGGGTGGATCTCTCACAGGCTGCTGAGTTTATTGTCGTAGCAATTTAAAAAAAATCAATGGTTGACAAAAGGAAATAGGTGAGCAAGGAAGCATTACCGGATCAGCATATGTGGAAGCGTGCTAGAGGTAGGCTGTGAGGCATTTTTCTAGAGAAGATGCAGCTGTGTGTGAAAATGCATAAATTACACAATGATATGGATATGTGTGGACGTTTGGAAGGGGACAGGCTGCACTGTGTTGACTCTGCTTGTGTATAGCTAGCTTGCTTTTGTGAATGCCTAGAAGTTTCTTTTGGGAAGCATGGTGTGTTCCACTGTATTTTGCCATCAGTTGTGTTTGGTCCCAGGCATCCCATCCTGCCTGTCAGCTCTTGTGGCTGTAGCTGATGCACCATCCATTCTGTGCTGCTGAAGGCAAGAGCAACATGCTCTTTTCTTGCAGAACAGGGGTTTCTGACTCTCCTGTAGGACATAGTGGCGTTCCGCTTCGTAACTGCACCTATGGAAGAAAAAAACAGCTCAACTCAGTTGTTGCTATCTTGGCAACTTGTGATAGCCCTAGCTGTTATGGGGGGGATAAGATGGGTAATTTGTGTGTGAACAATCTGACCTAGCTGTAGGCGTCCCTGTTCCTCATAGAGAGGTTGGAAGGGACCTTTAGAGGTCATCTAGTTTAACTTGAACAACTCTGTGATTTCAGAGTAAGGATGGGATAAGAATCAAACAGAGGACTTGTGCAGTGCTTAGGACCAGAGCATTTATTTCTGAAAATCTGTATCTACAGGAGCATTTGAGTACAGCCTGCCTGGTGCTGGTAAACACAACCTTTGTCACATCAGTTCTGGTGGTGGCATGGCTATGTGTCTCTTCCAGAGCAGCTGATTCCCACAGTGGTTTTGCCCTCTAAACTCAAGTCTGCAGTTGCTCAACTGTTGGTCTACTGCGAGATTAAGAGTCATTTCTGAAGACTAAGTATGTAATATAATTTCTAATGGACGAAAAAACTTGGCCCATTTTTATAATCATGCTGAGCTTACTGAATCTGAAGATATTTTCAGACTGTGAATAGAATGTCTTTCAGCATCACCTACTTCAGAATGCGTTATGCTGTGACTTGCTGAAGGAGCACAGCTGGTAGAAAGTGCTTAACACAGAGTCAGTGTGTTGCTGCTTTTTGGCCCACAGGAAAGGCATCTCTCTTGTTGTTCTTGGAAGGTTTGAGTGACTTGAGCTGCTTACTGTTTTCATATACAAACTGTATTGATCTAATATTGATGCTGAGGAGATAATTGTGACTTAGGTGACCTTGATGAAAAAACCCAGCATTATTAATCTACAGCCTTTGCTGACTGAGTAGTAAATCCAACCTTTGCTGCTGGAAGTGATGGTTAGCTATTTGCACTGAAGCCATTTGCACTGCAGCTGTTCTGGTGTAGCAATTACACTGAACTTGGCCTCTAACAACAGTGGGAACAGCTTCCTCCAAAACCGCTGCACTGGGTTGTACCTACACCTGCACCCTGTCCATTCCTTTGACCCTGGCAGGCTCAGTATCGGTGAGGGGGGTTTTGCAGACTTTACTGCAGAGCACTGTCCTGCTAGCTGCTCCTGTCAGCAATGCAGACTGTCGCTGGGACAGTTCTCTTGTCTGGCACAGTGGGGTACTGCTGAACAGAGCACTTTTTGGAGTTTTTTGGTGTTAAAAGTCTGTTATGATGGCAAACACATGCAAGGAAAATGGTGTAAAAAGAGCTGGATGCAGTTCTTGCCACCTGTGTAACATGAAGACAAATTCTGTGATATATAACATTAGTGTAAGTGAACCTGATGTTCATGTATCTTGGTTTATGCTGTGCTTCCAAAGGGAGTGGAAGAAATGTTATTTTAAATACAAGTGTGTAACTTCAGTAAGGAAAGAACTGGAGGTGAATTTTTGATGCTGCCCTAGAGCAGGTACAGGCAAGTGACAGCCCCGTGCCGTGCACCGAGCTGCTGCAGGCTTAGACAAGTTGGGTAACAGCAAAGGAGCACGGTGACAGAGCCCCTGTGAAATGACCTGCACCAAATCTGCGCTGTCACTTCAGACAAATACCCAAGAGGTCTGTTCCTATTTGCATGGCATGCTGATAAAATCTCGTTGTGTTGTGTTCAATTAGCACATAGATTATTTCTGTTGCTGGCTCTAAGCAGCTTTGAAAAGGTTGTCTAAATCCTCAAAATGCTTAGACACTTAACCCCCAATTAATCTGGAGACTTCTTAAATGTTCAAGGGCGGAGGAAAAAAAAATCTGAAGTTGTAGAGAAGCTTGCTTCTTCTCTGGTCCAAAACCCCAAGTTCGAAGAATGAGTAGGGATGGAGGAGATTGTTGGCTAAAGAACAAGCAGATAGGAGCAATACGCTCTTTGAAACATCCTTGCTGTGTTATTCTAGCCGTTATAATAGATAGGAAAATAAAACAAAACTAGTGCTTTGAGTGAAGTTATTTTTTATTGTATCCACAAGTCGTTGCACTGTATCCAGCAATGAGTCCAAGGGGAGCCAGTTTGCTCTCAAACAGCCTGCAGTGCACTGGTAACTTCACTGGTAAAGCTTTTGGATTTCTTTCTTGCTTCTCAGAAATGCGGCTCTTCTCCCAAAGTAGGTAAAGCATGTGTTATCCATACAAATCATAGCATGCTTAGCAACATTCCTGTGTTGTCCTCCTTTTATTTAGTAACTCTTACATTTGTTTTTCTTTAATCTCTGAAAGCCTAGATCATTATATACCATTTCTTAGATTTTGATATGAGAGCATCACTCTTGCTTGAAGTTGATATATTAGAATTACTGAAATACTTTGTTAACCAGACACATCTGTGTTTTTCTTACCGGAGCTGTTCTTCTGAATTCTTTTGTGGGACTTCATTAAAAGAGATTTCTAATGTTCTTGGCAGTGTTAGCCTGATGAATTCAGCTGAATGAATTTGTCATTTTATTTATCTACTGAGGAGGTGCAAAGCTTCTAGAAGAGCAGAGAAACTTGCTAACCAGACTATGAAACTGTCTCATAAACTGCATTATTACTTCCAACTTTATTGTGTGAGGGGAATTATTTGGCTTCCTCTTCCACATTTTCTCTTCTATTTTATGTAGTCTTACTAAAACAATCAAATTGAGCAAGTATTGTAGAAAGGATTTAATTTTCTAATTGTAATTTGAATTGTGTGAGTTAATGCGTTTCAATATACACAAAGGGTTTTGCTATCCTGAAGCCAAGCTCAAACTATTTAAACAATCTGTTAGTCACCTGTTGTGTTTACCACTCCTTCAGCTAGAAGTAGTTACAGGTCACGCAGAAATGTCTGGTTGCCTTTGCTTTTTGCAGAGCAGTAAGAGCAGTCCATCTCCCTAGCAAGAGATCCAGTGTATTATGTTTTGTATATCTTAATTACAGATGTTGTGATGTTTAATGTCATTATAATCAATAACTTCAGAGAAACAATAAGAAAATGTCTCAGATGCATGTCAGTAGTAAAGTGCGTTTGGAAAACACTGTATAGGAAAATACTTCACTACTCAGTCACTTATCATTGCAATTTATCTAAGAAAAAATCCACGAAACTCTAAGAAAATTGTTTCCGCACAGGAATATTTGGCAGGCATCTCTTCCTCTTTATCAGAGACTGTGGTAGAAATGATTGTGTAGTTCTATCACGAGCTTTAAATTAATTTGGGTCTATCACTGTTGCATCTAATGATCACATCTAATGATGTGACAGACTTTCATTAAATTTAAAACAAAAGTTTGTTAACACGGGAGCTTTTAAAACTAGAGAACTGCACGGATAGTTTTGTATTTTTGTGACACGTAAATATTTTTCTGTATATTAACACATTTAGATTTAATGAAATTAAAAGCTTTGAGTAAATTAATTATTTTTCTGGCCAGATTACTTGTAAACTTTCTTAGCCTCTTTATTTTCTAGCAAAACAGCAAACAAACAAAAAAACACTGTGAAGTAGTATTTATTTTCAATAGGAAGCACAATGTTTTTTTAGAATATTTTCTGTTTGTGAGACTGGAGTGTCACCATAGGTAAATGGCACTGTGTCCAGCACCTCCTCTATCTATGCACAGGGAAGATGGAATTAGCTCTTGTTTTGTGACGTTGCTGAGAGTTGCTGCAATTTGTCTCAGTTGCAACAGCAGAATTTAGGATGAGATACACAAAGTACCCATTGGGAATGCTTAGTGTTTTCCTATTTCCTCCCCAAATATTCATCTGATTTGTCTTTGCATAAAGTCTTATGGAAGTTGTTATGAGTAAAATAGTCCAGCCACACCTATGATTACCTCTGCTGCCATATGTTTAAGGAGTCCAGGATCCCATAGCGAAACCACAGCAGGGAGGCAGTATATGAGACAGCCCAAGTCATGGAGTGAAATGTCCCAGTGCTTGCTGTTCTTGCTTCTTCATTTTCAGGCTTGTCCTGTTATCTTAACAGAGCAAGCCATGCTTCTGGGCCTCCTTACTCCTCTGCTACCATATTTATCTCCTATCATATTGTCTTTGCATCTTGGAGGATTGAAGTAAAATTTCAATTGCATCTACAAGGAACACAATACTGAGATAGGTCTCTAAACCTGTTATTTAATCTAAACTTTGCATCCTGGTCCTCTTTCAGGGGAGCACTGGACTTCCCCTGTGTGTGCCCATTCCCTTCTCACTGAACTGGGTAAGCTGCAGAGATTTATCCAGCTGCCTAAGACAAAGGCACTCACCCCTACATGCCCTGCTGATCCATCAGCACAGCTGTCCTACTGCTCCCTTTGGAGCCCTTTTGCTATGGTAGCAGCTCCTATCTTACTACTCCAATAACGAGACCCTCTCACAGGAGAAAAAAAAAGGGATCTGAGGGATGTTAATTTTTAACTCAATTAGTATGTGGATTTTCCCTTCCAAGTTTAGAGGATCTTTTGTTGTTGTTTTTAGGATATGGAAACACTGCTTCTGTTTCAGAACAGTGCTACAATTGACAGAAGATGGATATGAAATCCTGGCACCAATCCATATACTATTAAATACCAATTTATGATGACAATGTGCTAGTTTGTCTACATTACTTCCTATTAGACACTAATTCAGAACAAAGGAAGGTGACCTGGCAGGACAAAATTCAGCTGAACTGGTACAAGCATAGCAGGAGTTATAACAATACGGTTTACTAAAGCAGAGCCCTTGTATGTGTGTAATGTATGTAACAATAATAAGGATTAATGTCTTAAGGATTTCACACCGGAGGTTTTCTGAAGAGAAAATAACTAATGGGCTGCTAATAATTTGTAATGTAACTTCAAATATGCTATTACCTTATCATTACAAAGACTATTTTTTTTTTCTCCACACATTAAACCACTCTTAGTAACAAGAATTATGCTCCCAGTAAATGCTTATCTAAAACCTCTCAAAGGCTGAAGGTAACATACAAGAAGCAAACAGGCAGCACAAAACAAAGCAAGCGCTAATCTGTTCTTTTTATGCCACCTGAGGAGGCTGCTGGGCAGCGCCATGAGTCTCTGTGTATTGCCCTCTCAGCCCCCTTTGCGCAGAAACATTGGCCATTATGGGAGCTCAGTCCTTTGTCAGCCCTTCATCATGGCAGGATGGGGGGGAATAAACAAAAAAACCATTTCTTCTCTTGAATCAGAAACTCTGAATGAGGATTACACTCTAAAATCTTGATTGCTTTATTAAAATGTTCACTGTACCAATGTGCTCTAGCCTTGGTGATTTAGCTCACTGCATTTTTTCTCAAATAAGGACACTTTTTTGTAGTCTGAATAAAGCCTTCCTCGCTCAGCAGTCAATCTTGCAATGAGGCTGTAATTGGGAGTTTATGGTATCTGAAGAAGATAGGGAAAATAATTGCCATCACCGGCTCAGCTTCAGAGAGACATGATGTGATGCGGAACTGCTTGAGTCCAATGAAATTCTGCAGAGGGTAAACTATTTAAAGTGTGGGATGCTGTGTTCTTCCCATGGTGAGAACGCCTGGGACGGCTCTCCAGCTGGTGGGAGCTGTCAGCAGTGCTCTCACTTAAGCAGAGCTGTGCAGGCTTGCAGCAGCAGAGCTGGAAGCCAGCTTGGCACTTCGAGTGGGCTTTTTCATGTACAGAAGTTAGTTCTAATTCCAGCTTGTGAGAGTTTAAGTGTAGGAGGAGACTTGTTTGCTCCTTTCCACAAGGTTCCTGCTCCTTTGAAGCTGGGTAATGGAAATGCCACTGCATTTTATTTGTGTAAATTAACAATATTTCCTGGACAAAAAGTTTAAGAGTACTTAAAACTGCTCAGGCGCCATTCATTCTGTTAGCAGGTAACCTCTGCTCCTGTGGGCAGAGAGTGAGCCCTGCTGGAATCGGGCCCCCTCTATTGATCTTCCAGCTTGGAGCCATGCTAAATATCTTCAAAGCTTCAAAGTGGAGTGCGATGACCAAAGAGAAATCAATTAATTGCCTTGGTTCTGCTTAATTACGGACTGTGTTCTGTTGTCCTTTTTTAATCTCATATGTTAGATCCAGCTCAAAATTATTTACCTTAAGAGATGAGGAGAGGAAGGGGAGGTGGAGGGGAAGAAGGTTATCATCTCCCTGCAGGTAGGTGGATGCTGACTGTAATCAGTGATTTGATGTGTGACACTGCTACAGTCACTAGACCCCCTGCAGTAAATAGATTGTCTGCTGCCTGCTTGCTGTTTTTTCCACCTTGTCACCTTTCATAGGTTTTCATCTGCTGTATTGTCAATGGCAGCCTCCTTCCATGACTTACTAGGAGAGGGAAAGCTATTAACTTTCTTGACCAATTTATCTTGGCTATCTCACAGAGAATCCCTTTCATTTCACTTATCGGTAATGGAAGCCACCAGTTGTCTTTGGAAATGCTCACATATAATGTATTTATACACAGCTGCCATTTATTGATAAATAAGTTAGCTGTAAATAATGGGAACATTTTAAGCACTATTTTTTCTTCATGTCTTTTGGCAACTCATATACTCCTTAGCAGATGTGTTTGTTTTGTTTACTGTTAGGAGAGTAGTTAAATTCTTGATTAATTAAATCTAAAATAAGTAACAAAACAGATGAAATTAAGAAAATTTTCATAATTTTTCTCATATTAAAAAGGGTTCAAGCAGCATAACCATCAAATTGTAACTTGACGACTAGTTGGAAGTGCTACACTGTTTTTTCAGTGGAACTAGGACAGCTTAACCATGCTCCATGGTTTTTGACAATGAGAGATGAGACAAAAAGGATCGTTAATTATAAGGGTATTCAGAAAAGATTAAACTTAGCATGAAATCTATAATTCTTCTTTCTGGACTTCTGGCCCTACAACTAGGAGGCAATTCTTCATTTTGAGAAATAAGAGAGGGGAGACATCTGAAATTATAGTAAGATTGAGACAACTTTTGTTCAGCGTGTAGGTACAACTATAATCCAGAAAGAATGAAAGATACAGGACTAGCTATTAAAACTTAACTGTTGTACTACTTGAACATTATTAAGTGCATTTTTGAGCTGTCTGTCTTTTATGCTTCTTAATGCTGCAGCTTAACATATTTGGGAAAGGCTTTTAGAAAGGCTCAGGCTCAGCTGGCCAATGTTAGTGAGTACTGCAAGAAGAAACAGTTGTAGAGTAGCAGTGAATAAGGAAGCTAGGAGTGATTTTTCCCACCATGTTGATTTCTTTTTGTTTTTTTGTTTGGTTGGTTGGTTTTTGTTCTGTAGAATGTTTGACTTTGAGAACTGTGGGTTAAACTTATTCCTAGCAAACTCTGAGGGACAGGAAATTTAGGCTGTTTTCTACCAGTCATCTCCTCCCTCTCTCTCTTCAAAGGGAAACGAGCTAGCTTACCTGTCAACCCACCCCCACAAAGTAAATGTGTGGAAAATGTTCATACTTAAGTCACAAATGAAATTCAGTACTGCAGGAGCTGAAGTTACAGTCTATCATAGCTCTCTTTCACTCTCTGCAAGCCACCTGCTCTTCTTACACGTCCTCTCATACGCAGTCCTGAGTTACATAGATTTAAAAATTATCCACAAGCATTGTCTAAGGCATACCACATAGGGAGTAGTTCTTGTCCATTAGAATTATTTTAGTGGCCACTTATTGCATCAGCATGAAGTCTAAGTTTAACATAAACTTAATCGCAAGTTCCCAGAAGGCTGGTAGAGAGGGTGATGCTCAGTTGCAAACAATTTGGCAAGGGGGACATAAAAAATGAGGTGTGCTGAAAGGTGATACTGGCACACATGGGACTCACTTCAGTAAGTTCATGAAAGCTGTGGAGGAGCTTCCAGGAGTGTTTGTGAGAAGGGGAAAAAAGCAGGTAACTTCAGCATGGAGCTTGAGAAATGGCTGCCACTTTTACACACGGGGACTAACGTGGATTAATACCTCCTGCAAGTCTGGCATTATTAAAAGAATGTGTAAAGCTGCTATCTGTCCTGACTGGCTGAGTTGAAGTGGATCTCCTGTGAATCTGGCATTGTTTGTGTGGCACAGCTCTCTTAATGAGAAAGCAGAAATTAATCCATCTGAGGGACTCCAGAGCAGACACTGCTGGGTTAGCACAGCTCTGAGCTCTCAGAGAGGGAGAGGAAATACTGCAGCTCCTCTCTGGCACAGAGGGGAGAATGAAGCTTGACAGCTTGCTGCCATCAGAAAGACACAATAAACCAGTTACCAGGGAGATGTAGTCCCTGAGCCTCTGCTGCAAAACAGTTTTCACTCAGTGCTATTTCCAGGGTTGGAAATGCAAAGGTCTGTTTTGTGTATTTTATGCAAAGCAGATTGAAATCAACATCACACTTCACTTGGCTCCCAGGAGTTGAACAGAGAAAATATATAGAAGTATAAACATATTCATTTTGGAGCACTTTTCAAAAGGAAAAGTCGAGCACCTGAGCCAAACTGCTGGTTTGGGCTCTGGGCAGATTTAGGATGAGAAAACTGTTACCTGTTTCAGGCTGTAACCTGTTGTGGAGTTTCATCAAGCAGTCTCCCTGTTGAAGTCCCTGCAGGAAAGAGACGTTTCCTACCCCTTGCCCTGGGGAGGCTGCTGCAGGTACGTGGGCACCCAGCCCTCTGTGCAGTGACAGTTCTGATCGTGGGTAGGGTTTCCCATACTTTGCTCTGTGGTAAAGAAAATGGTGAATTGCAGGAATTTCGTGATTTGTTCTAGCAAAATCTCACTGACAATGCAGCTTTCTTGTTTCCTGTGTGCACTGCCTTTTTTTGTGTAGGGCTATTCAGGCTGTGGCACTTCAAAGAATGGAAGGAATTTATTTTTTGTAGTTTGTATGTTACCTGTGACGTGTTGCGAATGAAGGCAGTTTCTATGGGAGACAAAAACGAATGTATGCATTAAGACTTAGCAGAGATAAGAAAAGTTTGTTCTGGTGCCCTAATTGTAAAAGTTTGCTGTCTATGGTTTAAAGGTGTTTAATGTTGATGTTTAGCAAACACTTCTTGCTCTGGGAGCTTCTAACTCTAAAGCATGCTTTCGTGTTTTGCATCCTGCCCAACTCCATTTCATAGGAAAATGGCTTTCCCTGTGCTTAAAGCTGAGAGCTCCTGCCCCGGGGATTTCTGCTAGATACAAATTTTACAGTCCATAGGATCCTTGCCACTGCTGAGTGAGTCTGTGCTGCCCCATGCTGCTGCCTGCAGCCAGCGCTACCTGAGCAGAGCCCTGTGACAGGAGCCATGTCTGACACGCTGTGGGGCTGCAGCTGTTCTGCTCCAGCGTCAGGCCTGTTCTTGCTCTTACCTGTGTGTTTTCACAGCTGGTTTCACGTTTGCCACGTGAAGCCACAAGAGACACCTTCCTTCTGAAAAGCATCTGTCTCCAAGCTTTATTCTCTCCCCACACCAGCAGGTTCCTTCAGTGTTTTTCTGGCAAAATGTGCATAACTTCTGATTGCCCCTGTAATAATATTGACTTCGTATCTCCTGTAAAGTCTTTCAGAGACAAATGGCATCAGCTGTACAGTCCTCTCACCTCTCTCCTTACTGCATTAGTTTATGTGAGGGCAGGGCTTGTGAGGAGCACGCTGTAAATTACTATTCGGATGTGCTCATATCCAGGTGCAGAGCAAACACTGAGCACAGAAGGCAGGCGGCAGGTTGCTGGTGTTTAATTTCACAGTCTGGTATTTTCATTGCAGGAGAAATTTCATCCTTGGGTTTTTAAAGCTATTAAGAGTTTCGGATGATCAAAATTAATCATTAAACAGAACTTGTTTGACTCTGACAGATGACTTCTCCTTTTATCCCTGCACCCTCTATCATCTTGATCCACATCAGAACTGTGGGGTTATCCCCCACTGGCCCTATTCCTGTGCCTGTTTCCACCAAACAATATCCATGCCAAAACCTCCCATCGGAAATACAAAATCCACTTGGCACCAAGTGAGCTTCTTTGCTTTCAAGTTCAGAGCGTGCGCTGTCTTTTCCATCGCAGGCAGCTTTGGCTGTTCTGCTTTAAGTGCCCCTTTTGGCTGCTGCTAGACAAGCAACTGTTTCTAGCAGGGCTTGCTTAAGACTGCCAGAGTGCTGAAATGCTTCCTTTTGCTGTTACTGCCTCTCCAGCCGAGCTCCCTTCCACATCCTGATCCCACAGGGCACTCCCACCCTCTTGTGCCTCTGGCAGAGTAATCATGAACTCACTGCCAAATTGTGAAATTATAATGCTTTTTCTCACTCTTGACTGCACCAACAAAGCTACCATCTTACAGGATAAGTAACTCCCTACCCACAGCTTGTCAGCTCGCTGTGGTGCCTTACCAGCAAATAATCTTAACACAAAGCAATCGTTACAAATGGGACCTGTAGATTATTTTCACAGTGAAAATCATTAGCAAAGATAATTAACTAAGACTGCGGTGATGAATAGCGCTGCACTACTGATCAGTGTAATAAAGAACAGAAGTCACTAATTACAGATAGCAAGCCTTGAAGCCAATGAGAAATTTAATTTAACATTGCTACACAGACTCCATACAGTCTAATGTAACTTCGCAATTATCATAATAAAATCTTAACACAGACAATGCTTCTGGGAAAGTTCCAGGTACAAGGATGTGTGTCCATCAGGATAAAATGGTTGGTGATCTATTAGTTACAGCATCTTGAGAGAACAGATTAAAAACCTTGTGTCTGAACAGGCATAGTGCTTCTGCCTCCCTTGGGCAGGTTCTGAGCTCAGGCACCGTTCCCACGAGCTCCAAAGGTTCCAGCTTTCAGAGTGGAACCCTAATGCTACTTTTAGAGATCTTTGATGTGTATTTTTACTACAGGCATCTCAGAATGTCTAGTTCAGTGTTTCAAAGCACCTTTTTCACTTGATGTGTGTCATGCTCCATCACATTAAAATGATGGATCCTGGGCAACACGAAGCGATGGGAACCAACCTCGTTATCCCCACGCACATAGACAGCAAACTGTGTTTGATGCTGACTAGGAAATGGCCTTCAGCTGCAGCGTGTTCTATTTCCACCTCAGAAAGAGGCAATGTGAATTAAATGCTTGCACTGGCAAACAGATCTGTGACATTATTTTCAGAAACTAAGGCAAACTTTCTCTCCTGCCTGCTGTCCAGCCTGCCTGTCATGTGCACTTGAGGAGTACATGAGTGTAGAAGAAAGCACTGGTGTAGTGTCTGTTTGAACAAGTTTTTTTGTCTTTTAGTCTTTAATCTACTGCATATTACGTTTGATTGCCACATGCGATGTTTCTGTAAGTTATTATAATGCGGGCTGTCCTGTGAGAAGATATGCACTGCTTTGGTGAATGTGGGATGACCCTGCAGGTGGCTCAGCACTACGCAGTCGTTCACTCACTTCCCCCCTTTCCAGTGGGATGGGGGAGAGAATTTAAAAAAAAAAAAAAAAAAAAAAAGTAGAATTTTTGAGTTGAGATAAAACATTTTACTAAGACAGAGAAAAAGAAAAGGATAATAATTATGCTAAGAACTCCCACCCCCTTCAAACTCTCTCTACATGAAATCATATCCCTTTTGCCAATTTAAATCTGTTCCCTCCCAGCTCCTTTGGCCCTTCTCTGTGACTGGCCTTGGCTCTATACAACACTGCTTAGCAGCAGCTAGAAGCATTAGTGTGTTATCAACGTTGGTTTTTTTTCTAGAACCAAAACATAGCATCCTACCTGATGCTCTGAAGAAAACGATTACATCCCCGCTGAAACTAAAACAGAGGCAAGGAGCAACATTAGCTGAGTGAAGGTGGAAAAAGTGGGATTTTTGATAGCACAGCTGCTTTTTGACAGGAGTATTGATTGTTCTGATGTCCGCAAGGTTCTCCTGTAAGGTAAGGCTAGATAAAAGGAGCAAGAAAAAAGAGGCAATTTTCAAAACATGTAAGGGCTTACTGAACACACCTAGGTAACACACTGTCTTCATGCCAGTCTATATTGGAAAAGCATTAGTATGCCAAAATTAGACAAATTTGGGGAAATCTATCCATTTGAAAGCTTGGAGAATAGTGATTTGAATACATATCAGTTCAGAAGACTTTGAGGAAACCCTTAAAATCTGTTATACAAATGCCTGTCAGGAGCTGCCTGGCTCCAAGTGTTGCTGCCTGGGGATTGAGGAGCAGACCATGCAGCTTCAGAAGCCCTTACCAGCTCTATTTTATATATTCTTCTGTAATTACTGCTCAGATGACCAGTAATCCTGGCTGTACCTGTCACAGAAAGCTCCAGCATGTTTTAGTTGCTTTGTCATTCCTGCAGTCTCCAAGTTAGCTTGAAATAACTATAATGCTGAATCTTAAAGTACGGATGACAGCAATATGCTGATTAGAAGAAAAATGTAAGAGGCTTTTCTCTCCAGAAGGGGCACAGAGAGTCAAGCTGGGTTCTGGCCAGATGCTGCCTGACTCATGCTCCTCAAGCATACCTCTGCTTGCTCTGAGCACTTTGATTCTGCGTGCTTAGTGCAGAGATGGGGAGCCAAGGCTCAGGAGCTGTCTGCCACACTTTCTGTCAGTCCTATGAGCAGGAACTAACCCTGCAGTGGCTTCTACCTGATCCTCAGGATCAGATACAAATACAGGGTCATGACAGTGCCTTACCGCTGTGTTTGCTTCCTTCTCGAATCCATACAGTGAGTCAACACTCCTGGCTGACTGGGAAATAGTGCAGTGCTTATGAGATACATTTCATCGTGTTCCTAATTCCACTATGATCATTGTTTTTGCTGGTTTCCATTTGCAGTAGTATTTTTGGAAAGGCAGTTTCAAGAACTCTACAGGAGATATAAAAATGGAAGGCTAAAAATAACCTTCATTAAAAACTGATCTTTTAATTAAACTCCTGGAATTCATTTCAGTGTGAGTTAGTGTGACCAGACAAGAAAAGGTACAGATTGATTAAGCTATTACCATTGACATAATATGATATTAAACCAATAATACAAATGAGTTGAGCATTTGCTAGAACACGAAGAGAGCAAAAGGTTGTGATCTACTGCAATGGAGAACGTGTCACAACCAAATGGAAAGTCACAGGGCAGAAGTAGGCTCCTCTACTAAATTCAGTCCTCTACTGAATTTAAGATGTCTGTGTCGTGCTCGTGCTTAACAAAACTTGCTATTCTCACTTCACTACATTTTGGTGTTAGTTGTTCGGCAGGAGAATTGCAGGCAATGCTTTAAACGTGAAGAAGGTATTTCCCTGTCCAAGAAAGCTGATGCTGTGACAGAGAGGTTTAGGATAATATGAAAGAGGTCAAGACATATGCTTTATGTATGTAGTGGTCAAATAAATCAAACAACAACAACAGACGCACACACCAAAAAAAACCCACATAGAATGAAATGTGTCTTTTTATTAATGAAAGGAAGATTTACTTCTTTTGTTGTTGCTGTTGTCTTTTTTTTTTTATTAGCTATGTGAGAGAGGTTGTTGAGGTATCTTTAAATATTACATTTATTCAGAGCACACAGTCAAAATAAGCCTTCTGTGAGCAACTTGTTTGAGATATTTAATGTTGCTGGAATGAATTGGGTTACTTGCAGTAAATTTTATCAAAATGAAGTTGTTCCACAGGATATATCTTCCAGAATTCTGTCACTTTTTTTTTTTTTTTTTTTTTTAATAGAGACTTTTAGACCTATTTTCAAAACATGACCCGTAGTGAAAATCTCTAGGTATTTCTGCCTGCAAAAGACAGGAATGAGAAAGTGAATTTAGTGTGTGTGCTGGTGAAGAGCATGATGTCAATTCAGTGTAAACCGGAATGAAGAGATTTCCACAGAGTCAGGTGGATCTTATACATCCTCAGGTTTATGACATCATCTATTTGTAAATCTCTCCCTACAGTAAGGAAGCTGAGAAGATATGGTTTTTTGTTTGTTTGTTTTGTATTGTAAATACTGTACCCATTCTGTTTTTATTGCCAAGTCAAATGAAACTGAATTCTTTGGAATGCCTCAGCTGCAACAAAACAAAATTGTCCTTTTCTGGTCTGTAGCTGCAGAGCTGCCTCACTCCTCCTTCGTTTATCTCAATTTATCCTTGTGTCTAGAACATTCAGATAAACATCATAAGTTCTAAGTTTTGATTATAATGGTTAATTTATGTAGAGAAGAATGCAAACAGATTTTAAACTAATGTCTTTTCTCATGTTTCAGTATCAATTACAAATGATATGTATGTCCCAGTATAATTTTAGCAGAGAAGCACATATTAAGTGAATGGCGCAGAGATGTAGTAGCTCACTAATGATGCATGTTGCAATCCCTGAATTTCTTTTAGTTAAGTTCATTTTAATAAAATACGAAAAATGCCTGAAATGAACTCAAAGGAATTACAGATTTGGTAGCTTATAATGACATTTCTATTTCAACAGCTTCTCATGTCCATAATTCTACACAAAGGAGATGCAAATGTGTACCTGAGGCCTTCATTCTCTTCTAATTTATACTTCATTTTGAGGGGCAGATCTCTTAACAGTCTCACTGCTCAAACTTAAACTGTCATGGTTAAAATGATTCAAGACCAAACACCACATTGTCATGATATAGAATGCTGTCAGAGCGTATGCACTTAAAAAAAACCATTATCTTTTAAGCTAGTGCAGCCTGTGGTGTGCTCCCCCAGCTGTCCCAAGACAACCTCTGTGAGTAAGATTAATTAATTCTCCTCTCACCAGTGCTGGTCGGCGGTGACATTTCCTTTCTGCAAATCCAACTTTCAGATTCTCCCTATTAAAGCAAGTTAAGTTGGCTTTTGCTGTCCCATAGTCACAGTTTTTAAGACTTGCCAGTTCAAATGGTTTACTGCTATGGCTGATCTGTTTGACAGATCTCCTGTCTAATGCGCATCAGGGAGAAATGCCTCAGTTAGGAGGAAACAGAAGATTTGTTGTTACTTTGTACATTCTGTGGATAAGGAGACATTTAAAAAAAAAACAAACCACACTTAAAAAACAAACCCATGTTTGAAATCTTTATTAGGAATAGATCATTTGTGTTCTAGGGTCACAGAACTTGATGCGTTGGGAAAGTTAAAAGGGTAACAGATTTTACAGTAGCTGATGTGTTATGGATTCATGATTATTTGATGAGTGTCTTTGGGGGTACCAATAAATATGAATATTTGAAGAAATAAGAAATACAAACAGTGTAAAAAATGTTATTGCATTAGTGCCTTTTTACAGGTGAAAGTTGCATCATTTGATCTTCCCTTTGGAGGAAGAATTAAAAAAGAAAAAAGAGAGGGGCACTGGATGCACAGTCTGATGCACAGAGAACTCCCCAACACAAAGACTTCTCCCACATTCAGTAGCTCTTGCTTTGTATTTGGTGTGGGGGATTGGGACAGGAAAATGAATTGCTTTGGTTCTGTTTTGCTGAGAAGGTAATCCCCAGTACATAATCAAGAAGGAAAACTGGCATCTTTTCTCAACACTGAGCAGAGCTGCAGTGAAACATGTCGATGCCGCCTGTTAGTACAGAAGGATGCGATTTAAGTTAGCGTCGTTTAAAAATAGATAAATAAACAGGTGGAAAACAGGCTGACACTGTTTGCAAAGATTGGTCTATATGTACAATACCTTTAACAGCAACCTGCGAACCCACAGGAGTGGAATGCTGCAAGACAGCAAGCATGGATGCAATTGTGTCAGTCATTTTTGTTATCAGAATATTACTTGGGATAACTGGCTGAGAGACAGGAAAAATACGGAAGTTTAAATGAGAAGTGGTTTTAAATAATGTGTGTCTGTAGAAAAATGCATGTTAGTTTTCACATATGCCTAGCATCTACTGTCTTAACTGAAAAATAGACCGTCATGAGAAATACATGAAATACAGTATTGTTCTCCTTGGTAGCTTACTATTTTAGCATGTGTATTGCCATCTTCAGCTGAACAGATAAAGAATTAATGTTGATTCTGTGGAAAACTAGGTTGTTATGATTTACAATTTAATTTTCTCAAATTCCTTAAAAACTTTGAAAGTGGAAAATGCTGGGCTTTCTTTGTGCTGGTTTAAATTGCAATTAGATTCCAGCTGGAGTCTGCAAAACACAGCAGAACCCTTGCAGGGAGAGTGTTTGCCTTGGCTTCTATTTTGAGAATCCTTAGCAATATCACCTTGTCGCAACAGCTGTTCTGAGAGCTGAGATTGGTGTGAATTTCTCCTCTGCTGCCTGGCAAACTGAAAAGTTGTAATACGTTTTCGGTTCATTTTAGGTTCAGGTATCGCTAGGAGCAATCTTCTTCATGTTCATCAAAAGGAACGAGATGCTAGGATTGCAAAGCAGAGATTCAGGAACTTAGGCAAACTGCTCTCAGTTGGAAGCCTCAACTGGGACCTTACTGCAAAAGCACCAGGCAGCAGAAAATCTGTTGCTAAATTAGCCAGAATAAATGTCCAGAGGTACAAAACAGCTGCCAAGTCACTCCTCTGATATGAGCAGTAGGCTGGCAGTAGGCCTGAGAAAAGGTCTGAACAAACAAAAACAAACTCAGTACCTGTGCCATTTCAACAGTTTGCTAATCTTGCTACCTTGCTTGGCAGTAAAAGCTGTCATAGCTGTCGGTTCCTCAGCCACACTCCTGGCAAACTGATAGCCTCAGTTACCAAATGGTAAGCCATGGTAAACAGACTGGACTGGGTGAGTAGGAAAGCTTTCTTTGGAAACTCAAGTGGCTCGAATGATGAATAAATGATGGGGACGGTTGATACTGGTCTTAATAAACTTAGGGGCAAGATGCTGCCTCTGCTTTTTGGCTGGCCCTTGCTCTCGCTTACCCATTTTGATTCTTGTCAAAAGCTTTAACCAGGGAGCTTCCTGATGAAGTGTGTCCAGGGCATCTTTTCATGTGGTACTGAAAACCATAACCTCTAAAACTTTCCCAGTTACACAGCTGAAATCTTAAGATCCAGCAAAAATATTCTTAATGTCACCATACTGAATGGTCTGTTCAGTTGCTCAGGCCCTTGAGAAGAAGGTAGGAGACACAGGAACTTAGGTTCTTCTTCCCAGAAGGCTCTCATGGCCTCTGTACCCTGGTGCTGACTGGGAGCTGCCAAGCAGTTCTGGGAGCAGCTGTGGTCCTGCAACAAAGGCTACGTGCAAGCATCCCAGAGGGAAGCTTTCCTGGAACACTGTTTAAAAAAGGTGAGTTAGAAAAAAAGAAAGTCATTCTAAGAAAGATAGAAAATTAACATTAATTCTAAAGTCTATTCTCAATTATAAGCTCTTTGCCTTTTGAGGGTATCTGATTTCAAGCCACCTTCTTTTTTTGTCAGAAAATGTAGATGAAGAATAACACTTCCCTGCACACAGAGCATAGCAGTCCATCATGAATTGATGTCTGCAGCTCCAAGCATCCCTCCTAAGGTGTACTGACGGAAACTCACAGCAGGGTGGCTTGAGGCTCCTGTGCTACGATTAGCTGGCTGGTGCCTGCCTCAGATTAAATATCACCCTGAGTGTAAGAGAAAAGGAAATGTGCTTTGCTTTCTGTTGCAAGCCCTGACATCAATTCCTGCAAACACTTACAGATGTCAATAGAACAAATCTCTATGTCATGGTACCCACATACCTTCTATCACTTTCTCTAAAAGCCAAGACTCAGTAGCACACACAGAACTTGGCTGGAGTTGGGACGACCGCTCTGTGATGTCACTGGTACAGTTAAGCCTAGAGTCTCTGTGCTGATGACATTAGGGATTCATTTACTGCTGCCTAGAGAACAGATGCAGACAGAGCCAGTTTCATGGGATACTCTCTGTAATGGTTCAAACCTTGGGCTTTTCCTTTGTGTATCGGGAACATTACTGAAGTCTATGTAGACACTCTGATTAACAGTGAGCTATAACTATTTATGTATTTAAATTGTGCTTGTTTTTTGAGAATATCCATATAGTGTTGTTTGAAGCAGGTAAATAGCCATTGTTTATAATGTGCAGAAACTACTGGGTTTATCATTAATGTGTCTATGTTGCTGTAAGAGGAAAGCGAGTATTTTGAACGTACAGATGATCTATTACTGAAGAATTAGACTGATTAGCCATGGTCAGAGCAAAGTTGTTTTATCATCACCACTTCGCAGACTTATTTTCCAAGACTTTTCAATCAGTTGCTTGGCTATTAGCATCTCATCATAGACAGAGATGGAAATAGTTCCACTGGGAAACCCTTTGAGATGAAAGAGGTCCAGTCAAGCAACATATGTATTTCTATTCATTAGCAAAGAACCAAACTGACCAGGTTCATCACCTCTTTCTGCAGAGCTGTGAGGGATGCTGGGTCCCTCTATATCATTTTGCAGGAAAAGCTAAATGTGGTGCAATATTTTCAAATTTAAGTGTGGTCAGGTGTTAGAGAGCCCACAGGTACTCTCAGACCAAAATTAAACCCAGTGCTGGGATCATCTTTCAGTCTCTAGAGTTTACACCTGTGGTAGCAGTTCTGATACCAAGAGAAGTTTCTCTCTTCAAAGTACTAACATAAAAGCAGAACTCACATCTACTATATGAATATTTTAGTTATTGCTAAGCTTCTGTAGCTCAGCTTGGAAAGTCAGTTTTCTTCTCTCATTAGTGATTAAGTGGGTCTGTGTGAATATTTTACTGCATAACTTTTGTGAGATTTTTTTTGTTTGCACCAAAATACCTCTTTCTCTCCAGAGAACAAAGATGATAGATTTTCTGGCCATATGGCTGCAGCAAAGTGGTTTCCCTGGCAACTGTAACCCACAGAACTCCTTAAAACTTTTTCCCTTTGTGGATTTTTTAGCGATTTGATTTCAGGATCTTGTCATCTTCTCCGAAATCATTGCAGCTGTGGAACAGAGGTTAATCATGGAGGCCTCTGAGTGTGCTAGGGCCCTGGGTGCCTTCAAGTATCTGGCTTCATTTGCAGTGATCTGAAGGTTTTTCCTCCCTGCGGATGTTTGGCTCGATTTCCAGGATGTTTAGCATATTCTTCTTGGGATTAGTGTGGTAGTCCTCACATAACCACTACTGAAAGGTGTCCAGTATGATTTAGACAAACCAAACACAAAACCAGTGAAAGATGAAACATGAAGCAAATGGGGCTGCACAAGCACCCTCTTGCTTGGAAAGAGCTTCAAGCAGCTTGCTGGCTCGCACTCTGTCACAGTACAAGAGCTGGGACCAAGCTGTGGGTTTCCTACTTGCCTCTTGTGCCATGCATGGAGGGGACAGGAGAGGAAAAAGAAAAGCATGCATTGCTAGTTCTTCAGTTAAAAATAAAATAAGCAAGCTGATTGCCCAATAGAAATTACAGAACTTTCAGGTACAGCTTCTGAAGCAGATCAACAAACTGGCAAATACCTGCACTAAAATCTGTCTCCTCCTATGTTTCAGCAACCCCAGTGAAGCCTTCACTAGTAGCATTATCACATATGTTATTGCAGGAGATTTATCTCAACCGCCGTGTGTTTGGGCAAACATCCTGCCAGTGTCAAGTTGCAAGGATGAGATGCTAAGTGCTTTTTATGCTTGGTAATCCAGATGGAGCTATTGGTTGTGTATGTTGTACGTCTGACAGCCATCACACTGAATTCTTTTTCTTCTGATGGTTTAGTTCTTTTTGATCATGTTTTGAAGATAATTAGTAGTCTGAGTATATATTGAGTGAATGATCAACCACTTTGTAGTAATAGTAAGGAATTAGTTTCAAGAATAAGATAAGTTTGCTATGGTTATCAGAAAAATCATTGAGAAGAACTGAAGTCCTGCTAAACTGTTTGAGTGTTGAAGGGACATTTAAAGGCAACTTGTGAGCTGATAAGCTCAATTTTGATATGACTAAATGCTGGCACAGGTAGTTTTTGTGGTGCCAAGCTGTCCCTTTTCAAAAGAAGCTTTGGTACTTTCTAGAGGTACAAGGAAAATGCATTTTTCTACTTTGTACATAATCATCTTCATTCCAGATACTAGTAATTCCATCTATTTCTTCTGTGGATTTATTCTTATCTTTTCCTAGACGAGAGCTAGAAAGATAAGATGCTTCAGGAAATGGGCCGGAGCTCCTGTTCCAAAGCAGTCAAACTACATAACAAGTTTATATATACATACATGTGTATGTGTATATATGTATGCAGATATGTGTGTGTGTGTGTATATATATATATACACAATATATTTTACCTTTGTTCATTTTTTCTTCTCTTCCATAATCTGTTTGTAATACTGAAATTCTTTTAAGGAGGGCAATTTGGAAACCACCTGAATTAATCAGTAAGTTGTCAAAAACTCATAAGTTGTTCCATTCAAATATTAATAATGTTTTTCAAAGTCCTATTTTCTTTCTGAGTGAAATAAACAACAACAACAAAAATCCAGAATGCCACGCTGTAAACAAATCCCACAGGCACACTCATCATTAGACAGTAAAGCACATAGGACAACAGATGCTGGATCTGAATTTTTCCAAGATAATAAATGTGTTCAGTGTCCCCAAGAAGAAGATTTTAAAGAGCATTTTCTGCAGAGAGCTACATAATTTGTCCTCAAAACCTCTCTGTTTTACACAGTGTGTTAAAAGAAAAAGCACAAAAGAATCCTGGAATAAATAGTCATAATGTGCTGCTAAACTAGGGAACAGTGTTTTAGAAATAACCAGTTTAGCATAATTAATTACAAAGGAATATGCATCACTGCTTCAGCATTTAACTCTTTATTCTATGCTTTTAATTGGAGTGCTGTTGGGAACAACTGGAGGACATTTTCTCTAGAAAACCTTGAAAGCAGAGTTGTACACGGGGTTCTTAGCAACACAGTTAATTTTATAGCCAGTACTGGGATATTTGCCTAAGCATTTGAGGCGTCTTTCTCTATAAAAGACTGAGTTACCTCTGGAGCCTGGAGCAGCTTTTACATTATTTTCCTTATCCATTTGAGCATGTTATCCTTTTAATTATTTCTCATATCTAAGTTATCCTGTATTTTCTTATGAGTCAGTGGATTATGATTTCCACCTGTATCCCAATGGGCACCAGTACAGAAATCAAAACTGAATTTACCTGCCTTACACTGCCAGTCTGGCAATGAGAGAGCTGGAGCAGCTCCCCTACGAAGACAGGCTGAGGGAGCTGCGTTTGTTCAGCCTGGAGAAGAGAAGGCTGAGAGGAGACCTCACTGCAGCCTTTCAGTATTAAAAAGGGGATTATAAAAAAGAGGGGAATCAACTTTTTACAAGGATGGACAGTGATAGGACAAGGGGAATGGTTTTAAGCTCAAGGAGAGAAGGTTTAGATTGGATGTCAGGGGGAAGTTCTTTACAGAGAGGGTAGTGAGGTGCTGGAACAGGCTGCCCAGAGAGGCTGTGGATGTTCCATCCCTGAAGGTATTCAAGGCCATGTTGGAAGGGGCCCTGGGCAACCTGGTCAAGTACCAGATCTGGAGGTTGGTGGCCCTGCCTGTGGCAGAGGATTGGAACTCGATGATCCTTGGGGTCCCTTCCAACCCAAGCCATTCTGTGATTCTATGATACTCCCACATATCACAACTTGCTGGATGCCAGATGCAGTTGTCCTCCTCCTTCTGACTTCAGAGCTAACATAACTTGCTGATCTCCTTTCAAAACATAGCTGGACTATCCTAAGAGCTATAAAGAAAGTATCACATGGTTATGACCTCTATTTAGTAAGAAAATATAATTGAGTTATAGTTGAATGTAGGGTTGAATTTCAGACGAGTCCCACTGTTGCCTAACATTGTGCTGTGGTTGTGGAGTTGGCCATGAGCAAGCAGCTGGTGTGGGATCAGGATCAGCTCTGCGTGCCCAGCTGCTTCAGGCTCACTCCCCACAGAATGGCACGAGGAGAATGGCTGAGAATGTTCTCCTCAAGGAGAACACAGCATCACTACCATGCTGTTTTGCTTTTATCCTGTATCTGTGCATCATTTCTTGCTTTCTTGTGAGATTAATTGATTAGGATGTCTTGTCAGCAATTTCTCGTTTAACTGTTTACCAACCCCTAGACAAGATTCATGAATATTCAAGTTCTTTGAACTCAAATAATTTAGGAAGAGTAAAGAAAATGCTAAGTTCCTTCTGGGTGCTGTCAGGTTTATTAAATGATACTGTGAAGACAAGTATTTTCTGGAAAAATGGGCTGAAGTATAGGTCCTGAAACTCTGTTTGTTTATGGCAAGTTGTAAAGGGATATTTGAAAATGACAGCATTTCTTACTCTTAGAGAAGGTGTTCTTGAGAAGAAAGCTGAAAGATAAACGTATTGCAGTTTGGACCCACAAGTGTGTATTTACACCTTCTGCAGAAGCGTCCTGATGTTCTGTGCCAGATACTGGTTAGCTGTGTAGTGCAGGCTGTGTAGCGAGTTTTCTTATTAATTCAGTTTATATCTTGGAGAACACGTATTTCCACTAATACATGCTGATTGCCATTACTATTATGCTACTTAGTTTACTTCAGCTTTCTCATTTCTTAGCCTCTCTTTTGCTGTCCTTTATCAATCCCTATTAGGTCCCTGTTTAGTCATTCAAGATTGCTGGTGCTCAGTCTTTCCTAGACCAGGATGAGAGATTTTCCTTCACTGTGAAATCCCACATGGAGCTCTCTGCCATGTAGTATGGTGGCTGTTAAAAGAAACTTTCCAGTCACTGATTGACTGGGGAATGGATGGCTCTGGTATTTTAGCACGAGAGCGCTTTCTTTTCACAGAGATACCCACATTAAGTGCCTGTAAATGTTACAGGATGGGAAGTGTTGCTTATATGACTCACTCCTGTATACCTGTTATTGAAGCATTGTTTTCTAAAAAGATTCTCAGAACTGAGACAGTATGGCTATTTTAGTATTTTAAAATGATTTCGCATCTTAACCCTGTATTTCCATGATCTCTCTTCATGATTTTCATGGTTTATTTTAAAAACAAACAAAAATCTTTGAATGAAATGGGCTCCTGGGGAGAGGGGAAAAGCTTTGAACACAGGTGAGAGCTCCAGCAGAACAGGGCTGCACTCATAGCTACCACATCTGAGGAAGGGGTACAACAAGGAGGATCTGCCTCCTGTAAATGACATGGCCTCAAACTGTTGGGATAATTTTACAGTGGTCATAAAAGCAGAAAAAAACTACCTTGCTCAATGAAGCACTGACCCAATACCTCGGTTTCCATGATGAAAAGTCTAGTTTAGGCTTGTTTATTACAGATTTTGGCAGGTATTCATCACGGTAATTTAGAGGCAGGCTTGGTGCCTTAAAAACACTTTGCAATTTCAAGAGGCAGCTTCTGCAGTGACAGACTTGAGAGATGCAGGGAGCACAGGTGTTGTGCTTGGGGCTGCTCTTAGGTGCAGGAGCAAGACTTCAGGTTCTTTGGCAAAAGGCACTTCCAACTGGAAATGTCTATCTTGACAATAAGTCATATTATAATGCTCCCCTCCTGCTGAACTTTTAAAAAATAAACCAATTTTGTATCCAAGTGGTGCTGAGCTGTGTGCTTTGACAGCCACTGCTTACCAAAACTAAATGCCAGAGCAGAGGGCAGGGTAAGTGTGTCGTTCTCAAGACCAGAAAAGGGAGAAACCATCATGAGTAGGGATGGCAACCCCAAATATTATCGACAAGGCAAAGACTTTATTTATTTATTTTCTCTCAGCAGCAGACCGAGAGGTCGATGTTCTCCTCCCCGTCCGCCTGAGCCATTCCCTGCCCGGAGGTGCGGTGCCAGCCTCGCGCCGGCGCCGCCTCTTGCGGGGCAGGGGTGAGGCCTGTGGGCTGCTGCTGGCCTTCCTCTTCGGGGCAGCCCGGGGCCCCCCGCGGGCACGGCTCCTGCCCTGGGCGCGGGGGCCCGCCGCCGCCGCCTGCCCCG
>JAOWBP010003503.1:8674739-8686852 GCA_028571105.1 Tragopan temminckii
GTGTAAATACACACTGCAAATAAACCATTCACTGCAAATAAATGCAAGGATGTCAAGTATGCAGTTTTTTAGTCAGAGCCTCAAACTGAGTATTTAATAAAATGCTGGATGAGGTAGTATGCTAAAACTCATAGGAGAATGTATCTGTAACTAGCACCAGCATTGTCCAGCTGTACCTCTTTGAGACCATAATTTTTTACTGAGGGTACTTTTCATTGCTATGTAATTTTCAGTGCTGTTTAATCGCACTTCTGTGTGGTTCTATGAACACAGAACTTTTTTGAATAAAGAAGCTGTTGAGTAAATTAAAAGAAGTTATTGAGCTTCTTGGAACAAACAGCCTCCCTTCCTTTCCTTCTTTTTTCTTTTTTTTTTTTCTTTTTTTTTCTTTTCTTCTTTTCATTTTTTTAAATATTTTTACTTCGTCTTGCTCTTCATTCATTTAAAGGGATAATAGTTCAGGATAAAAAGGACTAGTAGTACTAGTAGTACTGGCAGCATTCAAACAGTAATAGCAAGGAGAAAAATACAGTTATCGGTAACATAGGCGAGTGTCATCACATCTGTACCTCTCTTGGCATTGTCTAGAATTATAGTCCAGAAGTCAAAATTCAGCTTCCTGTGAATGTTAACATGAACAAATAACACACAAGGAGTTTCTCAGTACTGAAAGGTTGCAGAAATCATCAAATATGACTTATGTCTCTCTTAAAAGAAGAAAAGGATGTGTGCGGTGAGAATTTTCAGGTCCTCCAGATCTAATATCTAGAGAGTTTTCAGGGTGAAGCTGCACCTCAGAAATGCAGGTAACTGCTCAGCACTGAGATTTCATGACTTTGACAAGATTTCAGGATTTTTGGAAATATATTTCTGAGCAACTGATATAACAAAAGCTCTATTGGAGGTGTGTACTTCTGACTAATTCTATAATCCCGTGAAACTTCATTCATTTTAAGCACTAAAGAAGACTAATATGACTTTCTGAACGGCAACCTGAAGACGTCCTGTCTTGGTGGCCATGCTAAATAAATGAGCTCTCTGGGAAAGAAAATATATATATATATATACATATGCATATTTCTACTTTCTACATAAATCACATCCTTTGGAAGGAAAAGGTGTTTGAAGGACTGATTCATCAACATCTTTGATGTCCATGACAACTTCAAATGAAAAGCTCCTAAGGAGAACTTGATATTCACTTCTTTACAGCTTCTTTTTTCATCCACTTAAAGAGGTCTCAGTGCAAACAGTTTCCAACATTTGATCAAAGCTCAGGATTGTCTCTTAAAATGTGTTAGCTTTAGAAGAAAGGGCACTGTCACTCAGATACAGTCTTGCAATCAAAGGGATGAAAACATGCAGTGTTTCACCCATTGTAGTTACCTGTGCTATGAAGAAATCATTTCTTTAGCTTACTCTCTGCAACTTGCTACCTCAAGAAAACATAACACTTATAAAATAAAAGATCTTTTTTATCTCTAATGAGGTTTTTTGTTGTAGTTAAAAAAAAAAAAAAAAAAAAGCCACAACCATCAGACATAATAGCCTATCCAATCTAGATCTTTCCTTCCAGTCTCATTCTGTTCCTTTCCCTGATTTGGTGTCAGAAGTCGCTTTTTAATGTTTGCCCCCATTTATCTGAAACTCCTTTTTTCTTTATTCACTTCAAGACAATAAATCACTTTTTCTTCTAAACTCTCTCTATAAGATCTTACTTTTCTCCTTAACTTACAATCAGCCCTCTTGCTGCATGGTATTGTGCAATAGTTATCTAAAAACAAGTTATATAATGAGCATGGAAAAGACATCCGTACTTCTTCAAAATGTTTCTAAGCCTACAGTTGGCTTGGCAGTACATCAGAAAAATGACTCTTGTGTTTATGTTTCCAGAACAGTATCAAGAAGAAAATCAGTTATCTCACATCTGAATTGTTTGAAAGGCTGTTGTGTTTCCAAGTCCTATACTAACCACTCATCTCACAAAGGATTGTTATCAGAACAATTCTTATGGAAAAAGACCTAGTCTCTTGTGCTCATTGTTTCAAATTTCACACAACAAACCAATAAATCACTGTTCTGGCAACTGCCTTGTAGGAAGCGAGGGAGCACAGTCAGTTCCATTCGCTGTAGAAATGTTAATTCCCCAAGAGCTATGTTACCTCTTTCACTGACACCTTGGAGGATTCATTTGTTGTGTTTTAGGTATGGATTCCTGCCCTTGGCAGGACTCCTGGGCCTTCCCAAAGCCTATTAAATCTGCAACAAGGTTCTCACTGGTGTCAGGAGGCTTCAGTTCTGACCTTGCTTTTGAGCCAGCTCACGGTTTCCTTAAAAATGATGTGTATTGCACTGTACTCTGATCATATGTCCCAAGCTCTGGTGTCATCTCAGAAGTCTGTACAAGGAGGTCTGGCAGCGGCAGATGTTTTACGTGTATCTCACTTTGGTGAAGCCTGTGGTTACTCCTTTTCTCTCATGTGGTCCTTTTAAGAGGGGTGCTGTGAGGCAGATCAAGGGATACTTGTGGTCAAAAAACAGTGTTGGAAAGCTTATATTTAGTGGGATCAGTTCCCATGGCTATAGAGAAGCTTTTCTAGCAGTCTGAAAAAAGCCCAAATGGGTATGAGGAGGAATGGAGAGCACAGCAGTTCCTTAAGCCATGTCCTGATGCAGCATGTGCTGAATAATTGGGATTCATAAGTTCTTATATAGATGAGAGCCACAAACCATTGGAGTGGCTCCTTATTTCATGCTTCAGTCATACTTACTTTGCAAAATTTTCAGTTTTCTGGTTTAGTGCATCTACAGACATCTTGAAATTAACAGTGCATTAATCCACAGGTTGCCATCAATATCTGGACTGTGTATCTTTGCTATCATTCAGATCGGCATGTGCTATGAATTCCACTCACAGACTTGTGAAACGGTAGTGGAAGCATGTGGTGCATAAAATGTGCCAGGAAGACTATTTCCAGTCACACTGCTGCATGGCTCTCATTGGACTGTCGTGACTGATCTGTGAAAGGCTACTTCCTTTAATGGGCAGCATTCAGAAGTTTATCAAGGTTGAGACCAGCTGGTGGTTATTACTCCTATCCTCAGTAAGCTGTAAAAGCTGATGTCTCTTATATGAGGGTGAATGAATTTCTTTAGGCAGTGCTGCACACCTTAATTACACTTGTCCTGGGGAGTCCGTTGGCTGCTGACAATAAACTCTGATAGCAAAATTGCAATGTGTTCATGCAGTCTAAGGTCTGGGAAGGTCAAAACACCTGAAGCCATTATCTAGCCCTGAAGCAATGCTGTATATCCTATACGTTATTCTAGAAATAGTGAAGCATCTGGAGCATCTTTTCCTCTTATTTAACCAACAAAAATGAAAACTAAGTAAAATCTTCCCTATTTTCCTATAGAAAATATTTTGCATAGTCTAATTTTCATCTGATGTTATAAGCTTAGATTTTGACTAGGAAGACAATATAATTATGGTCTCCCTGCAGTCCTGTTTCTCTTTTACTGCATCCAACATTTACAATTAAGAAGTGCTTGCTTCATTCATATGACATATGTACTGTCTACTAAACAAAGAAGAATCCTTAAGTTCTGGATTCTCATAATGTGTGCTTATATTTGATCTAATTCAGATTTTTATAATCTTCTGCCATACGATTAATCTATTTTATAAGATCAAAGGCCAAAAGGGGCTGTGATCATTGCCTTTTCACAGCCTGATCAAAAATAACTGCAGCATTAGTGAGCTACACTTGACTGGCTTTCACCGTGCAATTCAAATGACCCCTTGTAATAGATGTATTTGGTCTACAAGGAGACGGCGTTCTCAGGGTGCAAATGGTTTGGTTTTCACCTCATTTTCACTGATTTCTAAGTGGTCACTGTCATTCAGGAACTGGACAGCTAGAGCATCAAAACAAGTGAAAATCATGTGGTCATTGCTGCCCAAGCAATGCCGTGAGACAGGGTTTTACACAAATGTGACCATCAGTTACAGACACTACCAGAAAAAAAAAAAAGGTTAATTTAAAACACACTAGGAAAATATCAAAGCTAGTTGAAAAATTAACCTCCAGTTTATACTGTTACATGTCTTTTTAATGTCTATACTGCCTTTGAGTGAAAGTGCTGTGGATAAGAGCATCATAGAAATATGATTTTAGATAGTTCTGCTGCTGTTGTTCTACGTCTGTTTGGTACATTTCTTATCCTACAAAAGTAGGTGGTGGTAGATTGCATTACAGATTCCAAAATCATTTGAGAGTGAAGGAAACTTCCCAGCATTTTTAAGTCTATTATACAACACAAACACCTGATACTTTCCTGACCTGTTAATTTATACTGTGAATTGGACCATCTGCCCAGACTACATTTTTTTCTGTCTCTGGTAGCAGAAGACATGATATCAATTAGAGGAACAATGTCTGCTTCACCAAAATGACCTCTTTCACCCTTAACTCCTCTTGGTCACTCAGGCTGAACTTGAAAAGCTAGAAGTGAGTTTTTCTGCCTGGTCTAAACCAGAAATTAGATCCCTCGTCTCTCCAGGCCATCAGTCCTTGGGGCAGCGGGGTGCTGAAACCAATCAGCTAATGCAGATAGAACAAAGTTGTAAAAGCAAATCAGCTGATTTACTGCAGCTCAGACCCTGGGTGCCTAACTAAGCATATCAGGGATGCAGGCAGTAACTACCTACCAGGGATGCTCAGGGAGTAGAGGAAGAGCTACTGTCAGGAGAGCAGGAACAGGGGCACAATCGAGCTCTATCCCTGAGGAAAACTCAGTATGTGCCCATCTGAAATGCCTGGGCCTGGATGATGTGCCAGCTGGGGCTAAAGGCTGAAGTCACAGCAGACATGCTGTTGCTTATGATTGTCCCCAGAGTGTAAACTAGTGCAGTTTGTTTCTAGTTTGTGGTACACATTTCATGGAAGCGTAGATGGTCATACAAGGAGCAAAGGAAAGGATAGAGAGGGTATTACAAGGAAGCATGGATTTCTAGCGTGCATAGGTACATGTTCATTGTCTGTGGTTCTGAAGGCTATAGCCTTTTTTGGCTGTAGAATTCAACATGATTTTTAATATCAAATAACATATCCTTGGGAACAGTACTTTTTACCTCCTTCAGACAGTGCTTGAGAAAGAAAATATCAGAAGCTATATTACTACAGTCAGAGAGCCAAGTAAGAATTCAAATACTGTGTGCCAAACAGGTATATGGTTTCTCACATTTGAAAAACAAGAAACAGTGTTGTAAAGTAAAGCATATTTTCCTTTTTTTTGTTGTTGTTTAATGCTTGTACATAAATACTATATATGCTCCCTCAAGTTCTCTTTCATGTTTATCATGACTTTAATCATGTTGCATTTGTACAACTCTTCTCCAGCAAAGGGTTTAATATAGTCAGTTTGAGAAATGTAATTTCAACATCAGTGGAACATGTTTCTATTATAAGCTCTTTCAACAAAGCACATTGTAACATTTGTGAATTGAAAAAAAGTTAATGTTTATTCACTACACGCTATTTGCTGGTTGTTCTGCAAATTCAGTAATTGAGTGTCTCCCTAGGAGAATGATAAGCACAACACCAAAATCATCACACTGCAGCATTCTCACAGTAACTCTTTCATTGCTAATTCAAATTCTTATCCTAAAGCTTAGCAAAATACACAGAAAGATACTGAAAATGTACAAAAAAAACTATTTATGTGAAATTCAGAAATCTATGCACCAGAATTAGTGTGCACAGTGCAATCAGGATAAAAATGGTTGAATATCTGTGTGTGTATACATATGTATGCACAAATACACAGATGCGTATACATACATATATATAAGTTAATAAGCCTGATGTTTAATTACAGTTTACTCAAAGAAACACTTATATTTATGAAGATTTGTTGTTGTTCTTTACAGAGTCCTCATTTTATCACTGTGTTGTATGATACTTGATGCATTTTTAATGTTAATTCACTTAGAAGAAATTAGCCACAATAATATGCCATTAAGTAAGACTGGTTTATGTGAAAACTGAGTGTGTATGTGTGTTTGCACGTGCATGCATGTGTGCAAGTATCTTTATGTCACTTTAGTGGCTGGGTGTTCTTCTTCCTCTTACTTTAGATTTAGAATATTTACTACATTATTTTAATTGTTTGCTTGTAGAAGAAGAAACAGGCTTATAAAGTTTACTTTACTTTTTGCCATGAAATTGATAGTTCAAAGAAGACAGAAATATAACATTCAGCATCGGGACATTGTTATACGTTATGTTTACATGTTAGGCAAAATAAACCAAGGTTACTCTCAAACTCAAGGTGAATTTGGAATGAAAATAAATTTGAAATACCAGAAATACCTTAAATGTAAGACCTTTAGTCATATTTAGTCAATTAATTCAACCTTCATCTGTAAACAATCCACTAGCTAGTGTTCATCAGCTAACAATTTCGACCAGTGATTTGAATGGTTGTAACCCTCAGTGGAGTTTACCATATATTCAGCCAGACAAGAAAGTGCCCTAGCACAGACTAGTAGAAGGATCTGTAAGTGTCACTGGGGAGCTGACATGGGGCAACCCATTCAGCAGCAGAATCTGGAGCCCTTTATCTTTATTGTGGTCATCTCCCACATGGGCATTCACTGTTTGTTTCTGCTTTCACCAGCAGGCGTTAAAAAAAGAGCTGGGTATATTATTTCCTTTCTTAGTAGAGTGTCTAGACATTTCTTTTCTTTTTTTTTTTTTTTTCCTTCATTATAATAAAAGCAGAGTGCAAATATCCAGTTCCAGTTTTCACTTAATTATCCAAATAATCTTGATTTAGAATTAACTGTTGGAAAAATGCTGACTGGACTAAAGGCAGTAGGACAGTTGCTGTTGGGGTCAGAAAGACAGGTCTTCATTCATCACTTCATTTTAAGTGCAGCATAACGTAGCATGATGTCAGAAGAAGGCTTTTATAGCCTTCTTCTTCACATTTTGATGTCAACATCTGTCTCACACTTTGTCTGTAAGATGTTATTCTAAATACACAATTTGTGCTTTGGCTTCCCAAATAGTTATTCATCGATTTCCAGTATAAAAAACAAAAACTAGTTAATTATATCTTTGCTTCCTCTTTTCTCAGATTATCAAAAATGGATTAACTAGACTGAAGTTAGTGTATGTAACAGACTCACTGTTCAACAGCTAAAGAAAAATTGCATATTCTTCTGCTGCTTTTTAGATGTTCTGAGAATTCTTAATATTGAAACAAAATGATGCAGTGATTAATGAAGAAATCTGCTAGTTTTCTCAGTATCAAAAGAAAGGCAATAAAACAAACCTCATGCAACGTACAAGCTGTGGAACTTTCTATCATAAACTATAGGAACTAAAATGTCCCAAAATAAAGTAAATGAGACAAATGAATGGAGAATATTTCCAATGTTACCTATTTCAGCTGATGGTCCAGACTGAATTCAGCATCTTGCTTTGGGCCATGAGGTGAAATTAGGATTCCCAAAGCTCATAAGCACAAAGCATATCTTTGGCTAACAGAGAAGATACAAACCTATAAGGCGAACTTCACAGTATCAAAAGCAGCTCTGAGTCTACAATATATTGTAAAAGTACCTTTTGTATCTTAGCCTCCTCATCAGGAGGATGAGAATTATTTTGGGGAATGGATACTGCAGTTGAAAGTACTTTCAAGTCTTTGCTGAAGATTTTTCATCCATTTTCCTCTAACAACAAATATGCTGATAAAAAGAAGTACAGAACAACAAAATATAGAAGGGAATCAGTCTGAGATTAAAATATACAGGAAGGTATAACAAGAATTGATTTGAGCCTTCTCACAAAATGTAGGGGACAGTGTGAATCATTTTAAGTTTAAAACATGGCTGGCTTCAATCTCTGTCTCTGCATTTTTTCACGTCATCAGAGATTAAAAGTAGAAACAAAGGCTACTCGAACATCCTAAAATCTCTTCCTGATATATTCCCAAACTTCCCTAAAAAAGTCTTTAGTATACTTGACCTTATATCTTTTGATGATGTTTCAAGCTATGGCCCAAGTTAGCACAAATGCCAGAGGCAAACAACAGAGAGAAAATCCTTTAAAAAAAACCATTGCTCTGAATTAGGCTAGTCCAAGAAATACATTGACGGCAGCTTGTGTCTTTGTGAGCCAGTTACAGTCCAGCTGAATGGAAAGACATCCAAATGTCTGGTTGTAAACTTCATTTGGGATTTCTTACTCAAAAAAATTGGAGTTTGGAGGTGGCCAAATTCAACAATGGGAAGTGGTGCATGTACTCATCATCTTGCTGCTTCCTTAGTTTTTGTGGGGCTTTTTTGGTATTCAGTTATTCAGGGTTTTTTCTATTTTGTTGTTTTACGTTTTTATCTATTCTTTTTTTTCTTGCTACCTTCTAATGCACAACAACACAAGCAGTACTACAAATCACGAATTCTGTCAGTTTTGCTTCACAGATGTTTCCATTTGCAAGCGGAAGCTCTTCATGGTGCTGAAAGTTCCTCAGCATTGTTGCAATTTGCATACCATTAGCCATGATGTTTTTATTTTGAAAAGTTGAAATGTTTGCTGCTCATCGTAACCTAGTCCTAATGACATTCAGTACATCTGTGCCTAGGCAATGCTCTAAACCACAAACATTTTTTACAACTTTTACTGTCTTCCAAGTTTTTCAGTTCAGACATGCTTAAAGACTCCACTTTATGTACACACAAACTGGAAAATAACTACTGGAGAACAAAGTAGGTTTGTAAGCTGCATACTGCATCTGTCTTTTTGCATCTGTCCTAAAAGCTTTATGCTGCATTATGCAGACACCTCACAATATTCATTTGGGTAGGCTCATAAAATTAATGTCTCTTTTTGTAGATGGCATAGTGAATTAAACAGGTATAACAGAAAATTACAATAAGAAGTTGAAGTGATAATAACAAGTAAAAGACATCAGTAAAATAATATTTTATTCAATTCTTTATTCTTTGTTTCGATACCCTAAGCGTCCTAGCAAACAAGTGACTATGGTTGATCTATAGAACAAATCCTAGTCAGAAGCAATATGCGTAGAATAGACAATATTTCAGTGATGTAATTTTGTTAGCAGAGTTCTAATATAATATTCTCCTACAGCTTTATTCCTGACTTGGTTGCTCTTCTGCCCAATAATGTGGGAACTCAAAGAAGAAACTTACATCCTCTGTATCTACAAAGGTGCTTCAATCTAAGTGGAAAAACAAGCAATCCATTTATGTGAACAAGCAGAAAGTTCAACACTTAATATCATACAGGGATTTTCCAAACAAATATCTTTGTACTCTTGCCTTCAAAATCCTGATCAAATTCACACACTGCATTTCTGGGCTTTTCTTCCACATTTTCTTTTATCTTTTTCCCAGGTCACTTTTAAAATTGTTTTCTTCATCTCCTTGCCCTGAACATGATTTGGCAACTTTCTCAGTGCTTCTTTCTGTACTTAGAACACCTTTCACTTGCCACCTGCCACACTCTCCAGATTTCCTCCAAATTCCCACCTGCACCACACAAGCACCAATTTTGCTACCTTGGTACTTTTTCCAGTTGCATTCTGTACTGAGCTCCTAAGGCAAAAAACTGCTCTATGCTTGTAATATGTACGCTTCAAGTGGGGCATAAGTAAAATTTCACAGGCCAGTGAGCCTCATCTCTGTGCTTGGGAACATCATGGAACAGAACCTCCTGGAAAAAATGTTAAAGCACATGAGAGACAAGCACGTGATCCAAGGCAGTGTAATGATTCAGTCTTGCTCACCCTAGTTCCGTGACAAGAGGTTAAAGAACCTATGAACCATGCCCCAGAAAAGTGGTGGTGGGGAGAATTTTCACCTCTACTATGAAGACAGGCCGAAGGAGCTGGGCTCATTCAGTCTGGTGAAGAGAAATCTCAGGGAGACTTCATTATGGACTTCCAAGGGAAATTATAAACACAAGGGCAATCAACTGTTTACATCAGTAGGTAATGATAAGTCCAGGGGGAACGGCTTTAAACTAAAGGAGGGAACATTTAGATTAGATGCTGGGGAGAATTTTGTCACTGAGAGGATGGTCAGATGCCAAAACAGGTTGCCAAAAGAGGTTGTGGATGTTCCATCCCTGAAAATGTTCAAGGCCAGGCTGAATGGGGCCCTGGGCAATCTGATCTAGTACTCGATCTAGCAGTTGGCAGTTATAACTGCATCAGGGTGGTATTTGTCTTTCTACACATTTTTATACTCATGAAAAATTATTAGATAATAATACATGATTGACCTAACCCAAATTTGAATAATTGTTTTTGAAATCTAAAGGCATGCCCATGAATGCAGAATTTCTTTCACCTGAATGAGAAGTGAATAAACAATAAACAGGTTCAACTTTTGTTATCTCAGCTATATATTTTAATACACTATGCTTTTCAGGCATTCCACAGTAGTAAAAATATAAGCTGAGTTATACAAGAAACAGCTCTATTTTTAATGATGGCATTTGCTCTCAGCTAGATACCAATTAGGCAGTCCCCGGTCACTCAAACCCAGCTAACTGCCAAGGCAGCACTGGCTGACAGTCAGGCAGTTGAAGACAAAATTGTACATGTAAGATCCAAAGCAATACTGAACACGCAACCCAACAGTTTCCAACTGCTCCTCAGCATATGCCTACTAATAGCTGCTGGTAACAGAACACGAGTTTGGAGGCAGCTGAATAAAAGACTTCCTATGTGGGGAAATAAAAATCATTGGGAAATGTCAATTAAAAAGTGGATTAGGTGGTGTTGTCACTGTTTGTAATGCATCTATGATAGCTAATTGTGCTAGAGAAAGTGGACCAAAGGGCAAGTATTGAGGTAACTGTGAGAGCAGAAGTACTTGCTCCAGACACTCAATGTTCAGGAGTTGCTTTCCTTGCTGCCCACAGGAGGACAAATGGCACCCTGGTGTCCAAAAGTTTGCCCAGTGCTTGGCAGAAATGTCATTTGGGATAAGATGGAGTCTGAACCCAGCTGCAACAGTGACCATGTGGCTGCAGCTAATTATGAGCTTATGCTGTTTTTAAGAGTAAAAACTGTCTCAAGTCAAATACATGAAAGCAGATGAAATCAGCTCTTTCTGTAGATGTAAACACTCTTGTGCAGGCATCATATTGTCCAGGGGTTGATTCTTTCCCTTTGTTAACTGATGCATTTTATATCCTATTTAGCTGACAGGACTCATTATGTGAAAAATGAGATGCACAAAAAATAACAGTTCCTAACCACGTTGACTATGATGTGGAAAATGAGTAGTTCAGTGAATATCTTGACTTCCTACAGATGTATTATGTTTTTTTTTGTGAAGAGGCAGAGCTTCTGTAACATCTCTAGTGGAAATACTAAGGCACAGCCTGAAGCAGTGATTGAGCACCTGGTGAGAAGGCAGGGCCAGCCCATGGGAGCTCAGGTGCATGCAGTACATCTGAGTGACTGAAAGGGTGAGGATCCAGTCCTTCTCAGACCTTATTTAAGGGTTGGCAGTGGAGGTAATGGGTTTTCACTAGAGACGCCTGTCTACCTGAGGCCTTCCAAAGGTGAGCAGTTTTTCTTTTTTTGTTTCTGTGGATGCTGCATTTGGGCTTGTTTTGACTTGCTGCAGTCTAGGATTATGCCATCCCACTACTCTCTCTGTACTTTTCACCACTTTATAGTATTACACATCTCTCTAACTTGAATTAATTTACTCAGATATCTCTTCAATAATGGTACTAATAGGTTCTGGCTACTCTATTTTCATTAAACTAATAGGAAATTGATATGCTTGAAAATGATGTCTCTTTGCCAAATTCAACTGAAATTATTCAAGTAGCTCAACAGTTATTAGAGCATAACACATAGTATGCAAACAGTCCCAGCAAATATTCTGGAAAAACTCTGGAGTGATCACTATCTATAAAATGAAAAGTCATAATGTTTCTGCATATATTATAATCAGCTCAGGAGACTCCACATGAATAGTGGAGAAAAATAAGATCAAATCATCATGTAATATTCTGATAATTAAGAATATAGCTGCCTAAGCTGACAGAGGCTCCGAC
>JAOWBP010003503.1:8687165-8713954 GCA_028571105.1 Tragopan temminckii
ATGCTGAAGGTGCACAGGTGGCTTGAAGATGACTCTGCAGCCAACCTCTTTCCTAGGCATCAGGAGAAATAGTCCCCCACAAATTTTCTCTAATAGAAGCTGCAGTCTTTCTAGGAGTAGTATTGATCAGGGGTGTATGTACAGCTGGAAAACAAACAAACATAACCACCACACAATTGTATCTCAGGTCTGTCTGCGTTTCCAAACTGTTGTTACTTTGGTCAACCAAAGATGCAGCCCAGTCATTGCAACTTGCCTGTGACACAGGAGCTGGAGAAGTGCCAGTGTGATGGTGCCTCCATCAGCTTTATTTGCAAGTCCACCTCTGCTTTATGCAGCCTGCTTGTGACTCAGAATCAGGTGCAGTCTTCTCATTAGCAGATGATAAATCAAAGCAATTGAGTGGGATTGTGTCAAAGAGAACTGAAGATATTTCTCACCTACTCAATTTTACACAGTGGCATAGATTTCTTGAGAAAGATTCCCTTATATCTCTGCTTTGTTTTTGTATTTCTGAAAGCAGAAAATTCAAAATAAGAGATTTTCTCATAGGAAAAGACTACTAAATTGCCAAGGTGTGTGACCTAAGTGACAGCCTAATCTGTGTGCCAGAAAGTCTCAATGCTGCCTTCCCTGACTTTCTGACCATGCCAAAAATGCAGCTCCCAGAACTTTTCCTCTCACACTGAAACAGTGCAGAAAAGTCCTGCTGGTGGTGTCTTTTACTGGTGGCAACAAATAGAGCTGCAACTTTTCATGCTAGCTGAGGATGTAGTCCTCTACAGGCACAGTGGGAGCAGGAGGAGAGGAGCAAATACTGGCCCTTGGAAGAAAGTCTTCATCATCTTAAAAATGTTTGGATGTTTCTGTTTCATACTGGGAGTTTTCGAAGTGTGAAATGCTAAAAACAACACTGCGACCTTGCTCCTGCAGAACAAAAGGAAGTGGCCATGCTTTTAATAATTGATTAATTATTTTTATTAATAATCAATAAATTGATTTACTGCTTTCAGGCTAAAATCTATGAGCTAGCAGCTTGACATGTTCAGAAAGGCTATCTGACAGAAGTTCCGATACGTCCCAATCTACAATAAATGTAAAGTTTATATAGAAATTCTGCAATACAATAATCACAGTTTGCAACCTGAAGCCTGAAGACTATTTACTACTTTGTTTCTGACAACTGAAGGCAGCTTGGGAGGGAGGGAGGAATGTCAGCATTCCAAATTATTTTCATTTTAGTGTCACTGTCAAATGATCTACTCCTGACATAAACTGTTTAAGGATACAGAAAGAACAAAAAGATTGCACGGTTGGTGCACAAGCTGCTTGGCATTTATTTTGTTCAACAGAAACCCTAAAAGAACTTCAAAAACAAGTATTTTCAAAGTTAACAATGTTGGCATAGATACAAGCATTCATTGGATCTGTCCTCTCAGAAAAAGTTACTGCAGCTCTGAAAGGACAAATCTCCAGGATCAAACTATCGTTAGTTCTATTAAATCTTCTTTTAGTTCTAGAACAGACAGAAGTTTAAAAGTTAAATTTGCCTTATAATTTAGTTCTTTGTTTTTCCATTGCAATTAAAATAATTGCGCTTCGTCAAGGTGCCTCTCTTACCTTGATTAAACATAAAGCTTATTGAGCAAGCATAGACCAGTCAGCTGACAGATGAAAGACTGCACACTATGTCTGAAGTAGTTGATACCATTACATTCATCCAGTAAACCTTCTCATTCTCACACAGAAGAAACAGAGTACTCTATTAAAGAGAGATTCATCTATGTACCAGGTTCTTAAACCCAGATAGTTTTAGTTATAAATCAAAGTTAATGAGTGCTTTGGATTCTGCCTCAAAGTTAATTATCAGTATGTACCTGGTTGTATTTGAAAGCAAGTGTCTAAAGTCACATGGAATAAAATTAGATGAAAATAACTTTGATCATGAAAGTATATACAGTTAAGTTTAAGTTATTGGTGCAGGTAATTTGGTTGTTTACAACATAATTACTGACTTGACTGTGGAAAAAAAAAAAAAAGCAAATTGTTTTGCTTCAATTAATAGTACATAAATAGTTCTGGTATGCATAAATATTTTACCGTTGAAAATGGTAGCACATAACTTTTTAGGGCACTCTTAAAACAGGTCTAATGCGAAGTTAATAGCACACACACTCACACACACACGGAAAAAAAGCCCATCTACAGGAGAGAAGCCATCTGTCACGGTGGTGCTGCACCAGAACAATAACAAAAATTAGAGCAGCAAAACTGCACAGCATTAAAAATGCAGCAACATACCTCCAACAAAATACAGGGACTCATCCTGACTTTTGCCAGCTCCAGGCTTGATGGCACTGCTTGGAACCTGCAGAAATACAGGCAGGTTCTCCAAACATACCCTCACACTTCTCTAGCACGCCGTGTCCAGGACCTTGAAAGGCAGACAAAACTCACCATGCCAAAGTAACAACTAAGGGGTTTGGGTACAGCTTTCCTATTAGGCTTTAAAGGCAAAGAGGAGCTCTAAGGGGGTCTCACATCAGAAAATATTTGGATAGTACACAGTATTCTAAGATAGACTTAGGTATCAGGATTTGCAGCTAATCAATATAAAAAAATGATTACATCAATAATTTGCAATGGGTGTTTGGGAGATCACCTAGTGCTCAGAATGGTCTGTCTCTACTGTCATGTTTTACTCAGAATTATCTTTGTTGTTTTCTTTTGATTTGGATAGGATTTATTTTAGCAAATGCTGTAGATTTCAACAGTGAGGAGTTTATGTTCTGTTATTGCAGCTGTCCAGCTTCAGAAACAGCATTTCAAACTGTCATAACCCAAAGCAGCGTTTGGTCTCATTGTACAGGGCAGGATGACTTCTCAGGTCTGAGAGCTACTGAAAAAAAAATGTATACAATAACAAAAAGAAAATGGAAAACCTTGGAAAAATCATTTGAATTTATTTAACTCTCAAAAAAGAGAAAAGCAGAAGTGGATCTGTGTTGTTAAGGAGATATCACTAATTGACTTTGCTAAGTCCAGGTTCCACTCTAGCACTTAACCAGCTGGCCATGGCAGAAGATGCAACTGATAAATGCACCAGTCCTATCAGATACACAATATAGACTTTCTTTGTCATGTTTTTTAACTCAGAATTTTTGTCATTGTTTTTCTTTCTTTCTTTTTTTTTTTTTTGTGACAGAAATTGAGAAATAATTATCTTTTTTTTTTTATTATTCATTTCTTTCATCCCAGAGGGTAACAATTCCAGATGTGCAAAGAGAGCAAAGTTTTCTATAGCATCTACAAATGTAGCAATATTATCTCTTATTTCAAAAGTTAATTTATGTACAGTGCCTTTTGTTTCATTTTTGTGCTTTGACCATTTACATTTTAGATCATTTACCATTAATATAATATAATCAGTAGTTCAGGTTCCACTGTAAAACACCCATCCATTTACACATTTCACTATTACCAGGAATGTAGTCACTGGTAACAGTGGTCTTTGAAGGAAACGGCAAGAAATCAGAAAAACTTTGAGACAAAATGGAAAAAAAATGCAGTCAGACTAATAGCCAACAAATGTACAATAGCAATTACTGATTTGGATTAGATAAAGAGTATAAAAATAGCCTTTTAGGAAGAGCAGGAAATATTTCATTCAGGTGCGGAATCACTAGCAAACAAACAAATCAGTTGAATTTGACCAAAAGCTTCCTCTCAGTGACAGTTGAAAAATGCACTTGCTTATCTCCTGTTCTCTCACCAGAGATGTGCTGAGACCAACAGGCATGCTCCCTGACCACGCAGGCTGCTTCCCTCCAAAATAATTCCTCCAGGTAGCTCTCCTCCTGCCCAGCTGCTGGCTGAGATTTATGACTGCATCACAGGTTCCAGCTGCATAAATAAGGAAAATGCAAATCCCACAAGGCACTGGAGCTGTGTTTAAAAATACAGTTCTTGTCTCTTGGAACAAACACTGAAACTTCCCTGAAATGGCTTGTTTTATGGAATGCAGTAATGTTCTGAAAGAGATAATCTTATGAAAAAAAAAATTGCAAAAACAAGCAAGAGTATGTTTAACTTAAAAGATTTTTAGTCTTGACTAGCTCTTTTAAGCTTGCAATTATCTGCAGTTTATACTAAGGTCTCATTAAGTAAGTAGGGAGAGATTTTTCTGTGTTGCAAACACATGTGCAACTCATTGCAATTCTCTAGATTTCAGTAAACCTCACCTGAAGCCCAACAAAGCACCTTAGGTGAAATCATGTTCCCTTCTAGCTGGATCACTAGAAGAAAAAAGAAATCTTACAGCTTTTCTGTTTTCTACAAGAAAACTGAAATGTCAGAATTAGCAGCCAGGTCTTCTTCAGAGCTCTGTCTAATGATCTTGTAGCAGAGGGATCAGATGTTTACATTACACTTCATTAACCTTGGCAAAATCATTTTTCCATACCTTCCATAAAGCCATGCTTGGAATTCTAAATTCAAAATAACCACCCAAGTAAAATAATAATAATAATAATAATAATAATAATAATAATCCTGATTATCACTGCAAGTACAGTAGTCAACGGAAGAAAGAAGACAAATGGTTAGGATGTAGCAACATACAAACGGAAAATTATTATTAAAAAGAGCTTTTCTACTGATCTGTACCCGTGTCAAAGACAGGATAGAGCCAGTGAGTTTAAGAAAGTGGCATTTAAAATATTCAAGACATGATGGAATCTGCAAAGTTTGGTGCTATTTCAAGCGTATCAAGAAAAAGAGAGAAAAGAATAAAATATATATGAATTACAAATTGTAGAGAAATGTTTCTATATAAAATCTCCTATAACAGAAGAACAAAAGGGTATTAAAATGTAGTTTTAAAATGCATTAAGATATTTTTACAGAGCACGTAATTAATGTGTGGAACTTATTGCCATAAGGTTGCACTAAGGCCAAGAATTTATCAGGATTTAGAAAGAGTAGGCATTTTTAGGTATCACCAGAAGTTGCCAAGTTACGATAGGAGCACAAAGTGCTTTTATGGAGGATGGAAACTCCAGTAGTTCAAGTTATAGGGCCTGGCAGAGTTAGAAGTGCTGTCAGCCTCAGGCAGCTCTGCAGGTTGTTCTGCAGCCACCACTCCAGCTCTCTTGTAGCCAGCTCCACACCTTGGCCATGGGCAGGGAAAGACCAAGCGAGCTGCCAGCACCCCGCACCACAGCCCAGCAGGTACAACCTGCTCTTACCCTGGCTGGGATTTACTTCTTTGCTACAGTGTCTTTCTAAGAGCACCAACGTGTTCCATGCAAATCCTGTCTGACAATGTGGGCATCTTTCTGCTCAGTAGAGGGAAACAAGGGTGGGGTTTGCCCGCGTAGCACCTGTGGCAATCTTCTCTTTGAAGCAAAGTTGCTCATGCAAGGTAAATGCTACTAGCTGTATAACTCTTTACTGACAGAGCTGGCATGTTTCCTTTTAGGGAAATACTTTCAGATCACCTCATTCTTCTATTAATTCAACATAACTCATCGTAAGAACCATATTAGTAAAATTAATATTTCAGAGCAGCACTGCGAGGGATATTTTTAACATGCAGCACCACAGCCCCTGTCTCTTGTCACTTGTGTCATCCTGTCATCATGTACGCCTTCAGACACAGGCAGGCTGATACTAATGAGCTCACCACTCTATGTTCCTTTATCATGAAGTTCAGTACTAATGAGCAAAATTCCCAGACTGCACTCACACTCTAAATCAATTTGGCAAGGTTGATCAAAATATTCATTAAAACAGTTTGCTCTTCAACTCAGCCTGAATCTTGCAAGCATATCTGTCTTGGTTCTGTATGGCTGTGTGTGTGTCTACATGAACCTGTATGTGTGTGAGAAATAAAAAAACATCAGTTGTTTTTTCTCTCCATGTGATTCAAGCACTGTTTTCTAAAGAGAAAAGCCAAAGCTAAGTTCTTGCTACTCCTTCCTCCTTGGGAAGTCCCCAGAGCCTGGATATGCTGTGGAGAGTATTCTGCACCCCTCTCATCCTGTGCCTGTCAGAAGAAGGCCTGAGAATGACCGACACAAAGCAACAAATTACTGTCAAAAGGGCAACAAGTAGCACAACAAATGGAAATCTGTCAGAGTGAGAGAGACATCACTGGGCACATAACGCTAGGAATTTAATGTAGCTTTTGTCTGTCATCTGCATGCTAAATTTCCATGTCTTCCTTCAACAGAATTTCTTCTTGCCATGACAACCTTGATAAGTATAGGCTAGCTCACGCTGTCGACTTTTTCACGAGTGTTTCAAGATAAAACACAGTCCCCAGAGCCAAGAATGACATTAGCTGGGTAATGCTCAGCCAGCTGGGTTCTCTGCTTGCAAAGGTCCAGACACAAAGCCAGACAAGCACAAAATGCACCAAGGCATGAGCAGAGAGAGATTTACAAATCTCGGCTACGATGTTATCTGCTCTTCCAAATGAACGAGACTAATTAATGCTGATACCAGCTTAAAAGCCAGACACCCTGCCAAGATGTATATTAGGTACTTCTAGTTCATTTCAGCGGTGGAGAAGTTTGTCCCTCATTATGTATAAACTAGGATCTTTTTCATAACCTTTAGACATCTATGAGCAAAATTCAGGTAAACGTAAGGCTGTATATCACTGTGTCCCTGTTCCTGAGCTGTAGCCAGTGCCTACACAATCAAGTCTGGGGTGAGTTGGTGCAGCCCGCTGCTGTCAGCTTGCTTGCAGGAATATGAACCCCCAAATACGCAAGCACAAAGAAATGAAACCTCTATTTAAGTTTAATGACTCAAACCTCTTTCCCAAGAGTAGTCTAAACTCCACCTATTGTAGAACACTGTTGGGTTTTTTTTTCCGTTTTCAACACAGAACAGTACTGCTTTGAAGCAGTAGAGATGAGATAAGATGTTATTAGCCAGATGTTCATTTATAGACATATAGTCTGCTGTAAAAATTGAGGATGAACTCACATGTCTTTCCTAGTGGAAGATGCCAGTTTTGATGTGCTTCCTGCTTGTCCACTTTTACCTGGATGGTGAGGTTTATTCCTCTTGACAGAAGTTGTCCCCAGGCATCTACTTCCACAAATAGAGGGAAAAGCAGGTACTGGAACTGTCTGTCTCTCTACTCAGTACATAGACTCTACTGAAATTTCCATGGAAAAAAGAAAAAGTTGTAGGGAATTGAGCTACCGTGAAGCTACCATGCTTTTCCCCCAACTCTACAAGAAAATGTCTTTCAGGAATGTTAGAGTTTCTCTTATTCAAAACATTTCTGCCAAAATCTTTAATAAAAAATAAAAAATAATCATTTGAAGCGTAGTGCAGCCTAATAACTGATGTGTGTCTTAGGCTACTTGATTTTATTTTCTGCACTGGATTAATAATTCCATCGAGAATAGAGAAAAAGTTGAACAGACAGTACTTCATTTTCCTTTATTTGATTTTAACAGACTGTCTCATTCATTTTAAAACTGTTTAGGAAAAGAAATGGTGAATATTGTAAGTTCGGAAGGTTGAGGCTTTTGTTTTGCAGGAGACATCTAAAACCCTCTGCAGACATTTGTAGCTTGGTGTAAATCACCATGTCTCTTTTGTGTAACTTTGCATTATCTCAGGCATTTTAGTACCAGCTGAATATTCCTTGGCTTTGGTACAGGTTTTTATTTAACTTTTGTTGCTCAGCATCTTAGGCAATGGGTAGAGGGGGAGCTACAACTATTTGATGCAATAACCAAAAAAGCCTGGGATTCTTTGCCATAGTTATGGCTTTGCAATGCATGGAGGTTCTTTGCAATGTACTCTGTTGCTTTTTCCCTTCACCTCCCACCAGTGCCAGACTGTTCTAAGACAGCTGCTGCTGCTGCCCATGTTAGGAGGAAGCTGCCTTTCTGCTATCAAAAGAAATAATGGATCATTTTGGTGCTTTTTCACTTGTCTTGACATGAAGTTCTGCATACAACCTAAATTAACGCAGTTACTCTTTTTAAAGCACCTACAGATGTTTTCAGTGCACAAAACCACAGGTATAGATATTTCTGTTCATGTATAACAGAGTTAGTGAAGAAAAGGAATAAAGTTTAAGTTGGCTATCTGCTTATGGGCTGTTTGTTTGGTGATTATTTTTGGGGGGGCAGGGGGTATTATTATTATGAGATTTCTGTCTTCATTTAACATTTGGGTGCAAATTTTGCTACAGCATAAGAGTAATTATTTTACAATTTCTTAGTCTGCATATGAAATGCATGACTTGCCACTGAAGAAGTGCTTGGTTTGACATCACAGCCATGGTAAATCTAAGCACCAGCAGCTAGATCAGGCAGTCCAGCCCCCATCTCTCGGCCTCCTCTTGTGCCAGTGTCAGGGTAGGTCTGAGGCTGTCAGAGACCCTTCTGCTCATTTTCTTCAACTCCTGAAATCTCATGGTACTGTCCAAAGAATTAAAGAGCAAAAGTGGGGACAAGAGTTAATATGTGGTTATGGGCAAAAGTTAAAATACTTTAGAAGGAAGCAAGTTGAATTTGTTGTTGTTGTTTTTTTTTCCTGTAAAACTCTGTGGTTCCTTGTCTGCATGGGCTCTCCATCTGTTTGGAGATAAAAACTTGTCTATCACTCAGATATCTCAGAAGTTTAATTCACTGACATCTGTGAAATGCTTTGAAGTCACAATACGTGACCTCACTGTCATCAGTACAGATGATGTATTTACCAAAATAAATCCATATTAAAAACAAGGCAGTACACCAAAACCCTGCATTCTTCTCTTATTTGCTCTCTAAGGAACAACTATTGGTCCAAAGTTTCTGATGAAACTAACATGCTGAAGGAAAACACAGTCATTCCTGGAGCAGGACTGAAAGGCAGTGATAGTATTTGAATCCAGTCACCTTTGTGACTGGGGTATTCATGGGCAGTGTTTGCCATGGCTCTGGGTTTCTGAGACTTTTCTTTAGTTTCTTACATTTACAAGGTATTTGGATTTTCTTGTGACAAAGATGTTATATAGTCTGAGACACTGCTATTCTTAATGAAAGTCATATGGTAATAATTGTGATTATTCATATGCAGTAGTAAAAAAAAAAAAAAAAATGTTTCTATTGGCAAAATCTAGTCCACTGCAGGATTTTTGTTATTGACATTATTTTGAGCAGCATCTTTCTTTCCAGTAGCTCTTCAATACAGTAGTCTTGGTAAATCCTCTTCTCAGTACTTTGTCTGAACTACTGTGGGCGAAATAGCTTGTTAATTAAATATCACATTTTCAGTTGTTTGCTGTTTCAACATGAATATACAACAGAAGTAGAAAAGAATATTGAGTTTGAATGACAATAATAATATTTACCTGATACTGGAACCTGGAGCTGCTCCAGTGAGTTACAGAGTCTTAAAATCTTAATTAAAGGTTAATGAAAGAAGATATTGAAAAATCTGAAAAATCAAGGAATAAGAAGTGAGGAAACAGAATATTCTAACTCATCCATAGTACTAGCTTATCCAAGAAGAGAAATTGCATGAATCAGGAAGTCATGTGGTTGATTGATCTACACACTGTGTGGCTCTGAATTCACCTTTTGGCTTTCAGACCTCCCATGCTTCATATACGGCCCCTCCTTCTGGCAAAACTCTCCTTTTTGTAAAACACAAAGATGGATGTGTGATATATCATGTATCCTTAGGAGTTCAATAGAAAGTATTGCTCAGCCTTATGAGAAAGACTGGCAGTGTTATGAGCAGATCTACAAAACAAAATATTTGAGAAGTATTGGTTCTATTCCTTCTGAACTCTTAGGAAAATTCAGGTAAATTTTGCAGAATAAAACAGTGCAGTGGTATAACTGATTCTGAAGTCAGACGCTGCATCTTCATTACATTCCTAATATATGATACTTATTATGTATTAATAACACCTTATTATCTCTTGTCATGTATAATAAATACAACGGCTGAATATTAACACTGTGTTTTATACCAGCTCATAAGGTTTAAAAACAGAAGCTCTGATTACTTGCACACCTCAGATGTTATTTCAGTGTTAGGTAGTGCTCTTAGGGAATAGTAAATCCATAAAGCTTAGTGAATGTAAGCTTGGACACGTGAAGAAAGACCAGTTTATCATGGAATGCTTTCTAATTAAAAATGAATTACAGATAAAGCTTTTGTTTGTGTAAATATTGTAGAAATGCACCTTTTCTGCTTTGGTTCGTGCTGAAAACCCAGCATTAATGCTGTTGCTGCATTTGGAAAAACTACAGAAAAATCCCATTTGAATCTGTAGAAGTACCACTGATGCTGCAGAAGTAAAACACTTGGGAAATTCGTCCTTGATGATGTATTTTCGCCTCTGGCTTTTGACTAACTAGATGCAAAATGTGTGCCATTATCAATTCGATATTGTACGTGAATATGTACACAGCAGAATTACACAGTAGAATTTACAAAATGTCTCCGCTTCTTACCTTGCAGACTTTTCAAGAGGCTCAACCTCAGCAACTTCATATTTATGGAGCATTGTCAGCTGTGATGACAGTGATCCACCCTGCAGTCACATGTGAGTCAAGATTTTATTTTTTTTAAGAGTAGTAATTATGAATGTTTCCTTGGATGTTTAATTTAGTATTCTTTCTTACAGCCCTGGCTCTCAAAAGTTAACTGTTCACCCTTTGAAAGACAGACCTGTTTAGGGCTTCACAAAATCACAAAGTATAATTTTATCTATCATTGTGGAAGACTTTGATTTATTCCGTAACTGCGTTGCAAAAGGAGTAACAGCTATAATCGTTATAATAATGCCACCGATTAAAATATAAGTAAACACTGGATTATTTATTTATCTATATATGGGATGCAAAGGTCTGGGAAAATTTATGTTGACAATTTAGGCATGTGATGAGAAATTAATCTAAATAGGGGAGTGTTTAAAAGTAATTCCAGCAGCTTCTTCTTCAAGTCTGGTATTCTCTCCTGTGTGTTGAGAATGTACATGTGAGTCAAATCTTCTAATTCCTCGTAGGCAAGCAATACACTTTTTCAGCAACTGAGGAACACACACTTTCTACATCTGCTAACAGAAATGTATCATGGTATCCAGCACTAGTAGCATACTGCATTAAACGAAAATGATCTCGTGGATATAACTAATGACAAAACCCTAAGAACTCACTCACTGTTAGTTGTTTTTCTTTCTCTTAAAATAAGTTACTGGAGTTCTTAAAAGATCTCTATTCCACTTCTATTCTGAAAATTCTAATTTTTCCAGGTTTGTCCTCTGTTCCTCCTGCCCAACCTATCTATATTATCCTCCCATGTAATTTCATAAACCTTGAAATGAAGAGTGGTCCACTGAAAAATTAAATCAGTTAAGGATAGAGTTAATTATTTGAGAACTTGGACATAAAGGTATGAATATACTTAGCAAAATTATTCTTTGCTATACATTGCATCGGCAAGGAACTTGATCTAAGGCAGTATTTGTCAAATATGGCATAGGTAGTCGTCATCAAGTGTTCTTACACTTTGAAGCTTGTGTTTGTATTGGAAAGGGACATAACGATGTGACTACATCTTTGAACAGAGATCTTTTTCATAATTGTAAATTATTTGTGATAAGATTATTTCCAAATCTACTGTGTGATATTATGTTGAGAACAAAGGTATGAACTGCTGCTAAAGGCCAAGAGGAACTTCAGATTATCACAGTACTGTTTCACTATTCACTACTGGCGGTATAACCGAGCTTTGTAATGATATTTTTTCAGACGAGGTGCACCTCACAGGGTCTTTCTGACACTTTAGACAGCTTTCGAATCTGTGACTAACCTGAGACTTTATTTTGAAACAAGTGGCCATAAATTCTCAGTATCTCTGAGCCTTGCTGATCAGACTCAGGTTGAGAAACATGATGATATAAACTGCCATTCAAGTAGATTTTCCCAGTGGGATAAACTGATCAGATTGTATGAAAATTCAGAACTTATTTATTGAGTTTTGTAGAATTTTAGAAATGATTGTGCTTGATATTTCTGTAGGATTACGGTGACTCTCTTGAATTTGTTGAACTTATTAAAAGTTCAAATGCCTTTCAATCTCATGGTAAAAAGCTGTGATCTGTAGCCATAACAAATATAAGATGAAAGAAGCAAAATTTCATTTCTTTCCTTAGAGTCAAGCAGAATATTACAATAACATGAGATCAGTCTTTGACACAAAAAGACCTCACAAAAAAAAAGAAACACTATGGTTATAATTGAAAACCCTTAAAAATCATTAAAAGGGTTAATATTTATTCCAGGGAAAAGTAATTTTTCCTATTAAAAACAGGAAAGTATCTGTTAACTACCAAAGCGTGGTAGCTGTTCTTTAGCATGTCTTTCCCCATCTGGAAAGAAAAATGATAGAAGATTAAACTGCAAAGTAGAGATCACCCATTATATGAATGTCTGGAAAGTGACTACGTTTTAAGTGAATAAATAAGAAAATCATTATTAACATATGAGTTGTATACATTGGTGGCATGCATAACATAAAATCAACCTGCAACACTGAAACTTAATTTTGGCTTGCCAGATAGTGTTTTTTTCACAATTTACATTCTAGTATGAGAGGAATAGAAAAATTCAGTGAATTTTCAGCACTGGATGAAAATTACAGCTTTATACACTTTTGACACTAATGTTGCCTGTACTTTGGGCTGGTATGTTACCTAATGAGAGGCGAACAGCTAAACCTTCCCAAAGGTATGTGGCATTCCTATCCTTTATGGACAATCAACATCATAAACAACAACACTGGCTGGTCCATACACATCCTGTCAAATTCTCAGACAGAGATTTCGTTCAGCTGTAAAACACATCTACCAGAAATATCTTTTAGAAAAAACCTACCTTGAAGTAGGTCATTGACAAAAAAAACGCAACAGCTGCCAGATAACTCACAGGACCTACAGACATCAGAAGGGTGGACCAGTTTTATAATAGTGGTAAAAATCAATTTTAAAGTTAGCAGCGTATTTCTCTCTTAACTGTTTCTAACTTGCTGTCTAGTCTTTCTACTGTGAAAAATCTATGTACGTTTATTCGTGAAAAATCTATCTCCATTTTGTGATATGAAACAAATATAAAAAAAACTCAGAACTCTACACCAGTGGATGCAGAAATACTCTAAATTTGTAGGTAGTAGTAATAATAATAGCATATTTTCTCTGGAAGCCTCCAGCTATAGGACTGGTAAACTTTTATGATTACCTTGTAGTTAATATGTTAAATCTGCACATCTTAATTATACATTCCTCTTATCCTAAAGCATCCATCTCAGTTTGTGTTCGAACTACTCTGATCACACTGACATTAGAGTACTCTTGTTATTGGAGAGTTATCGTATTTACTAAGAAGTTTACAGTAGACCCATACTTCATGCAAAGTTCAGGTAAATTTCTATCCTGTTTAAGGAGCAAGCTAATGATTCAGATATTGAATCATGATTGTAGCATTTTATCTTACTTATTTTTAATTCACACTGTTAAACACCTAAATTATTTGTGCTACATAAACTTTAACTAATGAAGAATTCCCCAAACCAAAGTTGTATGGCTTTTGTTGTTGTTATTGTTCATAAATTGGTAACCAGCCCATTAATATACAGTAATCAGGACCTTTAGAAATTGTTTATATACCCCCTAAAGTAATTCCACCTCCTTCCGTGCATATTTTCATCAACTTCTTTTTTGTTGTTCATATGGGCTTAAGCACTGTGGAAATAAAAGCAGACTTAATAATACAATTACATTTTCCTGGACAACAAACTAAGTAGATCTAGCTATTATTTTATCATAGACTTTTGTTCTTAAATTTCCATCAGGAACTATACGATACTACCATTTCTCACTAATACACAGCTACCATTTCAGTAACTCATACATATAATTTCTCAGTAATTAGTTAATGCCATATATTTTGATTCAAGAGATGGAACACCTCCTCTTCAAGGACAGGCTGAGAGAGCTGGGTCTGTTCAGCCTTGAGAGAAGGCTCCAGGGAGACCAAATAATGGCCTTTCAGTATCTGAAAGAGGGCTATAAGAAGGAAAAGGATATACTCTTTAACTGAGTCTGTTGAAATAGGACAAGGGGAAACAGTTTCAAACTAGAAGTGGAGAGATTTGAAGTGGGTATAAGAAAGAAGTATTTTACCATAAGGATAGTGAGGCACTGGAACATTCAAGGTCAGGTTGGACAGGGCTCTAAGCAGTCAGGTTTAGCTGTAGATGTCCTTGTTCATTGCAAGAAATTTGGACTAGATGACCTTTAAAGGTCCCTTCCAACTCAAACAATTATATGATTCTACGATTCTATGATCTTTATAGACAGAAAAGACCTTTTTGTTTGTCCAATTCCCTTATATACCCCATTAAATGATTGTACTTCTCCATGCACTTAAAAGAATAATAATTTTTTTTTAAAAATCATTTTTTTATTTATTATTCATTATTTATTTTCTTTGCATTATGAGACATTTGTTTAAAAAGAACTTGCTATGAAAACAAGATCTATGTAAGCTGGTGTATTCTAAATAAGTTTTTGAGAATCCTATTATAACATAACTATTCATTGAAAAGACCTCTGATAAATGTCCACTTTGATGTGCAAGGCTGGTGTGATACTCTAAATGGAAATGTAAATCCTCTGGAAGAAGCCTGATCAACCAGATACACCAGAAGAAAATTAAGATACAAAAGATATGATTTAATCAGACTGTATCTGTACTAATTTAACTCATCTGAGAAGAGTAGGGCCATAACTTGGACAGTGTAAATGATGATTATTTCCTTAATCATTTCCACCTGGTAGAAGGTAACAGCTATCTAACCCCTACATCTGGTTCTGTGCCTGTTTGCCAGAGAGAAATGTAGGCTGTAGTGAAAGTGGATGCTCTCTTCTTAGATGTGTGAGATGCTAAAGGTTGTGACTGCCCCTGTATAAGGCATGTGTTGTATCAGTGCCAGAAAGCAAACTGGAGAGAATAAAATGTAAGAGTATATAGAGGATAAAATGTGAAGTTCCTAAGCTACCATGCTCAACTCAATACGTGGAAAAGAGATTATCTGCTTACTCTTGCAACTCAGCTATCTAGCCTCTTGAAAGTGTGCCTACCTCTAGGGCTAATTTCCAGCATGATTTATCTGGGACCCTAAACTTAACGGTTGAAGAGCTCCAGTAGATATCTGAAGTCTGCCGACTGTAGCAGAACAAATCCAAATCTATTCCAATACTTCTAAAATACTGTGGTTAAAATAATAAATTACCTTCCCCAAGTCAGTGTAATTTTAAAAGATTTATGATCTCATATAAGATAAGCTGCATAGAGCCTGATACTGTATTAATTCTAGGGTGGAAATGTTGGAAGTTACTATTCTAAGTGGGAGACAGCTCACTTCAGGACTCACAATTCAGTTATACGTAATACCATTTATATATGCAAACTAAATGAGTCAATTTTCACATAAATGATTCTTCTCTCTGTACTTTAGGGTACTTTAAGACATGCCTTCATGAATAAATCTGTTTTAGATACTCATTCTCTCCTCCAGTGTCTTAGAAATCTCCTGTTTATGCCTGTCTTTGAGTATCTCTGTACCATAACGTGCACAAACAGGCTTAACTGCATATCTGAAGGGAAAATGAACTGTAACAGGGGCCAGAGGTGGGCGAGATCTGTGGGTGCCTGTTCTAACATGGAAAAATCGTGCATCATTGCAACGTCAAGCTCCACTGCTGATACACTTCAAAGTACCTACTAATGTATTGTCCACACAAGTCCCATTGAACATACCCCATCAATTTTGTTGATGGAAAGTGTGTTGTATGAGTGAGTCTTGCATCTTTACCTTTTTCATGTGTGACATGGGAGAATTAATTGTCCAACTTGTGTTCTTCCTTATCCACATCACAGTAGGGTCATTGTTTATAACTTCTTTTCTTCTGTAGAAAAGGAAATACGTGCATCCAGGAAGCAAGCTGTTATAAATACATTATTACTGTTCTATGAACCACGAGATATGGAGGGAAATCCCACTCTCCATAAATCTGTCATTTTTTTGGAATGAACTTTGCAACCCACGGAACCCACTAGCAACATTCCCATGACATTTTGATATGCACAGTAGTAGAAAATGAACATACTTCTGTAAAATTGTTTCATTTCATTTGACAATCATCTCATTTCAAATGACAAATGTATGCATTAGGAAACTAGGTAACTGTTCAATATACAATATTGAAAAAGTTTAAAATGAAAACTCTCTAGGAAAATTCAAGATGTCTTTGATTTCCAGTGTCTTCAATGAATGCTCATCATCTTTCAGCAGTGTCTAGGTATGCACAATTTATTTGATATGAGAACAATAAAAGCTTGTTCTATAAAGCTTTATCGTAAGCTATTTGAAGTCAATAGGAGTTTTGTCATTGGCTTCAAAGGAAATGGTGTCAAAATCGTAATTAACAATGTCAGCTCCACCTATCAATCAAAGCAGGAATATTCATAATGGAATATAATTACCAAAACAGGTCAAAATGCAAAATAAGTATTAAGAGAGAGTATGTACCAATGGCGTGTAGGACCTACACCTTTGAAATGCTGAATATGGTCTTGGATACTTTTGGGGCTATGTCATTATTATTACATCTTGGCAAGGCTTTATAGGCTTCTGTGCAGAAGATGTCTGTAATCCCACACCCTCAGACAGCCCTGAAATCAGATACCCGGTTCCCAGGCGCTGCATGGAGAAACCTTGAGGCTCTGCCCTTGTCTGGCTTTGTGTTGGTGCCACCATGAGGAACTTTCTTCGGGATCCATGCAGGATTCTATACTCAAATGGCTCAGGTAACAAATAGAAGGGATTTCTCACCTGCCAGTTTATTCAGCCATGCATACTCACATGTGGAGAGATTATCTGTGCAGATTTCTTCTTGCAGTTATGAGAATTATTTATATATTATGAGTGACCAAAAAGCAAATATAAACAGCATAAAGAATTTGCAGCAGGGTAGTGCGTACTGCATATATGTAAATGTATGCATGTATGTAAATATAAGCATGAGAAGGTCAAAATGAAAATACACTCTTTTGGGTTACATTTTGGTTGTCTCCCTGGAGATAAAGTGCATGCACACCCACTGCCTAACTGCAACTCGGTTTCTCTATCTCATACTACCTGACTTACTTAAATTTTGCATTGGATCAAAGTTTAAATTGTTGGTTTGACTTGCAGTATGCTCACATCTTATCTCTAAGACATTCAGTTACTCAAAGGAAGAGAAAAAAAGTGTGGTATATAATGATCTCCCTATAAAAATCTAAGCATATTTCCTCAAAACTTATGCATAATTAAATAAGCAAATGAATCCCAACATGAGTTTTAGGATTATTCAGTAACATCAAACTGGTAAGAGCATTACACAAAAGCAGGAGGAGATAATCCTAAGAAATGTACAGATAAACCCTTTGGACCTTGCAGTACAAGATCTTTCATAGGAATCTGCTTGAAGCTTTATCTGCTCTAAAGGAAGGAAGGGTACAACAATACATCAGCGTATGCACTGTAATGATAGATATGTACAACATTTCCTCAGAATAGGCGTCTTCAGCTTACTTATGCTCAAGTAAGTGAAAACCTGATATTTAAGACAAAATAAGAAAACCTTTGAGAATAATATTTTATAGTTAACAAGAAAAGTCTGGCTTCGCATTTCATTTAAAAGAGATTAACCTCTATAGGCCAATAGCTGTCAGCATCATTTGCTTTCTTTGTCTCTACATATGGTGAAAGGAATCCTGAAAGATTTCACAGGGAATAATCTGAAAAAAAAATATTTTGTATAAACAATTATGCTTCTGAACAGCAGCCAAGAGAAACTGAATGTCTAGGTCAGAATAAATCACTCTTTATTACCAAAACTCTTTGAAAAACAAACTAAACCTGTAGGGTACGTGAAATAATCTCACTGAATTAGTATACTCCGTCTTACTGAAAAACAGAGTAAAGAAAATTACCCAAGGACCATATAGATTTATTTGAATATTCCACGTATCTGTAGGATTCTTGTGTCTGAAAAACTAAGAGAACAAATTGTCCAATCAGGCCCTCAGAATGGAGATGGTCTCCTGCTGGCTATCCCTACACTGATATGCACATAAGCTGTAAATCCCAATGATTAGGCTCCCAGCTTCTAAAATCTTAGTATAGGTACATGTAAAAGTGCTATGAAATCCTGGCAATTTTGAATTTACTTTGTCTTTGCCAGCAATAGTTTCTTCCCAAAATTTGGTGATTAATTTTTACAAAAATGAGTCTTGTTCAATTTAAATGTCAAAAGTCTTATTAGAAAAGAAACAGGCTTTGGCTTCTCTGGACCAGAATTTTAAAATGACATGGGAAATGTAGAAGAAATATTAATTTTAAATTTCTCATTGGTTTATGAGGAGCCCATTAAACTGAGATACTGCCCATTCAAGACCTAAGACAACAGCAATGGCATTTGCCAGAACAGTTACACACTACTATTTTAATAATATATAAGACTAGAATTCTAATTATGATTTACTATATCTCATAGTAATATGCTTGGAAAAGCAAATTCAGCCTTCTGAGTATTCAGCCTTTGAAGGAGAAGACAAACATTTATGAGGTAATTTTTAAAAATAATAGCAGTTCTGATAATCAAAATTTAAATACACTGAAGATTTCTTAATAATGTTAACATGTCACCTAGGAAAGCCACACAAAACTTTACAAAAATAAATCAGATGTAGTAAATAGAATTAGCAACACATACAAAAAATTAATCACTATATTGCTTTTTAAAATAAGATTTGATGTACAATACTAATTTGTAAAAACAGCAGTTGTGTTAGTAGAAGCAAAACAAAACATTTGAAATTCAATCTAATTCTGAGGAAAAGTTAGTTATTTTATCGTCATTTTTTAAGATGTTACTACACCTCTCAGTTAACGTCAGTTTCTAGGGTTTTCTTTACGTTCATTACTAGCTTCTCAATGTTCATCACCTGACAAAAGCACTGGAGATGATTGGAGTGCCTGGAAGTAGCCTTTGTTCAGTATTTCTTCTGAGTTAGTGACATGGAGATCCTCCAGAGATTAATAATGCCAAGGATTTGAGGATTATGGCTCTAAGTGTCAATGCTTAAGTCATACATCTGTCACACTTTGAGCACCAATTCCTTTTATAAGTCACGATATAAGTAAAACAGAAGTCAGCAGCAGAGCAGCAAACTGAACACAGAACTCTTAAAGACTTAAATAAGTATAGTTATTACATGTTTCCTCTTCCCCTCGTATCAATGAGCTATGTATATTTTTAAACATAGAACCCTTTATAAATTACTCTCTATAAATAAAATCATTGCAGGTAAAATAATATATTCCAGTTCCTCATCTTAGAAAATGCAGCTTTTTTTTAATGGTGATAACTGAGCCCATGTTGCCTAAGGCAATAGCAAAATGAGTTAACAACTATCCTACCAAGCAACCGTCTTCATTAGAGCCGATTATTTAATATAAGTCTTGTGTAAATGAATCGAGTTCGTATATAGGAAAAAAAAGAATGGCTAATGTCTACTTTTAAAGGAAAAATTGACATTTCAATTCAGAACTCTCATGTTTCTATGAGTTCTTGACTTATAATGATAGGTTGCACTTGCATAAATCAATTGCAGTGTTCTCCATTGGGAATATGTAATCTATGTCAGATTTTTTTGCACACCACCAGCATAGTTATGTCTACTCTACAACTGCAATTATTTAAAAGAATAACTGAATTAAAACAATATTAGGATTATGTATGGAGGTATAAAATAACAACTTTTCAAGACAGTGTATTTAATTTACCTCATAGCACTGAAGGCTAAGGGCAATATTATTTCATGAGAAGATGTCTTAGATGTTCATCTAGTGTTTGCCAATACTTTATTTTTCTTCTGTTTTGTAAAATTTTGTGTGCATTCAGCCCAAAATTCTACTCTCTCTATGTGCTTAACTTAGTGAGTTGTGAGATGAGACCAACCTGGAGTCACTAAGATTGTGGGAGTTAGCTTTTTCTGGGTCTCAACTTTGTAGTATTTGAAGTAACAAGCATTTTTTGATCATCCTTTTCAACAAATTGCCTCCTGCCTTCCAGAAGTTTGAGGATGCCAAATTAGAGGCATCACACTAACACTGGCTTCAGAGGAGATAATACTTGTAAGGCATCTTATTTCTGGCGTAGTATGCCTTATATCAAAGCGACGAAGAAGCATTTCTCTCACTTTCCCTGGTTATAGTATCAAGTCAGATTTTCTTCCTGAGAAGTGAGACTTCTGTAAGGGGAGAATATAAGTTAATCTAGCAAGTGACTATTTTGCTGTTGTTTGGGGCCAGTGACACATAGCCTTTGAGGTCTGCTTTTTTCTGATGACTTTTACCTTTCTGATGGTTAATCTCACATAAAAACTCTTCTTTCATTGTGTTTTTACAGTGACTGCCTTCCTCCTTTCCATTTTGAAAAAATGTAGATTTACATCAGTTAAAATCAGAAAGTATTTGACTGGTCTTATTTTTCACTGTTTTTCTCAAGTTCTGAATTTCTCTTACCTCTTTCTCATGTGCTCAGGCTCTGTTTTGTGTTGGCTCCCATTATTTCCTAGCAATCTCTATTTCCGACAAGCAATAGTAATTGAGTAAATGCAAGACCCTCAAGTAGGCATTAGCATGATAGCAGAAATCTCTTCGCACATTACCAGTGTGTCTGCTGGACTCACTGTCAGGTTTTACAAACAGTACATTATTTACTAAATCACACAGATGAAACAAAACCTTTTCACCTTTTTTTTCCATATATATGTCAATGTGCATTCAGTGTGGAGTTTTACCAACGGAGAGACTTTTACAGTAATGGTCAGTTTTTCTCTTATACTTTCAGTACTGAGCTCTCAAACTACATTGTACAAAGCAAGGCTTGGGTTTTGACACTCTTATAACAGTGCCCAGACCACAGGTGAAGGACTGTGGGGAAGACAAAAGAATAACCTGTGCCCAGCCTCCCTAAAGGCTCGGTGGTGAGGTGGAGAACTTCCTTCCTCCAAAAAAAAGCAAAGCCAGCCCAGTAGTCACAGAAGCCCTCCTGGCAGGCACTGCTTCCCACCAGCATTCTGGTGTCAGGATGAAATGTTAGGGACACTAAACGCTCAGCTCATTACATACATCATGGCATAAAACACAAAGCAAAGTAATGCAGAAGTGAATTAATCATAGTGTGAGGCCTTCATCAAAAAGTCAGTAATGTTGAACATATCAGTAAATGCTTTTGAAAGTATTCCTAAAGTACACATACAGACCTCTGTAAATTATTATGCACTAAGGTGGTAATGATACGCTCTGTGGAAGTCATTCTTGTAGTTCATTTTCTCTTGTGATCTAGGAAAAAAAATGATAAGCACAGAGAGAAACTCATTTCATCAGAACAAACACATCTACATTGTACTGAAAAAATCACAGAATCACAGAGAATCACACAGAGTCATAGAATTGCAGGGATTGGAAGGGATCTCTAGAGATCATCAAGTCCAATCTCCTTGCTATAGCAGATTCCCTATGGTAGGTCTCACAGGTGGATGTCCAGATGGTTTTTGAATATCTCCAAACAAGGAGACTGCACAGCCTCTCTTGGTAGCCTGTTCCAGTCTGTTACTCAGACATTAAAGTTGTTCTTCTGCATATTTGTGTGAAACTTCATTTCTTCCATTTTTTGGCTGTTGCTCCTTGTCCTATCACTACACACCTCTGAAAAGAGTCTGGCCTCATCCAATTCCTTCTGCACTTCAGATATTTATAAACAGTTATGAGACTCCCCTCTCAGCCTTCTTTTTTCCAGGCTGAACAGTCCCAGGTCTCTCAGCCTTTCCCCATACAAGAGATGCTCCAGGCCCTTAATCATCTTTGTCTGCCCTTTGCTGAACTCTTTCTAGGAGAAACATGTCTTTTTTGAACTGAGGAGCCCAGAACTGGTCACAGTATTTCAGATGTGGCTTCACCATGGCAGAGTAGAGAGTGAAGATCAATTTGCTTCGTTTGCTGGCTGCAGTTTTTAATGCACCCCAGGCTACCATTAACCTTGTTGGCCACAAGGGCGCACTGCTGGCTCATGGCCAATCTGTTTCCCATCAAGACAGGTCCTTCTCTGCAGAGCTCCCCTGCAGCAGCTCAGCCCCCAACCTGTACTGATGCACGTGGTTATTTCTCACCAGGTGCAGGACTCTACACTTGCTTTTTTTTGAATCTCATGAGGTTCCTCTCCTCCCAGGTCCCACTGAATGGCACCACAGCCCTTTTGTGTGTCAGCCACTCCTTCCAGCTTTTTATCATCAGCAAACTTGCTGAGGTTGAACTCTGTCCCTTAATCCAGATCATAATGAAGATGTTAAACAAGACCAGCCCCAGCACCAGCTCTGGGGGAACACCCCTAGCTACAGTTCTCCAACGAGATTCAATGCCACTGATCAAAACCTCTGAGCTCTGCCATTTAACCAGTTCTCAACCCACTTCACTCATCTATCTTGCATTTTCTAATCTTCAAAAGTGATCCAGACTTCTTCCAAAGTGGAGAAAAAAAGGCCATCTAGGTCCTGATATGTATCCTCTTAATGGAACTCTATAAATCAGGTCACGTGAATCACACTGTAGGAATGTTATTAAGTATAAGAAGTTCCCAGGGTGACTGCATTGTGGACATCTAGTGTTAGAAGAGGTATATCCCAGAAAGATCTGACTATCTCCCCTGCTGCCTTCATCCACACTCTAGGGCAAGAGACATACTTTCATATTTTTCAGTTGAGATTTTCCCTTCCCTCTCCACTTTCAATTCCTTCAACTGTAATATTTTGTGTTTAAAACAGCAACATCATATTCTTAACAGAGGTATTTATCGTGTGAAATCAGTGCTTTCATGCCTTGTCAGCACATGAGCTGTGTCCCACTCTCGGCTCCACCAAACAGATGCTTGAACACAGCTCCATATTTGTGAATTCACAACAGCCCAGGAAAATGGCAAGGCATGACTTGTCAGAATGTCTGGCTTTGGTTTAAACTTCACTAATTGCTTTAACCTCCTCTCAGTTAGAGAGTCCAGTGTCCACTGAAAAAATGCCACTTCCAGCATGTAGTTGGCACAAAGTTTTAGAAAATCTACGTTAAAAAATGTATTTCTGACCAACAACAGAACATCAAGAATACTTCAGGCTTCTCTTCCTGCCCTCCGTGTGACTCATTCCTGCACTTAGAATCTGGAAGCCATTTTACACAAATAGGATAAAGAGAACTACAAAGTCCAGGATGAGTTCACATATGGATGTTTGTAGATGAATCTATTCCTAGTCCAGCTATGTGATATGAACAGCTCCATTTGTTGCAAAGTGAACTACAGCCTTAATTATTTATATGTAAAAAATACTGAAGTGCTATGGTGTATTTTGTGTGAAAGAATCCTTTCTATTTCTCCCATTTTGTTCTAACAGTTATTAACTCTGTGAAAAATGATTAAGTAAGAGGTTCAGAGTAAAATGCATTAAAGAAATCTTTTTCATGGCAAGCTGAAGTCTGCACGGTGAATGCATTGCAGTTTTGTCTCCAGTAATTGCAGATCACAGTTTTAAAAGAGATACATTTCACTTGATCAGGTAATCACATAAATTACGACATTTGCAGTTCATCATGAGAGTAATTATGAAAATGTATGAACCATGATGTATTTTTTCTCCCTTTTCAAACCTTAATTTAAGACCTTGCCACTGACTTTATTTGTAGAGGGAAAAAAACAATTAGATTGTATTATGAGCTGTTGCTGTTTATTACTGGCATTATAGTGGCACCAGGCTGCTTCACATTAGATGACATTTCCATTACATACTAACACATTATAGACTTTAATCAGCTAGATTACAGTCCATAGTAGGAAGACAGATGAGGGAATTATTCAGAGTTCCCTGTTTCCAATGAAAAGAAAAAAAAAAAGAACAATAAGAATAAAAATAAAAATAAACCAACCCCACAAATCTGATAATATGTACTGATAATATAAACTGTATAACTTAGGTATGGAGAGAGTTCCTGTCCTAGTCAGAAAGTATAAAGGCATTATTTGGCACTATTTTAATCTTAAATCCATGTTACTCCTTTTGAATAAACAAGGATGTACTTCTAAGATGAAACATATTCTCCAGGGCTTTCTTAACTGGAAACTATAATGACTTGTACTCAGTCACACAAACAGTTTATAACGTACAGGATACAAGATTTTTTTCAATCATGGTGAAGTGTATCAGCTCTAAGACTTCTCCTTCTTGTATTGCAATACAATATTTTTAGGTATTAATGCTCCTGTTAATGCCCATAATAAAGCACACGGCTTCATGTAAAATGGTATCTAACATAATCCCTTCCATTTTATTTGCTACCACCACATGGAAATCACATTTTTCAGAATCCAATAAACCAAAAATATATAGCTGAGCATTTCTGGAGGGCGCCTGGAGCTGAGTCATACAGCTTGACAGGGACATGAAAGGTGTCAGCTAAGGCAGACGGCAAGAGATGAAAAGATAGCGTTTGCTGCTAGTTTGATAATAAGAGGGTGAGTGCTCCAAAGTTCACTCACAATTCTCCAGTACTTGCAATAACTAAAAAGTCTTTTCACAGCAACACAATAACTCATTTTATAGAAAAGTTACAATTTGGTAACCTTTCACAATTTCACTGCCTCCATTTCATTGCATAGGACCATAATGTGGGCCCTTTGAAATCCTGAGAGATAAGAGACAAAGAAAAAAGAAAGACTGGCAGATGGTATATTAGGGAAAAAGAGGGAAAAGGTTTCTGCTCATGGCTGTAAATCACTACATTATTGATCAAAACTTGGTTCAGCAAAGTTCAATGATTTGGTCATAACTGGCCTTTATTCTTTCCCTCAATTCATATACAGTCAATATCCTATTATACTGCTACTTAGAAAAGATGTCTAGAGTAATAATGAGTTTGAACCAGGCATCTCAGTTAACATATCCACCTGTAAAGAATGGATTCATTTTTCTTGAGTTACCAAAGAATTGAATAGGACCTACAGTGGCACAGGCACAAATACCTGAATGACGCAGGTACTTCTGCAACGGTATGCACACTAATATGTATCTGACATTAATGAAACCTGCAGTGATGTGTAGCTTACAGCATGAGAGGAAGATTATTGTTTTTATGTATATATTGCTGGAGTGAACGCTTCCACTCCTTATTGACTCAGAAGGAAATAATGTCTTCTTGGTATTTTAAACCCATATTAACATGCTGTGGGGCTTCATTGGCTCTACAGTGTTGAAACTAGCACTAGGCTACCGTAGCTCAGTCATAGCTGTGCATACTGCATGTACAGAGATCACCCAGCCACCTACCAGCAGCAAGCAACACATTTGAGATAGTGGAGCCTTCTGGAGTCTTGACTTCCCCTCTGGGGCCAGCAGTGATGAGCACACTGCTGTGAGGTTGCCTGGCACTGCTGGCCCCCAGGTGGGGGGTTGGACACAATTGCTATCTTTCTCAGGTGAAACCACAGAAACCAGTAAGCTTTTCTGTCAACGACTATTTGACTTTTCAGAGTGGGGTCCTAATAAGAAAGTATTGCAAGGATTTTCATATGCCTCTGTGTTCAGCCCCCCCTTCCTCTTTAACCAAAGTGATATAAAATGATCTCACAGTCACTCACTTAGAAATACACTGAATGCAGCATACGTTTTGAGACTGTTTCTCATTTCTTTCTTAGCATGTCGAGTTCAGGGCAAATTTAACAGCTCAGTCAGCTCTTGTTGATCCTCCATGTATTTTTTTTTTTTAATTACTCCTTCTAGAAGACATAAAAGGTGTTGTCCGTTCCATACTCCTGGGTCTGAATGAGGCCCATGGGGTTTCCTCTCCTTTCTTCTCCTTCCAGTTCTCACTTCAAGGACACACAGGGCTGTGGTCTGATGACACCTGGCAGCTGCAGCCAACAAAGTATTGGAGCAATTTAGGGCAGCACAAGGCTGTGTGTTTAATAGGCACATTCCACACTCATCGCTGTGGCTTCATTGCCATATGGGATCTATAGGATCACTGCCAGTGGAAGTGATAGCACACAGAGTGCTTCCAGGATGCACAACAGTTTGCCCAGGAAGGTACAAAATGAGAGCCAAAGAAGAAGGTATCCATGATGAAATAAGGGGGGAAAAAGCATCAGGAAGAGGGAACTTTCAATTTAAAACTGTTTTGTTTCTCTCTCTACATAAATATATATAACATTTATAACAGTCATAAACCATGTATTATATAGATACAAATAATAACTTATATTAATAAACAATATGTAATATACAATGTATAGCACACTCATGTACTGAGTGTGTTATGTGTGTTATTCCATTATAGTGAAAAGATATTTAGTTATCAGATCCTCTTGAAAACATTTATTTGAAGACACCCAAACAAGCAACCAAGCACCAAGCAGACAATTTCATTTTCTGTAAAAAGCCACAAACCTTTTTGATATTCTCTATTCAACACATGTGCAGCAGACCAGGTAGTGTGGAAAAATAGAAATGCTCAGAGAAATGCCCCTCCCTCCGTTCCTTCCTTCCTTCCTTCCTTCCTTCCTTCCTTCCTTCCTTCCTTCCTTCCTTCCTTCCTTCCTTCCTTCCTTC
>JAOWBP010003503.1:8723652-8735383 GCA_028571105.1 Tragopan temminckii
GATTATAAGTGGTTTGATTCTTGCTGTGGAAATGTTTGCTAAGTTGCAGAACTGGAGGAAGTTGTAGAAGCTTCAGTCTAAGTTAGTGTGTGTACAATGGGAATGTCTTTTCATAGGTTGTATACTGGACAGGTCTACTCTGCTTTACATACTAGAGCTCACAGTGTTAAGAATTTCTTCACAAACCTAGTTGGTATTTCCTGTTCTTTCTTGGCAATATTATGAGATGGATTTGCATCTGTAAGAAGATAAATTGTGTGTGTAACTACAGTTAATCATAATTTGTCAGTTTAGCATCATGTTACATGGTCAAGGCTGTACTTTAATGAAAATGCCTGCTGTTTAGTGCAACATCTATACTGGACTTGGTTAAAATTCTGTTCATTGGGTTAGAAAACTTGTTATTTGCCTGTAAAATAATTTGCATCACAGCTAATTTATTAATAGAATAAGTGACCGTTACTATTTTATTTTAATTTTAGATCTAAAATACAATCAAAGGAATTCCAGGGATACAGTTCTTTCTTACAAATAAACAAAGCTGATACTCCACAGCTTCATTGATTGTCTGCTAAACACTAGAATTAAGATGTTAGTAAATGTCAAGGCATGTTTCCATGAGGTGTTTTCCGTTTGCTATCATCTTTATTTCCTAAATACTGATAATACACTTGCCATTCTTTTTTTCAAGAATGATGCTATTTAACACCGTCATCAGCATAAGTAAAATTCTTGGAAACACAGAAATAACGAAGGTGAACTGAAATAGAAATTTTATTATGACGATTAATTTTGAACCTGGTCTGTTTCAATTATTCTTTTTCATCTTTCCTCCATCTAAAACAGAGAAATAGAAGTAATTCATGGTTAATCTGAGTTAACATTTGGAATATCTCAAAAGGATGAAAGTCAAGAGGCTTTTTTTAAGTTTCAGCTTATGGATTTGAATGTTATTGAGTAGGAAAAATCTTTATTGTAAGATACACAGGCAGAAATTTGTATCTTTCTCGCCATGGATAACAAATTCACAGTTGTAATTCCCACATCACCACTTGGTCTTTTTCTCCCCAAATGAAATATTAGTATTCTGAGTGATGTTATTCCTTACCTGTTTCCATCATATTTCATATCAACAGACGAAGATTTTCCTCAGCTCCTTGTAATTCTTCCAAATATATTCAAAATGTGTTTTTAGACATATTAAGTTGGAGAAGGATTTGCCCACAAATGTCTTTATCTTCTCGTACATTTTTGTCTTGTGTGTCAGATGAGTACCAAGGTGATCTGTGTGCACTATACAATGGGAAAGATTCTGTTTTAGGATTCCCATCTTTTTGATGACAAAAGGTAATCATTATCTCGAAGTTGCTGATACCTCGGTCCATTTGGGCTAATGTTAGGGAGCTGACTATTAAAATTAGGAATATGACAGGCAGGAGAGTTTACACCTCAAGGCGCGAGTGTCAGAAAAGGACAGCCTCCATCTCTAAAACCTTAAATGTGTACTAAGTTTGTTTCTTAAGTTAATATGACATGACTGTTTAAAACTCATAACTAAAATAAATGCCATGTAGGATGTCGTAAGTATTAAAAAAAAAAAAAAGAGAGAGAAATGAAAGAAAGAGGGAAAGGGACTTGAGCTGTTGACCAATCTCACCTAGTAAGCTAAGGTGTGAATCGTATAGGTGCTTTTGAGCTCCCATTGCCACAGGGAGAGGTTGTTAGTTCTCTGACAGTAGCTTTTGTCTGTATGTTGTAGCAAGCTGTATTGTCTTCAGCAAATTTTCTTTTGTTCTTTAATATTTGTTTAATTGTATCTATGATATTTCCTGTGTAGATCACTTTTTCTCTTGCATAACATGCTGAGTAGGGAAAGTTTTTATTTCTTATTTTTGGTTCATGAACACGCTGGCCTCACGAACTCAAGCACTGCAAAGTAAGTGTCAGATTTAGAAGCTCTTTGTTTGCCATTTTTACATTTGTCTGGAGTCTGGTTGCTGAAGACAATGGTAATACTTCTGAAAGACTTCATGATTATTTTATTTTCAATAGATAGCTTTCCAGTTTCCAGTTCTTGCTGCTTATCAGAAATGTTTAAGACTGTTTGATTTAATACTTCTTTACAAATCCTCTAAACGTACTGTGTCCTTTGTTCCAGCCTGTTTGTTTGGGATTTAAGCACACTGATGTACTTAGCAGTGCCAAGGTGAAAAACAAAATGTACAAGGCCAGACATTTCCAGGGCTGATTGCCTTGGATCTGTTCCCTTACGGTATGGTTCTTCCCACCAAAGGCTTCTCCTATTCCTTCTCTGGTCTTCTGAATATAGAAAACACACAAACTCATAATTAACAAATTTCTTACAAGCACACTGTTCACAGAATGATGCATCTTTGCATGGCTGTTTCCCTGTGGTATATCCAGGCTGTATCCATGTTAAAGAACCTCCTATCAGTTAGAATTCAATTAAGCAACAGCAGGGCAATCCATGTTGTGTCCTTTCTTGTCCATCACGGTAGCAGTGAGAGCAGTTACCTACTGTTGATGGTGCTGGTTACAGTCCTCCCCACTGAGCTGAAAAACACAAGGTTGGGATCAATGGAAAGCATCCACAGCTAAGAACTCTCAAAACAAAGAAAAGAGACAATATTTGTTAAGTCAGTGATATTTAAATCAATATAAGGCTGTTTTAGCGTCAGTGCACTGTTTTCTTTCATAAAATTCCTACCTTTATATGTCTTGACTACGTGGAAGATACTGAATATACTTTATTTCATAGATAAAGGATTTCCATCAGAAAGGAAGTGAGAAGGTAGGAAAAGACCAAAGGAAGAGAAGTAAACATTGGTTTTTACTATGTTTAACAGGAAACAAAAACCCGTTCTGTGTGCAACATAACTTTTATCTGATGCTTCAGGCTATTTCGATTTTCAGATCCTAATGCTGTGCTAAGTTTTAACTCCATAATGTGTTTTTTGTCAACTTATGAGAATGGTCACATTTTTTATTAACTGAAATTAAATTGTTAATGTATTTCTTTAAATTCCTTTATAGACAACTATCAACTGACTTCTATGTCAAAGATAATTCTGGCTAAAATGACATCTGGGGGTGAACTTATTTATATTGTACAGTATTTCTGTGTTGCTGAGAATTCTGAAAAGTACACTACAAGCATTATGTTGCAAACAACCAAGTTACAGTGCTGTACCCTACTTCAGTTTTCTGTTTCCCCGTGAAAAGGTATTCATAGGTTAAATATCTAGTATAGTTGCTTCCAGTCAAGCAACCCTCTAGTTTTTTGCGCCTCTTTCAAATTTTAAACAAGATAAAGCAGGAAGCAAAGCATAGAGTTTGTATTTTGCACTGCGTTACTATTTTAAAATAATGTCATTTACTGAAGGCAAACCTGCTCTATTACCCGCTTGTGAATTTTTCCATAAATTACTGTCATGAAAAAAATCAGGATACGTAGATTAACGTATCTGTTGGAAAAACAAGTAGAATGATTTCAAAGATAGAAGTTGAAAATTTATTTAACCTTTGATTCTGGCCACAAATATAGCTGATGAGAGAGTTTCCCTTTGAATTGTTTTTCATTGCGAAAGCTGAAAGAAAGAGGGTTCTTTCTGCTACAGAAAGTGAAAAATGTGGTATTTGGAAAGAGGTTATGTTTAAAAATAGACATGAGACCTTAAGGAATGAGGAGTGCTTGCTCTGTAACCTAGAAACTGAAATCCCTGAAGAAGTATCCACTACAGCAAGACCTGGAAAGAGGAGAAAAATATATATACCTAGTGAAATAAGCAGATTAAATCTCCTAAAAGTGAATAATTAAAAATAAAGTGGTACTAACAGGTAGTTACTAGGGTCTATAGCTCTTACATGTACAATCTTTGTAGTGAGGCTTTCTGTTTGGAGATAGTTTCTTCATGATTGAAAATAACTTTCTCTATGTATATGCTTTTGGAGAATGTTGCAAATATAACAGGATTTATAATCTCTTAACGGACAACTAAATTGCTTGCATACCAGAATTTCATGGTAGGACTCCTAACTGTTTAGTTCTGGGACTTATTTCATTTATGTTAGAAAATGGGTCATCCTGCTATGTTCTTTATTTAAAACATTACAGAGGGTGCTCCATTTTAGTTCGTAACGTAGAAATCAAACTGTCTCTTACTATGCTTCCATAAAAGCCAAAGGGATCTCAGTGTGTAGAATCTGTTGATAAAACTTGGCTGTGTATTTGGTGTGTATTTGGCACTCTCAAGGATGTATAGCTGTGTAGTGAAGTGCAGAAACTCTCCTTTCCCTTGCAGTGCATATAGTGGCCAACACTAACTTGTAATCTGTGTGCTCTTCTCTGAATGAAGGCTGTTGGCAGATAATGTTAAGAAAGAAAAGGTGTTTTGTTTTTTTTTTTTTTAATCAACCTTTACTAGACAGTAAACTGAACAGAAAAAAAATAGGGTAGAAGGAAACAGAGTACCTCTCAATCTTGGTCAGGGAAAGAACAGAAGAGAATAGTGAACTACTCCTAAATCTGGTGAGCATGATGGACTTCATCTGTGAGTGCTTCAGATCTTGAGAATGTGGGGGATAGCAATCAACTGAAGAAAAAAAAGTGTATGTGATGCCTGCCCCTGGGAAGGGGAAAAAGTAAGAGCTGAGTAGTTGTGTAACGCTCATTTTAATGACAGTCGGTATTGTCAGTGCAGGAAGGGTCTAGGATGTTAGATCAAAAATAAACCTGGATGGAGAGATCTACCTTAAAAAAGAGATGAAGCTTAAGAGATTTGTTTCAAACCTTCTTTAAGGGTCCTTTGTTTGAAGGGCTAAATTAATCCAGGCAGTACCTGTAACAACAAATACCACCCTGATGCAGAAGTTGGAAATTTTCACATGCGTGTTTGCTTCAGTGAAAAAGCGTGACAGCCTGACCTGAAGACTCTAATTTTGGCTCAGGACCACTTCATATCAATGCTAGAGGTCTTTACAGATAGGTAGAACAAACATCTACATAATGTAATACAGACAGAGTTTAACTTGCACTGAGATGGGGAAGGGGTCAGCTTGGTGTCTTTAATATTTCTCTTTTCAGTGGTGCAATGCTAAAATATGCCTTGTGTTCCTCAAGTAGTATATTCATTTAGTATAAATTTCAGGTACTGAACATACGTGACATTTACCAGCAGATAATTTCATTCTGAATGCATTGAAAATTATGAAGGAACACATAGGGTGTCATTAGATTATTGTTTAAAAATGTGAATGCATGCACTGAATCACAAATTTTGTGATGAAATAATGTTCTAATTAACTCTGTTACTACTACAGTAAGTTGTAACAAGACCACATTTGTTTACAAGTGAACAGTATTCCAGTTAGTTTGTGTTCAGCAACTGAGTTTCCGGAAGGAAGTAATAACTGATCTTGCATTAAAGATCTTTAATAACAAATGAAGAAATGACTTGGCAGATCAAGAATTCATCTTAGAATAGCTGGCATCATTGTCAGTATGTTTTTATGATAAGCCTTATGCTATTAGCTGTTTTTCTGTATTAGACTGATACATGGAGTTAGGTAAGTGGACAAAGATTTTGCCTTTTATATTTGCTTTGTGTTTTCTGTAGCTCTGTAGTGCTTACAGACAGACAAGCTGCTAGCATCAATACAAATAGCTCCATAACCAGTCAGTAGTTAGTATGGTTAATAACCTAAGATGTATGAGAACTTGATGTTGTCTGAGAGCTTCATCTTAATAAACAGTAATTGGAGTAAGCTTTTTTTTTTTTAAAGAATATCTTCAGACATAGTGATAGCAACTGGTACTCTCGTATGAAGAACGTTGCAGTGTGTTTTGTTTGATCGTGGCTGTTGGCATGGATTGGCTGTGGCCAAGAAATGTTTGTGAAGATGAAATTGTAACTCAAAATATTTTTTTTGTTTGTTCTTTTCCAAATGCATTACTTTGGATCTCCTCTTCTGCGATGGATTTAAGTTCTGTAATGGTTTAGAGTAGGGAGGTTTCTTGGACTTGTATTTAATGTACAGAGCATGAGAATGATGCAGTTGAGATTTGGGCAGTCATCTTTCTTTCTCTTTTTACTTCTTTCTGCATGCAGTTAAACTACCTTGGAATCCTACACTTGCTATATTAAAGTTACAACTCCACTTAAAAAAAAAAAAAAAGCTTTCTATTTCCATGCCTCCTCCTAAAAACCTCAATATATCCTTCATTTTGTGCACAATTTTTGAATCATTTGACTTTTTCTATGTCAAGCTGCTTATTGACAGAACAAAATAACAAAAACACACCACATCATTATGAAAATTCACCTTGCCTAACATATTCAGCTTAAGGTATTTACCTTAACAACTCCGTTCTCCCTTTTTTTCTACTGTGCTTTGGTTGGTTTGTTTCAAAGAAATACTCAGTGAACATAAAAATGAAGAGAAGTAAAAACATGAAAAAGGTTCATGACATGAACTGACTGCACAACTTTATGCCATAATAATGGAGTGATTCCTAAGGTCAGGATTTTCTTGGTATGTGGTGAGAAAACTCTTGGACTGTGTCAATCTTCACAGATCAGAAAATGCACAGAAAATAAGACAGAAGCTTCCTTTCTGAAACTTTTGACATGCGAGTCACAAACATACAAAAATAAATCCTTAACCATCCAGTTCATTTCCTCTTGAATAGTTTGCCAGGTGGATTCTTATTTGATTCAGCGGTCACAACCGCTGGTTGAGGATGTACTGCAACTGGTTCTGGTTGCTTTCCAAAGTTCTAGCTGTTCAAATTCACGTGTTGTTTACCCTTCATTCCCACTCAACACAAGTGCAGGGCAGAAAAAAATAAATAGATAACAGCATTAAAGGAGGTACTGCTTACCAGTGTCATTTTGTCTTGAAAGTAGCACACTTCCATTTGCTTTCCTTGCTGAATGAAGTGTGGGGTAAGAGCAGAACCTCTGTCAAGCACAACTCCGTTCCTTCGGTCAATAGAAATAAATATATGTAGGCAAATAGAAGATCCTGATTTTTATGTCAAGGTAGCAGAAGTCTGGATTCAGGTTCTGTTTAAATGACATTTATCCAATAATGAAGACCAGGCAGAATGATGAATGTGCTTCAGTGTGCCTCTGCTGAAATAGGTTTATAAACAAGCACCTGCCATAAATCACAAAAACGGCTTTGTCAAAAGTAACTAGGGACCAGATGCATCTTTATAATTACCTGTGACACCTTTTGTCCTGCTTTCATATCCTCTGTTCCTCACTTAGATAATCTGTTTTATTTTACTTGTGGTTTCAATGATTTGCATTCTATTTGGAAACATGGGCTGATGTCTGGGAAGCTTCTGAAGGAAGTGTTTAACAATCGTTTTGGAGGCAGAAAAAATTTTGTGAGCTTCAGTAGCTAAATATTGTGTATTGTTTAGACAGAACAGAAGATGAAACTAATAATTTCACAAGAATTTTAAGTATTTCCTAGTGTAATAATTTTTTTTATTTTCTCAATTTCTGGAGTCTGTTCAACAGGTATGGGAACCTTGTATTCCTTGGCTACATCTCACTTCCAGCATTACAGAGATGATTTCAACTCGTGAAGCTAATTTTCATCCCTAATCAGTAGAGTTGTAGCACTCTCATGAAGATTTTTGTTCCTTGTGTTTCCTTGTCGGTTGATCTTGCAGCGTGAGACTAATTAGCTGTATGTGGTTCCAACTAAAAGATTATTTCTGTCTTAGCTTAGAGAGGACTGAAATATGAATTCTGTCTCTCTCTTAGTCTTTGCTAAATTTTTTTTTTTTTACCTTATTGTGTTATCAGGCATCTAGGGACAACATTAATGCAAACAATGTTAGGCTCAAAGCAGGAATCACACAGGAAGGGAGATTAAAAGAAAAGAGAATATAAAAGCTTGGAGGTAAAAGCTGATTGAATTTGACTTTTTGAAATGTTTTTTCTATTTCCTACTGCGGCTACCATGCTTAGCTGATGTACAATCACAGTAATGTGTTCCTTCATATTGGTTTACAAAAGAGCTTTGCAGTAATCACGGAATAGAAAGCTCAGAGCTAGACAATAAATGTGTCTGCTCCTAGGTCAGCCGATTTAATTTCCCTTTCAAATTCAATTGTTCACCTGCTGTGCTTATTAAATATAAGCATACTTTCTGTATTTGAATACACGGGCTATGCTACTTTGGCACTCTCTACCTATTGCTTTGCCATTACTGATGCAAGTTTCTCTGAGGATGATGGTAAGAATACAAATATGGTCTTTTACTTTTAGTGTAGTCCACTGTTGTTTTCCATTTTTTTTTCCCACTGCCACGATCATCACTGGGCTGCTTAATTTGGTGGGTTTGCTTTTTAACTATTGACTTAGCATCCCGTTGCCTGCCACACATCATATGTTGAAAAGCATTTTTAACAAATCTGTTGCTTCTGCTCACTTTAAGAGTCTACCTCCACATAGAGCGATTCAGAGTTACTCGTTATCCTTTCTGACCCTTCTGAGTGATTACATTTGGTGATGATAATGGGATTATGGCTATTTTATTCTTCCTCTTCACAACAGGAGTGAATGAATCTTGAGTACTGGTAATTAAAAACATGACTGGATGTAAATTATAACAATATTGCTGCCATGACAGAGGCCTGTATCTCATCTGTAATGAAAATAGTACTTCCAGAGGCAGCAAATGTGTAATATTATTCCTGCTTGGGTTTTTTTTCCTGTTTAAAAAAAAAAAAAAGTCTCAGTTAATCAAAAGGATGATTTGTTTCCTGGGGATATATATATAGAGAGAGAGAGACCCCTAGAAAAAGTAAGGAAGAGAAGAAATTATGTTATGTGATTAGATTGCTCTGAGCCCAGACAACCACAGTCAATAGTGAAGAGTCATGGTCCTACAAGGCAGAAGGGCTCATCGTGGCTGTGAGTGTGGGCCTGCCTTCGCAAGATCAGTACAGGGAAAACTTCTTAGTTCTCTGTGTTTTGTGCGAGGCCATTTCACGTGGCTCCCTACCAATAGCAAAAAAGACTTAATTTCCCTCTAAAGAAATTGTCTCTTCAGTACTGAAGATGAGACAAGTTAGCAGTTAATCCAATCAACAATCAGCATTAATTCACTTTCAGAATGGGTCCCTTGCTGATGTAGTAAAACCACAAGGACTAGCAGCCCTTTAGTTTCTGTCCTTCACGAATTAATGTTCACTGGGGAGTGACCTTAACTGAGCGTCTATCGTAGAGTCACATCCAAAGCTTCGAGTTACATTGCTTGACCTTTTGCTCACTTTAAAATTTCTGTGAGGGAATGCACAATACAAATATTTAAGTAAAATGAATGCTGTCTGGCTATTAGCTACAAATCATCCTGAAGTACATCTGAAAAAGGATAGTAACATGTGATTTTAAAGGTAGAACACAGTAGCATTCCATTTTTATTTTGGCTTACACAGATGCAGGCTTGCTTTAAAATTTGCGTACGCTTCTATTTATGGTTATGAAATCTGACTATAAATTTCTAATTTAATATGCAGCATGCATACCTTGAACTTTAATTTCCACGACAAGAAAATAACGTACTGAACTCACTGCTTTTTAGAGCGGTAGTTGCAGTAAAAGTTTGTCTTCTGACAATCGGTAGTAGTTAGCGCTATCAGCAGAGGCCTACATTACTAGTTCCTGTGTTGTACCAACCCTGCTCTAAAATGATTTGATGAATGTTTATGCCACTATGGGTAAACTGATGTTTCCTGTGACAGAATGTGGCACATGTTACTTTGCACAATATTTTTTTGGCAGGAGAATGAGATTGCTTGTAAACACGCTGGTTTTTCTTACCTTGCAGATGAAAATTCTAATTTTAATCTAATTAAAAGCTGAGTATGGGTTGTTCTAGAGCATTGCACAGGTACTCTGAGCATTATTGCAGCCAGACTCAATGTAGCTGAGACACCTAGTTTAGATTTAGGGATATGGAATATCTAGGTAAGCTTCTGCTTATGAATAATGAATTCCTAAAGCAAATGGGTAAAATCATATTGCGTAAGGTGGGAGATTATTGAGTTAAACTAGGATATATTAGAAGACAGAGTGCACTTTGTTACTCACAAGAGAAGAATTCAACATGAATTCTACAGAAATGGTATATTAGTATGCCTTATGGATCTTTCTGTGCCTTCCTTGGCTGGTTTTAATCTTAAGTTAATTTATCCAAAGCACACCTCTTCCTATTTCCGAGTTGTTTCCCCCATGATGTTCCTCCTGGGAATTTATCTTGTTAATGTCATGAACAAAAACACTTGATTACTTTTATAGGACTTCACTCCCTAGATGTTTTGCGTATTCATGTGGATTTATATTTTTATATATATATATATGTAAGTGCATATACGCAGGTGTGTTGTATACATCGGGTCTAGAAATAAAGCTTTGTCTTTATGGTACCAATTCAACTTGTATTATATAAGAACTTCTGATTACTAAAATTTTATCTTATGTTTGTGACACTAAAACTAAATAGAAAATGTCCTTTTTTCCTCATTTAATTCAGTCTACAAAACTGTCTGTAGCTTAGCCGCTAGTATTTGCTTCCACTCATTTATAGTCATTAAAGATGACTTCATTCTGAGTGGAAAGTTTGACTGCAGGCTCAGCTGTTCCCCGTTCATCTTGCACATTTTAAATAAAGATTCATTTGCCTCTGTATTTCGTTATTTCTTACCTATTTTTAACTGTTTCAAGGCTTATTTTGAAGTAGGTAAGATTGCCAATTAAGGTTTTCTTTGATTGATCATGGAGAAAGTAAAGGGTGTTTCTTTGCTGAGTTGCAAGCCCTGCACCAGAATTTTCAAGTAGCTTTTAAGCAACTGTCTGCTGTATGCCTGTGAAGAAAGATTTCAGGATTTTTTGGAAAGATTTTTTTGTCATGCAATTAGTGAGTGTTCAAAAGGCCACAGAGCTCTGCCATGGAAGCCTCTGTACAAGCAATTTTCTTTCTTAGCACACCTACAAGAAAGTTACCAAAAAGAGAAGGACTCTGATTAAAATCAGAGATGGGATGCGATGATAAAAATGTTTCTTTAAGGGAACTCAGTAATGCTTTGTACTAGGATATCACTTAGATACTGGAGTATGAGGTTTATTTACTACCTTATACCTTATTATAGTGTTCTTTGATGTTAGGACAAAACATTGTCTGTATTCATACTGAGGGTCAAAAAGTATCACAGACTGCAGTAGCAGAAGCATCAGGGAAAAATTCGTGGTATAGAAGGAAGATAAATATATCACCTATTCAAATATGAAAACTTCTGTGTTTTCAAGTGTGAAAGAATTAGATGGCTAAGGTTTCAGACCTGCCTTCCTTATAAAAGTTTCTTTGTAGTAATCCTGTTGTTTTTTTTATTATGTCTATATATTTTAGGATGTAGTTTGTTAGTGTATGTGCATCTGAATGTGGCCTACAAATTTCGAGCTGTGTTCGGTTCTTAACATTTCTCACAACTCTGGAAACATTGAAAAGAATCGTTGTCGTCTCGATAGGCATTGAAACTCAGTGGTTTGCAATAACTTGATGTTCTGTATGAATCTCCTAATTAATCCATTCAGTTAACTTGCGTAAGAGAGAACAATACTAGTGAATTTGGCATGATTTTCTGGGCATGATTTTCTCAGCACACGCATACATCAATACACACACACACACA
>JAOWBP010003503.1:8735483-8776858 GCA_028571105.1 Tragopan temminckii
AACATCCTCACATGGCCTTGCTCACCATTTTGGAAACTCTTTTCTTTCCATATTATTTGTAAAGATGCAAGTATGGAATATATTTTGTATGTGAACAATTGATTTCTTGGACTTCAAAGGTACTTAAGGATAACCTGTTCTTAATTTGTAGGTTTAGTTAGATGGTTATAGTACAGGAAAAAAATAAAACAGCTCACAACATAAATAGACTTTAGTATCTATTGCATCAAATAAATGAATGAGAGGTTTTTTGTGAATAATTCCTGTTGTCATTGATGGTCATTTTGATTATTACATGCCTCAGTGAGATAACATCTGTGATCTTCTAGTGGGGTACCTGTATGTGAACATCTTAAGTTACTATTTGGTGATCATTCAGTTATTTTAACAAATATCATATCAAAATGTTCCTTATGTCACTCTTCTAATATTCATCTCTTCTTTTGGTAATGAGCAGTTGATTGACAATGACATCCTGAATTCTATTGATGATAAATAGCTGCAAATCAAGATTAATTCTCCTTGTAACCTGCAATTTAATTTTTTCTCTGTGAATACAATTGTATTCATTGTGCATCTGTGAGGAACCTGACTCTGATTAGGCACTCATCATTGACTTCTCCTGTATCATGATGAGAGCTGTGAGATGATTTAAATATATTATGAATCTGTGTTATGTTGAATGATAGTAACAACGGATGTTATAAATTCCACACAATCTTTTTTAAACAATGAAAGATCAAATTTAAAATCCTCAAATCCTGAGATAATTACATATATTGTCACTAAGCACTGTCTAGACTGATATTGCTTTATCTTGTACTATAAACAGTAGAAATCTAGTAAATAGTTCCAGTAGACATAAGAATATTCACACTGTTCCAACTTGAAAGTCACCACCGATTTTTAAAACATTTTTTTCAATCTTCTACTCAGAAGATGGTATTCTCTGCCTTTGGTAGTTTGAGAGTCAAGACTGTATGGGCTTGCCCTGGCTATTTTTGTTGGGTCTGGCTTATGAAAAGGATCAGTATCTATTTTGCTCCTCCAATTCAGAGAGATGTAAATGGGGCCAATTGAAGCATGCTGAATCATCAGAATTTACAGTTAGGAATGCTTCTGCACTTCCTCTTCAAATTTTTTTTTCCTACTGCTTTGTTTTGGTTTTTTTGGTTGTTGTTCATGCCTGAGTTTCTTTCATCTAAATATCTTGAAAGCTAAAAATCTGACTGGTATTTCAGTGTGATAATTGGCCATCTCTTCTGGTCAAGCTGCAGCTCATTCTGCCACACACTCCCCTTGAACATTTGTTCTTCTTTACAAATACAGTGCAGCCTCTCTTGTCTAAAAATGCCTGTTTGAATAAAATTAATACAGCATTTTGAGTAATAGAAAAGTGAGAAAGGTAATCTAGAGCACAAGACAAAGCTGTTGCTTGATTTTTTTTCCCTTTTAAGAAATCAACCGTGAACTCTTGATATTTCTAACAGATATTGTGTTACAAGTTTCAAAATTAAAAAAAAAATTAAAATTATTAATTTCATAACTCAGGTTTCTGCCTGCCAAGTACTCAGCTACTGCTAACAGGTGTACATGTAGATCAAATTTTTCTAAGTTAATTTCAGAAAAAAAAACCAGAAAGTTTAGAAATACATAGACTGAGAAAGACATGTTAATTATTTTTTCATTAAAATGGTTTTACAATTTAGTGTATAAACAATGAAATGCTATTTGGGCCATCTTCATTCTGTCCCTTAACCTATTCTTTCTTTTGTTTAGTTACCTTCTTGACCACTATTAGACAATTATTTTGACTTTCTGTTCTTTCCCAGCTGAAAAGGAAAACAGAACCAGAGATCCAGAAAGCCCAAGGTTGTTTAAGCATGAATATAGTTAGTAATCCTTTCCTAATGGTGGTGTAATGACATGAAAAAGACATGAAAAAGGAGCAATTTCCTTTTGTTTGCCTAGAAATAAAAATGTAGATAGCCTCATTATGGACCTACTCTCCTGTGAGCTTGAACATCACTAGAGAGGTTCAAATAAGGAGTCAGCAGCCTGTTTCTGAAGTGTAGGTCTGTGCCAAGCCTGCCAGCAGCATAATACCGTATTTGGTTTGGGGAGTTTGGGAGTTGCTAAGGGTAAACTAACAACAGAATTCCAGGCTGCAGATGGCATTATGGAATGATAGGGAAAGGCAATACAGCAGTTGCATTCTTAGGTCAAAATTGGAACTTAGAAAAGGAACAGATTGGTTGACTAAGAAATCAGAATGAAATTCATTAACAATGACTCCCCTCTGCTGTGTCAGACTTTTCTGCAAGACTTCTGTCATGGAGGTCGTACATCAAAAGGGCTACATCCACAATTGAGCCTAACAAGAAGAGTTTTTGAAAGTGATAGATTACACAGCTGCTTAGCATCCTGCCTTTTGTTCAGGATTTTCAGATCTTCTGCCTTTTTTGACAGCAGCACAACGTGAAGTCTTAGAAGTGAAGCTTTCTGTGTAAAATTACTTTACATTAAATCAAAGCCCTTTATTTCTGATTTGTGCTCTTAGGAAGAGGGAAGAAGCTAAGCTATGAAGCAAGCTGCTGCTGCACACAGATGTGCTGACATGCATGCACTCACACACACAACCTGCAAGATTCAGATTTGTGTTCTGTTCCTGACTATGAAAGATTATATTTGTCACTGTATGTGTCATCTGAGGTTAAATTAGAGAAATAGTTCTATCCAAATACAGAAGAGGTCTCTATTACATCAGTTGCCCTACATGTTTTGTGTGTACAAGAAGACGGCTTTTTCTGTCTGTATATACACCCACCTGTGAATGTGCCGAAGATTTGTGTAAGCGTATTAATTTGAGAAGCTCTAATTCTTGAAATATTGTCTCAACTTATTCTTCTTGCTTCATCTTTAAACTTCAGATGTATATTGCGCACTTAGGTCTCTTTCTAACAAGCACCAGGCTATAAAATTAGTTAACAATAATGAAGTTGTTACTTATGTTAGTATTGCTGTTATTTGTATTATGGTCACGATTAGAAGCCATGCTTAGAAAAGAAGATATCCTTATGCTGAGCATACTACAAATTCAAAATAGAAGACAGTCCAGTTTCAGTCTAATAAAAATTATCTAACAAAAAAAAAGCTTTTAGTATCTGTTAAAGAGTGACCTACTATCTCTACCATATTTTGCTAACTAACTAAGGCACCACTGATCTTCTTTGTTGAAGATTGAACTATGCTGATAAAATGTAACTCAATAAAGAGTTTAATAAAGAGGTTTGTCTCTCCTAGCAGGATAAATGCAACTGTTATCAAGAGGGGTGAAGGTATACTAAGTATGTCAAAAGAATATGCATTTAAATATGAAGGAACAGGCCTGTGAAAAATACTGCATTTAGATACTTCAAATTTCTCTTTTTTCAGAGCCTCCGTAGTATGGCCTAATTAATTAATCTTAGAAAGAAAAGAGAAAATATTTTATGTAGGTATTTCCTAGGACAGACTTTAGTACAGACATAACGTATCACATATGTACTCAAACTTCCTACTTTGATTATCCATTGATGGTTTTAGATGTAAGTTTCTTGTGACTTCTTAAACAGTGCTTTTCTACAATTGATATGAGGATTATCTCACCCAGTAGTGATGGGGATGTGCTCTGATCAAGTTCTGATCTTCTAACTGTCAATCCTTTGTACAGAAGAAGTGCTAAGAAGATTTCAGCAAGAGTTAATAAGTAAAATGTAAAATAAAATAGAGGTAAAACTGCATTTGAATTTAATACGCATAGCAAGTTCTTGTATTCACCAAGCTCTGTGCTTGGAAGCTTTACATCAAATTAAAGAATTATCTTGATTAATATCTAGCTGACAGTGTAGCTGAACTAGGCAAAACATTCCTAGCATAGCATATCTTAGCCAAATAGTGATTCTTGGTGTATAATTAATTCCAGCAGTTCACTCTAGCCCTCCAAGAAGTCTGTGAAGAAAGAAGAAATGTAGCCACAAGGTTTTTCTGCCTGCAGGACTACATCATGCAGAGCATACCCTTTCATAACTCTAACTCTAGACAGCTAGACCAACGAAAGTTTGTATTGTAGACCTCTGTAAGTGAAAGCTTCCTTGTTAGAATTATTATTCTGCCATCCAAACACTCAGGACTTTTTAACCCTCCCTCAAGAAAATATTGATTTCTTTTTCAAGTAGCTTCAAAGAAATGAGTAATTTGTAACATTCAAATAGAAAAAAAACTTGTCCTTTTGAGAGTATGTAAGAGCTTCCTATTGACTTTTCTTCCTTTTGATTCCACAAAAAGGGTCAGCTTTCTCTTCTATTTCATTGTCTTTGATAGACCTGCATACATTGCAGCCAACTACACTGCCTACAGCTTGCCCATCGGGATCACAGCAAATCAGAGACGTACACCAAGCTCCATTTAGCATTCCTATTACAAGTTTTTCACAGAACTAAATCCTCTGACTCTGTTATCCTGCTCAAAGAGCAAATTCAGAAGCTACTGCTTGTTTTATATGTTAGGGTTAGGTACATAACACGAGAAGAAAAAAATCCTACAGCGCTCTGCGGTGTAAGAACATAAGGAAACTCTCTTCTGGTTCTTCCATTTTGTCTTCTCCTTTGTACACAGATAATTAATATTTGAAGCTAATATACTAACAACATGCCGTAGTTTGGGTTAGTCTGCAAGTAAGCACGTGTTCGAAGCTATCCAGTAACAATTAGATGTAAAACTCTGGGAGCAGAAGAGCACTGAACTACCCCTATCCTGAGCTAGAGTGCTTTCCACTAGCCAGAACTACTCTATCCTACCCTCTCACTTTTTTTTCTGAAAGTAGTTTTAATTCCAGCTTGCATAGATCTAAGGTTCAGCAACAGGAATGATGAGTCATCTACGGTTTTTTTGTGCTACCTTGGTGTACCTCAGTGTTATATAAAACTTCAGTGTGAATTCTCTTTGGACTTGGAATGTATGTATAAATAGGATCCTTTTCCAAGGTACATTAATTGAAACAATATATTCTCTTCCACGCATAAAATATAAGCTGCTAGATGCACATATGCATATAGGAGTACCCATTTTTGTGTATTCAAGTGAGCATGTATGCTTGATAAAATGAGTGGTAGCATACTTCTAACCAAATCAGATACATAGGAAAGTATTTAATTTTGCTCTTAAATTAACCTATTGGAATTGCTTCAAGACATACAGAAAATAATTTCAATTAATAATAACCTGTCCTGTCCTTTTTTGTTTTAGTTCATTAATCATTAATAAGAAGCAGTGAACCATGAAAATAAATGGGCGCTTTTTTTTTTTTTTATTGCCTCACTAGCCCTGCTTAGAAGGTAACTAAACACAATCTGACACAAAACACCATTTTAAATAATACATTTTGGAAATGTGAACAAATAACCTGAAATTATTTCCTGATGTCAAAAGTATTTCAGTTTCACTCCTCTTTCAAAGGCTGGGAACAAGTATGTGTTTTTACAGGTTTTCTAGTTTCCTGACAAAATATATTTCACTTTATAGTCAGGGAACACGAAGTTAAATTAGTACTTAGATGCTCGTGACTGTGAATAATGTTTCAAAGTAGAAGAAGAGAACGTTTATTTGGATTTCTTTTAGACAGAAAATGGTGGAGGCTTAAAGATTTGTAAAATTCAGAAGTTGGACTGGTGAGTAGAATTTATTTGGACTTTCAAAGATGTATGATAAATTGTCACATTTCAAAGCTGACTGATGTCTTCTGGACTGAACAGTTGCACATGATTGTTGTTATCAATTTACTCAGTGGTTTTGACATTCAAAATGATGCTGGTCTGTCTACACTTAACTTGCATCCAGTAAATTGAGAGATTGCTCTAAATACTTAAAAACCAAACTATAGCAAAAAATATAAAACCTCAGTACTTTAGATGTCCTCTTGGGAATGAAGAAATTGTTATCAAAGTCTAGAAGTACCTGTTCATTTAGCCCTTCCATTTTCAGTTGTATTTCATGTGGTAGTTTCATACAGTGATCTTGATGGAACAAATGATTGTTCAGATGAAAAAAATGACAACACTAACAGTAACTAATGCATAACTGGTAATGTACATAATGGAATAATTAGGGGTTAACTGATGATCCTTCAATATTTGCAGTCTAATCCTATACGAGCGTGCAAAGCTCTCCCCTCACACTTCATCTTCATTTTCCTGATATCACTCATTCTTACCCTTAGGCCTCCATCTTCATTTATCTCCTATTGGTCTGAAATAGCTGAGTACCAACTGAATTAGCCAGTTCCATTTCTCAGTCTTTTGTTCCAGTCTCCAGTCTGTCTAGTAACAAGGTGATGTTTCTCATACCCTTCTACCTTTGGTGTCTTCAGTGAAGTTTGTCATTCAGTGTTGTAGTTTAGGCCTAGAATTAGATGCGTAATTAGACAAATATTACTAGTTGTGAATTCTGAATGAGACTATTTGTTTCTTCTTCCTGGTCAGGAGTTACGCTCCTCTCAGGCAGACTTTGGATAACAGAACTTCCTTATTTGTCTTAGGGACAATAATTTTTAATACTCCCGTATTATTTTTATTTCTTCCGAGCCCAGTCTATTAAGGATCAAATGTAACAAGAACTTTAAGCAATGCAATGTTTTGAATCTGAATTTTGAGCTACTATTAAAATTTAAACCTGTAATTTCAAGAATATGGGAATACACTCTTTTGAGAACAAAGAGGGGAAGTGCCCTAGAAAATGGAAAGCTGCAGCTTTTTCTCCTCTGAAATGCAGCCTGAGGAAGTATTGCTTCTGCTGTATTTTTGGACAATAACTCATTGGCCAAGCAATTCCCCAGAAAGCGTGAAATTTAACTGCCACTTGTATTTGAGGGGAATCAGGTCAATTCTTGACTTGTAGCTGGACTTTTAACCTCCAGCTGCTTCCAGACTCGGGAAGCGGCTGTGCTGATCAGTGCTGTGCTGAACCTCCAGCCTTTCTGTCAAAAGGTTTGTAGAGGGCTTAAGGGAGACCACTGATCTAGTACCTAGCTATCACCTAGCAAGAGAAAGTCCTGTTTCCACTGTACTTCATTTGTTTTGAACGTATCCAGTCACTGGATAAAATGCAGAACTAAACATTACAGAAGACAGGCACTCATGGAGGGAATTTCCAAATCTCTAATATTAGCTTCCCTTTTTTTATTGTTTTATTTGTGGCATTGTTTTATTTGGGATATGAGCACTGGTCTGTAAGAAGATAATTCTTTTTTTTTCCACTTTCTGTTGCCATTTAATTTGCCCTTTAGCCAACATACTGAGGAGGTATGTACTGCTCTTTCATAAACTCTTATGTGGAACTATCTTTTCAAAAACAGTTCCCTAGGCATCTTAGAGCTGGTAGATTGGGGAGTAGTCTGGCATTACAGTAATAAATTTGCACTACACTGCTTCTCTGATCTACTCTTTGTAGAACACTTCTCCAGGGCTCTCTTAAAAGACATCACACGTGTTTTCGCATCACCGTTACATTCTGAATGATATGCTGCAAATCGGATATGGTGTTGCACACCCGATTAAAGTAGTCATTCAAAATGTGGAGATGTGAATGCGAACTCGTCTGAATTTCTGGGAGGAGTCTGGCACACCTGAATCATATCATTCATTAGTAATCACGTTATTAACCACGTTAGCTTTCGTTTGAATAACTTCCCTAAAAGGAAAGGGGGAATAATTACTGGTTAAATGTAGTCTCTTTTTGCTGAGGAATGAAGGGAGAGATTTCTATCGATAGACTTTTTATTTGATTCTGCATGTATCTCTGGTCACACAGTAAGTCATAGACGTTATTCATTTTAAGTATTTAGCGCCAGTCCTGTACCAAAGTACAAGTTCTCAGACTATGTCATTATTAGCAATAACAGTTCCCAAGAGTATGAATGCAGTGTTAATTACTGTACATTCCTAGATCGCTTATAAATCTGAGCTAACTTGGTGCATGTTAATGGTGTGCTAGAGGCCTCCATGTGATATTTCAAAATTGTTCTGCCTGCTGAGAGTTAAACTCACAAGGAAAATTCTCAGAGCAAACCTTAATTTTTTTACCCGGCTTCACCTTTAAAGATAAATGAGTGAGTGATTGGAATAGCTGCCTGGAGATGAGCTGCTGCTTCTAGGAGTGCTCTCAGCATCATCTCAGAGATCTGCTTGTGTTGCACAGGGACATGGAGATGCGAGTGAGTCCACCTCATTCCTGCGGTGTCCATGGTGGGATGGAGGCCTCTCTGCCCCGCAGAGCTTGAGCCAAGTCTTTGGGCCCCAGGAGAACACACCCGGTCAATTTATTTTCAAATAAAATAAGCTCATTTAATCCATCAATTATTTCCATAATTAAACAACACTTGCCAGGTTAGGCAATAATCCAAGAAAATCCTCTAGGATACTTTTTGGAAATAATTTCTAAAATTAAACAGCTTTGTCCTTCAGCATGTACCCCTTTGCACCTCTGTAAAATACTTTGATCATAAAGTGAGTGAGGGATTGTGAGCGTGTCCAGACACATATTTTGAAAGTGGTGATAAAAAGGTATGTCATGAGACATTTATCAGAGCATTTTAAATCCTTCCTTGAGGCTGAGATTCTGATGTACAAATAATGTATGACTAAGGTGCAACACAAGGAAGAAAGCAGTCCTACAGGTGGTTATGTGCTTTCAGAAAGATCTTGCTCTCCTAAGCTCCTCAGCTCCAGTTACAGCTGCTAAGATCGCGTTAGATAAACAGCTACTCACTGCTGTTTTGTAGCCAGAAGTTGCCAGTACCAGTCTAGTGTTTCCTTGGAAAACAACATGTGTCTGTTGTATTGAATAAACTAGATTGTATAAAAGACACAATTTATAATGGTTGCTCTCTTTTGTATTCTGTTGTGCAAAATTGTAAAATACTAAAAGACTCATTATTGTGTTGGTTTTGTTGTAATCCATTTGGTGTAAGTCATTAATCCTACAGCAATGAGGAATGGTGCAGACAATTTAGTTTAGACCAGTTGACTCTAAATGGGAATTTGGAGAATATAATTTCTGATATAATATTTACGAGAAGTAAATAGTTTACAAGCATATTTATTCAGATGAGCATGGCACACTGATGACTGTAACATAGATCATAGTTCTGGCAAAGATGATATTGTAATTTCTTTCCGATTCAGATGAAAAAAGATTAATGAGGTTTATTGTTTCTGAAGGACAAAATGCCATGCAGTGGCAACCTGTTGCTAAGAAGCCTTATAAAAATATTGTATGGCTAGACAAGGAATACTAATCCACATGCATGAGGGAAAACCTTTTGTCGTTTTGTAAGGAATGAGACATTTCTTTATTATTTACAAAAACAGTATGCAGTGGTTAAAATGCAGGCTGATGGAAGCCAGGTGTGGAATTACATATGTGAATGCAATATGATTGTTTAAGATCATCAAAATGTGAAATCACAAGGGCTGACAGGGAATATTTGGAAATATCTTTAAAATTTTGAAAGTTTTTAAAATGAAACCTTATGGGTCATCTGCTAAGATACTTCCCACAATGCACAAAATAATAACTAAAGCTGTAACTTCACAGAAAAACGTGATAATGCTGCAATAGCAAATATCGTATTGATCTAGGAGGTCCCTGGCCTTTATGTCAGCTGAGACAGAGAACTTAAATGGGCCAATATTTGTATAAATTGAACAACTATTTGTTGGAAAGTTCTATTGATCTTCAATTTATCAGTAACTAATAGGTAACCGAAACATGAACTGAATTCTAACTTTTTGATTTTAGGGGTAAGGAAGTCCAGATGTGGGGTTATATCTAGAGTTAATGGACTACATGTGACAAGAAAGGATATTTCTGGCACAAAGTCTTAGACCTACTTGTAAAAATGTCCTTATAAAAAATAGGGCTGCTGTTCATGCTATCATTTTTCTTTGTGCAATCTGGCCACGTAAATCTCCTGAAACAGAATGTATTTCTGGATTGAATCCCAGAGTATAAAAAACACTGAGGGAACAGTAATAATCACAATGACGCCTCACAGCAGTAGTAGAAACACTCCCATCAGCCACAACAGGGTGAGCTGGGAGAAAAAAAAAAATGAGGCGTTATTAGTGCAATTGAGAGTATATATCATCAGAGCCATCTTTTATTTCTCTCAGCCACATCACTGCAGAAGTGTACACGTTTTTCACGCTCTAATAAAACTGGATTCACATCCTGGGGGGGATAAGGGGAGGATACTCATAATGGAAAACCCAAATGCATCGGTGAAACGTTGCTGATGTGTTAGAAATAGTTAATGGTCCAGATTACGATTCCCCTGAATTTCTTCATTCAGGTAACTTAGCTGCTTCCTTACGCCCTTGAGAAACCTTGTAGTTTCCCAGAGTACAGCATTCTCTTCAAGATGAAAAGATCATGGCTGAAATACCTGAGCAAATTTATGTTCTGTGTACTAGCGACTCATTATTATGGGCCAGCCCAACAGCAGGGTCTCTAGCCATAACTGCTGCTGCCCCTTCCTGGGCTTCAAGGCCTCTGGGCCTGCTTCATCATGTGCTGTGCCTGTGGCCATTACCCATTCCCATCTCTGCCCACTGTGCTCAGACACTGTGGGACAACACCTGGGTGGTGGAAGCACAACCTGAACCGCCACGCTTGGTTCCTGGGCTATCGCCCCACCTGGAGTAGCCCCATCACTCTGGCACCAGGACAGCGTAAAACCTCAAAGGGCATTGTAGGCAAACCAGACTGCTTCTAAAAGTACTATCAAAAAAATTTCCCTTCTCTCTCATTTCACCTTTTATGCTGGCTTCAGTGGATGAAAAACTCTAGAATATTTGCCAAAAATCATCTTAAATAACTACATAATTTCAAGTTTGGGAGGAGGAGGCCTAAAAGCCTCTGAGTTCTGAGGAACAATAGTAATAATTAGTTGTGTTGTCTTATAGCTGCACATCCTGTAGTCTTTGAGGTATTTATCATGGTTTGGCATTTCATACAACGTGCACACAGTGTGGAAACTGATACATGTTTAAGAAAAATAATGCAATAAAGTCAAAGAACAAATTCAAAACTAGAAATGGAAACTGGGAAACTTTTCGTTCAGTCCAACTAAAATGAAACTTTTCATGAAAGGAGTTCCAGAAGTTCTTAAAAATTTCCTCTTTAAAAATTTTATGAAAAAAAAAGCTATCAGGTGGTTGCTGTGACCAAAGTTCCCTTGTTAGGGCTTACAGGAAATCAACAAGGCTTAAGCAAAATGTTATGTGGCTTCCTTGTTAATTCTGTCATTCTTTTTGTCTGCTGTGGGCAACGTTTACTTTCACTCTGCTTTTATACTGGATGATAAGGACATGAGGGCAAAGAAGCAGCACGTCATGAAGGCATATGTGTTTGCTATTCTATAAAATCCAAGAGTCCCTTATTGCTTTGCTACTGATTTTAAAATTTCTCTGTTTTCCATCTTCTAAGTGTTCTCAGAGCCTGTTAAAAAGTATGACCATTGAATTTCATTTCTTTTCCTTGGAGTCACGAATCTGAGTGTGGAATGATTAGCAGTACCATCTCATAAATACCATCAAAAGCAAGGTTGAGAGTCAGAAAATGAGCTACGTAATCCTCCCCAAATTAACCTCAGCAGTGTGAATCGTGTCAGTGTTAACCTGTAATTTGAAACTTCCTGTGATGAAAATTTTTATTTCTTCCTGCTGCTCAGATCTCCTTACAGAAAAAGCAGATTCCTAAAGTGCAGTCTGCACTTTTATACCTTGCTTGGCATCGTAACGAAGAGCAGGTTATTGTGCTTTTTCTTAGCTGCATCAGTCTATGTATCATTTTTCCTTCTTATTTTTATACATTGGTCATTCTCAAGGATTTTAATCTTCATAAGTAAAGATCTCTATGCTGCTGGACACTTCTCACAACTCTCTTCTGCGCCTGCCTTTTGATCCAATCCCTAGTTAATGTCCCAGACGACCTCTCTCTCACTGCTCTTGCCTGGTGCACCTACTTGGAAGCTGTTTGCGGGGTACTCCTGTCTCACATTCTTCTGAAATTCCATTGAGATATTGTTTTTTGGATGAGATGAAGATGGTGATAGATCATATGACAGCATTACTGAATGTATTTCCAAACATTAAGCCAAAGCATGGGGGAAAACAAAGTTAACTTCTTCAAGCACTGCTCCAGAAGCTATCCCTGCTCAATCATACAATAGTTGTTATAGTTCTTATGGAAAAGCGGAGATCTCTGTCCAGTTTTCCTACCAATGCTAATCCCATGCTTCCTCACCCTCTGTATTCAAGACCATCCAAACCAAATTCTGGTACAGCAGTTGCAAGTCTCAGTGACCTCAGCCACCATGGCCTTTGTGCCGTTTGAAAAATCATGGAGTTCTTTAACTGCTCTAGGGCTGTGTGCAGGTTTGCAATGAAGGTGGATTATTACAAATCGATTAGATGTTTCTGGTAAGAAAAACTCTTAGGTTTTAATTATGAAATACTCCCAGTGCTCAAATGGCAACAAATATCACACTGTCACTTGGTAAGCTTCCGTTATGATAAAACAAAGGAGTTGATCCTATTTCACTTTTATTAAAAACTTGTCAGCTAATGTGACAGCACAACTAGTTAGCAGTGAATGGTCAAGGAGAACAGCTCCCAAATGACTTATAGTATTTAGACAAACAGTTTACTGATTCTGTAAGTAGAATGGAAAACTGCAGTTAAGTCACAGGCAGTTTAATTGTCAAAAGGACTAGAATAATTTAAAAACAAAATAAATTCATAGTTAAACCATCTCTGTGAAGTGGAATCCACTATGCAAAAAAAAAAAAAAAAAAAAAAAAAAAGAGTCCTTTTTGATCTTTTAGAAATCTGATAGTGGATATCAACCAAAGCCAAGCATCCTTAAAAAGTGTTCAATGTTAAATACAAGGTTTGCCAAATCAAATCAACTAGTAGAATTTTGGAACGAGGAATTTAAAAACTAAGTATGCACTTAATGAATTTGAGGTGACATCTGGACCCAGATGATAGCATCATATCTTCTGAAAGCATCCATAAAGCCTGCAGAGTTTAGATTTCTCCTTAACAGTGAATGTGAGTGGAAAGGATCATGGTCAACCAAGCAATAAGATGTTTTCAATTAAAAGGCAAAAATTTGTTTCTCTCTTTGATTTGACACTAAACAGAATAAGGATGTGGCAGGGTAGATTTACAAGCTGGAAAAAGTACAACAGTTCTTTATTCCTTTGTATGCATAGAGCTAAAAATGAGGTGTTTCTGGAGTTCCTACTAAGATGTTTATTTAATCATGTGGTTTTACTTTTTTTCCTTACAATTGTCCTAAATCTCTGAGTTCTATATACAGCTCTACCCTTCTGCTTCTAAGTTCTTGCTGTGCTCTAAAAGTAGAGTGCCCAGCTCTGTAAGCAAAGTTTGCACATTTTCATATCTTGACTGATAAATTAGATTTCTCTGAAAGGGCTGTATTACTGCCCCTAAATGACTGGAGCAATGTTAAAAACTGTGACTTTAAGCACAGCATCCAGTAAGAGTCTATCTCAAGGGCAGTTTACAAAAGAACTTAAATCACTGCTTTAGTGCTGTTTTTGTAGAGTTCAGTAGTTTATGCTTACTTTCCTTCGTCATCTCTCTATCTGTTTCAATATCATTAATCTGACCAACTAAAGGGTGATGGTCTTTTCAGTCTTTAAAATGATGACGTGACTCTCTTTCATTATTAGATGAAACACTGGAGTGCATTCAGAATTAGCTGAAAGAGCAGATCCAATTCCTTTCCCCCTTCCTGTACTCCTTAGGAATGTGGTAGGTTTGAAATATAAAGAAATGAAGCTTTGAAGGAGAATAAAAGATCAGATAAATCTTCCATTTTTTGACTCTGCTCTTAGATTTTCTATCTCTTTTTGAAGATTTATTGAGAATAATACAGATAAATTAAATGGTCACACTGTTTCTGCGTGAACCGTACAAAGACTATCCTGTAGCTTAGTCGACTGTTGAGTGTGCTATATAGATGCAGTCAGATCAGTATGCTTTACTTTAACTTTGTTTTGTTGCAAAAGAGTCGCATACAATTGCAAAGCCAACAAAATTAATGTTCTTACCTAAAGATATTAGAATGCAATACCAGAAAACTCCTAGAGTTGTCAGAAATCTGCCTTTAAGATACTGCAGAAATAAGCTTGATTTTTTTTTTTTCAGTCTGTCAGTGTCATTGTGAAGGCATGGATTTCTTCTCTTTCTGACATTCAATTCAGAATTTTTTTATTTTTTATTTTTAAACCACTTTTCTACATTTGTACCTCCCATATGTTAACATATTAACGTAAAAGATACTGACACACTGGTTCCAGGTCTACTTTTCTTTTGCAGTTAAGTAGAAAACTAATCAAAGAATCCGAGGGAGTGTAAATCAACAGAGCTCCACTGGTTTTAATGATGTTCTGCTAATAAACATCAGCAGAGGATGTGTTAAAACTCTCAAGAGCAAATGTTCCCTTTGATTACATTTAGCTGTTAGATATAAGCATGATCTCATTCCAATACAGTTACTGCATATTGTTCTTTCTATATACATATATTCCCTTTAAAGGATCATTACATGGTTTTGAATATTCCTTACCTGTGTAAGTCCTTATTAAGACACTTCTGAAATCACTTACATTTAATAAAACTTGAAAAGATGCGAAGAATCTAAATAAATCAAACTATTTCAGGTGTTTCAAATCTTACAGTTGGACGAAATCCTTACACGCACACAGTAAGCTAGGTGGAAATATGATGACAGCAAGGGCTGGATCATGAATACAAGGATATGATTACTATTTTTCAATGCTAGTTATAAATATCTCAGCTATTAAATGTTGAAAGTAATACTACAGTAAATTCTTCAGCAGAATTAGGAGTAAGTCTGTAGAAGCCCATTTTTCTGTTTCTTAACTATGTTTGGCATCCATTAGGATAGCAAAAAGCTTTTAACTACGTAGAATAAAATGAAGTAGTTGAGAAAAGGACTGCCAAAACTCAAGATAACACCAAGCAGTAATGACTGTATATCACTTTTATTAATAAAGTACAACTGCTGTGTGGGAAGGTCAGTAAGAACTTTTTAATAACAAGTTTTATAATCCAAAATGGCAATGATGAAAAGACAAGAATTGAAGCAGAGGCAGTGAACGTACACCGCTTCTCTTAGCTTATAAATAGGGTGTAAGCAAGGCAGGAGTGTGATGCGCTGGGAGTGGTCCCGATTTTGGGGCTAGAACCTCTACAGAAAGCAGTGCCTTGCTTCCTGATGTAATACTCTAATCAGAGCCTCTGTTGTCACTGAAGGCAACCTGAATTAATCCTTTACACTTCGTTGATCTCAAAACATCTAAAATGTGGCCATTGGTGTAATTTGTAATTGCCTCAGATCTGCTTTATATTGTATCTAGCTGCAATACAAGTCAGACAGCAAGAAATTGGCTGAGAGCAATATTTGGGGCATGCACCATTCCTCTGTTTTTCACTCTTGGAACATTTGTTAAAATGGCATTTGGATAATCTTTATCAAGTAAATTCTCAGTGTAGTCAGTTGTAAGGCCTTATGCCTTTCAGGACGTTTCTGTCTTCTCTGCCATTTTTTCTTAGAGAAGTATTATTCAACACAGTCAAGGTTTTAAAAAGCAGGTTCAACAGATATCTACAGGTAAGGGGTGAGGAATGACAGAAAAAAAAAGTTGGAACAATGTTTTTAGAAGACAGAAGAAAAAGAACCTGGAGAATGGAACAGACCTTTTCCTGAAATATGAGAAAATGTAATTGAATTTTGTAGCAGAATGTAGGTGTTTATTCATAATTTTAGTCTTCCTCACAGAGTTACACTGGAGTTTGTTGAAGCAGCTTTTCAACTGTATTGTGCTGTGTAAAATAAATAAATAAATCTAACAAAAAATCAAATGAAATAACTAAATAAGATATACTTTCACTTACAGAGATCTCTCTAACCCTTGCAAGCAGGGATGGTTTCACTCCCCATTGAAATGGACCAAAATATAATGAGACCGTATCAAACTGAAATACCTAGGATTTTGTGGTAGCTAAGAGGCAATCATCTTCAATAGAATTTGGCCAGAACACAATGGGTAGTAGACCTTTGTTTCACTAATGCTATAGGATTTTCAGTGACAAAAGAAGCAAAGAAGCACTTTTGGCATCATCCAGTTACTGACAGCATTTGCAGCATAGTGACTCAGCTCTGTCCTGCTCTCTTTCTTAAGTAGTGACCTGGCTTGACCTCCCTTAATACAGGAGAACTCGCGTGTTGTCAGCCTGAGGTGAACTGATATGGCTGCAGGCTTGCTGTCAGACAAGAGGTTCTGGACCTCGCGAAGGATTCTCGCTAGATAATTGGAAGCCATAATTTGTATGGAGAATTAAAGTGTACTTTGATCTGCATTGAAGCACCTTTCTCAGATCAGCGTTCCTAAAGGGGCTGAAGAGATGTTATGTGCATGATGCCATTGAAAAAAGAAAGTGCAGAAACCCAGACATCGGCTTAAGAGTCAATACTTCACGTAGAGTGTATCATGCAACACATCATCTAGTTATCTAGATGGCTACTGGAGTACTTTCACGTACGCTGAACTCTGTGAAATTTACTCAAAATAATCTGAACTTCCCATAGTATCTCTCCCTGTGTTTCAGTGCATTGAGCGCAGGAGAAAATGCAGACTACCAGAAAGCTTATTGATCTTGCTGGCTGTCCTGCTAACATGCCCCTGCATCATACCTTAGAATCCCAATCCTTTTTCTAATCCTTTTTACATCTCTGAAAAGGTTCCTATAGCAGCATATTTACAAATCAATGGATTTGGCTGTCTGTAAACCTTTCTAATAGACTTCTTTTATGTTTCCTTTTTTTTCCTTCTAGCACTTTTTCCTAGTCACAATCCTTTAGACAGACCTAAATAATACTAGCCTTCTCTTACTTTGCCATTTCTTTTCTCAGAATATCTGTAAACAACAGTCTTTTCCCCTTATTCAGTTTTCTATACAGCAGTTGGTAATATCAGACTCAAAACTTAACCTCTTAATGGTTTGTTTTTTGGCCTTAGAACATATGTGAACTTATTATCACTTCCCAAAATTGCAGAGGTCAGATTGGATGCTTTCTCACAGACTCATCAGAGATGTCCATCTTCCCCATTTTTGAAAGCTGGGTCATGACCTTGGCACCACTTACATCCAGGCAGTTATAATTGGTATAATTTGTAGTTGATTATTAATAGAATCCCATATCAAGGAGGAAACCATTCATGACAGAACTGCAGCATATCCACTCTTTCTTTCCTTTACTGATGTGCTCTGAATTTTTTATGATAGATTTCAGAGGAATACCCAAAACTTTTGACAGGTGGCATTTGTTTCATTAAAATACTCATAGACCACCTGTATGGGAACTGCTGAATCATGGCCTGAACCTCTGATTGACCACCTGAGGCGAGCAATGAGTCAGCCCTGGAAGCACAGGTGAAGATAATTCACCTGTGCTACTGGAAGGGGTGGAGCCTGACTCCACCTCTCCTAGACCCCATTTAAGAGCTGACTAGAAGTGGGGAAGGTTCTCTTTTGGAGATTGCTCCTCTTGGAGTCTTCTCAGTGAGCCTAGGACGGGGGTAAGCTTTCCAGCCATTCTTCTTTAGTGCAGTAACCTGTTTAGTCTAAGTTTTCTGTGTATTTCTTAATTATAATAGCAATATATTCATTGATTATACACCATGTCATGCCCTCAGTTTTTCTACCTATAGCTTACATAACTAAAATAAACAGTGTGCTTTTTCATCGTAAAACAGTACTGTGAACAAGCAGGAAGAGTAAGCGAAAGGTAAGGAAGTACTTCAGCCTAAGGAGAGAGTTCTAGGAATCCGCAAGCATGCATAAGTTATTTACTTTGTCCAGCCAAAATCTATAAGACACTAACCAAGGGAAATAGATAAGTATGTTATGTGAAGCTCTCTACACCAAATACAAAGAATTAAACAAAAAAAAAAAAAAAAAACCAAAAACAAAAAAAAACAAAAAAAAACTGAAAAGCATATAACTGCTGAGCAAAATGGAGAAATCGAAGTAATAGGGATGAATTTGCCCAGTTGATAGATTTACCAGTTACAATGATAACTGACAAATAGCCTTTTAGATGATAATAATGTGAAGATAAAGAAGATCAGTGAATTCAGAAGAAAATGGAAGCTTCCTCTTCAAAACAATTCCCAAGCATTCCTTTTCTTTTAATATAGTTGATTTGATTTCATTCATAAAATAGGTTTGGCCAACTTTGAGTGTGTTGGCCACTTTAAAACCGTTTTGTGCTTTGTAATTGCCATAGTAACAAACTAGTTCTGCAGCAACTAACTTCCAGACAGCTCGAGATTGAAGCGTGTGTTTAATTTTCAGCAAGTTAAAAATCCTCCTGAAGTTGATGAAAATTATTCCCTTACTTAATTTCTGTGGAACTTTATGTTTTTTGCTACATCAGGGCCAAAATACATTGAATTCATCCAAAGGTGGCCCAAACAGCTGTCAATGTAAAAAATGTTGTATGTAACACAGAAGTTATGCTGGAGAACAGTGAGCCCACACTATACTAACACTCTAACTAATATGACTAGTCTTTGATGTGATCCAACGCAATTCAAATGAGAGTACTTCTTAAAAGCAAATCTAAGCTTTGGACAATTTGGATGTACCAAATATTAATACAGCATTCAATAATTTTAAGGGGTTAATGATCTTTGAAACAGGGATGTCTTTCCGTTACTTGTATGCCAAGATAGTGAGTAGTACTATCAACCCTTACATTTGATAATAGTTTCAGGTTCCGTTAATATTATTAGTGAACCATGAAGTATTGTCACGTAATTATAATTTGCATTAGTAATAGAATACCAACACAACCGCGTTTGCAGCTCTCCCTAGGACAGAATCAGAAATTTTGATGAGCATCAGCTCTATAGAGAAATAGGTTTTCTTCAACTTATTCTTGCAGTAATTTTTTTTGTTCTAAGCAATATTAAGCATATCTTAGGCTGCCAACCTTAAACCCACTAGACTGCAGCTGATGTGGCTTCGGTAGATCCATGTAAGAAAAATTAAGTTGTAACAGATATTTAAATGTGTACCAAATATGGCCAGCTAGACTGACAATGTTAGGCAGCTTCACTGAAATAGCATATTCAATATTTTATGAAGAATAAACAGAGCAAATTTCCTTTTTGCTCTCCAGCGTTTAATGTGCATCCTCTTGTGAGTTGCAGCATAGCATTTCATCTACAAAAAATAAAGTAAAATATCAAAATAATTGTTTTCTTTATTTGGATGTCCTCAAAGTATGCTGGAAGTTTTTTTAAAAGCTGGTACTTCCCAGGAGGAGGCAGCAGTTGAGTAAAAGGATTCAAAAGAATGTAATGCAGAGAAAATGTATATGTGCAGTGTGATACCTCATTACACTGCACATAATAATAATGCATCAGTGTGTGGCAACAGTCCTATGTGTTTACTGTGACTCCATTTTTTGTATATCTGATGAAGTTAACAGTTTATTTTGATTTCAGTGAATTTTGTATGTCTGTGAAGTAAGGTGTGCTTGAGCAACTTTCTATGTGAAAAATCAGGTAAATAAAATAAGGTCAGGTGTCCAGCTTTAGAAAAAACAGTGTAAGACTCTTAGTTTGTCCTCACAATGACTCTCTATGAGTATTTCTCAAGTCCTGAGGAAGTCTGATAAAATTCTTTCTCATTACTCCTCCTTTCTCAGTCATAACTCACTGTGTTCTTCTGACTCCATGCTTCAAGATAAAAAGGAGTAGTGCCAAGGTATGATGAGAAGCAGTTACTGTGGCTTTCAAGCTTTGACCGAAACAGTAAACACTGGAAATCTACCTGTCCTCCAAATAAAGAGTAATGCTATTGAATCTTGTATCTAAAAGATATGTGCTAAAAGCTAAACCATAAAAAAGTTAATTTTCTAATATCAAGGAATTATGTTAATTACGTATTTTAAACTATTTCTGCACCAAGTGATAACTTTAATTTGCAGATTGTTAGATCTACTAACCAAAGTACGGAAATATTTACAGAAATGAAGGAAACTTCCCTTTCTGCCATCTTACATTCGTTACCCTAGTAGACTTAGACTGCAGTGTGAGTGATGACGACAACAGGACGTGTATTTCAGATTCTTCATGTGTGGAATTTGAAGATGTTGTGACCTAGTGAAATCATCTGTCGTATTTGGGAGAAAAAGGAGTTTGTGTGAGTTCTTAACCTGTCATAAACTCTGCTACCCAGCCACTCATTAAAGAGGGAGTACAGCACTTAACTAAGTCTGTAGCTATGCATTGGCTTTGTAATTGCAGAATACAATGAAACTTGTTTTTCCTACAGATTTTGCTTTGCCAGTAGCTCAGTCAAGACAAAGGAAGCATGTATTTATGTATAGCTGTGATCATAGCATAGTGATCATGACCTATCAACGCATCACTAATAGGTATTTGTCATGTAATGGAGCTTGTTTTCAAAAATTCAGGTAATGTTCTGTTTGGAACATTTTTCTTAAGAACAAGTATGTGAATACTTGAGGTAATACTCAAATCAGAGGTAATAATTAGATCATATTCTATTATTTAGTTTTCCTTCAGTTGACAGATCTCTACTACACTTCTAGTTCTCTTAACATGAGAAAATTTCCACAACCAAATTGCTTCTACATGGAAGAATTTCAGTTCGTATCAATGTCGTTGTTACCTTAGAGTAACCCTACATTTTTAAAATAGTTCTATGTTACCATTAAGTGTTCCTAGTATATTATATGAGAACAATAATATAGTTAACATGCATTATCATGCAAATAAGTCTTTACAAGAAAACCAACTTTACAGATCTCAACAAGGCTGAGATATTCAACTTCAGGAAGAACTGTAATTTCTGCTTGATGTTGTAATGAGGAAATTCAATTGACTTTCAGATTTTTTTGTGACAAAATAATTTCATCATTTTTTATTTCTGCTGATTAATGGTCAGGATAAAAAGGTTTTATTCTTGATTGAAACCACTATGACTGCAGAAAGCCATAGTAATATCAGTTGTACTAACTGTTCATTTCAGTTTCATTTACTACTGGAAGGTGATTCTGTAATACCCATTGTTCACCTGAATCTGAACAAATACCATTTCTATCGTGGAAAAAAAATAAGGAAAAGGCAAAATTGGAAGAATTGAGAGTGGAAAACCAGAGGCGCAAAAATGAAGTCTGTGTACCACATTGCATTGTAATTAAACTTCCTTCAACTGGCACCACTAATTTGTGTAATCCGTTTGGCTCCACTTCAAGAAAAAATGTAACAGTTGAAACTATTTTTGGCTTAAAGTGGTATTCAGTTTACCTCTGATTTAAAAAAACAAAAAACAAACAAACAAAAAAAAACCACAATTTTGCAGGAATTTAAACTGTTTTTGAAGATGTGATTTAAAAAAAAAAAAATCTTAAATTGAAGTAAACCAAAGGGCTTATATTAAGACCATGAGATCTTGATCTAAAACATCACACAAGCCTTTAAAATTTTTTCAATTTATTTTAGGGACTTTGGTTCAAAGTTTTATTTAAGCCTACACACGCAAAACTAAATCTGAAACATGTGATTGATCCTCTATTCAAATATACTCATTTTACATGAAACCAAATTAACTGAAGTCATATTAAAAAGAGAAGGGAGGTTTATTTTTGTAATACCAAACAGTTAATACACAATAACACAGCAAATCAGCAGCAAAGCTAGCTGTACCTGAAAGAGTTCTGAGTTCTTCCTCACGGAAAGAGAAAAATCACAAACAAAATCAAGATACAACATCCTTGGACCTTTGGTTTCATCTGCACTATTCACTTATATTTCAGTGAACCCATATTTCGTTTCCAACTCCTAAGCATTGGCTTATTTCATTGTGATGATTTGCTCAGCTAAGTGGGCCTGGATCTCTAGATGCGGCATTTAGTCTCTGTGTTTTTAAGCATTCAAGAAGTGCTTGCTGTCTATTAAGTGTCCTCTGATGTGAAACTAATAGCCACTATTTACCCACAGTAGATGGGGGTTTGTGACACTCAGTTGAAATTTCCTTAAGCTTTTAGTATCAATCCTACTAAATTACTGCTCCCTTGTAACTGAGAGGGGAAAGTAGTTTCATTCCTGTGCCTTTAATCTGTGGTGTCTTTGAATAAACTTCTGATGAAGAGGAGGTGACTAATACGAACTGCAGTTTTCTTGCTAGTTTTTAGGAAGCTATCCACAAGCTACTGGTACAAAGATTGGCAGTTTGATTCAGGTATCAACTTCCTAGAAAGATTATGAATTGATGTGATTTCAACCTGTAGAAGGTGTTACATCCCATCAGTGAGTCCAATCCTCGTCAGAGGTGCTGCCTAAACTTGTGAAATTAAACCACACAGATTTCAATAACTGACAGTTGTGAAAATTTATAGCTAGTAAACAGAACCTTAGGGGGGGAAAAAAAAAAAGGAACTGAATGCCAGACAGCTTCAGCTGTTATGAATGGAAATTTACTTTGCCCATCTGAAACCTTATGTTTCAGTTTATTCTTTTTATCAGATTCACACAAAGCAGTTGACTCTTCATGGAAGGTATATAGATCAATAATGGATTCAAGCTTAGTAATGTCAAACCACAGCAGTTAAGAGAGGGGGGGTAAACCTGATGAAAGTGACTGAAAGTGATACCTTATAAAATCATATAGTTAGTGACTTCCATAAAAGCCTGTATGAAAGCAGTAAGAAAGCTCCCAGGACCCTGCAGTATTCTCCACCCTCTGTAAAACTCCATCTGGTATCAGCAAGATGAATTTCTTCTTCGGTCATCTGGGGGTGGGCTCTGTGCAAAAGCTTTCCACAATCATCTTTTGTAATAAAGACATACCACTTACCAGATTAGTCATGGAATATTTAATAATCATTCTTGGTCAAGGCTTCAGTTGTATAACTTATTCAAAAGATAGGTTCATATAATTTAAGATGTGTGACTTCATTGTGTCTTCAATAATTTATGAGTAGGTACTCTTTGACAAGTTACATTCATCAAGAATTCTTAAAGATGACAACTGTTGAAAGGGAGCACTCTTCTTTTTCAAACATTTTATTTATTCATTTCTTATATATGGACTTCAAAATATTACTTTATTATCACACTTATGACTTTTCCACACTAGCGTATGCAGAGATACACACACGGCAATCAAAGCATTTTATCACAGCTTTTAGCAGGAAATTACCTTCCAGTTATGCAAATTACTCCAATCGTGTAGACAAATGCAAGTGTGAACAACAAGGAAGAATCCTTTGGAGCTCATTCATATGCAAGTTATCAAATTCATCATCCGCCCCGGTTGTCTGCGGTCTACTGGAGCTCCCAGTGCTTTTTGTACTATCTCCTTTATTTTCTGTTTCTTGTTATTTATCTTTTCTTTGTTGTTTTATCTTTGTTACTGTCAGTCAGCCTGGCAATAATGTATATAAAAGTATTAAAGAAACAAATAGTTGTAAGGGCATCTCTTGAGTGATAACTAGGAAAAAAAAAGAGGTTGTACCTTTCTACAACAATTTACAGTTTTACTGACAACATAATTCACTGCAACTTCACAATTTCTAGCTAGGGGAGAAGAAATAACCTGGCTAACATTGCTAGAAATGGAGAAGGAGATTAAAGCATTCAGAGAAAATAAAAAATAATATACAAACTGTACATTTTGAAAGGCTGTACCTTCATATGAGGTGGATCCTAAGTATATAAACTGTAACTTTGCTTTTTCATGCTGAGAAGAAGCTGTCACTGTAAACACAGCACCAATTATGATAAACCAACAGAACCCACAACAATTACTAATTCATATAAATATTTTTCTTCATAGCTTTGTCTCATATTTCTGGAGTTTTAGTCAGCTTATCCAAGTCCATTGTGATATCTAACATTTTCATTGTGAACTCTTCTAGCAATCATGTCTGATTATTTCATGCGCGTCCTGTAGCTACCAAATGTCTATCCTGGTTTTTCATTATGCCGCTGAGCCAGGACCAAGGTATGACAAGAGTTACTCACATGTTACCTGCCTTCAAGTTATTTGTGTAAGAAATAACTTTCCTTTGGCATAGATTTCCCTCATCTAAAGTTACATATCTAGATATGTATGCCAACTTACATTCATTTCAAACATCGTGTTTACAATTAATAGCATTATTTTGTAGGTTCAATCTACCTTTCTCTTCATCATTGACAGTAGCTACTTTAAAAAGTTTATTATTAACAAGATTCACGTAAACATCTAACTGGAAATTTTACATCTGTTGATAGATCTAGAGTTGTAAATACTGAAGTGACGCCTATGTCCGCTTGTATACCATCGTGTGCCTTGTGTGTGGAAGCCCTTAGAATGAGATTTTCTATACGTGGAGATTTAAAATATGCCTTTGTCTTGAATTCCTGTGCAGTTGCAAAGGGCAGTACAAAAACTTGATGTCTTTCTTACATACAGTGTTATTTTGGCAGAAAGTAATATGTAACTTGATTTGGTGTGAATAAAGTGATATGTGAGCTGATTTGGTGTGATTAAAGCAGCTCAGACTGCTTGTTTTCTTGTGAATGTAGATTAGCTTATTTCAGCTTTTTTATGAGCTGAATTGTTGAGGGTTTTTTTCCTGTAATGGATCACAGACCAAATTCCAGTATAGTTGTTAAGTTTTCTTGCATAAAGAAGCCCTACATTTCTCAGAAGGTTTTCCTTAGAATATTTTTTCCTGACCAGAAAAGGCTGGATTCTCCATAGTTCCTAAAAAACTTGTAAAATGCAGGAAGATTGCAGTTAAAAATTAAAAAAAGTGCATGTATGTTTGCAGACAGATCTGTAGAACTTTAGTCCATGGTTTTCATATTTTCATTAACTTTACCACTTCATCCTGCAATAAGAATCTTTTCTAGATGTTTATTGTATCAACTTTTGAGATGCCTTCTTTGTGTACATGTCAAGATTCCTTGCACTGAAGACAAGACAGCTGCACAGGGTATGGTTGTAAGAAGCTCTGTTACTGCACAGAAGTGAGAAATGTAAGAAAAAAAGAAGTTGGGGTATGACATTTGGTTTAGAGGACGAAAAAACTCTAGAGAGACAATTATTAAACAAAAATTTTACTAATGCTTACATGTATTATGCTTATATGACAAGTAAGGAAAAGCAGAAATACCATGTTTTTGCTTTGACTATTGAAACTGTCTTCCCAAAAGACAGTTGAAAAACAGACTCAGTACTTCCCTTACAACATTATCAGTTATCTTGCATCTTTTTAGTATGTGCTTAAAGTTAAAATGAAAACAAACCAAAATATTTAATCTCATCTGAGATGAACTCAATAAATACGGGATATGCCAAAATCTATCACTTTCCAGAATGGCAGCCTCGAAATTGGCAATAAGTGAATCCTTTTCTGTTGTGGGCCACCTATGAAGGCAAACCCAGAAGATTAACATCTGATTTATTTTTTTCTGTTCTTAAATATTTACTGGGATGTGTACACATCTGAATTTGTAAGTGCAACCTACAACATCAGCTGTGTTTGAAGTTATCTTTGAAGGAGGTAAATATATATTCTGTTCATGCTAATGATCTCACAGATGCTCTAGTCATTTTGATTTACATTATTTAAAAGAATAGGGAGGGGCAAGGAGATTCTCAGGGTGAGTCAGCTGTGCTGGAAACAATATTTTGAGCAAAGTATTCTTACGCACATGACTTCCCCTGAGAGCTGTTGGAGGCTGTCTTTCAGTTCCATCAGCTGTTGCGAGCAAAACAGGATCCCAACTGAGTGGAGCACTGTCTGGGAATGCTATTCTTCTCTGGTAGTTTCCCTGGTAGGAAAAAATAAATCAGATTCATGAAAAGTATCTGTACAAACAGGAGAAGGGGTTCTGTTTATGTGACCAACAAGACCTCTTGAATTTGAGATGCATCATACAACGCAGATTATTAGAAATAGAATGTCTGGAACTGTGTTTTGTTGTTGTTTGATTGTTTTTTTTATATTTATTTCACTATATTTCCTTTCACTTTTCTAACTAAATAGTCAAATACACTGTCGTGAGAAACAGAATACCATACTTTCAGTCTGAACATTTCCCCTTTGAAATTCCTGTAGATCTTTTTTTAAAGTGATGTGTTTTCCTCAGGATTGAGACAAGGACGTTAGGAAAGGGTTGATAGGATGTGTCTGAGATATGCAGACAGTATTCACATCTGTACAAATGGCACTGCCAATTCAGAGTCACTGCTCTGCATGTCAAGTACTTCATACCAAGGATTGGAAATATCCATTTCTGGACAGATCTTTCAGCTGTGCCCACCACAGGAAAGCAGTAATGAGCAATCAATTCTGCGGCTGTCCAAGGGACCCTTTCAAGAGCAGTACAATGCATTTTAAAATGAAAGCAGATTATCCAGCAGCTATATCACTGTTTTCCAATACCTGTGTTTCTCAAATTGCTAATACATGTACAAAAGAATGCTGGGCATTAGTTAGGGACTGGTGTCAGGAAATCTATTTTTTTCTTGCTGCCAGCATTTTTGCAGTCTTCTTGGGGCTATCACCAGAAACCCTACAAGGCAGAGAGCATGACAGAGTCAAGGCAGAAGTTTATGTGGCAGATTGGTGGCTTTTGTTTGCTGAATGCCACTGTGCGAGTCATTAGAGCCGTGGCAAGTCAGTTGCCGGCAGGATTCTGGGGTCCCAAGTGCAGCCATGGGAGCATATTGCGTGTAAATACCAGTGGGACCTAGTGCAGCAAAATCCATCGCTTTGGAAATTAAAAATAAGATTTTTATGAAAGGGAGCCAGCAGCATCATAACAGAAATTGAAATTAGCTCACCACTCTGAGCTTCTGTTTGTGTACACATATTTTCCAGCAACTGAGAACAAAATCTATTGGATATCCTTATAGCTGCCACAGCGGAGATGCACAGGCATATGCAGCCACTCCAGTGCCCATATGTCTTTGGAGTTGACAAGAAGGGTAACAGGGTGCTTTGGAAAAACCACACTGGCACTCTCACCTTTGTAACAATGTGCTGAGACATGTTAGAAAACAGTTCATGAGAAATCTGTAGAAATGATTGCTCCACGTGGTGGCACTTGCAGATTTTAATGTCTTAGTTCCTTTTGGAAAACCCTCAAATTTTCTTAAAACAAAAAAGGAATGAACTTGCACAAGGATAACCAGTAAGACTCCTTTAAAAAGTGCCCGCTTAGTACTTCACCATTTAGATGGTTGCATCTTCTCCCTTTGGAAAGTATAGATGAACAAAGAAAGATTTAATCTCCTTCACTAACACTTCTGCAAGGCTCAAGGCTTGAGTAGACATCAGCGCCTCTGAACACGCCATAGCCCTTCTGCCGAGCTTTCAGAAATGTCTTTTTAGAGGCCAGAGCCAGGGAGTGCTTCAAACCACTGTCTCCCCATCTGCCTCCGATCAGATTCATGACATCTGATTTTTCTCTGCTTACAGAAGCGTAAAAGATAACTTATGTTTGTTTTTAACAAATTAATTGCTCCATGTTTTTTTTAAAAGGTTGACTCAAGCAAGAAAGGAATAATTTATCAAACGTAGAGAGAACATGATTTTTTAAAGTGAGTTGAAGAACACAGCTGCACAGCAATGAAACATGAATTGCTTTGGCTTTAGGGTTTTTTTCAGTGTTTTCACAGAAACTGCCTCATTCCTTCTGTAGGATTGGGTGCTGCAGCAGGCTCAAACTGCAGTGGACCAGGGCTCCTCATGGGATAAACCTCATGGGCTTGGTTGCCATAGAGACCAGTGTGATCTCCTGTGCTGAAATTCCCTCAAAAAAGAGCGCACCACAGATTGTATTAAATTAGGACTGGTCTCAGTATGCTTCCTAACCTCTATTATAGTTTCTTGGAACGATGAATCAGTAGACTGTCAGAGTTCAAAGTTCACAGGAGAGCTGAGCAGGTAGATCAAGTTAGCATATTAATCACCCGTCATCTTTCCAATAACATTTCTTCATGAGCATTGTTATACTTCACCTTTTCATAGAGCTTTAAGTGGCACCTTGGGTGATCTCAATACTAGTTTTTGTTACTGCTAGGTAAGTAAGCAACGGAATAAAAGCCCACTGAAAGAAACCTGTAACATAACTTTACGTATGAGAAATATAGGCTGCTTCAGTGGAATTAGTAAATCAATCCAAAAGAAATCACTATGAGCAAAGCACTTAGCTAAGAATATATTCCTGCATAAATGTACAAATTGGATTCATTGCATTGGTCATATGCTTATGCATGTATATGTATATACAGACTAAACTGAGGCTTTGGTCTGCAGATTTGCACTCTGACTGCTTAGCTGGACTTACTGTTTTATATGCGCTGAAAAAAGCAAGTACGGGTCTTAGGAACACACAGTTGAGTTACAGTATCATGCACGCTTGAGCTAGCTTGCTGACAGATTCTCAGGAAAAACAAGCAAGCAAACAAGAAAACTAGAAGAAAAAAGTTTGGGACCACAAGCAACTTTCTGGGACCACAAGCACCTGGTCCAGTTATTATGTCCACAGTACAAAAACTGTTTAAGTCAGTGTGAAGATAAGTGCTGGTATACCACAATCATTGGTACGTTTCTGCACTGTGTGCCACAAAGAGGTGCAATATAACACCCAGGAATCAAACATGATAAATGTTATGGTTTCCCCCATGTACCAAACTAAGAAAAGACGACATGTTTTTCTAAAATTTCTACTCTCTGTTTTTTTTCAGTTTTACAGTGCTACCTTACACTGGCTGAGAGTCAGGTCTTAGATGCAGTGTATTCAGACATAATATAAATGTTTATCTTAGTTTGTTCCATATGCTCTCAGATGAGTGTATGCATAAGTGCACATATCCATATGTTCATCTTTGTCTCTTAATAGACAATTGACCCCTCTGTTAATGGACAAGGGCCAAAGCTGGCTCAGTGTGGAAGGTTGTCACCTGCACAAAAAGGTCCTTACCCTCAGCGCTGTGTGCTGCATGTATCACACAAAGGTGAATAGCTACAAAATGCACTGGAATAGTACAGACCCAAGACTCATCATAAATTTCCAACTGTTTTTTACTGAAATTGCTAGCAAGTGTACTCTACCCTGGGCAGACATTGGCATGCAGTGCTTCCGTTAGACACATTTGTGATTCAAATGACAAATGAGATGATTCAAAGAGCAAAATTAAGTATTCTACTTAATAATGGTGTTTCTGTGAGCTTTCTGAGGACTGTTACCAACTAGCTAATGGTTAAGCCTCATGTCTGGGAAATGTTGAGTCACAGCCTGAACCAGGGATTGAGCACCTGGGGAAAGGACCCAGTCAGCCCTGGGAGCACAGGTGAAGGCAATTCAGCTGTGTGACTGGAAGGGGTGCAGCCTGTCTGCATCTCTCTTAGACCTCATTGAGTGGCTGATTGCCACTCAGGAAGGATCTCTGGTTGGAGATCCCTTCCTTCTGAAGTCTTTCTTGCAAGCCTTGATCTTTGGAGATGGGTGAGTACCTTTATTTTTCTTTTGAGTAACCATCCTATCCACGCTGGTCCCTTTGCTGTTACACTCCTGTATCGCTCTTTTATCTTGCTAATCTTTCTAGTTGTAATACCTCATAATATTGATTCAGCAGGACAGTGATTCTGTCCCACCAGACTTAGGCAGCCAGAAGCGAGATGCGGAGGTGTGGCATAGATAAATCTGTGAGCTCCACCAGCACCGTGTCCAGGCAGCTCTTACAGAGCAGGATATCTTCTGAGTATAGCTATTTGGAATGGAGGAACACGTACTCAAAAAAGGTCAGAAATTCAGGTCCAAGTGCAGATTAGGTACTGCTTGGTTTTGTAAACTCGGGGATGGAATGAAAGGGAGGAATAAGTTTTGGAAAAAAAATACACACACACACACACACATACACACACACACAAAAAAAAAAAAAAAAAAAAAAAAAAAAAAAAAAAAAAGAGAGAGAGATTTGAAGCTAAATGTGGTCACTCCACTGTTTGCCACTCCAATCCCCAGGAGTTATCTTTCCAAGGATTAAGAATATTTCTGTTTGAGTAAACTTGTTTCCTGACTTGTAGTGACACATTGTGTTGGCTACTGAGTAATACTTTCTGTTTTTCAAGCGCTGCATGTATCCTGCTAGGATTAGATTTCAATAGTAGTTTGTAAGACCAAGTACAGCAAAGACTTAAGTGCCCAAATGTAAAAACCAGACTGACAAATCTACCCAGGCTGTGTATCAGTCACCTTGATACTGCGCAAGCAGGGCTGAAGGGTGGCAATGTGACCTTCAGCAGGACAGCTGTGGCCATCTTTCTGTAGCTCATGCACTCTGATCTGGGCCCACATAAGCTGTTAAAACATTGGCTATTTTCTTTTTCTGCCAGGTACAGAAATAGTTTACTTGGACAATTTAAGAACAGTTTAAAACATTCTATTGTATGCACATAAGCAATTGTTCTTTTTCTCCTTTCTTTCCATAAATTAATTGAATCTGTACTTGGCCATGTAAAAGATTATGCAAATAAAGAAGGAAATTAATTTTTTTGAATGCTGTTTTGGCTGCCAAGAAAGCATTTCCTGAAATGTCTGCCTGAATGTTGGGCTTAGAGTCTGATATGGCAATATACAGACCTGGTTTACAGACGTAGAGAAGTTAGATTGGAATTCAAATTGTTTGTTTAACAACATATAATAGGAAAAAAAAAAAAGCTAAATAATAACAATTATTTTGTATTTTGAACAACTCCTGTTCCATTGGTATGTTACAAATGTTGTATGGCTACAGAGTTTGCAGTTAAGATTACCTGCTGCCTGTCTCTCTTTGGTTTTACCAGATGTGGCTTTCAGTGGTATGTACCTGCTCAGTTGATCTTCCAGTGCTATGGCTTGAAAACTCAGGTTCAGCAGCAGGTGTTGCATTTAGAAACACAGCTCTTTCAGCATCTGTTGCATCAACAGTGACTCCTAAAAAGCACCAACAGCAGCTGGGGTTGTTTGCTTGCTGTATTACTTGAAGGAAAGCTGCTGTGATAGATGCAATGCAAGGAGGGGAAGGATCATTTGAGCCGGTCTCTGAGATTTTCAACCCTATTTAAGGAGGGTATGCCAAGCTTTTCAGTGTCTTCCATTTGAGAATATTTGGTGGGAAAGGGAAAACGCAGACAGAATAATACAGCTTCTCATTGTGTGTACTTACAGGTTTTCAAATGAATGTAGTAGGAATGGAAGCCTGCAGTAACATCTGATGGACAGAAACAGGCTATGTCCTGCCTGCATAGTAGCAAGAGAGCAAATTTCAGCTCTAGTAGTAGCAAGTGTTTTTTATTTATCTTACTGTTGGGGCAGAATAAGAAGTTAATGTTTTCCCTTTTTTTTTTTTTTTTTTTTTGTTTGTTTGTTTTTTGTGGTCCTTAGGTGTTAATATACCCCTTACTGACTTACGTTTGTTGTCTTTCAGTTTTCTTAGATGATAATGTGCCTCTTGTTGTTTTCTGTAGGCTGTAGGGGCATAAATGCAGAACTATGCTATTTTATGGAGCCTTATTTCCTGATAGGCTTTCAGCAGATGCTTCACAGTTAAATGTGAAGTGATGCTGGGGTTTTCTTTCTTGAACCTTTTCAGTTACATAATTTCTAAACTTGTGGTGGCTGTGCCAGTGCCACGCTGCCTGTGCTCCTCTATAAAACAAATTAATGAAGATAAGGAGCATTCTAGAAGGTTTCTAGGCTCCTCATAATCTGTTTGTATTGGGAATACAGTAATTGAAGTTGTGCAACCGCAGTGGTTTTGAACTTTGTCCTTCACTAGGTAACAGTATCTTAGCTGTATCTTAAAGATGGGAGGACAAAAGTTGCAAGATTGATCAAAGTATCCACTATGAAGTTTAAGTGGGTAGTCAATAAAGGGCAGCGGAAAAATACTTAGGATCTGATTTTGAGAGGCTGATTTTTCCACAGCTGCAATCTCTTAAGCTGCTTAGCTCCAGGTGTGAGTATCAGAGCCAAAGTGTTTGCCTTTGGCCAGCAGCTGGTGCCCAGGCTAAGACGGTGTAGGCCAGGAATCCTTGGGAATGCCAGGCAGGCAGTAGGGCAGCAACAGAGACATCCTCTTGATGCTTCTGTTTTGTGGTGGGAGGAAAGGAGGAGGAAAAAGCTGGAGGGGAAGGACTACAGACTGCCAAGGCTTGTTGTTCCAGCTGCAGCACCATGCTGTTGCAACTGACCATGAGCAGTGACCTAGGAAGATGAGTGGCTGCAACCACACTTGCTGGCACTCTTGAGCTGAAGTTAGGCTGTATTTCACGCCTGTTTGTGAAATAAGTAGTAACAGCTGGTTAGGGAGGATTTAGCTATGCTGCAAACAGCTGAAGAAGTACAGTTCTGTCTGCTACTAACTGTTCTGCAGAAACCTAGGAGCTTCCCTGCTTGCCTCTCAGCAATTTGCAGTGGCTATTTCCAGGTGATTAAATCCAATAAAGCAATGGGGAAAGTCACAGCAGCATTTGTTTGTCAAAAGCAGTTCAATTTTTCTGTATCTGAAAGAGTTGGGTATTGATACAGATTTATACGATTAAAATATACTCAGTTCAAAGTTATATTCCCAAGTTGGTGATGCACCATGAGGTAACTTCTTGGCTCTGGGAGCATGAGTTTTCAGTAAGATGGCGCTGATGTTTAAGCAGATAAGTTAGTGGAAGGAGTTTCTGTTTCAGCCTCGTTGGCAATGGAGTATTCAACCTGGCAACAAACTGCATTATAGCTAAAGCAAGGGAGCTACAGAAGGGCATACATCTGTTCTCTCAGAGATTTCCTATAAATAGTGACATTCCTGTTTTTCCTAAGCTGTCTGTACGGCAAGAACATTTCCTTCCTCTTGCTTTTCACGGCAGCTGCAAAATGAACATCAGAAATATCACCCTAGCATTTGCGTTTTCCCAGTGTGTGTGTCCAGTAGACAGGGACCTTAGTACAAAACGTGTGAACTGGTTTTATTTGTCTTCTGTATTATCAGATTAAAATCTAGCTAAAATGGAAGATGTGAAAAATTAATGACTGATGTTGCTTTAATGAAGTAGCATGGGTACTTGGTTCATGTTTTTCCTCTTCAGCCAGCAGTTTTCCATGTCATCCTTGTGCAGCCAGCTCCTGCTGGTGTGAATAAAGCTCTGAGTACACACACAGTACTTCTGAAAAATTAGGGTTCTGCAAAATGTTCACAGCCAGTGAGTTGTTGTACTTAATATCTCTGAGACATGAATATAGAAATGTCTACAAGTGCTGGCCAAGAAGTACTAAAAAGTACTTGGCTCAACCAACACAGCAATAATAGCCAAAAGAGTTTAAAACTTTGAAGGATTTTTTGCTGCTTGATTTCATTTTCACAAGTTTCACTTGTTTTCAGGCAGGATCAAGATAAGCTGCCAAGTAATATTAGTTCACATGAGAAACCAAATAAACAGGAACAGAATGGGAACAAATCTTTCCTCAACATGAAATGCAGTTTCCCCTGTACTCTCTCTGTTGACTCTAGCACACCTTAATATTCTACTTCAACCTGATGTTGCTGGGAAAAGCAGATGAAAAAATAGTGCCTTCTGAGTATATTTAGAAAAGGTCTGTAGAATTTGTGTTTTTATACGCACATGCGTATGTGTACAAGGAGCCAGACATGCATGTAGGTAAGTATTATGTTATACCATCAGAAGCAGTGCAGTTGGATTCATCTTAACTAGTACACATGTTAGAACCTGATGTTTTCAAAGCTGGAAGAGCAGTGAAGTGACTCATGAGGATTTGTTGATTAAAACCAGAAGCCTAAGTCTGACCTTAGAGTTGAATCTAAACTAAGAAATTGTGGAAGGATTTCATGCCAGTTTCTGTCCTTGTCTTGATTCCTACTGTCTGAACCTGAGAAGTTTTCCTGAACTCTGCCAGCTTCAGTCACGGGTTAACGCACATTTCTGGTAAATGTATTTGTATTGGACCTAAAATTACTGTGCATCTTCAGTGGTAGAAAGAGAAAGAAACAACTTCCAGGACCTCAGAGTAGATAAAATTGCTCTCATGGTGTAACCAAAGGATTCTCCACAGAGATGAAGGTTTTTAGAGATAAGCAAAAATTTGATGATAGTTTGGAAAAAAGACTTGCAAGTCTCTTCTCTGAGGAGAGGAAGGTGCCAATATCACAAGGGAAAGTGGGTGGGAAGAGACTGCAACAGCTGCACTGGCCTCTTCCTTTTCTCTCTTCCCACTTTCAGCACTCAGAGGAGGAGGAATCACAGAATGTGTCTGAGAAATGTTGAAAGTAATATAGACATTACAAGAAAGCACCCAGATTTCTAAAATCTTTGAGGAAAAGTCTTAAGGAAAAATATAGGGTTGAGAAGCAGGTAAAAGGCAGACTGGGGGAGTAACTCAATCAGAGCAGGAAAAAATAAATACATTTTTAACAAGTTCTATCCAGCTCTGCTGGAGACTTGAACATTAGGAGAAAGGGAGAGTTCGTCATGAGAAACTTGGTTACTTTTCTGTTAGACAGAAGGAAGCTTAAAGAAAAGGGGAGAAAAATAACAACAACAACACAAAAAAATAGAAAACATTTCTAAGGCTCATCGGGAGAGGAAGTGGGAGACAGAGCAGTGAGGTGGGTAAATGGAGATTAGTGTGGTGGATTTAGGATGTTTCTGAAGCAAAACATTCGTAAATGTCAAGAGTCGGGATTATTAAGTGTTCAGGAAGCTGTTGAAGAAGAGAGCGGTGAGAGCTTTATGAAGAGCTGTGGTGAATTGCACGACAATGTGAGTGACCTTTAAAAAGCAAATCTTTTAGGGGAGGCTGAGTTGCAATTAATACAGAGGACAACGAATTGCCTGAAATAGATACCCTCTTCTATTTTGTGCGTAATATGCTGTTGCTATCTGTGAAAAGCTTTTCAAGTTGCTAGACTAGCTTGCTGTTCCCTTCTGTCATGCGTAGCTGTAACTCCTAAGCCTAAGGATGTCTCCCTAACAAGATTCCCGACTTCATTGCTTAGCATCTGAAGTTGCAAACGAGCAGGGGAAGGTCTAGTTTTCTTCCAGGACTTCAGAGTCTCTTTACCTTTTTTTGTTTGTTTGTTTTTAATCCATAATACCTCCACTGAATTGCATCTGCATGTGACCTTCACCGTTGTTATGCCTTTTGAAGCTGCAAAGAAGTCCAGCTAAAGAGGGACACTTTAACATATGTGAAACTAAATGTGTAAATAGCTCATAGTTTTTGTGAATGTCCTTCCTTGATAGTCTGTCCAGATACCTTACTGCCTCATTTCCCACTTTGCAAGCAATCTGCACATCTGAGAGTTGTAAGTAGAACACAGTTTTCCTGGCTTCTCACTTCCAGGCATTTCTGTTTACAAGTGTGACAGGTCCCCAGATCCTTTTGGACAGCACCAAAACCTGTCAAAAGTTGCAAGTAAGCAGCATGTGATCAGTGATGTTCCCTGTTATAGGAGCCTATTCTGTGTCACTTAGGTAATCTCTTGATATGAAACATCCTATCCTCTCCTTATGTCTCTTTAGCATTGCAGTCTCCAGAATTGCTCCTGGCTGTGAACCAGATCTCTTACTTCATCAATATTTCTCTCCCTTGGGTTGCTGATAACTAACATTTAATGTTTTAGTCTGATTTCCTAATGGCTCATAGTTTTGAATACTAATTATCTCTCTCCTATAGAAACAGCTTACTCATGGCATTTTCATTTATGCTGATTTCTAATTAATCTCGCTTACCTATGATAGCCAATACCCTGTTGATAGTGAGTAGTTTGAGCATCTTTATGTGTTTGCGAGCAGTTTCATTCTCCATTAGTAACATGCATAATGATATGGCCTTATCTGGCAGCAGAATGAGGAGTGGGTGATGGCTTTCTTACCGTCAGCAGGTGTAACAAGGCATGACTTTGTTACACGGCATGCACCCTGTGCATGTTTGTAGAGCAGTGTGATTTGGTTTGGGGCACCTTGCTTTAGAAGTAAACTATAATTTGGGGTTTAATTTCAACTGCCTTCTCCCTTTCCACCCAGTTTTGGAGTCATTTTTAGTATATAAAGATGAAATTTCATTTTAATATCAAAATGAACCTCTCAGTAAAATCCTGATGCTTATAATATTAAGGAAACCTTTTTGATTCATGAAATTAAATGAGATTGACCACAGATTACTCAACATAAGCATTACCCTGTCTAGCTATGCTAAGTTTAAAAACCACTGTAATTCATAATTCTGTTCGTTTCAAGTTACCTTCATCACTCTTCTGGTCTGAGTGATGAATACAGCTTTAAAATGTTACCATGTGCCCCTCCCCTGGTTCTCTAGCCGTGTTGCTATTTGCTAAACTTGGTACCGCTCTTTGCTAACCTTCTCCCCTATACAACATTACCACTACTTTTCTGTCTCGTTCTGTCTGTCTTTTGATTCGTCTGGGATATTTTGCTCTATTGCACAGAGGATTTGGCCTCCCACCACCTGCCACATTTTCCACAGGTAATGTAGGTGCTTTGCCCTTCCCTGCTCCTCTGCATTCTTCTTAGAACAGCACTTTGAAACCAGGCTCTAAGTTAATGGCCATGTTCAAAAACATCCCTCTGTGAAGAATAAAAAACAATGCAAAACACTAAAGCAATCCCTAGATACAGATGGAAAAGAAGCTGAATTGCTGAAAATCAGAAATGTGACTAGCAGACAGGCTGTGAGCTGCTCTACATTGTATGAACAAGCTCAGTGTGTCCAGCAGCTAGCAGCTCTGGAGAGCTCTAAGCTTGATGTGACTGCTCAGCTGCACTGCTTGCCTTTAAAAGTGTCTCCTAGGTTGAAGCTCACTGTGAAGTTGAGCCAGGATCTGTGCTGACCATGTAAGGCAGAGGGGAGGGGTTGCACCTAACAAGTTGCTTTATGAGTATGTTTGACGTACAGCATTGTCTCTATGTATCTGCCTTTTGTACCATGAAGAAATCACTGCTACCCTAGTCTATTTGAACCAAAAAGTCATTGCAAGACTATTGTCTTCTCATATTCAAAAGTATTTTTTTTTACAACCCCAGAATTAAATGATGACCAGTGTCCATATTAATGTGTTTGTATTGTTTATGGAATTAAAAACTTGTACCAAATTAGTACAGAAAATAATATGGGTTTGTAACCAGAAAATTTGAATTAGTGGAAAGCAGATAGAATCTATTGACAATTAACTTCTGTTCTGAGCAAACTGAAACCACTGTCCAAGGGAAAAATAAAAATAAACAAAGAATACCAAGGAGGATGGTATACGTAGGACTCCTTTATTTTTATTGATGAGAAGTATCATAATTGCTACCAGCATACATTTTCTGTAATGCTCTCATTCGATATCTCACGGCCTCTTGTTATATTCCTTTGTTTTACGCCTCAGAAACATCTTGGGACTAATTTATTATTTATTAAATATTTGAGGAGAAATATTAAAATAAGTGAGTTTCTTCTGTAAGATTAGTATAAGGTTGCACACTGGATGCAGCACAATAGATGCACTTTAAAAGCTCAGTGGACGCAAATTAGGTCAGCTGTCTGTCTTGTGATAGTAGTGAGTTACATGCATAGGTCTTCATGCACTAAGACAGGGATATGATTTTAGGCTATCTATATACATACTTCATGCCTGTCAGCTTGACCTGTGGGCAATTGATTACAAGATTATTCATAACCTTATGTCACAATAAGAATAGTTTCCCAATTCATAAGTAAATCTTATGATGACAGTAACAAAAGCATTTGCACTTCTATCTGTGGATTGAGGGTATCTTCAAGGCTGTAGTATAAGCTTAAAAAAAAAAAAAAAAAGCAATAGCAAACTTATGAGTTGGAGCTGCATAATTGGGAAGGCTTAAATTACAGTAAAAGGAAGTTTACTGTGTTTAGTCACCAGTGAATAACCTTCTGTAATAGCTACTGTATCTAGCATAATTTCATACTCTGAAATGAACTTTTTTCTTGAAGAATTTCATTATACTTAGGATAAACATATTCTCAGCTTCAACAGGAGAAGCCCTACTTTTATGTACTCAGCGGTCTGTTAAGTATGGCTGTGCAAAATGCCAGAGTCAGATGGAGCTTTACCTGTGAAAGCTGTAGGTAAAGACTAGAGAAATAGAAGGCAGAGTACTTATTGGCTATGTTAGGACCTAACTTTACAGGCATGGAAGTTTAAGCATGTTTGTAGAAAAGGAATGGAATTACTGGAATTGCATATATGCTTGAAGTGCTGTAGGTTACCTCCCTGCTGAGTGAGGGCATTAGGCTCTTACGAGACATGGATAGGGATGCAGACTTTTACAGCTGCTCTGTTCAGCTCCTAGGTGACTCGTTCAAACCAGCTCTCTGTGGAGAGCAAAGGGCTAAAGGCAGGGTTCTACATTACGCAGCTCATGTCTTGCGTGCTATAAATGCCTTCTGTATCACTAGGAAGTGCTCCTCCTCAGCTCTAGTCAAACGCAATTGATAGAAGAGTTTCTGAGGGCTGTCACTAGACGTAACATCAGTGTTTCTTATTGGTATGTACAGACAGGTGGATTGTTATTGTTTTTACCAGCAGCAGCATCCAGGGCTGGCTTTACTACTCCCAGCTTCAGATCCCAAGTAAGCTTCTGAAATGTGAAGGGCTCAAATTGCACCTCCTGTAAGATGTGTGTTGAGGGATAGGAATGTAGAGTGTTTCATTTAACCTGTCCTAGGTACAATTTCAAACAGATTCCAGGGACTTTATGCAAGCTCCCAGAGCAGGTATCAAAAGTTCTCGCTGGCAGAGTTGAAGCTGAACACAGACAAGGAAAAATATAAAGCTAATGTCAAGGCTCTTCACAAAATGGTGAGGTGGAAGTACTTTTGTTAGGGCATTTGCATTCCAGATTTCAGTTTTGTAGCTTTAACTAATTAGGAACAAAAGAATGCACCCCAGGACAAGTCAGTGGTTGCTTAACCATGCTGCTTCCTATAATCACATCAAATCTGTCTTCCACGCTCTGCTCTGTGTCTTTTAGTGTAAAATCCTGCACAGACCGTTTGCCCTAACATTCAAACTGCAGTTGGGACTGTCTCTTGCTACTTCTGCAGCTTTTCATCTGTGATTGCAGTTCCCAACAGGAGGCAGGAATAGTGGAGACTGAAAGAGGCACCAAGCCAGTCCCCCAGGTGACTGTGGAATAGATTACTTAGAGGAACAAGGTCAACTTTTAGAAAGAAGGTCTCTGTCAGCTCTTTCCATGCTGCAAGGAAACATTTCCTCATTATTCCACACTGCAAACAATGGGAAAAGAAATAAGAGTTTATAAGCTAGTCAAACTGTTTTAGCTACAGGCTTGGAAGGAAGTAGAAGGGATGTATTTCTATTTTTAAAAAGTTTTCAAGTATTTGCAAGCCAAGGATGTGGGCTCTCTCATAAAAAAAAAATAAGTAACTTTGTCAGTTCTGCAGCAAATGTCACAGTTCTATCTGCTTCTTATGCCAGCTGGGTGACCAAAAGTGTTCAGTAGCAATGAAGATGTCTTTTTCCACAGAGATAGTTCAGAAATCTGTTTAAATTTCAGTTTTGCTTGGGAAATTTAATATGAGAAAGTGTGCTTAGTTTCCAGTTGTAGTACTTATTATACGAATAACTTTGTTAGTCTTAAATCAAATTATGCCCAAATACCAGGAAAATTGTCTTTTCTTGCTGCATCTCAGAAAGTGGTTCTTGTTTTTCACTTCACTTAATGACAATGATGCCTCTGCAACAACTGATCAGGATCTTCTGACACAGTACACATCTGCCTTTCAAAATTTTTCATCATGAAAAGACCTTCGGGAAAGCTCTGGGGAGATTTATTTCTGAATAATAATGTCGTCTTCAGGGAAGAGTGGAAGTACAATCAGAAGTGGAACTACTTGAAGCAAGAGCCCTAGAATATGCTGTTTCGCACTGTAATCTCACTTAGCAAAGCATCTGAAGTATGTACTTGAATCTCAGCAGCTAGGAAAGCAGTAAACATACATTTTTAAGTAAGAAGGATTGGCTCACATACTTTAAATGCGACTTACCATTAATATTTTGAAGAATCATGATCCATATTACACCAAGATTAGAAATAATGATAACAACAAGCACAGACAACTTTGTTCTACAGATTCTTTCCATCAGTCCATGGCTATCCCCTACAAAATATCTGAGTTTCACCTTTTTGCTCTAATTGCATGAACTACCCCTGGACACAGGAGGATCTTATTGGTTGAGTAGAAAGATTCGTCATAAAGGATCACGTGCTGCTCTTTTAAGAAGCTGGAAAGGATGATACAGACCTGTGGAATCATTCTCTTAACTCCAGCGTCTCTCTCTACTTATGTGTCTTTAGTACATACATACTTGTTGGATACTCAGGCCAGAATAATTACTTTTTAGACATTCCTTAAAATGGATTTATTAACAAATGTATTTTAAGAGTTTTTCAAAACTGAATGGTGAAGTATCCAAACAGTCTTTTCAGTGGAGACATTTTGTTACTGATACAAACCCTCCTAGAGGACTTCTGACATAACACTTTCACAGCCTCTTGTTGGAAACAAATGGCTTAATTGACTCTGACTCGAAAAATTTTAGGCTGTGGACATTGGCAACCTTTCCAATGTGATTGTTTGATACAATAACACGCAACAAAAAAGAAAGGCTATTATTTGGGCGAGGTGTGCTTGGTAATGTTTAGTGAAGTCTAAAGGTCAGGTGCTTGTTTGGGCTAGTTGCTGCTTTACTAAGTATTTTTCAAGTATTATTGCCTAGAAGCCAAACATAAGGAAAAGTAAATGTAATTCGATGGGAATTCACCTCAACTATGATAGTAACTTTACCAGAATTTCCCTGCATTTGTTTGATACAGATGACTTAGGAAAAATAATGCATCCTGATGTATTCCAGTTAGTAATACAAATGTGGTAAAAACAGTTTTACTTCAAAAAGGATTGTGTATTGAGCATTAACTGTATTCTCTAATAGGCATAATCCCTATTATAGGATTTTCTAAAAACTGTGGGATTGGTAACAAAGGTCAAGTAATTCAGGAACAAAACACAGGAGTGTCACGTAGGTGTGCCTTGGCTTCCACTGTGCTCACTTTCAGAATTCCCGCTG
>JAOWBP010003503.1:8785895-8804394 GCA_028571105.1 Tragopan temminckii
TGTTTGTTTATTTGCATTGTCTGCATTTGAAAGTGGTGGTTCATGTTAAACCATGATTTCTGACTGTATTGGTTGACCACCAGGACTTTTAAAGGTAAAAGGATTTATAGCAGCCAAAGAAACTTCTGTGAATTATGGCTCAGTCCTGCAAGGATATATGCTTAGCTACTCAAAATAAACCCACGGAAATGTGGGCTTAACTGTCTTCCTTCTGAAGTCAAGCATTTTATAGGTTCACAACCTAATTTTTACACAGAGTTACTGAATTGAGGAAATGTAACATCTTAAGTGTGAAAGTTTGGGCCTGTGTTGATCAGACAGCAGATGTCAGGGCAGGGAGAGGACAGCAAGGCGGGACAGTGGGAGATGCACCATAGCATCACTGCACTGCTTTGCTACCCTACCAGGTAGCTACACACAGAGTGTCACTGTGGTTATGCAGACAAAAGTCTGGCCACCTGGTCCAGCAGCACACAGCCACCTGCATCCACCTGCCCTTGGTAGCAGTCCAGCTGCTTGTACCTGAAAATGCTTTTGTTCTCGAGCAGTGCCTTCTGCCTTTCTGCTAGTTCTGCACTGCCCTTGGAAGCACCTATGTTAAGTGACTGTTGGTAAAATCCATAATCCTTAGACTTACATTATTGTTTTATTGCACTAAATTTACATCTGATGCTACAGGAAATGCTTCATTTTAGGCTTGAGCCAAAAAAATTGCATGTGGGGGGGATGAACATATATAGTTTTTTTAATTTTCAGCAAAAAGAAAAGCATTTTGTCAAGTACTGTGCAGCTCTTGACCTAATGACTTCATGCATGAATGATTTGTCTTCCATCTACATGCAATTTAGATGTAATTTGTGTGGAGAAACCATGATGGATGCCCTCTGTGTATATTACACAAAATTAATTGGTATCTATCAAGATTGAGTGCTTGGCACACAATGGGACAATTGCCTGCAATCTGGAAGTGAGAAAGCCATAAAAAGAAACAAGAAAGCATAAAAAGCACTCATATCTGCATAAGTATGCAAACAGTACCAGTGGAACAACTCAAAATCATAGCAGTATTTCGCAAAAGTCCTGAGCCTGTATATCAGTCTTGAGGAGATCTAAACTACAGAAACAGGAATGAGTGAGAACTGGTCAGGGATGATCCAAGTGCTTGTGTAAAATTTCAACCATGTACAAGCTCATACGTATTAGAAAAGAATATTTTTCTTCTTTTGGTCTGGAAAAGGTGTAGCAGGTACATAATAACAATAATAAAAAGAAAAGTAATAATAATAATAGATTATAGACGAGGAAAAACATAGCAGTGGGTTGACTGGCTCAGCCCTTCCTTATCCTTCACATAAACGTGTATGTAAGGCAACTCCAAGTATTCCTTATGGAGCAGGTAACACCAGGTGGAGCACTGAGAAACTTTTCCTGATGTAAAGGAAACGTGCATTTCATTGGAAAGGAAGAGGTGTGGGTACGATTTGTTGGAATCACTGGCAAATGTGTCTTTAAAGATCAACAGCAACAAGAGTATTTTGAGTCTTACTTGAAAGACATACATCTGATGAATCTGAGAGGAAAAGTTCTCTGGTGCTGCTTTCACCTGCTGTTCAGAGACAGGAGTCAATTGGACTGTAGGGGAGGAAGAAACTGCTTTTCTAAGGGGATGGGAAAGCTGTCACTATGCTGTGTACTTCCATGGAAGGATGAATTGTGCTCACATGCAGGCCTAAAAACTGCTGGAATGACAAGTGTTATCCAGATCCATTCCATGAAACTCTGAAACTCATGTTGCAGAGAGAGCTGATGGCTGCATGTAATATATGTGGTACTGGTGTTCTTCATTTGTCCTTCAGTTAACAGATTATATATGAAAATAAAAATAAAAACACAACAACCAACCAGATAAGAAAGCCTGTGAGCTAGTAGTTCTTCGCACTTTAAATGCTGTTTTTCCATCCCTAGGAAATCAAGAGCGTTTGGGCCATGTCTTTATGAGACAGTTGAAGTCCACTGACTTTAATGAAAGAATAGAATCCACTATTCCAATTTACTATTCCAATGCTTGGAAAAATCAGTAAAACTCATCTGTAACACTACTAAGACTGCATAGCAGGTGATGAATTCTGTCACTTGTTGTGATTTCGCCTAAATGAAAAAATGCCATGAGAATGTATCAGAGCTATGAAAATCAACTTTCAAAATTGGCTTTTATTACATTCAGGCACCTTGCATTATACTTGCTCAGATCAGACAAGCACGTATTGTACTTGCATTTGAAAATAGTACATTTAAGAATAGATAGTAAGGAATTAGAAAAAAAAAATTCTCATCACAATGGAATGGATTGAACAAAATGTTTGGCATTCTTTAAAAATTTCCTAAAAAGTTATAAGAAAACAGCAAAACTTCCATGAGAAATCAGTGCTCATCCAGGCTGGGCAGCTCACCTGCAAGATAAGTAAATGGCTCTAATAATTCCCAGCTTTCCTGTTTACTTAAAGTAGTTAGAACCAGAACTGCCTGAGATCTCCCGATCCACCTTGTTATCATAATGTCTTTCCTGAGAGCCGTGTCTGGATGGTAAGATAGTTAGATACACAGGATAAATGTGTTAAAAATGATTAAAAAGCAACCCCTAAACACCAGACATTAGCACATGTGCATTAGATGCAATTTTCCAACGCATATATTTCAGGAGCGAATGCTGAGATGCAGAAATTTTTTTGCCATTTTAAGGTTGTTGGTATTTTTTGTACCTTCTTAGTCTTTGGGCCACCTGTTCTTCTTTCCAGTTCAGCTGTACGTTTAGATGAACGGCGTTAGGTCATATGTCCTCAACTTGTGGAACGAAACACCTTTCCTGTAGTTTGGTACATAATGTGTTTTTAGGGTTCTTTGCTTTAAAAGCGTGTCATTATGTGAATGAGCCTGATGTGCCAGCAGCATCGGCGTTGTGTTTATGAGTTTTGAGCCCTTGCTGAAGGCTGTGGGAAAGGACATTAAGGTTCTCGTCTGCTCCCATGTATGTTAGAGACAGGTTTCTAGCACAAGCAAAGAACTGGATTTTAAATTAAAAGTACCAATAGGCCAGAATAGTAATTTTAAGCAATTCTGTGAACTATTGTGAGATGCACTTTTAAAAGTATTAAATTTTAGAATGTGGTAGTGCCGGTAAAAAGAAAAAATGCACTTCTGTATTTTAAAACATATTTACCCAGCATGTAACTAAATAGTAAACATTAATAGAAAATCTCTAACACTTCTAATAGAAATACCGTGATTATAGTTTTAAGTGAAGATGAATAAACCTCTCAAAGGTCTGTTTGCTCATTTGGTTTAAACTGAAGGCACGCCGTGTAAAGGATAGTTGCCAGTGGACTATTTCTGCGGGCTGCAGCTGCAGCTAACCAACCACATGAGTGAGAGCAGCAGATTAATGCAGCTGGCGGAGGACAGGGCTTCTCCCTCATTTCATCTCCCTTCCAAGCACATCTTTTCACCAAACTTTGCTTTTCTTTTGGCAAGCATTTTAGTTACAAGAATCCTGTTGTTGTGAGAATTACAAAAAACATGATCTGCATCTTCACAATTACTGTTTTTCTCATGAAGGAGATGATGTACTTTAATTACTGCTTGCTGTGGTGCTGTGCTATCTTGCTGTTGAGTTGTTTGTTATGAAACAGCACTAGAAGATTTCTAAGTTCTTAAGAAGCAAAAGAGATACTAAACTATTTATGACAACATCAATTTACGGAATGTTATTTGTGTAAGCACTAGATTAGTGATACTTAAATGTTATTCTTGAAGTCTTATTTCTTCTGTACTAAAATGTTAGAGGGTAAACACACATACAAAAAAATCAAACATTTCTGGGACTTGAAAGCTTTCCCTCTGTCGTGTATAAAAATGGAGAAGTGTATCAACTTAATTTACTGTATAAAGTAAATACCTGCATAGAGAAGAACTTTATGTAGACAGCCTACACATATCCTTGATTGCAATGTAAATTCTTAGTTTGTTGTACAAAATACAGAATGTCATAAAATATTTTCAGTAAAGAGAGGATCTGGCTTTTGGATGTTCCTTTCTGTTTAAGCTCTTAAATGAAAAATTTTAATTTTTTAGGTGCTAGTCAGGTACTCCCTTTGGTCTATGCTTATCACTAAATAATTTAGCCACCTTTTAAACTTGAAATACAATCGTCTTTGAAATATACTGAAGAAACAGTATTCATTCATACATATATTTTAAGGGGGGGGGAGATGTACTAGGCACAAATTTTCCCTACATTTTTTCTTTCCAGTGCCTCAGCTAAGATATTGGAATTTCTGCTTTGATTCAGTAAAATGTGGTAGAGTGATGTTATTACTAACAGAGGCAAGTAAGTACTTTGGAGTTGAGAATTTGGTGATTCCCCCAGGAATAAGAGGCCAATTTCTGCCCAGCACCAGGGGTGGGCACGCTGACTGTATGGCTGTAACCACGCGCTGCAGCTGGTGGGGTGACCTGACACTTCCCCCTCACTTCACAAGTACTGCATACTTACTTCATGAAGATGTGAACTAAGTGCAGATTAGGCAAATGTTTCGTCCACACACTTCTTCCAGCAACTATGAGCACCCATACTGTTTAGAGAAATCTAAAATACCAAATTAACAAAGTTGCCAAATTGTCTCTAGGATGGTACTATAGATGACAAAAGATCATAGATGAATTCTGTCTGTTCCATAGTCTTCTGCTTATTCAAGTAGTATCTGTAACAACCGGAAATAGAATGATACTTTTAAATTGAGTATTTATGGCCTTTTATGTTCCAGAAGCAGCAGGAGACCAGATCTACTTACTTGACTTTAGGGATGCGAAGAAACTTTTTTGTAAGACTGAGTCATCTCATTTGCCTGTGTCTGAAGGATGTACCAGCCTGGAAGCAAAGCAGCTTAGGGAGAAAAAATAGCTCATTAGCAAATACGTTTGAATGTATGTTCTTACAGCTGATTTATACTGCAGTAGCCACAGAAATCTGTAGACAAAATTTGTGTGCTGACTTTGTTCTTCTTGAGATCTTTTTACAAGCTCTGCCTGTGCAGTGCTTTGTACAAGTTTGTCTGCGTAAGTGTAAAGGTTTAAGTTTTAATATGGATTCTTTACAGTCTCAAATTACTGAACACCTTATCAGTGTATATTCACATAACAATGTGCAGTCTCAAATGCATCAATATATTATCAGATATCCTCTCCCTGTTCTGAGGGGATGCACCCAGGTGGATTTGGGCAGGAGTGGTGTCCTAGCAGCTCAGTAGTTGTGCTGAAACTGCCTGACCCCAGGATGCACAGGGAAAAAGGTGGCAGAAGGTGGTGGAACCAATCTTTTAGTGGGTAGCCTGTCCTGTGGCCTTTGCTGGACGATTATGCTGAGCCTAACATTGTGAGCCCATGCTGCAGGCTGCAGTAACTCAGAGAAAACTCCTCCCTCCAAAGTACTTCGAAGTCCTGTTTTCCTGGCAGGACTAGGAACCAGTTTGTATTCTTTTTTGATCACAGAGCTTTTCCCCACACTGATGTGGTTCCCTGCTGAAAAGTGTTATCTGTCATTTGATGATGAGGCAGGATGGCAACTAAATAATTTAGTAGAATTATTGTATATGAAAGTATTTATGCATTTTTGGAGGAGAATTCCTTTTTTAGGTACCACTATTTCCGATGAATCTTGAAGTTTGGCCTAAAATATGTACCAAATGCATCTCACCCAGTAGGACTCCTGGACTGATCAGCACAGACCTATGACCAAGCCAGGAAGGCAGCTGGGAAGGTACGCTGTGCTGCTGGACAGTGCGTTTTTAGCCATGTAGTTTAGTGCTGTTCAGCTTTACTGACTTTTTGAAAGATTACAATTAAAATATTATTCTCTGTGGTATGAGTGGTTTCAGATATTTCAGCTACTGTGCTCAACCACATAAAGGCTTCGTATCAAAGGAGCCCCAAGGGAATACAGGACTGAAGAAATCTGTAATAGTCCTAGGTCTGATTGTTCTAACCCCACTGTGTAATGCTATGTGCGGGTGCTGGAGTGAGAGCATTATTTGCTTTGTCCAAGCTCAAGTGGCATATTTTTATTGTGTTTTGTTTACAACATTGTTTTTAAATCTCATACTGGGAAACGCAATCCGGGCATCAAACCTGTGGAAGAGCAATGTTGTTTTCATTAGAGATTTCAGGCCCTTTTCTGTAGGATCAGTTCAGCTCATGTACAAGTGGAAGTGAAATGCGTTTTCCCTGCCATGTAACGTGCCGATGGCAGCACACACGGCCCCAGGGCTGCAGCTCTGCAGTTCCTGCAGTGGCTGTCCCTCAGTTGAGTACAAATAAATGTTCAAATAAATGTCAAGTGAAGCCAGCATTTCATTAAACAAGACCGAGACATGCAGGTAATGTCTTAGCTGACATTATACAAAAAGCTGCTAGAGAAAAGTGCAATCCTCTCCTTCCCCAGCCCTAAAAGAGTATTGCCTCTCTCATGTGATGTCTTCCTTCTGCATTCACATGGCCCAGATGAGCAACAGGATGAGGATGAAAAATAATGCAGCAACAATAAACTCAGTGCCCCAGTCCAATTTATCATGCTGCTGTACAAACACTTCTGTCAGAAATGCTGGCCTATGAAGGATAAAATTTGAGTTGCTAGAAAGCAGCACACCGACAAATTCAGAATCCACACAAGCCATTAATCATATGACAAATCAGACAAAGGAAAATATGCTAAACTACCCCAGTATTTGTAATCCTTAATATCTGATTTGTTCCTTTAATGCATTTTTCACTCAAAGTTCATTAGTGTTCTACACAGCAAAGTTGAAACATCCTTTGACGAGGAGCAATGGGAATGTAATGTTATGTTTAGTGTTGCAAGAAAGATATTTTCGGGGGTAAAGCCATGATACTGATAGAGCTGAGGGGCATAAAATAAAAACATAATTGTACTAAAGGAGAAATCTGATTCCTTTTTCTGACAGAGAAACTATTGGATACTTCAGGAGAAGATATGAGAAATCCTAGGGTAGTTGCTTTCCCAAGAAATATTTCTTTCTGCTTATTATACTTGTATTTGTGATTACTATACCTTGAGGTACAATGTGTTAAATCCTTTTGAAAATTTTACTTCAAGAATTTTTTTAAAGCACTTCTAAAAGTTCTTTTTATTGATATAAACATCTGCTCTCTTTTCAAAAATTGTGCTGATTTTTGGCCTCGAGGACACTCATTCTATAAGATCTTATAGGCTTATTATGCTTTGAGTGGAAAAAGAATTTACTTTTTTTATTGTTAAATTTACTGTCTTCCAGTTTCACAGAACAGATGACAAGAGAAGTAGGGAGAAGTTCCCATTATAACTACTGTATTGCTTAATGTTCCATATAAATTATCGTGTCACAGTTCTTTGCTGATGTATTTAAAGGGATTACATTTCTCTGAAGTTGAGATTTCTTCAGAAAATGTATCAAAGAAATGAAAAACTTTGGGAAGGAAAAGGAAGTCATTATTTCTTGTAAATGAGCTTTAAAATATTGTCGTTAATGTTGCCATTTCGTGATTGGCTTTGCTTATTGCGGACTATTGCATGTCCCATTTTTTGTCTCTGAAGTTACACCCAAAAATTTGTACCCACATTGGTTGGTAAATATGGATATTTCCATCATCACTTATGCCATGCTGATAACTCAGAAAGCCTTTTCCTTCAGAATGCTATCAACCTCTCTAAGGAGACTGTGTTCTCTTACTGATCCAAGCGTTCAAGATCTTGATGTTGACTTCATGGCCATCTTGAGCTTAGGCGTGGTTTTAGGAATGGCTTAGCTTGTGTGTTTCAGGATTGAGTTTAATATAAACTGAAAACTGCTGCTTTCTGTCTGAAAAACAAACACCCTCAGAAAGCATCGAAAATGATTCTTAAGAAAAATGGCTTTCTCACTCAAATGGATTTTAGGCCCCTGTAATTCGGGATGTATCATGGCTGGTTGTGCTTCATAGCACCTGATGGACTGGGCTCTGACCAGACACCATGGACGTGTCTCAGCAAACTGGGCATTTTGGAGTGCCTGTTGAGAGCCAACCATGTGCTACGGTGGACATATGACCTGGAAAAGAAAGTTTCCCGATTGTAAATGTGGGTATAATTTGTAAGCATGAAGAAGATGAGTGTGAGAAATGTTACATGTATTTCCCCATCCAACAAACTATATGCAAAGGAATGATTTTAACATTCAGGGTTGAGGAGGGAGAGGCAAAGGGAAAATAATACTGTGGAATGTTGATTGTTTTCCATTAAGCTTTTAGAGATGCATTTATTTCACTATCAGTGCACTGTTTTTTTGTCACCTGTGAGAAAACCGAGCAACGCAGACAGGCAAGCGGATGGCTGCAAGCAGGATTGCATGGGACCTTGTAGGGCTCCACAGTGGGAACAGTAATGATTGTGCTTCTTTATCAGACCCAGTTCACTATCCTGCTATGCATAGCATCAGATAATTCAGCCTACAAATCTGCTTTTTTTTTTTTTTTTTTTTTTAACTTCTACATGGAGCCTAGAGGCAGCTCTCCAGCAGGTCTTTAACTGTAATAGAGTTCTGTACCTGTTTTCAGCTGAGCACCCAACTTGTTGTGGTGTTTCTGTGTTTTTGTTTTAAAATGGCAGGAGATCAAAAGGGGACAATGTGTGGGGAAAAGAAAATGCAGCCAGAGCACTTAAGGAAAGCTGTGAGCTTTCACAGGACTTCACTGTTACTCTGCAGCTTTTCCCAAAAACCTGAGGTCTTACAAGGTCCTCTAGCCTGAGTTTAGTCATTAGTCGAATTCCTTGACAGAAAGGAAAGGTCATATTCAAACATTTCTTCCCAACCATTGCTGCCACAATAAGAGTGCATTTCTAAAACCACTGTAGGTGTTTCTTAATGATCACCTCGGGCCTGGGCCAAAGCATAGACAGGAAGGGAGTTCTACGAGCATGGGAGCTATCATGTATGTCTAACACCTGGACTCACTGTAATTATTTTATTTCGAGAGATTTGCACTAGTTTTTATCAGCTGAGAATCTATTTGTTCCTAAATTCTGTTGTTCTAACAGTAAATACAGGAAGACTGCACAAGATACTTTTTTATAATTTCAGGGGCAGTAATACTAATTGGGCACTTGAAATACTCATTACTGCACTTTGCCTGAATGGTATAGTTGCCCTCTAACAGTTTGTTTTCAAACCAAAACACCAGATTTGTTCTCACAACCAGGACATGAAGACAAACTATCAAGTCACCCTGCTGCATATAGTTGTGAAAACATAAATTAACCCCAGGCACAGTTATTTTACTGCATTTCATGACCCTTTTTCTAAACATTAATGAATGTTTCAACTCTTTTCCCCATGTGGCTAACACTCTGTTAGTTCAATGCTAGATAAGACGCCACAGTTTTGCTTTATCACTAGAAAAAACATTGAGACAAAAAAAAAACAGCCCATTCTCAGGAGATGACAGCCTTCTACATTTATGCCAGGAAGATTAAGATTAGCCTGTTTGTGATGGCTAAATATAGATTTTGGGCAACCTTTTCCAGAGGAAAGGTACGTGATGAAATGCTTGCTCTAGAACACTGTAAATATGCAAGAAATTACATTTTGAATAGGTGAAAAGATGATTTCAGGAGTTCACACACATTGAGCAGTTGTTATTGTACGATTAAGCCACTTACAGGCTACCGTTGCATGCATTTACTTGTTTTCTTTGAAGGAAAAAGGTTTTGGCACATTTGTATGACAATATTGAAGAAATGGAAGTGCAGACAAAGAGGACTTTGTATTTCTTTGTATGTTTCCCTCAAAATTATACTTGTCATTCTTTGCAATTTAAATATTACCTTGCAAACAGTGGAGGAAAGAATTTATTTTGTTTAACCTTTAGACACCAACATATTTTTTACAAACATTTAGAACAACAAATAGAAATAAGCATTAGGATGTCAGTGTAGGACAGTTATTCCTACTCAACTACAACATATGTTTTTTCTTGAATGTATCAAAATAGCAATGACATCTGGTTGCTACTGCGGTTTAATTGCATATTTTCTCTTATATACTGTATCTGAGGTACCATGCAGCATCGTGTATAGGAAAACTATATAACGGTTGATAAATAATAATAGCAATAAAATAATATGGATTAGAGAAATGCTCATGGGGAAACAGAAACTATCTGAACCTACTGGCCTGCCTTCCCTATTAAGGAAGGAAGGAAAGATGAAGTCCAGCTGCAAGTAAAGTATTTTGCCTTACTGATGCTGTATTTCCCTGGGTGCTGGGATCGATGGTATTCAAGTTGTGTCAGTTCTGAATAACCAGCAACAAAGGTTAACAGAAAAGAACCATGAACTGAGTTTTGTGCCCTTAGATGAGCTAAAGGGGGGAGTGGGTTTTGCTGCAGAGAAGTTTTCCATCTTTTTCTAAAAATGTTTTTTAACCCAGGCTGTAAACAAGCGACTTGCTGTTCTCTGCTCTGTTTTGTAGAACTCTTGAACTGTGATACGTATTTAGTCATTGTCATAAAACTGTACCAGGTTAAATTCTCTTGTACTTTTTCTTGTCTAATCCTAAACTGAAGGCACTCCTGTTTCAAAGACAGTGCTTTGTGACTTTAGTGCACAGGCTCTGGACTGTTTGGGCCCATGTATCTTTCAGTGGTAAATTAAACAAATTTTCCTGTGCTAATTTCTCAACGCTGCTGTACAAGGGTGTTAGACATACTCTGCAGAATTACTTAGGCAAATTTTAAGTGATGTGTGCCAAAGGGTTTGCCTTGCTTCTCTGGCAAATAAAAGAAGAGATTAGCTACTCTTTCACAGACATTTCAATACCTTAATTGCAGTGGAACAAGCAAATGTGTGAGATATCCAGGTTATGGCACGTCTGCCAGTCAGGCTGTGCCTGCACCATGGGTGCCCTGCTGGAGCTCTGATAGCAATGAGCCCACAGACATGCACAGCATGATAGTTGAGACCTCTTTTGAGCAGGGCGTGGGGACAGGATACTCTCTACAACAAGCTGATTGAGAAAAGCTACACTGGAGGTGAAGCCATTTCAGAAAGCATTGTTGGGCAGATCCATTTTGGGAAGTTGGTGTGCCTTAGTGGTGTGTATGTGCTCTGTCTGCTTCCAGAGAGCTGTATGAAAACCAGGTTCATGCGCTCACAGATCATTCTGTTAGTACTAGTATTACTGTTTGTTACTCCGTGTTATAAATCCTTCAGTACCCTGTGAACTTTACTGCAGAGCTAATTGAGTTAATTGTAGAGTTAGCTGAATCACGTTGTCAAGACTAAGAGCAATGTAGGTAGCAAATGTGCTTTCTTATGACGTGACTTCAGGAGCAGGACTCCAAATGAATTATGTTATCACATCTTCCCCTTTGCAGCAAACAGTGCATTCTCCAGGGATGCTGGATGCAAGATAAGCTTTATCTGTATACTGTAGATGTGAATCCAGGTGGAAAATAAAAACTGTAGAATAAGCTGGAAATAGATTCTGTTGTTGCTATCAAAGTGTTGTCCTTCTGTTTTCCTTCTTACATTTTGCTTTGTTACGTCTTAACTCTTCCAGTCTCATCTTTGTTTACTTTTTATCCCAACCTCCTCTCTTCGGGCTCCACAGGAATCAGTGGATTTGTGGTTTTGTTGGAAGGGCCCTTAAAACTGTAAAGTTAGTTACTTGGGGAAGATCTTCCATGACAGCCTTTGCATGAGTTCACGCTGTTATCAGAAGTGCAATTTTTATTCATGTAGATTTATTGTGCACTGATATAGGTAGCAATAGTTTAACTCTGTATGGATACACCTTAATATAGGAATCAATGTACTCAGCAGGTGAATCCTCAAACCTTCTGCATTTCCTCTTGCTATTGCTATCTATTAGTAGCAGAGCCTACTACAGTTTTTTAATTTTTCATAAATCTTTTTTACTACCTTTAAAAAAGTTTTTGTGTTAAAAGCTACTTTGTGATAAAAAGGAACATTTGAACAACACTAAATGGGACACACCTGTCTCTGCATGTATCAGCAGAATAACAGAATCTCTGAAGTTGGAAAGGAACATTTAAGGTCATTAGTCCAACTCATCCACAGACAGGCATTCCACAGCCAGAACCTCGTACTGGTTGTACAGAGGCACCTGGGGGAGTGGAGTGGGCAAGGAAGGATTTTGTTTGTAGTCCTGAGTGTGGACTTGCTTCCATCCACTCCTTTCCTCGTTACCTTCTGCCTGGCCATGTGAGAATGGAAGTTGCCCTGGATCTTGTGCTTTCAGTTGCGACTGATCCCGTCTCAACAAGGGCAGAGTATGGTTCCTCTGCTCTTTCTCTTTTTTGGATCCAACTATAACTTCATTAAGATTTGGCATTTTACCTCTGTATCGTTTTGTCTTGTGCTGCTCATACAGAGAATAAGCTAGAACATCACCATAAAAGCTGTTACAGCTATATGAATAAGCCTTTCACTAACCTTTGGAGTTAACCACAGCATAAGAGGTGATGTTTGAACTTGTTTGCCATGCCCAAGTAATACTAAAATCTATATACGCCATGGATGTGGCAGTGGGCAAAAAAAAAATCTGATTTATGATTTGGTTGTCAGACCTAATATGATATAGTTTGTTTTTATAATTCATAGCTAACGTAACAGTGGGCACAAAACCTAAAGCACAGGGCTGTCAGCCAATTAGCTGTGAATTAGTAGATCTTTATGGAAGTGCCAGAGACAAAGATAAAAATGCTAAAATGTTTTATGTACAAATATGATATATTTATGCATGCATCACTTCATATGATCCACACTTGTAATGTGCATTATAGCCTCTGCTTTCTGATTAACACTGAACACTGATTAACCAGTAGCGTAACTTGATTTCTCCTGCTTGTTTTCTGTTATCTGGTGAAGCTCATCAATCCTAAACCCCTGAATCATGCTATATTACAGTCGTTGGTCTGGAGCTCTTATTGTCTATTAAATGATGTGAATCATAAATATTTTGCCATGAAATTCAATGTGTTAAATTCATGAACAGGTATTATGACATGGTGGGATTACTCGGTTTTTTGTATCTCTTCATAACTATAGGTGTGAGTATTAACTAAAAATAAATGAGTAGGGTCATCTGAAGTGCCCTTTCACAGGTTTTCACAGGCACCTTTCACCATTAGATCTCAGTGAAGATGGCACACTTACAAGCATTTAATGCCCTAGTTTACGTTCTTAAAGTGATGCAAGCTGTTTTATTTGACACTGGGATTTCATAAGGTGTCTAAAGTAATTAGCACCCAAATTCTTCGGGCTCAAAAAGAGAATTGTAATTAAGACCTTTTTGACTATTTCACTGTTTAAAAAAAAAAAAAAATCATAAAATAAGTTTATAACTCATTAGTAAGAAGTTAGTGTTATGCCGTGTGGAAGCAGATAACAAAATGCAGAGAGTGCAGGAGCCATCTGCCTCTTGAAAAGTTTGAACTAAACCTGACTCCCTGGTGTCCACGCTGATGGTTGAGCCTGCTGCTGTTTGAAGGCATTCCCCCATGAACTGGTGACAGGATTAAGCAAATCTTCAACAACAGCAGGCATGGGGAAAAGAAATCCCCTCCCTGCCCACCAAGCATAGTAATAAGAAGGCAGGGCTGACTACATTTCAAATTTCTGGTATCCATGTAGCACTTGCTGGTGTTGTTTGAACTGCTTTCTTTTTGTTGCTAAAACAAACAAGAGAAAATAAAATAATCTTGTACATCTTTAAAATCTAATTTTTGCAAATGTCATTAGCTGTAGATTTCCCCCGTTACTTCTTTCTATTGTAGCCACAGGGAAGAAGAAATTTTTTCATCCTCTGGGTCTTATCACCAGGGATGTTCAGTGAGTAGGATCCATTCTCTCTCAAGAAATGTCATGGTCAGGAATTATGTTTGCATGCAAGAGACAATAAGGAAAATAAAAACAGCGATAGGTCATTACTACAGATCCTCGTTTTCTTTCTCAGCATGCTCCACAGGAAATGATGGAGATAATGAAACATGTTTTAAAATAATAATTCACCATGATGACAAGAAAGCCCTCAAGCTTCATTTAACATTTGACTTTATTGGCCCACTAACTTCACCATTTACCACAACACAGTGAAAACTTTGGCAGATAGCCAAAGTAGGAAAGTCACAGTTGTATTCCTAAAATAACTGAAACACAAGCTGAGTGATTTGATATTCCCCAGCCAGTGAAATGAAACAGAAGAAAACTGATTATTAGAGGACCACTGCTGCTAAGCCCCAAAGTCTTCCACGGAGCCTAATTGGAGATAGTAAAGCTGACTTTGAGAAAAATAGTAGCACTTACAAGAATGACATTTTTGGAGAGAAATCATCGGTACGACCTCATTGTGTTACCTCTGGTTTATTCCTTGCCTTGCCTGAACTCCTTGCTGTGTTTCTATTCCCAGTGTGCTTTGGTGACAGGAGCACAAAAAAGACACCTGACACCTGATGCCAACTCTGCCCTTTCTCCATGCTTTGGGAGAGCCTCAGGGTGGAGAAATGGTCATGAGGTTGTTCATTCCGGTGTGGGGGCAAAGACAGTAGCCCCATGGCCAGCCTATGCCGTGTCAGGAAGCCAGCCCAATGTGCACAAAGGTACACATTCCAGTTTTTCACAAGAAATAAAGTACACATAAGATGAAGAAGACTGTTAAGTGCTGGTTACAATTAAGGAATAATACGGTTGATAGTTTAGTACAGACATTTGCATTTACTGCTTTTTATCTTCAAACGGGTTATATTTGCAGATTTTTTAATGGGAGAAGAGGCAGCTACTCATTTTCAAAATTTGAAATCATCAAATGGCAGCCCCTGATGATTTTACTCATGTCTTTTTCATCTGCCAGTGCTCCATTTTGGATCTAGGAGGAAGAGTTTCTATTACTAATGTCTCAGTAACAGTTTAGTGTTAATGGTGTCCTTTCATTCTCACTGATCACTCCTTGGCAGCTGGAACAACTGCAGACCCTTCTGGATGTAGGGGTAGGGGAGGATGCTCCAATGGTTTGTGCTACGCAGTGGTGAGTTTCACTGTGTTGGAGGGAGGGAGGAAGGGAACAAGGGGTCACCTGCCTGAGCGGTGCTGTAGGAAGTGTGTTTTGATATGTTTCTCAGAGATAACTGGTGCATTGGATGTGTGGTGTGTGACCTATTGATTGTGCAGCAGCAGCAAGAACTTCATGCACGTTATCAGGAAAAGCTGGGTGAACTCAGCCTGAAAAAGAGGGTTGTATAGGGAAGAAATTGATATTTTTCAAGAATTTCACTGAGAAGATATGGATTGTTTCAATATATCTGTCTATTCTAATACCTGGAGAAACAAACATTTTATTGACTGAGTTGATGGATTTGAGAGTAAGATTTCATATTTTTCTTTCCATCCCTGAGAGTCCTAGTAAACAGGGATTATGTACCAGAGGGAAGTGGGATTCCATCCCATGAAAGCTGCTTTAAGTAGGAATTATGGAAGTGAATTATAGAGGGTGTAATATGGAGGGAATAGAACAAAGTAGTAATAGTCACTGTGGAAGGCTTTAATTATCTTTAGACAGCAAAAACTGTTGTTGTTAGAGTTTATGGCTCAAGCTGAGCAAAATCCCTTTTGCGTCATTTGTCCAAAGTGGTAGGAGTGAGAAAAACAGAGCACAGTATAGCCTCTAAAAAAGGTATTTTCTTTGCACGTTGTTGCCAGTGAATGTAAAAATGACTAATGATAAGTCTAAAGAAAGTAAAATATCTTGAATTTCCTTCCATAAAAATGAATGGAATATGTTCACATGTACATTCCCAAATCATGTATTTAAACATTACTGCTTTATCATCAATATTACATTCTCTGTACTACGCTAAAAGAAAAACATACATGTTTTATGCTGAAATGAAAGTAAAACTCAAAATCATCCTCTTCCACATTAGTGACCCATGCGTATTTGTATCCGTAAGGTGATAGATTAAGCTCTGCTAAATGTTAACAGTTTTTTTCAGTGCAGATTAAACCAGTTCCAGAACTTATTAAACTTTTTAATGTACTTCTCTAGACCATAAATTACTTCTTCACATGAAGACGTGACTACAAAATTCATACAGACATTCTAATGCTCCCAAGGCAAATGCAACAACAGCAATGTCATAAAATATATTCATTACTTATGTTTGGTTTGGTTATTGCTAGGAAATAGAAATGTAATGTTTACTAACTTTCCTGCAAGTGCAAATATAACTGTAGATGTAGTCCTAATTTCCCTTTTTTTTTTTTCCCCAAATTATTCTAGTGATGAAAAGAAATGTATTTAGAAAATATTCTTGAACTTGTACATGGATAATAGAAAGTTCCTCTATAGACACAGCTGAGTTGGAAATGTTGAACATTTTGCAGCTAGATGCGGGAAAATATCATTTTTGCTCATAATTCCTTTGTCAAACTTCTTATGTTGTGTGTTTTGGACTGTATCTTCTCAAATCTTAACCAGGGAGACAAAGATATAGCTCAGGCGTCTTCAGTTTGCAAGAATGCAGTGCTCTTTGTCCCCCTGCAGTGTGGGAGGAGGAAGAATGGTTCTGGTTCGTGTGAATAACGTCCATGTTGGCTCTAAATGTCAGTAAAGAAAGCAAGGGGTGGGTGGATAGAGAAATTGGAAAAAATTGGGATTTGCTTTTCTGTCATGTTATCCTTTGAAAAATAAGTGTAAGAAAAGGAAAAACTTAATGGAAATCAAAACTTAAACTGTGATTTCAAAGATCTGAAGAGATTTGAGGGGAAAGGTCTCTAAGAAGGGAATTACTTTTTTTTCTTTCTTTTCCTGTCTCAGATTTTTGTACTCTTTAGCCTCTTATCTCAGCTTTTATACTCTTTTTCATGTTGCCTTGATTAAAGCTGACTAAAGATAACTGAGATGAAGTAAAACTTGGACGGAAGGAACCAAAATGCTTGTTTCTGTGTCAACATCAAATCCATAAAAAAATCTCATCTTTAATGAATGTATTTTAAAATTTGACAGTTTTCCTTTTTATGAATCAATATATTTTGCTAGGATTTCTTTCAAAATGTTTTAATTAGATGCCTACTCTTAAAGATAGCTTTATGTCTTTTTCAAGATCTGTGAAAATATTTTGACAGATACCTATAAACTACAGAATGTTTGGTTTTAAAGTTGGATCTCCACCTTACTCTGAACAGCTTAATGCTATTTTCATCACTGATTCAGGTTCTAAGTTTACAGAGAGGTATATGCAATTCCATGCTGAGATTCTAAAAGTTTCTATTTTTTTCAGAAAATCTCTAGTTCTAAAAACAGGCAGCACTCTTCTGACTTCCCTATTCCCAAGTAGGCAGTATATGAATCAGACCCCTTTTCTCATCCTATACTGGAGCAGAGAGTAGGTTCATGCAGGCAGTTCTTATATGCAAGAGCTGAGGTGACACAGCTGAGGATCTGGGAGAAGAGCCTATGAAAAATATATATGGTGGCTCTGGCAACAGTCCTTGTAATCCTGTTCAGAAATCCTTGAAGTACTGATTTCATCACACTTCACCTTGTTGTAGTACAGTTTAGCGCTTTGACCTTTTCAAAGGCAATTTCTACTCTAAGGCACTGCTGTAGCTGTAGATCTCTCCAAAGGTAATGTCTCCTATTTATTTCCATGGAAACTACAACAGATAAAAAGAGAACAACAACACTGTTGGATAGAGCAAATTCTCAGCTACAAAACACTATTTTTCAATACAGTCACCACCATTAGCTATGCATTTTTGCCAGCAATAAACAAGAACCAACATGCCCTGCTTGTAAAATTCTGTGTGACTGTCCAGAACATGGTCTGTCTTTCTTGTCACTTTTGCCACTGCTGAAGTGCACCACCTAGCCCTCCCTGTGCTCACATCCATTGTTTAGTTTCCATAAATGTTCAGCTAGCATCAGTGAATGTCAGTGGGTTCCATTTTTTCCTCACGGACGGATTCATTGATACACCTTTGCTTCATGTCAGATGCCCCTCCGCTGCCATCTGTAACACAGCAACAACATGTAATGGAATATTGGTGGGAAGATTCTACCTCTACTGCCATACCACCTACGTCCACCTCTGACACTGTCAGCCAACATAATGAAATAGGAGGCATTATTTTCAGACCAGCTCATGTATGTGTGACTGAGATTTATGTCATGACTCCTGCAGTTTTTGTCTCCAGAAACTGTGTTGTAATCTGAATGTTTCCTTGCGAACATAGTGACAAAGAAAACAATACTGTTTTTTTTTATTTATTATTTTTTCATGGCCTGAAGTAAACTGAGAAATTAATATACTGTTTAATACAGAGCAATCTGGGGGAATTAACCTGATTTTTATCAGGTTGGCCAATCTGGCAATCAGTGCCCAGCACAGAGTTAAACTG
>JAOWBP010003503.1:8811410-8838895 GCA_028571105.1 Tragopan temminckii
ATCGCCTTAGGTGAAGATATCCAAAAAGTGGAGTAATCTTGGTTCTGTTGTATGAATTTGTGTGGTTAACATCTTACCTGTTTTCTTTAGAGAATTGACCATCAAACGAAGATTAACATTGGGGGAGCTCAGTGTCTGTTGCTAGGCAAATATTTCACTTGGAAAAAATATAAGGAAAAAGCAATGAATCACTTTAATGAAGATACACTATTTAAAAGAGGATTTATTGAGTGCTTGTCTGAATTACGTATTTTATCACATAAGTTTTGTTGCTAAGCCATCCCTAGTTCCAAAAGACCTGAATGAGATGCACAGCAGCTTTCCTTTGGGCAGCCCCAAATGTTTAAATGGTGCTTCTGCTTTAACACGTAGTTGTAGGAACACCGTGGCTTAATTCATATCTTCGTTTCTGGGTTGGAAGTCCCTACAGCAGTTCTGTACAGAACAGTTTACATAAGGCTTTAATTTTCAGGAACACGTCTCTATTCTCTTTTCCAGTATTATAAAAAAGATGGTGACATGCAGAGTTTTAGAGCACAGACCAGGGGCTCAACAGGTCCCACCTATGCAGTACTTGTTTGATAAAACTGCACACAATATACTGGAGGTAATGTATGGTTTGTCTGTGAACAATGTGAGGGCTTTCTCTCTGATGTAGTACAAATTTCTGTTCAGTGAGTCAAGAGTAAAGGTGACTTAGGCCCTATCCTTCACGCTGGGAAAGCAATCCCAAAGAAGAGTTTGCATTAGAGGTCTCTTCTGCTTTTGTCGGATACCCACCACAAGGATGCATCTTAGAATGTGTAAAGGTGTTGGCTTCATGTTTTCAATTAGTTCTGTGTTAGTTGTTTCTGGACACGTGCTGAGATGTCACTTGCTCATTGTCTCAGGTTGCCATATTTTGCAGTGTAGAAGGATTTGAGTTGGTGCTGCAGTTTATTTTAAAATGCTGTATTGAAAAAGATTTCATTCTGTTAAGGGCATACCTGGAGAAATCAACTCTTGTTTGTTAGAGCCTCTGCTGAAATAAAACTGTGTTAGCAAAGTGGAACCCTGACAGCTCTGGGAAAATGTAACCTTGCAGGGGTGGAGGGCAGAGCATAAGACACAAAACTGTAGATTTTTTATTTTTTTAATGCATTATGGCGATTGAAGGTCAAACCGTTTTGATTTGGGTCATTTATAACAGCAACACCAACAGTAGCAATGCATTTCTTCAGCTTTTTATGCTTGGAGATCTGTAATGCTAAAACATGGTCCTCTACTTAAATTTGAAAATGTTGGATGCCATATTCTTACTTAGCTGAAGCATTTAACTTTACTGGGAACTACCTTTATAAACAGTAGAGCAACTTAACTACAGAATTAGGTAAACTTGATTATTTCAATAAAGGAATTTGGGTCTAAAAAGGCAGATTAGGATAGCCTATTAGCTGCCCTCTGGTATGTTGGGCTCAGTTGTGCACTTCAGGATTATGAAGATAAAACCAAACCTTGAATATGAGTGCAGGTGTTTGTGGCTCAACTTGCAGTGCAAAGGGGAGAAACTCAGCCAAATAATAACTTGCTCTAGAAGGAAATCAATGGTATTATCATGATTACCAGCCATTTCTAATACTATACCCAGTAATTCTGGGTATGATATGAATTGTCTGTAACTGATGAGAAATGTTCTGTGTTTTTAGTGTTAGATTTACTTTTCAGTGAGATGATGGGGGACGTGAAGTGTTGAGGGTTGTTTTGAATCTTGACTAGTCTCAACTATTCTATGTTGTTGTTGCTCTTTGTTCTCTCTCTGTTTGTTCACAAAGCTAAAATATAATATTTCTCTTTTCATTTAAGTTTTTTAACTACTACTGGCTTGAGTGTACCTCTCAGAATCTCTGCTTACCAGGCAGGAGTCATAGTCCCATTCCAGTCCTTTCTTACATTCATCCTCAGTGACAGTACTGGGCCTCCAGCTCAGTTTTACTCCTGAACAAGGATGGAAGTTCCTACTGCTGGAACATTCTAAAATGGCCTTTTCTCAGCTCGTGGTGTTCAGCTTTGTTTCACAATGGAACACTTAGCCCCCTCAAAAAGTAATTTCAAACATGCTTTTGCTCTTAAAAAAAAAAAAAAAAATCTTGTGCTAAACTAGTAGTTGGTCATTTTCAATGTCTTAAGTTTGATTTTTAACCATATATATATATATTTCACTTGTGGTACCATGACATTGATATTATACGTATTTCAACATATTTTGTGTTATGTTTAGGAATATAACAAATACTTTAAAAGCGGCTAGTATTGAAAGCAATTTTGTCTTAATCTCCCCAAAGGACAAAGATAATATGAAGTGATAAATATTTCTCAGAAATTTTGTCCGTGGGTCAAAGAGTAAAATTGTTCTTAATCTCAGACTGAGAGATCTGATCTATTTTTAGCTTTCCAATTATTTCGTTAGCATTTTAACATGATTTATGCATGTTCAATTAAGATTAGAAGAAAGGAAAAATATATATTCATTAAGAAACAAATTTATTACTGTAAAATTAAAGCACTGTATTAAAAAAAAAAAAAAGATCTTGAAACTTCACTCTTGAGGCCACTGCCTTTATTTTTCTCTTGTTTAATTTTACTGTGCTCATGATTATGTGCTAAACTCAAGTAGACTCAGATGTGGACACCAATGTTAATACTCTAACATTACTTGAAAGTACTGAAGAATTTTGGTGTTATGCTATTGACTATATATGTTTTAGCAAACTTAAGTTTGTTTAAAAGAGCATTGCTAGTTCTGATCTATATCATCCCATAAATTATTTCCCTCTGGTTTATTCTTTCTACTTTAGCTGACTTTATTTTTGGTTCTTTTAGTCTACAATTTTAAGTGAATATTCATTATGTAATTCTGAGTCAGGGGATTGATTTTGCTGTTTCGCAATTCAGTTGTGCCTCCTATTTAAGAATATGGATGGTTTTCTCAATTATAAACAGAAAAAAACCCAAATCTCTAACCATAAAAAAATAATCCTCTACCCCTTTCCCCCCCCCCAAAAAAAAACCAAACAAACAAACAAAAAAAACTAAGTGAAACGTAAAACCAGCCTGGTGATGTATGAGCTCCTTGCAGCTCAGGCTTAGCCATAAGTAGCCCTATCACTGCAGTCCAGCAGTGGCTGCCCATGTGCAGGTGTATCCTGCTGCCCTGTACTTGCAAGTAGGATGTTCAGACTCGTGCACAGACTGCAGTGTTTCCCACATAATGTAGCATGAGTCTTAAATCAGCATAAGTTGAGGAATGGTGGTTGTGGAGGGCAAGGAGAACTTGAGCCCAACCCAGGTTGTGAGGTGCCTGGGGAAGGCTTGACATGCTGGGGACAGACTGAATGTTAGTTGCAGCTGGTCGTTTGTGAGCCTTTAATGAGGTTTTGCACAGTCTGTGAGTATGACCTAATCTTGCTGTTGATAGCTTTTCTTCTGGGTATTTGGTAGCTGATGAGAAAAGTAGTTATAACACTGGGGACCGAAAGGGGTGGAATTGATGCAGTCTAGATCAAAAGCCCATTCTGACATTCTAAAGCAAAATGCTATGAGTAAAGCAAACTTTGAGGATTAAATTTATGTAATTACGGGAAGTAACAGTGCATAAGATGGTCATTTCTTTATCTGCTGTCTTCATTGTTTGAGTCTTTGTCATATGGCAGAATCCTTTTTTTGCACCTTGTGAAGAGCTTTTCATGGCGAACAGGGAACAAATTGCTGCATTTGAAAGTTTTCATCTCTACGAGAAGGAACTTCTTGCTAGAAGAACTTGACAAATTGCTAATTGTACTTGTGTGTGAGTGAGATACATAGTACTTCTCATTAGATGAATTAGGATTATATTAGAGGCTAATTTCAGCCGAACCTTTGATGTCTAATAATAGCAAACAGTTGAAAGCAGCTCTTCAGTCCTAGGGTGCTTATTTTGTCAAGTCATTATTTCAGACCCAAATGAATGTCCATCATTGTGATTTCTCAGATCACCGCTATTTTTTGAACAATGTACTTCTAGAGAGCTAAGCATTTTGGTCATTGCTTAAATATAATAATCTGTTGTATCTTAAATATGCCACAGCAAACCTCTGCTATATAAATTACGTCAAACATATACCTTGTATAACTACCTATTTAACTTGTACCAATCTATACTACATATTAGGAAATATTTAACAGAAAATTGCATTGTTTTATTCTGTTGTATTTCACTGGTGCAGAGGTAAAGAACTAGAAGGATGTAGCATCGTGCAAAGTTGTAATCCTTTTAAAATATTCAGGAGTGGAACAATTACAGACAAGTTCCGTAACAGCGCATGGAAATTGTAGTTCTGATTCAGCTTTGTCAGCTCAGGATAGAGCCTCTCAGTCACTTCTAGTTTGTCAGCATGTGAGTCATTGTGCTTTGTTTATATGAGATTATAACAGAATCAATAGTTTTTCTTTTTTAAACTGAAGTTAGTTCTTTTTTCCAGGTCAGTGTTCCTCAAGGTGCAAGCAAAAACTTGTGTACTCTAGCTGTTTGGTCACAAGGTGTCTTACTTTAAGAAAACATTCTTAATAGTTCGTATCTTTTTCCCAAGACATTAAAACCAAACAAACTGAAAACCTATTGATATCATTTAGGGTTGATTCTCTAGTGTATCTGACTCTGTATCATTTTTTATACCATAATATAAATTGAAAGCTACTTTTTCTAAGAAGTGAACATGACATGGATTAAGGTGGACTTGATTTGGACTCTGTGTTTTGTTACGAAGGGTGGCATAATTTGAGTGTAAACCAACTTGTACATCCATCAACTGTATTTTAACTTATTAGTCAAAAAGGAATTTGGTGACATGAGCACAAAATACTAACTTGTCTCATGCAGGAAACAGGCAGTGTTTCACAAAAAAAAAGGGCAATTGTTTTTAGCTCTCAAAACCAAAGCAAGCAAACAGGCTCCTAAGCACAGGAGGGACCAAATAGTAATAAAGAGCATGTATTGTATTGCTGAATATCTGTATTATTTTTGATTCGTAAGTGCTGTAATATTCTTTCACACTCTTTGCTTTTAAAATGTAGCAGTGTAATTTCAATTGTTGTTGCCTGTGTCTCAGCTCTTGGGTTTTTCTCTGACTTTCAGCGCCAATACTGTCATGTCACATAATAGTCCCGTCATTTATCTCTTTGCATTTCTCATATTCTGAATGAATTCCTTGAAAAAATCTGTATGAAGTTCAAAGAAGTGGCTTTGTATCGTTTCAATAGCGCATTTCGATCCAAGCTTTGAACCTAAGTTACTGTGATGTTACCACTGACAACTTATAATTTTTCCTGAGAAGTTTGTTCTGTCATAGAGCTGATATGGGACTAAAAGCACTCCATGTCTTCTATTACTGTGTGTAAACTTTCCATTCTTCTTTATTTAAGTCTCTTTGTGCTGCTAATTAATGCTTATGTCTATCTTCAGAATATCTGTGGCAAACTTGATGTTTAGATTTGACTTCATCAGATGTGACCTCATGTCTCAGTTTGTTGTGAACTGCGTTCTTTATATTTCTTCTTTCTTAGTTTGGGAAGCAGTGGGAGCACTTAAATACCCTAGGACCTTGTGTTACCTCATTCACCTCATCTTGACTTCTACATTTTGAGCCTGAGTAGCAATTCAGATCTTCTAAGATCTGTATCAGAGTTTTTGTATGGAGAGTGGCCTTCAGTCACCTTTCTACTCTTTATTTCTGGATTTCAAGTTCTTCCTCTACTTTTTTCACAATGTTAGTGGCAGGGATTACTTTTCTTACTTGTCACTTTATTTTGAACACTTTTCGGCTGTTGCCAAATTGCTCATGGCAAACTTATGTTACTGTACAATCCCATTGTCTTGGTTCTTTTCTGTTATTGTCTAAGTGGTCTCAAGGTCCTACATACGCTTCATGAAGTGAGGACATCATCCTAATGTGGTTTTATAAGATAAAGAATGTATCATGCAAAGTAGTACCTACTTTTAGGCAATAGGTTAAAGTAAAGGAAAGCAGGGTTATTGTACCTGCTTGAAGTGTCACTGTATCTCTTAGTTTTAGACATGTGGAGATCAGGAGTAAGGTGCTAGTCCCAGCACCAGAGGCTTGCGAGGACAATCTGGGTGATGGACCCATTAAAAAGCAGGAATTCAGCTTTCTAAGCAACAGCTGAAAGTCGTAAGCATTGCTGGTTTACTAAATTAAGAAAAGAGATTAAGCCATCAACTGCATTATCCCGTTCATAGCAACAGTATTACATGTCCATGAATTTAGGGTTTTTCCTCTTCAAAGGGCTACTGGAATATACTAGCACATTATATTCAAAGTTCTGCCTTGATTTTTGATCCTGATCAAAGGGATACACTTCAAGTATTTTGACATCTAATCCTTTTTCCTCACTTTGATCACTTTGAACTGAGGTACAAGTAACCACTTCCACTGCTTGCCTTAGCCAAGACTGAAAAGCATCTTATCTGCAGATAATGGCTGCTGCTGCTTGGAACTTCATCCCCTTGATATTTTAGTATTAAAATGTCTCTCTAGTTTTGCCTGGGGTTTTCAGTGCTGCTGCACAGTATCATGGGAAAAAGGAGAAAAAAAAATCCAATCTGCAAAGCACTTTTAAAAGAAAAATCTATTAAATAATAATATGGAGCCAGTAGATATGAAATAGGCTATGTGTGAATTCTGTGCAATACAGTGTCAATGAGGCCTCGGAGAGTAATAAAAGATTAAAACAAACAGGCGCTTTATTGTTGTAATATAAAATTTCTCATGAGATGTTATCATTAGGCAGATCATTACAGACTTTTTTTCCTTCTTGTATCATAAAATAGAACTGGCATTTACTGGAGCTGATATCTTGCACAATAAACTGTAAAGAAGATTTATGGTGGCAGCAGAGGCCCCGTAAATGTTCAGTGGTATTGAATGCTACGTGTGGGCTGCAGGAGCCGGTGGGAAGGGTCTTACAAGGGTTTCTTGAAGTACTAGCAATGAGATGAGTGGGTCTCAACTCGTCATCTTCTATTTCTGTCATCAGCTTACTTTGAGAAGATAGTGAATTCACACAGCTGTGCCACCACGCTGACCACAAAGCCATATCAGCGTAATTGTGACCTAAAATACTTACCTGATACATCACTTTGTAAATTGGAGAACAATAAATTCTAGGCGAAGTCGTTTCCTGATTTAGTATTTCCTCTTTTTTAATGTGCTTTTAAAAAATCAAAAGATCTGATTTATAATCAGTTCTGCCAATGAATGATTATGTGTACGGTTAAGTAGCTGAAAATAGCTTAATTTTGTATTCATAAAATATCACCATTTTGATAAGGTATTTTTATAACTTCAATTCTGTCTTGCTTCAGTTGTCTCCAATTTCTTCAGACGATGTCATTAAGCATCTTTCAATGGGGACTCATGTTCTCAATATGCCTTCTGTCTGATTGAGTCTTTAGCTGATTGCTTTCCTCCTTTTTTCTACTCTTTGTCCTCATTCTGTCTTGTTTTTCTGTAGAGGTCCTGCACTTCTTCCCAGGCTTCCTCATCCTGGGCCTTGGCCTCAGCTCTCCTAGAGCGGCAACTCAATGAAGGGGTAAACCATGCAACTGCTCGGGAGCAGGAAGGGAGCACGTAGAGACCTCATTGCCCATCCCTGGGCACTGCTAGGCATGGTGGCAGGGAGGAGAAGGATGTTCTTTAGCGATAGAAGCAGCAGGATGGGGCTCTGTTGGAGCAGAGGGAGATGCCAAGGAGAAACACTGCTTGCTCGTCATCTTGCTAACGATGGGTGCTTCACGTGCGATCCTCGTAATGCTGTCAAGGACTCTGTGGGACTTGTTCTGTTTTGGTGGTTTATTTACAGCGGACTTAAAGAGGAAACAAGTGCCAGCGGGCAGCGTTGTTTTCCAAACAGTCCAAGTGTGAAGTATGTTACCTCCATATATCATTTCAGCTGAGTATTTGTGGAGGCTGACCTCATGTTTTACCATTTTTTTTCACATTTTAGTTTACTGTTTTCCATGACTACACGTTGCCTGCTGGAACAAGCATTTCTGAATTGGAGTTTTGAAGCATGCACAAATGATAAATTACTCTATTTGTTTGAGAGACATTTTTGGAGGAGTATTTTAATTGCAATTAATAAGAGGGAAAAAAAGGCTGAGCGTTTGTTGCAGGCATTCTTTGTAAGAAAAACTGTGTTGGGATCATCAGTGAAGGCAATAGATGCAGAAATAATTAACTGAACAGCCGTATTATGAGTTTATCCTTTGTGTCAGAGGATGTTAATTCCATAAAAAAATATTAATCTATAAATAGCAAGACAAAATTTTACAGCCTTTGGCCCTCATTTACCAGGTGTAGAAGAGTGAATTAGACGAGCAATGCATGTTTTGCACAGGTTCATCTTGCTTACCAGATGATCCTAATCGTGTACGTGTTATGATTAAGACAAAAAGACAAAATATTGCTACTGTTTTATTATTCAAGTACTTAGAGCAAACAGTGCACAACAGATCTCCTTTGCTTCAAATCTGATCTTTCTGGTATATTATTAGCTTTCAGTGATAATACAAAGCAGAGTGAGCCTGCCTTCAGGAAGGTTCATGTTTTTCTGTAGGAAGAATCAGTCCCACAATTTTTTTCCAGAAGTTGTCGAGAGAACTGTAATTCTTTTTGACATCAAAATGCAAGTGCTCTGTTAAAACCCATGCGACCTTCTGCAAGAACACATAGGATGAACAGTCACACAATTAACAGGAGGAACCATTATCTTAGACTATCATGGCATTTCATTATCCTTAAAATAGCCAAAGAGAAGAGATTTTCTAATTCCTTTGACCTCTGGCATCTTAGTGGTGTTTTCAGTTTCACAGAGGCACTGGTCTGTTCCTTCATTGCTGTCTGCGGCAACTTGAGCTTGCAAGGGTGAAAAGAATGAGCTGTGATGAGTGCCATAAAACTGAAGGGAGCGGAGAGAGAGAGATGCCTGAACAATTCAAAGCGCTTTCATTAATCCTTCTATCCATAACTTCTTATAGGGAGGGGAAAAACATCTCTTTCAAGCTTGGCTAGACTTGGAATTAGCTGCTGTCTTCCTTTCATTGTCTTGGCACTTTTGTGGCACTGCTGCTGTCTTGTTAGCAGCTTCGGCTCATGAACAGCCTATCTGCTCTGCAGCAGAGGGGCTGTAATGTCATCTCATCTTTACCGATATATTGCTTTGACTTTGTGGGAAGAGCTTGAAGGACTCACTCAATGCTAGCTTTAATTAGGATTTTTTTTGGTTGTTCTTCTCTATTAAAATTTGTTTCTGTTTAATTTGATCAGGTATTTGTTTTGAATATATTCGTGTCATTGCTTGGGTGATGGAAGGCCTTTCTTTATGGAAGGAGTCCTTCTGCAGCTCATGTGAGTCTTCTAAAATGCTGTATTCCAGCTTTCTAAAGTAACAGAGGCACACAATTTGCTAAGTTGAAGACTTTCCTAGCTGTTTTTATGAATCTGTCTTGGTTAGTTCTATTAAATAAGAAAGCCAAAATAAAATTCTGTACAAGTTTTTCACATCTTTTTAAACCTTATACGTAGTACTAGCACCAGGGAGGGACTTGCCAAGTGCCCCTGAAAGGATGGGTGGGGTATAATTCGAAAAAATGGTACAAATCCTGATTTATGACTTGTCAGGCATGTTGTAGACAACCTTTTCTGTCTGTCTTAGCTATCAGAATCTTCTGGTTAGCTCTGGTTTATGGTGTTCTTTTTGCTGCTGCTGTTTTATGCGTATCAACAACTTGTACGTTTTGCTCTATTCAACAAAAGAGAGGATTTTGGTCTGGCCAGCAAACTACTGCAACCTACACCTGTGTATATCTGCTTTCACCGCATTAAAAATTTATATTACTTCATAAAGTGGAGATATTCAGTGCCTGAGGTTTTTGGACGTGAGCTCATTGAGGGTGTTCTGTACACAGTGGGTTTTGCTGTTCTCCTTGAGCACTGCATCAAGCTTTCCTTCCACCAGAAGACACAGTATGTTCAGGCTCTAACCTGCTCATGCACCCCGAGCATATGAGCACTGGTAATTTGCTGAAAGTAGCTTAAAAATGTAGGATAACACTACGTTTCCTGGCTGAAGTCAAAAGCATATATGCTTGTTTGTGTGTGTCTTAAGTAATATGTCATTAGTAGCTCTTTCAAGAGAATTTTTCTGTATCTTTCCTCATGTGGATTTCATGTGTAAAATCTAGTGGAAGAAAGGAATTATTTACCTTAAGATCCCTCAGTCTGCTTTTTGTTTTGACCAAAGAATGTCTTTTTATTTCATTTGCTCAGTATTGCCAGTTTGGGTCCTTTATAATGTAAGACATGTGAGTCAATCAGTACTTTCCTGCATCATTTGAAACACCTTTACATAAAGACAGGCTGCACGGAGAAATATCTGGCTCTGAAAGCAGGCTAAAATGACTTGGAGGCATGCAGTTCTCAGATGCTTAGCTAGTTCTGAGCTGTAGGAAGTAAAAATCCTTGGGGATTTATTTATTAACCTGAATATTTCCATTAATTATCTGTAAGTATCTAAAATCATAAGCGGCATTAGAGTCTACAACAAGCCTGTGTGTGAAAGCTCTCACAAAAGTCTCTTAAAATCCAGTAGACTCATAGGTAAGTTCACATTTATTTAACATGATGAGCATGAGATATAATTTCATGAGCAACTGTTGGTGCTATTAATACCTGTAGAGGATACTTGAGCGTTGCACAATAGCAAGGAATAAAACACACTTAGATCTGTCCCTGAGGTCACGGACCAAGATAATAAAACAGAAGGCATTACTTCTGGAGCAGCCCTTGTAGTGTATTTGTCTTGTAGCTGTTAAATCTCAAGTAGTAGAAGTTGCTGGGGATAACAAAAACTGTACTATCGATCTTTCTTAAAGACGTTGTTTTCTATGGATTGTGAACAGGGATGGTTTTGGTTCCTCCTCACCACTTTATTGCAGTGCTGAATTCTGTGTGAAGAGGTTATCCTTGTAAGTTTTTTTTAAGTAATAGTTGAAAATGAGAAGGTACAGAACGAAACCCTCATTGTCCTACAGTATTTCCAAGTCTTTAGGATGTCCCACACTGCTGTGCTTAGGCTCAAGTCTGGAGCATAGAGCATATTGCTGTCCCCGTCCTGGTGCAGAGAGGTTCTTGTGCCTAGAAAAAAGCTCTGCTGTATATTGGCATTGTTGCCATGATTAGTCATAGAGATACTTAAATGAAATGCAGTGGTTTTCACAGTGGCATGACATACGCAGGTCTGCACTGGAGAGCTAAAACTTGTTAATGACGGATCTGGGAGACATCACAGTTGTTGCAGTCAGCTTTTGCACCTCTACTTTGCTTTGTAGTGAGCTTTTTTCCCCTTTTATTTAGAGCTAGTCTCTGCTTTCAGACACAAATCATTTGCCTTCAGTAGAAAACTGTTTTCCTTAATTTACCCACTTTTCTTACTGTCACTGTGACTCGAGCTAAGCCATGGCCAAGCCCAAGTATTTGCTTTAAAGCAAAGAAAGATCTTAACATCAGATCTTTTAAAACAAAGAATATTCCTTTCTATTTAAAACATCATTAATCGCTTTTTCCTTATTTATCACTTGTTAAAATTTTTACAATTAAATATCACTACCATGTAACCTTGAAAAACTTAAGTACTTCAAAATATCAAAAATTCTATAAAGTTTGTATAACAAACAAAACGTAATTTGTATTATTTTAAGTTTTAGGAAGCGTGTTGGGTAACTTTGGAGACTCCAGGTGGAGGGAAGTTGGAAAAACTTCCTTATGACTTAGTAAAGTAGAAATATGATTCTAGGTGAAGTGGCTTTCCCTCCCATTGGAGGGAGATGTGTGCAGATTTATTTCTCAGTGTGTCACTTTGTCCAGCTGCATGCAATACATGTTTTTTTATCCTGCCTCTGGACTTCAAGCAAGCAGAACTTCAAACCAACTTGGAATAGCTTATGGAAAAGGGGTTACTTTAAAGAATAGATTTCTTTGTTTTAACTGGATACAATATTATTTTTCTTCTAAGGTTAGCGTTAGAAGAGATAACACAAGGTCACACATGAACATTTTAGGCAGTGTATGAGGGCTTGAGCTCTGCATTCATTGAGAAAGTTGGCAAACAATTTGTTCAGGCATTAGGGGCTTTGCAGAGGGGGTATTCAGAGAAGCTTTATTGGCACTCAGAGAGCCTAAAACTATTTTTTCCTGGCAATGCCCATGGAAAGGTAAATGGAAAACTAGTAGGAAATATTAAGTAATGTTAGACGATATTCTCTTCGTGTTGGAGTAAATGCACTACTAAAAGATCAGTATTTTCAAATGGGCCCAAATTGTCACCAGCAGGAGGGAGTTGTACTACTGGCTGCACAGAGCACAGATTTGTGCTCCCCCCAGTAGTGTGTCGTGCGACAAAGACACACCCTGGAAAAGAGGCATATTCAGTTTTTACTTCCAAAGGGGCTGAGCTCCAGTGCAGGTTGCTGCACTGAAATTTCACAGACAGCTGCATCAGCTATGTTACAGTAGGAATGAAGCTGCCTTGTGTTGTCCTTTGTAGGTATAGTTCTGCTGCTGAGGAGATGGATGCTTTTCTTCAGGGTTGGCCACATTGGAATGGTTAGCTTCTGTTCAGAAAGCAGGAACTGAACTCTATTCACCAGGGCTGCCAATACTTGTGCATGCAGGAGTAGGAGGCTGCTTTACTACGAATGTGTCATGATGGTATGGGGGAATTTCATTCCCTTGTTCTGGCAGTCTGCACTCTGCTCCTGCGTTTGTAAGGAAGGGCTGCTGGAGGTCGGAAGCAAGCGAATTAACAAAACATCCTGAAACATGGACCTGGAATGTGCTTTTGTTGCCACAATGTCAGTCAATCTAGACAGGAAATGCTGTTAGAAGCAACTTATTTTTTCTTAAAGGGGATAAAAAGAAGAGTTACAGAAATATGAAGTGATGTCATAGTGCTGACTTAATTGTTTTCACAATACCTGGGTGCAGAGCTGGTATGTCCTAGTGAGCCCTCTTTTGCAAGATCATAACAAGGTAAAATCCTTGGTCAGGAACAGCTTTGTGAAGCATTAAGCTAACCACGTATGTATTTGCCTGTTTTTGAGTCAAGGATTAGTAACTTGTTTCTTTGTGAAACTACACTGAGCTCTTAATTAAGCTTACCAGGCACAAGTGCACTTCAGGTGATCCAGACAACCTTTAAAGGGCCTGCAGCAGATGGTGGAAGGTCTGTGTTCGCACAGTATTCTGCTGTTTTGTCTGTTAAATAAGTATCTAATTACTCCCAGTCTTATCTTATTTCAACACTGTGTCACTAAATTACTTACATGGCTGTAAGTAAGGTAATCCTTTGCCAATCCGATAAGCTTTCAGCTTGACTTTTGGGAAGTAAACTTGCACCTGATGAGAATTTTCTTTTGCTCAGACACAAGCCTCTTCCAGTACTTTTCCAGAGGCGCTTAACAAGATCATTTACCGTCTTTCCCACATAGCTTTTCTTTCAGCTGTTCCAAATAAATTGTCTGTGACAAATTCTGATTTTTCAAGTTTGTTTCTCGAGGGCAAAATGTCTTTTGTTATGCTTTACACTGTGATGGGCAAGGGGAAGTAAGCACTTCTGAAATAACAGTATCAAGTCTTTGTATTTGCAGATACAGAATCACTTCAGTGTTATTTTCTTGAACTGCTGCCCACATCAGGCAGAATGGCTATTATGTAGAGCAGCACTTAGGCTGCTGGTTGAGTCATCTGAAGTTAATTTGTTCTCGAGCGTTGTGTTGAAGAGACTCATAGCATGACAACAGGCATGTTGTAAGTGGAGTCTATATCTGGTTTCTTACTCACCTATGACTTTCTTTTTTTCTTTTTTCCAGCTTTAATAACTCTGTGGGGCTATGTGAAAAGCCTGGCAGTACTGGGAGAGAGGTTCATCTTTATTCTCTACCTTCCTTCTCCACACTATCGAGCCTACAAACTTCTTTGCTGTGCACTGCTCATGTGTGCTTCCTTGCACTGGAAAGAGAGGTATGCTGTGATCATCTATTCACATCTTTAAATCACGTTTTGTCTCTTCCCGTCCTACATCCCTGAGCAAGCCATGTGTTCTATAGAAATCAGTGAAGTTTTGCATGTGTTAGTGGCATTCACACAGAGCTGAGTATAGAATGAGGCTTCTCCACATGCTTAAAATGGCCTTTTTTTTTTAACATCAGCTGCTATTCTGCAGTAATGTCATTGATGGGGATAAATGTTTGGGAGAAGCATAACAATGTCATCACTCAGTTATTCTATAGTAAGTGTACGTATGCCTCAGCTTCACCAAATAGGAACCAGATTGGATGCTTGACATAAAACTGCTGGCAGATCTTTAGATCTGTAAATACTAACTCTAGTTGTTAGTGTTGTTGTTGTTGTTTTTCCTTTGTTTTTGAATGAACTAACTTGTTCATTATGGATTGGTTTTTCAATTAAAATGGTGTGGAAAAAGGACTTGATTCAGTCAAAATTCATGTTGCAATGATACGAACAATATGGCGGATGTCCAGTATGGACTTGCAGAAGAAGGAAGTAATGCTCTTCTCTGATTTTCATGTCTACATGTTTGCATCCTGTTACCTGTCCTGTTCCTTCACGACTCGTAATAGTAGTGTCTGGGGACAAGACTCCTTGCTGTCTCCTTGCCTCTGGTGGAGGAGCAGAGTAATCCATCCTATTGAGCTCAAGGCCTCTATGCAAACTCCTACTTCTTAGGGTAACCTCCTGCTTTTCCGTATCAGTGTTTTCTTCCATGATTTCCACCCTAAACCCTAGGAGATAAACATTTCTGTTCAAAAGCCCATTTCAAGCTCTGACTGGTATTCTTGTTTGATTTAGCAGGAGGTCAGATGAAATAATGTAATATTCTCGTCTGTCCTTAAAAATCTATGTATCTCACCAGCATAGGGAAATGTGTTATTCCTGTAATTGCAGTCACTGTCTATTATCAAATCCTCTGAACAAAATCCAGGAGAGGACACTCGCAAGCAGCCTGACAACATTTTTACGTGGTTCTTTGAGTTCCCATAAATGTTTTATAAAATAATTATCCTTTAAAGATGGGGGGGGGGAAAAAAAAAGAAAGCTTTACTAAGAGTAAAATGTTTAATATGTTACTAGTAAATATGCAATTTAATGTAATAGCACTGTTCTTACCTGTTAATATCCGTGAGTGACCTGTTTTGGCGGAAGCACCTGAAAGCAAAGCTGTCCTTGTAACCTACTGGGTTATCTGTTTGCCTCATTTTGAGAGTGATTTGGAGGAGATAGGTTAAAAATATTTATACTGTAAACATCATAGCACAATGCCAGGGAAGTTTTACCATGACCACACTTGCTTCTTCTATTGCGTGATCAGTTGCTAAAACGGTGGCTTTATGTTTTGGCTTTAGCATGCATACCAAACGAAATAATATTCTGCTTCCTTGGTGACATGGTAGTGGTAGCTTCTGTTGCACTGGATTACAATTCCAGCTGCAGAATTTGAGCTTTATCTCATTCTGTGGGTTACAAGCCACCCAAAAGATGTGTTTCCCTAAAGTAAAATCTTCTCCTAACATGCAGTGAATCCTCCGAACCTTAAAAGTTCTGGGAACCAGTGGTATTAATGCAGCCCTGTGGCTGTGGAAGCTATTCATTGGAGCTAAGCGCTGAAGCCCCTGCTATTGCCCTGCCAACTTGGGCCTAATTAATGATGCTGTGAAATGAAAAGCAGCCACACCACCTGGGGATGTGAGTGACCTCAAGTCTTGGGGAGAGCTTACAGACTGCCTGGCTGGGGTTTGTGTATCACTCCATGTTGTGCTGTGTTTAAGGGCTACTATATTTCTTCTGTCTCATAGAGGAGAGTCATATGCTCTTACTGCTTTTATCTGTGTCAGTAGATAGAAATGATCATACTGAATCAAACTTTTTGTCATCAAGTACAATATTCTGTCTTCAAAAGAATGCCTCCAGCATGAGCAAATAATTGAGGAAGACATGAGAACCTGTGCAGCGCATGGAGGCTGTGTTCTTCAGGCATTACTTCAGGCTCTTTAACGTTGCCTACTCGTAGTGTTGCAGTCAGGAGCTATGGAGGATCTGGGCCCCACAGTGTGATGGGGTGCTTGCATGCACTTCAGTCCTCTGCTATCACTCATCTCTCTGGTCTTTACTCAGTGTGCCGAGCAGGAGAAAAACCCACAGCTCTTTATCTGCGTGCTGCTCATTACTTGGTATATTATCAAAAGAGCTCCCTTAAATCTCCTTACTAAAGTGATCAATCTCATCTCTGAAGTAATCAATCAGGAGCTGTTTCAGCCTTTTTATTGTGGTTCTACATTTCCTTAATCACTCCTGTTGTTCGTACAATTGCCCTTGGACAGTACTTTGCCTACTGCATTCAATAACTGCTCAGTATGACTTTGCTCTCTCCCCCCTCTGCTTTACTCTACTTGACCTGTTCTAATACCTGTAGAAAAAAGTCATCTCAATGTAAACCTATTATTCAAAGAGATTTTGTGTATGTACGGGCAGTTTTCATAGCTTGAACTAAAGAAAACGTAGAATTTTCTATTTAGAGTTACCACAATGGGGTGTTAAATTGTTGCTGCTATAATGAAACAGCACCAAATGTAGTAATGAATTTAACAGCTGTAAATGCACCATGGTAGAGCATAACAAGTCAATTTGGGGTATGATCTGAGGAAACACTGAATGATTAAAAGAAAAAAAGCATTCACAATTTACAGCTGCAAACTATCCTGTCGTTACATCTGGCTCCAGGAATTAACTAAATGTTTATGCATGAGTTTAAGGACTTATTAGCAACTGCAAGAACTCTTCTTTCCAAGCTAAAACTTCAAGGTAGCGTAATTTGAGTAAGCTTTTTTGTTCTGAACTATTTCCTACCTGTGAAAGCAGCATGGTTTACAAATACAATTTCCTCAGGTAATAATCTCAGGCAACGTACACTAGAATGATCCCATGGAACTTTTTTTGTGTTCAGTTAATTTTTTTAGTTTCCTCCAGGCTTTGGAGCAAAGTTTAAAATACCCGAATCCTTGATTCAGTTTTTCAGGACATCTGAAAATTGCTGACTAAATAATCAAGTGAGCAGGAAAGTGAATGTATTGAAACCTTAAGAGATTTCCTGTGATGAGGAAGAGAAGTCCTTTAGAAGTAGGAAACAGGGAGGAAACCCTACCTGTTTGCAGTAGAATAGAATCTGTTTTGATGTTTGTTTTTTTTTTTTTTTTAGATTTCCAGACCATTTTTTCAGGCAATGTTGCTTACTCAAATTGCTGTATTAGAAAAACTTGATTGTTGTGTATTTGAGCTGTTATTCAGTGATCACAAAGTAATTGCGTATTTCATACATAAACTGAAGTATACTTGAAGGCACATCCAAACTACAGCCGTGGTCAACAAATGCTAGTTTTCATTTCATAGGCCAGGACACAAGATCCATGTTAAATGGTGTATTTACATAATGACATGGGAAGTCTTTAACTTGGAATAAATACCAGAACTCATATTTTCCAATATTTAACAAACCTTTCCCCTTCAATTGTCTCAACCTCAGGAAGAAAATGACCAAGGTCAGATTTGTTAACGTAGAAATCCTTGTGCCTTGAAGTGTCGAAAGACCCTCAGCATTGAGTTTAATGCAGCCCGCACGTGTACAGCTGTGTTCTTTGCACTATGCTTTCCACTCCTGTTGTGAGAAAAGGAGCAGCTCTACTATGCTCAAGAGTTTCCAGGTGCAAATCAGTTTTGTCTGTCACTCTTATTTCTACCATCCACAACAATGCCAGTTACTGTGCTACCAATTATTTTGAGAGGAGAAGGTGTTGTATATCTTTTTCGTAGCAATAATGACTTCATAACAAAAGCTAAAATCTCATTCCACAGAGAGAGAGAAGATAACAATAAAAACTACAAAATTTTTTATAGCTTTCACAAATTACTGTTCTTATAAGGTAAGTTAATGCTAAGTGGTTATTGCAGAAGATGACAGGCAGTTAGTTATAGCCAACAATAGACAAACCTGCACACCATCAAAGTCAACACTGTAAAATTATCATGTGTTTAACTCCTAAGACTGCAGGCGCTCGTATTCCCTTTTGTTTCCCTTACGAGCGGGCATACTTTTATTCTTACCTTTCGTCATGCTTGAGCAGTTGCTGGGGCTGCACATGTGCTTTTGTAGCATTGTTCAGAATGTCTGACAGCCAAGCTCTATCTTCTTCGGGTTTGTTGTTAGAGAGGGTGGTGGATGATGGTATTAGTGAGGGTGAAGGTTAATTTGACGGGTGCTCCTTCTCTAGTTTTCAACTTAGCATTCCCTCTTTTAAATTCATTTCCATCTTCTTTTTGCTGCAAGGATAAAGCCGTGTTAGTTAGGGCTTTGTTTTCCACCAAGGGTCTTACCTAACAAACTGCTACTCATGGTCAGTGTCTGAGTCCATTCTTCTTGAGAAAAGATTGATAAGTTTTTACTGTTCGGCCATGATAGAGAGTTATTTGCTTGCTGTTTCTTGAAAACTCACCTCAAATTTCTTCTCTGTAGCTTGAAGTATTTGTTTTCTGAACAGGAGGAAGACATTTAAAAGAAAATAAATGCTCGCTTGTATTCTGATGTATAGTAACACTGAGTTTGTTCTATATAATGGAGTAGTTATATTCTTATTTATATTTTGAGATTTAAGATCATGTTCCACATACTTTGGAAACAGGTAATACGATGCAAAAAGCATCATGTCAAACAAAAATTGAATAGCTTTACTCAAAATATTTTGTTCTCTTGGTATAGCTATGGGCTTATTGTATTTTTTCTTTTAGAACAAAAAACTTTCAAAAATCACACAGTTTGACTTGGTTAACTCTTGGGGATACATTCCTGTAACATGGCACTCATGGGGAGGAAGTGGAAATCATTCCCTCTTTGTCATAGTCACATGAATGGAAGGAGATGAAATTCCTACAAGAGCTAATAAAACGAGACAAGATATTATCACTCAGAGCTCAGGCATGGGATGCATAGAGAATATGCTGGGGTTTCTTTCAAAGGTGTACTGGGTGTTATTGCACAGAGCTCTGAAAAGTACTGAACATGGTTGCATTTTAATGGATATCGGAGTACTGTTGAAAAAGCCATTCTAATTAAAAAAATTGTTGCTTGGAATTTGCAACTGTTATATAAGTGGTGATCCTCATCCACAGGCTGCTCATAGCAATATGATCACAAGCAAAGGTGTCTCTTACACTTTAGTTTTTTTTCTAAAGAAATTGGAGAAATCTTTACAGCTGCTCAACAAATTAATGCCTTAATGTGCTCAAAGATAGCAGTCAAATCCTCTAGTTTGCTGTATATCTTTATTACAGTCATGAAATAAAACAGTTGAGAAGCACATGAGGCATGATAAATGTGCACCTGAGCAGCAGGTGATGGAAACGGAACAATGCTCTTGGAAAGAATAAGGGTAGCGCATATTAAAATACTTGGTGCATATTTTTAGCAATTATTTTAACTGAATTATTTCTGAGAAATTTGGATATAAATGCACAGTGTTTTTTTTCTTAAGCGTCATTGCTTAGGAAGATCTAGACACATTGCCTCTTTAGAACTTCACGGAATCATAGGAAATCTGGCAACTTAAGTCAGAATTTATTTGCTGTATTTCTAAAATACGTATATTGAAGCATCACACACGTGCATGCTAATTTGAAGTTAAAAGGTTCAAATTCGCAAATGATTAATATATTTCCATTCATGTCAGATTTGAGCAGTGTGTGACAAGAAAACTGTGACAATTATAATAGTTTTGGGAGAAAGAGGTTGGTAATCACTTTCAAGAAGTGATTGGGATGCAGGCTTAAATAACAGTTGGGAAACTCCACTGTTCTCCCAAGTGTTGGCGATACTGCATATAGCAGGGGGGTTGAAACTAGATGACCACTGTGTTCCTCTTCAACCCAGGCCATTCTATGATTCTATGAATATTGTGTGATACGATTAACCAATTTAAGCATACTTTTACTGTTATGTTCTACCTGAGGATCTGGAGGCCTTTTTTATTTTTAAACCAATTTTAAGTCCCTCAGAGATTTTCCTGAGGACCTACACTTAATTTCTCTGAAGCATGGAGGGGCTTTGCTCTAAAAAAGCAACTCAGTTGGAGTGTTACGTGGCATCTATCAACTTATTTGTAATACAAAGAAAATTTTGAGGAGATATGGCCTCCATATAACTTTGGTTGAGCAACGCAGCTCTGAATAAGACATGGGGCCGTAAGAGGGAGCAGAGGAAATGGCATCACCTCTCTCAGGTGATGCTTTGGGTGTCAGTGAGCACAGCCTGTAGCCATGCTGCTCCCTTCACTTCTCTGACGGATCCGCACTGCTCCTGATGACTCTGCAGACAGTTTTTGGAGTGGCTCTTCGATGCTCCATGCTTTTTTTTTTTTTTTTACAGTTATAGAAATCCTTCCAAACTCCTTATATTAATAGCTTTGACTTCTTCCATCTCATTGATTCTAATGGCTCCTTGTATCCAAAACAACTCTTGCTGTAAATACTGCTACCTTCCACTATATACCACAGTCTTTACAGTAAAGTTACTGTTGTTGTAACACTGGGGGATGTTTCTTTCATTGCTTATATCGTGTTCTTGCCTGGACTCCTGGGGTTTTTTTGTTAATTTTTTTCCTGCGTGATGGATATGACGTTACATCTTCTCAGTATCACACCGTTCAAAAGGCTCCAGAACACGAGAAATTTATGGCCTCACAGGCAGACAAGAAAATACCGAACATGAAAAAGGACTTTATCACTACATCTCACCAAAAGACCCATGCCTTGTGACAGAGCTATCAGAGTAGCAGATGGCAGAGTGCTAACAGCATGGGAAGTCATCAGGAACCCCTGGAAGTAGCTGCATGGCGAATCGGGACATGACAGGCAGTACCAAGAGCAAGGCAGTCGTCTGCATAGCCATAAAATAACCTTCACCTTTTCTGGCAGCAACTGACACTGCAGTAAACAAGCTCAAACTGGGGAAGGCACACGGTAAATGTTACAGATGAAGTCATAAAAGTCTGGCAGGCACTCAGTTTGTGTCCTTCATAAAATCTGTGCAGAAGCAAATGGGAAACCAGGGACCGGACAAAGTACCAGCACAAATCAATCTACCTTTCACCATCTCAGGGAAAGCAAAGCAGACCTGAAAAAGACCTGCTGAGCAGATCTCATCGAAAAAGCAGATAATGTGCTGCCACATGTTACTGGAACTTGCAAAGCAAAATGGGGTCCAAGAAGATGGAATGAGCTGGGACGGGTGGAGGTGCAGAAGAATCTTTTCTTTTTATGTTTTTAACTTGCAGTATCAGCAAGCCGGGGATAACTCGGTCATCTGCTTTCTGTGAAACTAAAGCAATCTGCAAGCTAGTTTGGGATTGCTATACATACTGAAGCAGCTTGCTGCAGTTTGTACTGCTATCTGAATCTGTTTAATTTTTGAAAAACTTCCAGAGGAAAGAATAGTAGACATTCCACACTGAATAAGAGGAAGTATTTCCTTGGCTTTGGAGCTTTTAAGGAAAATCCTTAAATGGAGTTACAATGAATGTCTTTTAACATGAGCAAGTATCCCTTTCATTGTGTATTTCTCCACTGGAGATCTTTAGACAGAGACCGTGTGGATAGTGCGGAGAGAGATGGATGCTTCCATGGAAATGAAGATATGAATGCGGTGCTCTTCTGGTGGTTACAAGTTACTGAAACCATATCTTGATCAATTTGAATTTGTCTTTACCTTTGGTTATTCTCTGAATCTTCAGGGGAAAAGTCAGGCTTGCCACTGTATTGGGGAAAGCAACAGTTTTAGTTGTTTGATGTGAGTTCCTGGACCTTAATCTGTCTTTCAGGACTAGCAATCCCCCGTGCATCTTCCAAAAATCTGTAATCCGTAGACTGTTGATGATACAAATCTTTTAATGCTTCGCTTGGACAGGAATGGGGTAAAGCTCATCTTCCAAAAGAGCATGAAATGAAATTTCATCTCTGCACGAACTTAGTTTGTTCCGTAAGAGATCCTGTGGGGGAAGAACTGGTGAGCAATTTGTTGGGAGGAAAAACAACACCTCATGATTATGTTTTGGAGAATAACACTTCCTGGCTCTTGGCCACAAATGTTTAATAGTAGGTCAAGCTTGCTGGAGCTGCTCTGCTGCCCAGAGCTGAACTGGTAAGTCAAATCCTCTGCTCCCTGACAACTTAATTTTGACCAGGGGACGAATATGAAATAACACAAGTAATTGTGCAACAGCTGTCACTGGAGGGCAGAGGGAAAAAAAAAAAAAGCAAAAGTAGCTTGTAAGTTATGACTAACTACTTTAGGAAGAGTGAAACCTGCAAATGTGGTGCTGAAGCAACATCATTTTCTTCCAGAAAAGAAAATCTAACTAGCTGATGAACTAGACAGATGTTTCATTGGCTGAAGCTACATTGTAGTTCTGGAAGTAAAGGAACATGTGCGATGTGCTGTGTATGTGATTTAAGCGACATGTTTAATTTGTCGAGAAAAAGGATTTTGAGCATAAGGCAAAATCAGTAGAATGGATCTTTTGGGACAAATTTCAGCAACAAGGCCAAGCTCTCACCCCCATAAAGAAACTTTTTTTGAATCTCAGGTTTTGTTGAAGATGAAGATGAAATTGAATCTGCTGAGTTTCTTGTTCTCACACTCAAGTGTTTGAACATGATCATGCTTTCAGAAAAAGAAGGGAAAGCAAAATTGTGCTGCCAGCGGGGAGACGCTGCAAGTTAAAAGAGCATTTATTGTGGTAACTGACAAGTAACTACAAAGAGAAGTAGTAGCTAAAATAACAAATGTCAGAATTTGCCAATCATTTCAAATTCAGATTGTAAAGGGGAAAGAAGAAAAAGTTTTGCAAATGTTTTCTCCTATCAAAGTTTCAGTTTTTGATGATGTGCAGTTCTTCATTCAGAACTTAGTTCTGCTGAACAGCAATACACTTAGGGTCAATTACTGTGCCTGAAAAGAGCTTTGCTGCTGATGCTCTGTATGTTAAATAAGCTAGAATTTGGGTGACTTGCTTGCATGTCTGCACATGAACGTGGTACAGACAATGCTCCACCCAGATTCTCACAGACCAATGCCACCTAAAAAGGAGAAACAACAGGAGAAATGAAGATATTGAGTTATTGCCAAGATGCTGAATGTTCTTGAGGTGTGTTTGGGCAGGGTGCTAGATTATATCATCTATGTTCCCTTTTCCTTTCATCAGATTGGACCTGATGATTTTTTCAGTCACCTTTCTGACTTGGGCTGCTTGGTGATTTGAAATATTTTGCTTATTTTCTTTATGCAGGAAGATTGAATTTTGTTCTATATATAGCAGAGTGGCTTTGAAGCAATTTTTCATTTGCTGTACAAACATGCATGGAAAAAATGTTTATGACAGGTCTAATTCCTTTAGGCATCTTAGTGTTGCAGGAGGCCTCAAAATGGATTTGAAATGCCCAAGTGTTTATACCTTCACTTGAACTTTTTATAACCTCTCTTCACCAAAGAGGTAGAGAAGATAATGTCTAAAACAAAATTCTGACTTGATTTGCCCTGGTAGACATGAATCCTTTCTGATGAAGTGTCCCTACCTCTTAGAGCTATAGCATATGTACAGCTGTAGGTTAGCAAAGTGGTCCGTGGGTTTTTAGTTTCTTTCACTTTTTCAGGTCTTTGCAGTAGGTAATACTGACCCAGATCTCTTATCCAATCAATCTTTTTCCCAAATTAGGGCAGCGCTGTACCTCATCTCCCTGGCTGCGCTTACGTTCTTGTTTTCCAAGTTTGTTTGAACTAATTCCCAGAGAGCCTTAGAATGTGCTAACTGTATAGAATATATTATTTTGCCATCTGTTTTGGGGAAGACACTTTTCCCAATCACATTCCTACCCTATTTAAAGTTTACAGTGAATTTTCCAGATCACTGATGTTTATAGCCCTGTAAGCACACATTGCTTTGTTTTAACAATAACCAAGGAAGAACTTCGCCTTGTTCAACTTTTGTGAAGTCCTTTGTTTGCTCTCTGATGCACGTATTAATACAGTAGTTTGAGTTAATATTAAAATTAACCTTTGTCTAGAAACATCACTTCTGTTGTTGATTGTTTAAGGGAGAAGTTTTGACCTGAGTTTCAGCCCTTCTGTAGAAGTTGAGTTGGTCCGAAGCAGCACGTTGCCACCAGCATTCCTATGATCTAAACTCATGCTAGAGAAACCAAGACTTGGTAAGAAAAACTTGCCTTCAAGTGACTGAATATTAAATGAAAATATTACCGTGTTGCTCTGAGCAGTTTTAGAAATTGTAGTTCGCTGTTTCTCAGCAGCAAATTGATTCACTGTTAACGTCTCACCTATTGTTGTCACTATTTCCAACACCTGTTTACAGCGCACCAAAAAACACTGTCCAAAACAAACCAAAATAAAACTACTGAAATTAGTTCACCTTGCCAAGTTGGAGAATCAAACCATAGTCAGAGTTTGCCAGGTTGATGATTTTTTGTTTGCTTTTTTGTTTGTCACTGAGAAGAGCAGAAGAAACAGTTTTGACCTAAATATCTTCTTGCAGGGCACTCTGTTACGTGTATGCAATGCTATCTGCTCTACTACTAAGTGCACAATAAATGCTTACTATTGCAATACATATTAATGCAAATTGGATTTACTTGTTAGCAATGCATGTCATCTAGTGATTTGTTCGTGACTAGAATTGAAAGTGCATACATGCTGCAAGAACACCTGTAACACTGCAGTTAGGTCACAGATAACCTAAATTAATTGTCTTTTTTTGGCTAACTACTAAGCTGCTACTAATCACTACAGGTCTGCCAAATGTAACAGAGCAATACTGATTTAGTGTCATAGCTGTGTTCCCTGACTGAGTTAAGGTACTCTGATGTGGATCAAGACTGTGAATCTTGGATCTGATTTACTGATTTTTGGTTTTGTTGCTGTTTAGTTTTCAGTGAAAAAGCCAGGAAAAAAAACCTCTTCAGCCTCTTTCTTCCCTGAAGTCTTACACCCACTTTTTTAGTGCTGTATCTACCTGTTGCACCCAAACTCCTTTAAATAGTAGTCTTTTACAGAAATCATGGTTCAGTGTTCCTCAGGAGGAGCTCATTAACTAGACTTCAGATTTTTTTGTTTATATGAATTCCCTGGCGTGTTCTCTAAATAACTGTCAGTGCTAAGGCTCTCAAATCTGATGCTTAAAACAGACTTCAAGGTTTCTGCATTCCTTACTGTGGTGGTTTAGACTGTTATAGGTCATGACTAATTTGGATTTAGCCGAATGAGGTGAAAGATAACAGCGCATGCATGCAGCTACATGATACCACCTAAAACCAAAGCAGCACAAGCTAAAATCCTTGTATGAGTCGGCACTGCGATAGCAAGGTGGCTGTGGGAAAGACGTGTTGCGAGTCCTCTGGGTGAGGATGGAGGCTGTGGAACAGATGATGGGTGGGGGCTGGTGGCACAACTACATTTATGTGTGGTTGGGATCCCACCCAGGTTCTGTTAAAAATATCTTTCCTGTGGCTGTTGAGCTGCTGTCTTGGCTTTTGTAAAGCTGCATGTGTTGGACCAGGTTTCTAATTGGAGATACCAACCTCAAGCAGTGAAATCTTCACCCACTCTAGCTAAATTTCTGGGTTAGATTTCGGTTTTGTTTAAAAAAGAAAAAAAAAAAAAGCCTCCTTCCTTCCTTCTTGTTCAGTGTTTTACTCATGAATTTATTTTTAACAATTGCTACCAAGGAAGTCAAAATGACAGGCAAGCATCTTAAGGGAGTGAAAATGAGCTCTTAACTTTTTTCTGGCCATTCTCAGCAGGGTTTTTTTGTTTTTGTTTTTGGTTTTTTGCGTGTGTGTATGTGTATTCCTGGAGGAAAAAGGTTTGGAAGTGAATTTTAAGTTGTTTCCAAAAGTAAATGCTTGAGAAAAGTTTTGGGTAAGCATTGAGCAAAAGCTGAGGATACCACCGGGAGTCAGTAATGTTGTGGCAGGAAAGTTAAAGCGTCAGTGCTTGCAGCCAGGTAAGGAAAGGTGCTTTGGTGCACTGCCCTGATAATTTCTGCTGCCACCTGTATCTTTTTGAACTGAACCAGACTTCAGGTTATGTTGTTATTTATTGTATCTACCTCTGTTGGCGCAGCAGCTTTTCTAACCAAATGTGTGGCCCCTTGGTCTGATAATTCAGTGAACCTATTCAGATTTAGTTACCTGTCCAAGACTGAGTGGACTTGTTTGCTCTGCCACTGAAACACATTTAAAATCATAACCCATGTGAGTAGTTGCACTTAAGACACTTCCAGAAAATCATTATTTTCTGGACTGTCAGACTGTATTTTCTGTTGTTTACATGGGTGATAAGGATTTTCATCTAAAGCAGGGAAACAAGGCTGAAGATGTGTGTTCTCCTCAGTGCTGTACTTGTATTTTTAGGAGCCGTGTCCACGCAGGACCTTGCAAGGTTTTGGAGTTTTTCATATAAGCTGTCAGTATAGTACTGAGTAATTCTAGCGCAAGAGCCTGAAAGCCTGGTTGTGGCTGAGGAATATGTTTGAGATCAGCTTCTCTAGGCAATCTCAAACATATAAAGAATACTACAAAAATAACTCAAAATAGTTTACTGTGTAAAAATCACTTCAATATACATAGAATTTTAATTATTTCACTTCTTTCTTTGCTTTTATTCAGAGTTTTTTAACGTTGTTCTGAGTCTTCCTATGTAGTAATTTCAATCTGCAATGAAACAGAAAATGCAAAAATATAACTTATATTGTCCTGAAGTTTTCTAATGATGTATCAGTTTATAACTATTTGTAACACAGTGACTAAATTCATTGAATGTGGAGGATGATAAAAAATAGAACAAATAAGATATTTGAATGTACCAGTGATTTCTGGTTATTGCGGATCTCTCTGGCGTGGACTAGAAAGTCAGTACAAGGAGGCAGTTAAAAGTAAAATTTCATCTGTGTAGAACCCACGATGTTCGCTGTGATATATGTGATATTTACAACATATGTACTCCCATGAAACCGGTAATAGCTTTATTGGCACAACCTAGCGTTGTTGATTTTTAAGTAATAGTGCTTAATAAAAATAAAATAAGACAAGTATGGGGGCTGCTCCAAAAGTCATGTCTCCTATTTTCTTCTGTTGGCTCATGTTATCAGAGGCAGACACTGACGGTATGGCAGTAGAAGTTGAATCTTCCCACTCGTATTCCATTTTAACATAATTGCTGTGAGACAGATGGCAACAAAGGGGCAGTCTGACACAATGGTGTCT
>JAOWBP010003503.1:8869160-8890898 GCA_028571105.1 Tragopan temminckii
TGTCAAGGTCCCTCTGGTTGGCATCCCCTCCCTCTAACGTGTCAATCACATCACTCAACTTGGTATCATCAGCAAACTTGCTAAGGGTGCACTCAAGCCCATCATTGATGTTAATGAAGATGTTGAAGAGCACCGGTCCCAAGGCAGACCCCTGGGGTTTAGCGGCTAACGTACACTTTAGAAGGTTAAAACTTCTATGAGAAGAGAAACCATTTGCATTCACTAGTAGCTCATCTTCATGTAAGAGAAAATGTAATTGTTTACACAACCTAGACTGGGCAATATTGACAGGCTAACACTATCTCTTCTCCAGATATTTGGTGGATCTTATATTTCTCTGCCATTCTTCAACACTTCTCAAGGTTTCATCCCAAAACAATTTATTCTGCCTTAAACCAGTACTTTATGAATCAAATTGAATTTGTTATGTATTTATATTTGAATCCAGCAGGTACTCAACAATTTGTGTTATGTGCTCACATGTGTCCATGTGCTGATTTCTAACTGCTGTGCAAGTTATTAATTCACTAGCTTCTTTAGGTTGAAGGAAGAAAAAATCAACTCAGTTTCTACATTAGATATAATCTTGGTAGCCATGTTTCAAGTAACTGTTCCAAACATGCATCACCCTTATTGCTGACATTGCTTAACAATGTGTTTAGGTTTCTCTAAAATATTTATATTGTATCATAAAATAAAAATACAAAAACACACTGAAATTGCTAGTAATTTACAGATGTGTTATCAGGACATTTTGCTGCTGCTTGTTCCTCTCTGGACCAGAAGTTTCCTAGTGTTCTGGATATGTATCAAGACTGATGGTGCTATGACAACTAGGAATAGCACACTGTGCTCTGGTTTTAGCTTTTGTTCATTTCTTTCCTGTCTTCTTAATCAAGGGTTTATATAGTATCTAGGAGAAGGAAAACATTTTACCAGAATCATGATTCTCACCCTCTAGTTTCTCCAACTGTTGAAAATAAGGAAGATAGATAGACAGCATCTCCCTTTGAAAGTCTGCTTTAAGTCGGAGATGGATAGATAGAATCTCCATTTGAAAGTCTATTCTTCAAGTCACGCACAAAGGATACAGAACTCATTTTGGGTGAGTCCAGAACAGTAAAAATTAAGAAAAACTGTTTGCATTCCCCTCTGTAAGTTAGGGCTATTATAGAGATGCACTCAAGAGAGAGTAGGAAAACTTCAGTGACCTTTTTTCTTGCTGGTTCTATGTAGTATGAGCAATCACTAATTAAAACTTTTTTGCAACGCTAGTCAAACATGAGAAAAAAAGTTTAAAGTTTGGTCCTCTGTAAGAAGATTTTGGACTTCTGTTCTTTCGTTCTTGCTCTATTTTGTTTCTTTTGTTCAAGGAGATAAGAATAAAATCACATACAAGAAACAGCAACACTAGGAATCTGAAAGTGTTTAGTCGGAACATGTAACTATTGATAACATTCAATCACACCTGTAGCTTCTGGTTTCTAATAAATACATCATTTCCAAAAAGTAGTTATAAAGAAACAGATTTTTAGCATATTTATAACAGATAAATAATAACAGCATCATAATCAAATCTGATGCTTGTTCTTTCTGATTGATGAACATTTTCATACAGCCTGACTTCAACTGGTAGTTTCAAGAAGTTCACACCACTGCAGTGGCTTCTTTGTTGTGCAGTATCTGCATCAATTGATTCTGTTTTCACTGATATCTCTGTATTAAATGCGAAGTTATTGACCTGAAACTGATGTGGAGTGGGAAGTTTCTTTAACACAATTACTTTTTTTCCATATTGTGAACTAATAAACGTGTCTTGCTCATTCTTCATGGTGAAATCAAAGATACCTTATCTCCACACCTGGACAGTGGTAACCATTATCTGACAGTTCAGACTCTGCTACTCAGTGGTGAAAATACCAAACTGTGTATTAATATACAATTATACAGTAAGATTTGTCTGTAGTAATTGCTAAGGGAGGTAACTAATTATCTTCCTAACCTGGTCATCTAATTAAGTAAGCAGAACTGGGATCATATTCACTTCTTAAGAGAGCTCGATGTTGATAATTACAGGAGGATAGAAGAGAAACAGGCTTAACAGTTCTTGTTTAAGGGAAAAAAAAATTTACTACTGCATTGAGCAAAGGAAAATAAAGATCATCACAAATAAATTGTAAAATGTAATTTACAAATGTACAACCTCTGTTTCTTTGCTACCTCAAAAGATGCACCGATCACATCGGAGTGCTGTAGCCCTAAGCCTTCAGATCAGACTCTAATGTCCACATCCATATATAGTTAATGTTGTCAGTATGAGATTAATCTCAGTGCTGGGGACAGTGCTGGTCATGCAGAGGTGAGAAGGAGAGATCTCCCTGAGGAAGGCATCCTGTAAGAAGGAAAATCTTCCCCTCTTCTTCCATCCTGCTGAAACATGCCCCTTCAGGCACCATTACATATCATATATTCTTATATGTGTTTTATACATATATTCTAATTACATATTCTTGGTGTATTTGAGCTACTGTGAGCACTTTGGTCATGTTATCCACAGTTTTTGTTTCCTTGTTCCTAAAAGAAATATACTTTTGACAGCATCATGCCCCCATCACTGCTATTTCTCAACATGATTCAGTTGGTCTGAACATGATATAATGAACCTGATGCTGTATTCACTGTTCCCAGTTAAGATTCAAGAGCAGCTCAGACAGAAAAATTGTTCCTGTTTAACTGGGAGATGAGTCAGGTCTGCTGTTGAAATGACAGAGAAGGACAATAACTTAGCAAACTGAAAAAAAGCTAAGGAGTGACAGCTATTGTTTTTTTAAACCAGTTCCCCCTAGAAAACTGTTTGTCAATCATCTGCTGTAAAAATATTTACAAATGCTTCTAGCAAAAACTGTGGGTCTCCTTACAACAGAAAAAAAAAAAAAAGAAAAAAGCAATTCCTCTGTGGTCAGTATAGCAGCTCTGAAAATAGCATCTCCATACAGAAATAAATCTAAAATGCAAAAGCAAAAAAACGATTATTTAAACAAGTGTACCTGATGCCTAATGTACTAACGTAAACAATAACTCCATTAACATATTTTGTGGTTCCTTGATACCCAACCATACTTATCGACAAAGAGCTGAGTCTTCTTTCCGCATGAATTAACCTTCATTTTTATCTCTCTGAGTTTTTGAATGGCAAACACTGAAACAATGGCTGAGATTAAAATGTTAGCCTGAAGTCAGATACCTGATACAATGGATAAATCTTTAATTTGCTTTTAAATTGCTTAAATAATGTTACATTCAAATTTTTCTGCACGGATGAGCAATAACTCATCCAGAAAAGAAATGTTGCCATGTTTAATTCAATACTTTTAAAAATTTAGTTATTAAAATATTCTAATTAACGTTTCCTTTGGTACTTTATGTCTTGCTTAGTAAGAAGATGCATCAACAGGCCATGATAAAAAGATTAAACAAAGCTGTAAAAATTTGCCAGAATGAAGTATTTGCTTTCATTACAATAGCTTTTAACACAGGAAAAAATGACAAAAAGGCATTACATAATTCAGGAGCAGGTTAATACATTCCTTTTTTTCTGGAACAGGTCACTGGTGGGTAGGTACCCACAAACGCAGAGAGCTCTTTAAGTGTAGAAGGTTTAACTCTCTAATTGTCACTGATTTTATACTTAAACTAACAGATGCTCTTATTTGAATAATAAAATGTTGATCCTCGATGAGAAAAGTGATGATCAAATGCCTTACGAATCAATTTTGATTCGTGATTTAGAAAAGTATTTTTGCATTTTGAAATTGCAGAGAATTTACAAATTCCTAAACTGCTTCAAAAATATGCTGACTTGAATAACTGCCAAATGAGTATTTCTAGAAAAGAATGTGAATCAGCTTGAAGGTGATGTTTACTAAGGAAAAAAATGCTCACTCATTGTGTGTATAAAAATCCTTCCACTATGGGCATAGAATTTTGGTGGGTTAGCTTTACTTCTTATACTAAATAGTTCATGTTAAACAGCCACGTTTTCTAAAATTTGTGCAATTACTAAAAATGAATCTTTCCCTACAAATCAGGGAACTCAACATTTTTATTTCCTCTTGTATAATTTAGCTTCATAAATCTTCATTTTCTTTATGATAGATAGCATTCCACCTTTCTGCTTATGCCTTAGATGTTCGAAAGCAGTCTAGCAGCTCTCTAAATTGAATTCTTGTTTTTTTTTTTTTTTGAGGGAATAAGCTATTGTGAATGGTTTGGGTAATAAGGAGGAAAAGATTTTTTGAGAGAATTCAAGAACTTTCTTCCTTGCTTCAAATAAAAATACACGATTTTAATCACAGATATATCCCTGCTGCTTTGCTTGTCCTGATAAAATATCCCAGCTCTCTTATGTCAGCTCTTAACTGAGATGTAGGATTCTTCAACCAAAACTTTTTTCTTTTCAATCTCAGAAATTATAAAGAGAAAGCTGTATCGGGTCCGGGTCCCAGGTTTAGGTTTGTCCCAGACACATTTTTAGCTTGCATGTATATGACATTCATCCAGCAGTCCTAGAAAATTACCTCTTGAACAGAATACTCGAAGTCATGGAAAGCAGTGGGTCATTTTCTCTCTGGCCAGAACTATTTGAGCATCATCTGTTAGAGGATTCTTCCTTTTGGCATTGGCCGCCATTTTGGAGCCACTGTTCTTACCTCATTTTAGTGCTTGTTTTGCTCATGGCACAATAAGCAATCTGAGAGGGGACAAAAATTCATTAGGACCTTCAGCTTACAGGTTTCTCAACTATTTACAGTCGCTGTGAGTCATGCTGATGCCGTGGGATAAGACCATCCACTGTTGGCCATCCAGTTCTAAGGCAGCTTCAGTGACAGATTTGCAGATAAGCAACAATATCAAAGAAAATCCCACGCTATTTAGATCTTCTGTAGCTAATCACTCATGTCCGGCTTAATGCAGACATTCAGAATATGTCTGGGGAAGCACAGAAGTTAATGCACCAAGTAAATCCTAATCTCAAGGCCTAGGGGCAGGAAGTTAAGTTAAAGCAAATATAACTCTGCACATTACAAGTGTCTGAAATGTACAGTACAATCTCAGATCAGACACAAGAAAATCTCCCCGGAATGAGCTGCACAGTATAGAGAATGCTATGAGCCCAATACTCTGTTAGGGATCTGCTGAAGAAATAAAAGGGGAACAAAATATTTTGCTTAAGATACCTTCAGCGAAAACCTCTTTTGAAATCCTACTGATTTATAATGCAAAAATTTAGGGCAGAGTTGGAAATTGCTGAGGATCTTTTGTGTTTTTGTTGTTTTTTAAGCCAGGGGCCGCTCGTATTGTTCAGCTTCTAACAAAACATTTAATTGAGACTAAAAATTGTCTAAATATAGTTTTTCCTTGAGTTTACTTTTTTAGCCTACCATCAACAACATGGAAAGTTTCAGCTATAGTTAACTTCTCTCTTCTTATAAAAAGAATACATTAAACTTTAAGGATAAATATAGGTGATGTTAAAAGCTTACAAGATTTAGTAATTTTTCAGAAAGATTGACACGAACTTGCTTTGTCACTGTGGTACACCTAAGAGTCAAAATGAAATATGCTAGAGTTGTCCAGAATCCTAAATATTCAGTGCAGTGTTTTTCCATTCTCAAGTTGCCCTATATGTGGTCATAAAGTTCACCATTAAACATCATCAGGAAAGTCTGCGTCAGGACACGTGCTAAATAAGATCATAATTATTTATCTTCTTCCTAGATTGATCAGAAAGCATGAAATCTATCTATATTATACTTAATCAAGCCATAGGTTCGTATTCATATAGAAATATGTGTGTGTGTATATCCCTGTAAATGGAGCTTGTCCTTATTATCAAGTGGGCTTTTTTTTTTTTTTCTTTTCATAGATGTGGTATAAAGCAGGCAAAATATTACAAATTAATGCAAGGAAATAGGAGGAAAGTGCTAACTAACAGCTGGGGCCCACTGATTCTGTGTCTGGACAAAGAGAATTAAAAAATATATACTTTATTAGCAACTTGCTGTAATGCAGCAATTTAACAGAGAAAAAGAACAGCCAAGGTGGAAAATTAAATTGTGTTTTGTAAAGAACCTCTAGAGGATCTGGCAGACTTCGGGAAACAATAGCTAAATTTAATATATTAATGCATTAACATTTAAAAAAAACTGCTTACTGACCTGAGATATTGCAGAAAATTAACCAGCAGAAACAAAATCATCTTGTTGTGTTGTTTGCATAATTAACCTAGCTTGGCTGAAGTCTTGTAAGTTATAAATAAAATAAAAGGATGAGTTGGATATGTAGCCTTGTTTCCTATATGACCTGTCCGTGTAATTTGCAGGTTCATTTTGTATGTAGGCACGGTCACCCCAGGACCCTGCATATATTTTAAGGCCATAAAAAGTGTTCCTGGCTGTAATTTGCATATAACTTACACTGAAAATTTGCAGTTCTGTGTGAGAAAGGATTCTGGCTGAAGAAGGGAGTAAAAGGGAAGAGCTGACTGATACTATTTAACATCGTAAGAGTAATTTCTTTTGAGTTAGAGAAGGTAGTCTTGAAAGTACCCTCTGCTTTTATTAGCATCCCGAGCATATATATGAGCATATATGTATGTATGTATCTATCTAAAAGTTAATCTAACGATAATATCAAAATTGCGCATTTGAATATTGTGAATGGACACTGTAAGTGTATATTCATCACCATTGTTAGGTCACTGTTGCTCAAAAGTATGGATGGAGTGGTATATAGGAAGAACATCTTCAGCTTCCCTTTCCAGCACATGATCTTTCCACTCCAGTGCAAATCAGATGAACATGGAATGTTCAGGAGGGGTCTTGCATTGGAGTGCTGAGAGCATCTGATGTGAAGGCATCAGAGGGAGAAGCCTCTGACAGCAGCTATGATTTGTTTTTGGCAGGTAGGAATCTCTTTATTCTTTGAAGGGTAGAAATATGTCACCATATAAAAAGGAACCATATTGTTTAAGTATGAAAAAAAAAAATCTTTCTGCATCTTTGTGTATACTTAAACTGTCACTTCTGAAATGAATTCTCTTCCACAATATGGGTAATGACTTGTCACCTCTTCAGTTTCATCCTCTGCCCTTTCATCACGTCTTGCAGCAGGAATGCAGCACTCTCAGTAGTACAGCTGTTCAGGGAAAGCCCTAAAGCCCTAAAAAACGGAGAAGACGTATTAAAACCCAGAGAAATGTATTCTGACAAACCTGTTCTTCAGACTTACTCATTTTGGCATCCCCTACCTACTTCCCTAAAAAACTTCCTTCTGCTCCTCTCTGTCTTTCCTAGCATCCCTCATTACTGGCAGCATCTCACTGTGCTCGGCAGCAGTTATGCTACTGGTAACAAGATGACACACTCCTTGGAGATGGATGTTCACTGTAGTTCAGATTCATCTGCATTTCTTACCTAGGGACCCAAGTCTTTCCATAGCTTGCTGGAAAACAAAGCTCTTCTGAAGATCTCTTTTTTTTACCACTTTCACTTGCTGTCTTGTAATACCAGTGATTTTTGCTGTTTTCAGTTATCTTTCAATATAATGCAGTGGACCCTCCAAAATTTTCTTTTTTAAATCCAGTGTCAAGAAGGTGTATGGAACAACTTTCCAATGAAATAATACTCTCTGTGGCTGAATATTATGCTTGCTTGTCTGACACAATCACTATGTTCCTGCTACTTCCAGAACTTGCAGTTTGCCTGGTGTATCAGCAGTCTGACTTTATCCATTTTGAGGTATGCATTTCTTGCAGAAGTGCATATCCATTTAAGTTCTTTCTTACTTTGTTGACTGCTTTCAAAGTCACAGACTTGAAAACTCCTCTCTAGTCTAGCTTTTCTTCTTTTTCCAATTATTCTTCTCATAAAACCATAAGAGGAAGATAACTGGTGTGAGAGAATCACAGAGGGTTTTCCTCTCCTGGTCTGTGACTTTGAAACTAGGTACAAGATACTAATCCCTGCACTCAATAGAAAGTGAAAGATCCTTCCTTTTGGGTTTTAATATGGTAACACAGAATAATCTAAAATGTCAGTGTACGCTTCTCCATCCTTTCAAGTCTACAGAAGATCAGGACCACTTGGATTACAGCAAGTGGAAGCTTGATTTAGGATAGTGTTTTAGGCATACAGTGATAAGCAGTATAAGTAGGAAACTATTTCCACCAGCGCATCAACACAATACATTTGCACAGAATATAAAATGTAGTTCAGAACAATTCCCCATTTCCCTTTTTACCTAAAATAAGCATCCTGTCACCAGGACTAACTCCAAGATTATACTATTGAACTTCCAAAAATAGCCATAATGAGTAAAAGACAATTAAACTACTTTTGGGTCAGGTTCTTCAGGTCAGGAAGAACCAAAAATATTTAATTTTAATTTCTCAAGTTTATTGTTATAATCAAGACCAGCCATAGTTCTCAGAAGACAGAAGTAGGGTCTTGCTTTGGCCAACAGTATAATGTGTTTATTTTAATCTCTTATGAATATTCTGAGCTGGTCTATCAATCTGCAAGACAACTTTATCTCTGAGATAAGTAACTCCATAGGATTGATTCGCATTCTGCAATTGCTCTGTAGCCACAAAATAGAAAGGCTGGTGTTAAGAAGAGCAGTTTGTAATCAATTGTCCAGTGACTGCCTATCTGTGATTTCTGTTCATTTTACTTGAAGACCACACGATTAAATCTCTTATAACCAGCATTTATAAATTAGGCATCTGAATCTAAACTATGTGAAAGCTTTCCTTTTGAATTTTATTTGTGTACAAGTTTTTGGCTTTCTTTTTTTTCCTGCATGAGAGATATTGGTCCTCAAAGAACTGTAATTAAGGATAGAAGCAATGTGCAGCACATCAGCTTTGTTCTACAGTAAAAGCAGAAAACAACGATATGTTTGTGAGAAATGAATTTCTAAGAACAATTAATTATAAGGCTCCGTACACCAATAACTGTGAAATAATTCCTGAATGAAAATACTTTTAAAAATGGGTAGAATAGGGGGTAAAAAGCTAATTAAAATGCACTATAACAAATGACTGACACATGAAGAAATGTACCCTTCAGTCTTCTGATGAAGGATAGAATACAGTCATGTTGGGCACTGGGCGCATCTCTTTGGGAGATATTCTGGTTATAATGTGATAAAAATTCTGAAAGTGATGACTAGCTGAGGAAAATATCCAAGTGCATCAGCTTTAATCAACTTTTTCAGTTTTCAGTCTGAACTCCTCCATACACACCATAACTCTTCCAGATAGCAGTGACAATGAGAATCTTCAAGATATCTTTCTAAGATGGAAAGAAGAAAAAACTAAATTGTCTAATGTAGGAAAAATATGGACCATAGCCATCTGCAGGATCAGGACCCTACTTGTCCGGAAATTAAGAAATGGCATAGATCCAGGAGACGTTTTGTTTCAGTTTCTCACTTTCTATTACAAAATTAACGGTCAATAGAAGGAAATGCATCTCACCTTAATTATTGCTCTATGCCTTTGAAAATAGGATTCTTCTGAAAGATAAATTGAAAAGCCATACTTGGAACATTTATTTCTTAGACTGTCTTAAAAATCAGCTCACTCTTTCCCAAGATAACTTTTGCCACCACACAACAGCCAAGGCAAAGCTAAAGTTACCAAGAGTCACTTGGTACATCCACTGAAGTAATACCATCTAGAACAAATCTAGATGCTTCTGTAGTCAAACAAAATGGAAACTCTTCAAACAATTGCTTTTCTTTGTTTGCTTGTTTGTTTATTTGTTTTCCAATTATTTCCGCTCTTTGTCAAAAGTAGTTTCTGGAAAGAATAAAATGGCAGAGCTCTGCAAAGGAGATGGAGGAGAAAGCACAATATAATCAGAGGGACTGTTTTGAAAAAATGGAAAAGAGGCAAACTGGGGGAACTGGAAGCTGTATATTTTTTATGTTGCTGTTCAGAATAATGCCAGCTTTTTAGGTGCTAAAAATTTGCTGTTACACATGTGATGTAAGTACATAGAAAGATAGGCAGACTTAGTTCATATCATGTACAAGTATGTTAAGTACTTGAACACTGCATAGTTATTAAAGCTTTGCAGCTTTAAACACATTAAGAAAGAACGAGGCTATCTGTTGCTCTTCAAGTCCTTCCTCTGAATTCCTCCTTTGCCAATTGGAGTGGGCAAAAGTGAACCTGAGTAAGCTAAAGCAAAGCAAGAGAATTTTAACATTAGAACATAAAAAGCAATTCCATGTGTGAAGGAAAAAAATAGTTTATTCAGAGTACAGGTAAAAATTGTGGTCGGACGAACGTATTTTGAAATGCAGGTGGAAGCTGGCCACTCTGCACTTCCATGTACTTTGATGAGAATTTCTTACACTCAGGGCTAATTCTAGAGCCTTGTCCTTGATTTTTCAAAGAGCTAACAGAGAAGAAAATTAATCCTAACTCAAATTAACCAGGTTCAAATAGCCTTTTGCTGAAGGAATAGGCAAAATTTCAGAAGTACAAACCCTCCAATAATCTGAACACCTAACAGTGGAAGTGTAAAAATATTAAAAAATAATAGTTCCTAAGAAAGACAGAAAATATATAAAATTCCTTTACTTATTTCAAGGCTACAAAAAAGGAAAAAAAAAAAAAAAAAGAAAGAGAGAGAGATTGATCTGGAGACATTTTCCTCTCAATTGCCATTGCTTTTAACACCCACTTCACACGAAGCGCAGAGAAGATTCAGTAACCCAGAAAACTCATCATTTATTCTCAGTCTCTTTAAGTTCCACTGGGGATTTCAAGTTTTGCAAGCAAAATCAAACATTATTTAGTCCAATATTATACATACTCACTTGACAACACGAGTCACGCGTACTCCTCAAGGATCCAAAATAAGTTACTTATTAGAAAGACTAAAATGACAGTAGAGCTGTTCAGAACATGCCTCCAAAAGCTGAATCGCTTTGGCAGCTTACACAGGTAGGTGTTGTTCTTTAAAAGCAGCTTCTATATTCATGAGGCAAACTCAAGTGTGAAAAATTGTTATACTAAGCAAAGTTACAAATAGTTGATATTTATATGAAGTTCATTCTCATATCAAATTTTTTAAAAAGTATTAATTTGCCTGCTTTTCCAATACATTTCCACGTACAATTTTGTACTTAATGAAAGTCTTTGTATTGATTTCCTAATTCATTTTAGTATTCATGTTTCCACATATTCTCACTGAAAGGGTTTTGGTGCACACTAGAGTCAGACAAATCTGCTGATATTTTTCTTTTCCTGTTTAGGTGAATGAGTCATGTTCTATCAAGATTTCCATCAGCATTTACTTCATTTTACTGTATATTTTCTCATCTTTGTCTTTCTCTTTCACTCTCACTAGCTTAAATCTTCCGCTTCTCAACAATCACCAATAGCAAAAGTGCCTGCCTTTAAATCCTACTTTTATTTTCATTGTTTCTATAAATTATCTTCTGTTTTAGAAATACAAAGTATTGAAATTATTTTAATGGTGGTGTTTAATTTAATATAGATAACATAGGCTTGAAAAATAGTAGGGTGTCTAAATTTAAATTGTGAGTCTTAGAAATTGTGAACCAATTAATTCTTGAGAATGACTTCCCTTTACAGGTAACACCACTAAAATTTCTTACTGCTTTTGAAAATACTGTTAAAGCAGAAGAGATTATCTGACATCTACTTAGTTCCTATATTGCATCATCTTTAAAATAAACATCTGAGTATTTAGTTATCATTTCCCAGGTGTGAAGGAATGAATATGCAAAAATCTTCCGCGTTACTCCCTACTCTGACTTGTCTCCCTCTGTACAGATTATTAGGTATGCAACTACAGGAAAACAGGTGCCAAAGCCAGAAGAGGAATGGTGCTCCATACCACCTTTTGTATAATGAAGTTCTCCCTGCAGGCCAGCTGGCAAAGGTACTGTTTTCATTACTAACATTACAGACAGAAATTTGTGGCTTCATTTGGGACTGTGGTGGGAAGAGGAGATAATAAAGTAAGGGTAATAGTTTTGTGTTAGTGCCTCATATTTGTTGCTCTGATTAGTAACTCCGTATGGTAAGGCTACCATCATTATCAAATTAGTTGAACATCACATTTTTATGAGGCGGATATTCCTTTTACCACTTTTATTTTATTTTCTTCTTTACAGTTTCACTAGTTTTGTCAGTTTAATGTGATTTTTAAAGGCATCAGCATGACTTCTTACCAGAATTTGCCATATCACAAAGTTCTTTCTGGCAGCTTACTCTTGAGACTCTCTTCTTTTCAGCCTAGATTCTGTCTCTTGTTTAATATTTTCAAATATACAAGCTCATGGACAAACAGGACTTGATAAAGATTTTCCAGTGTCTGGGCTGCCAGCTCAGTCATCCTTATTTCATTTTTAGCCTATTGCAGCCTTAGCACCTCAAATGAAGGCAAAAACTCCCCAGTAGCACGGTTCACCCAGCTGCAGGTAAACGGGGGGCATGACTGACCAACATATCAAATAACTAAGTATCAAAAAGGTCAATACAATCCCATCTACAGTACTGCCAACGCCGTGTGGAATGTGGGAGGCATTTTAATCCTCATTTTGCATTCTGCAATGACAATGCCTGTAATGAATAGGAAATGACATATTATAAATTCATTCTTGTGATGATAATTGTAATGAGACTAGTGAATGGTACAACAAATCTAATCCATCTTCATGACACTTTAAAAACTGCAAACTGAATGCAGTCCTGGGGTATTTTTCACACACTTTACAGAAGAAAACTAATTACAATTAAGTGGAAAACAAAAATATTGCATTTCCAAGATACATTAAACCCATGTTTTTTGGTAAGTGGTGTGATCTGTGTAAGTCCTATGCGAGAAAACTTCCTTTAATTACATGGAAACTTTTATTTCCCTTTTATTTCAACATAGGATGTTGTAATTGTAGGAAAGGAACCTTAAAGGTCGTCAACTCTAAATCATACATTAACAGGGGATAAAGAAAGGAATTGGAAAAAGTCAAGTTATTCTAATAATGATCAGATGTTCTTTGTGTAATAGGACACAGTGATGTATTGTATTTAATAAACCTAAGTGTTTAGAAACTGCTGAAAAACAAAACAAAACAAAAAAAAAAAGAAAAGAAAAGAAAAAAGAAAAAAGAAGAAACAGAAAAAGCAAGCCCTACTGGCCTGCACTGATTTCACATTCTTTTTCTTCAGAGTGTGTGAGGGGGGAAATGATCACAGAGACTTAAATCTTTTTCCGTAAATCCAGAAACACCCCATTTTAAGTGTGCTATTACCATCCCCACAGTTTCACTTGAATCAGGAATCTGTTATAACCACAAGAATCTCTTTTATTAAATTTTATGTTTCTACAAAAAAATATTTATTAATTTCCCATCCCAAAAAATAGCATCCTACCATCTTATTTTGGTATTCAGTTCTCTCTGAGTACCCTCCCTTTACTTCACCTTAACTTCAGTGCTATTTTCTTTTTTAATTCTATTGCTTTCTTACTTGCTGGGTAATTGAATAAAGTCTGGCATATAATGCTGCTCCAAACCCAGGCTTGAAATCATATATAGGAGGGCTCATTTAATGGATCATTTCTTGCTAGGTTTATATAGTATTGCTTGGCTTGCAAACCGGTTCACTATGTATCTTGTTACCACTGATGTTCTTGTAACAGTGCTACTGCATCAAATGAAATTTATGTTTCTGCTTAAGATTTACTTTGGGAATCATCTATTTTGTTTTCAAGAGTAATTTGTATTCTAACAGGACCCGTTCTAGCAAATGCAGAAAGCGTTCTCCAAATGGTTTACATAAGCAAAAATAAAAGGTATAATGGCAATCTGTAATTTTCACAGATGAAGTTTCAATACAAGTGCCCTAGTAAGCAGCTACAATTTACCTTCATTCATAGAAGTAAAATCACTTGATATGTTGATTGTATTGAATTAGTCACTTATATAAGTCATGGGTGTTGACTATTGAATTTTTTTAAAAGGTCTTTATTGATTTTTTTAAAGAGAAAATGTATTTAAAAGGCGGCCCACTAGTGTAATTCTGATCATTGTAAAGTGCTAAATAGCTAAAGGGGACTAAAAGAGTATTTGGAAAAAGAGAATCTATTTTTAACTAATGAGCTTTGAATCACTTGTCTAGCTAATCCATGTTTTCAATCCATGGCAGTATGCTGAAAACCAGCCTTCCGCTAAATGTACAGATGATTCTTATCCTGCCCTAAACAGGAAAGACTGCCACACTTAGGAAAAGGGACAGAGACAAATGTTCACTGGGAGACACGGGCCAAGATCAACTTCTGAGTGTTCACTGCAGTGCTCTCCACATGTGCTAATGGGAGTTACGACTCGCACCGAGGCACAGCCATCAGTCTGCTAAAATCATTAGACACCAGCAGGAGGAATATATTGACTAAAGATTGGAACTTTACACTGGAGAACTATTTTGTTTTTAGGTAAATTATTCATCACGGCAACAGGGATGCCTTTATATATATAGTCAGTAATAATGCAACAATTTAAGGAACAAAAATAGGAAAATATTTGGGGAACAATGGATCCCATCAAAATTTAATAATTTTAAAGACCTAGGTGCTATTGGAGTTTCACCTGTTAAATCTCTTCTTTCTGGTTCATCCAAGTAACTGAGCTATATATTAGAAAGGAACATGCTTCCTGGCAAAAATAAATAAATAAATAAATAAATAAATAAATAGGGTGGTACGAGGGACATTTTAAGTGGCTCAAACTAGCACCAAACAAATATTGTAAACAGACAACAGAAAAAGCAGTCTCATATTAAGATAAAACAACTAAACAGTGTTTAGAAAAAGAAAAGGATTATTTAGCAGAAAGCCAAAGTATGGCGACATTTAGAAAATGATCACGCTCTGCCAAAATTCACCTGGGTCAAAGCAAAGAGGCAGAGCTAATGAGACCAGATCCACCTGCATTCTTTCATACACGTTCATGCAAACGTGACTGAAAGTATCTAGAATGTTTATTAGTTTTTTTCAGATTTCATAGTATCAAACTACTTTTGCTACGCTTGAACTCTTCCATGTGAAAAGTCTTTAAGATTTCTCATTGCACTAAATAAACCCACGTTCTGAAAACCTGTAGAGTTAATTGCTTGTTAACATGGCTTTTTATCCCAAATCAAATGTACTTGAAAATTGGGACTGTTGTAGTGTGTATTCTGGGAGATGATGCAATTGCTATGGTTACGTCTCACTTCCTTTTAGACCTCTATTGTCTGAAAAACTCACTTGTTGAAACCACCAAGTATAGAAGGTTTATGGAGCTGAGCTATTTATCTTCTTCAGAATTAGAGAACAAAGTTTTCTAACAAAGATAATATCCAGACCCCATCAGCTACTCTTCATGTAGAAAAGTGGCCTTCAATCTCAATGTTACTACGTGTTCTTTTGTTCCAATACAATGTAGTATATGCACTTAGTTTTCTTATGCTTTAAAAGGAGACAGAAGCAGAACAGTGAATAGTTTCGGATCTTTGGGTCTAGTAATTTTTGTGCTGCAAAATTGCTGTGTTATTTCCTGACTTTGAAGCACTTTATAAAATAAATGTATTGTTGTTTTCTTCCACAAAGAAAAAGAAAACCTGAATAGAAATACCTTTAATTATCTGCTAAGATAAAATAAATGTTTTGGGGAAAGATTAAATATCAAACAACTCTGCGTTAATATGAGAAGAGTAAAAAAAAAAACAGACAAATAGCATTTACTTATTTTATTTGTATTTCTTGACATCCTGCAGAAGAGTAGTCAGTCATATATTTTAAGTAACCTCACTTAACTTAAGAACACAGTGCCTGTAAATAATACTCTAAGTGCAACAGGACTACATAGATATAAAAAAAATAACTAAACTGGACAATATAGTCCAATATTTCTATCTCTAATACTCCATTACAATTACAATCTCAATTTTCAAATAGGCGAATTTAGATATTGACAGATTCATTACTGTTATCTACTGTTTTATTAGTTCTCCATTAAAAAAATTGCATATTTATTATACTACCGAATTAAAGAGAAGTCTGGACCATAAAGGAATCAGTAGCAATATTGAAATGCTGTTCTGTCTTCTTCTTATGACTTTCCCCCAGTACGTACTTGTCTTTCTCCTCCAATAGAAGTTGCCAATGCTTGGAAAATGAGTCACTGCTATTTCAGCCACTATGAAGAAATCTGAGAAGTCTTGAACATAGAAACCCACACAATAAAAGATGTTTGGATTAACTCCGCAGAATTTAATGGAAGTAAGCTTTCTATGCTTTCAGTGAAAAATGTTCCACTGGAATATTCTGAAAGCAAAACTCCTTTTTGCGGAGTATTACTGTTGATAAATATTTATCTAAGACATTCTCTTGCTTCCCAGAGGGAAGAGACTGGTAGTACAGCATTTTGTATACTCCTTTGGGATGCAAAACTTTGCTGTTCCAGTCCTATGTGATACATTTGTAAATAAAAAAATAAGCAGCCCTGGGGATTTCGATTACATTCGGAATCACAGAGGCTGTGAGCACAGGCTGTAGGGAACCTTTTCTCTTTGGGCACGCTCCTGCATGCTGACACAGCTCTGGCTCTCTCCTGGGAGTCATTCCTATTCCCACACCTGCAAGGACATCTGAAGACCCAACAATGTGTGAAGCTGCTCCAGTTAGAAGTTCACTGAATCTTTGGGGACCAAAAGTGAGGCATTTTACTGTCTTGGGAACTTCCATGGCAGGTTTACACACAGCTACTGCTCCACTATGAAACTAGCAGAAATAACTTTCCCTTTGTTTCAGCATCCTTGGTGAAATCGTTTGGGTTTTGTTTTGTATTGTTTTGCTTTGTTTTGCAGAAGTCAATCATTCCATTAGCTCTGCATTGTCAGGATCCACTTCAAACTGAGGTTTCCCTGTAATAAGAGCCTCTTTTGCTTTGTCATTTTATTGGGTGAGATCTCTCAGCATGTGGCAGGGAGTCAGTGTCACTGGCCATCACTTAAACTATACATGCCCTCTTTGACTTCTTCCCTGGCATTGTAGAATTTATATTAATTATTAAGAATTGGACAGCAAGATAAATGAGTTTCGTTTTGTTTTACCTCGGAAGAAGGAAAAGGTCAAAAATAATCTATACTGGCATGTCACATCCTGACCATGCAGAGAGAACTTCCTGATAATTTGCTTAGGGAAAGAGCTCCCAGGTACCAACAGCTGAAACATCTGTATGCTGAGTCTCCAAGCCCTCTCCACCTGTTTCTTTTAAATCCTCTTTGGTGTACACTTATTCAAAAGGAGTAAATGGTGATTGAGTGCAGTGCTATTTCTAAAGGAGTCAGAAAAACATGAACAATTTGTTTCTGGTTTATTCAGTTCAATATCTGCAGCGTGAAGAGGACTCAAGTCTGTGCCAGCGTGAGCATTTATTTTGCAAAATGCAGCACTAAAAGCTATCTCGGTCAACTGAGAAGAAACTCTAGATCTGCTGCTCCATCACAGCACCCTCTGCATTGGAAGAGTTCACTGTTCAGCTCCCCATCTCCCACCTTGTGTTCAAAAGTAACTGTCTTATGGATTTTTTCTCTTTTCCTTTCCCATAAAAATTTGCTTGAAAGATGATATGAATGAGCCCTGTTTCTCAAGATGAGTCACAGTGCTCTACCAACATTTTAATGATTTCAATTATTTACTAGACAATAGTGTAACTGGAAAAAAAAAAAAAAAAATGACAGGCTGTCACAGACAATACTAGCTAAGTTGTTTAAATCATCTCTAGGCATGTTCTAATTTAGCTCATTATTAATTTCCTGCCAGGAAATCGCTGCCCTAAACCTCACTTTAATTCAGACATAAGTCATTCTAAACTCTTGCACAGACAGCTGATTGAACTCAAGACTTTTGTCTCATTACAAAGCCCAGATGCTTTCAGGCAGAAGACTGTTCTAGGCATTTAATATCTTGAAACAAAATGTACTGTATAATTAATCGAGTATGAAATGCGTTGTTCATCACTGAATTAGTTTATCTTTTCAAGAGTTTGCTGGCTATATGCGATCAATCATTCATATTTCACAAACTGTTGTAGGTTTATGAATTTTCACTTTTGATACAATTGAGTTCTAACTGCGTTGCAAAATGAATACAAAACACTATCTGGAGGCAAACTGAGTGAAACCCCTCTTGTTTTATCTGGTAAAATAAGATGTTAGGTCATTAATCACCCTCTTCTTCATCACTTTTCATTTTTTCTGGCATATGATTTGTATTCCAGCCATGTGGGGGATACTAGCAGAGAACAAATAAATCTGAACTGACAAAGCAGGAAATATTTCCTAATTACCAAGGCTGCTGAGGAGGGCTAGAAAACAGAGACAAAGAAAACCCAAGAAAAGATTGCTTTGTGAATCATTCTGTTTGCTGGGCGTGAGATGTGCTTGTCACGTTAACTTTGGTTGCTAAGTTCCTTCCAAAGGCACTTCAGAATTATGCACTGGGGTGCCATCAAAGACATGCCCCGGTACCTGTACACCGTTACTGCAGAAGGAATAGCCTTAGCTTTCACGTGACTCAGTAATTGCTTTCACCGTATTTGTAGTTGGAGTAAAGGGAAGAAATATGCACGAGTTTCCCACATTCTTGTATTGGCTGATAATAGACTGAATAATACTTCGTTACACAGTTCTTTTCACATAATTGGCCACAGTGAAAACTGGATGGTGCTTTCCAGCCCTCAGCCTCTCTGACCAGGACAAGTGGATGCAAGGGGCCTTCAGACATCATTATTTTTCTCCCCAAATCCCTTTTATCCTAAGGTGGAAACCAGTGTCCCTCACATTCAATACCAAATTGAGAGATCATACTCAGTGCTCATATAACAGTCTCATAATGGCAATTGTGTTCCTGTACCAGCGCTTGGTATCATACATGTAGTAAAAATCACAGTGCAAATACTGAAATATTACAGCAGCATCAATCTCTGTCACTGTGGTCACTTTGCACAAGAAATACTGAAGAACTTTCCTCCAGAAGGACTCACATGCACATGCCCTAGAGAAAATACGCGTGTTTCCTTTAGACAAGGCCTTTGTTAAAAAGGGACTGGCTGCTGTAAGAAAAATGTCTGCAGAATAAATAACATGTTGTACTTGACTAGGTTTATAATAACACCCCATAGTCTTTTAGGAGATCTTGGTTGTGGATTTGTGCTATTTTGATGATAGCTGCTGATTCATGGCTCCTCAGGCCACTTGAAAATAGGGCCCCTACTGTGTTATATAAAACATACACTTTAGCTTTAGAAGCGCAAACCTTTAATCAAATTCAAAATGCCAGAGTGGAAATTTTGAATCCCTTTTGGTATGACTTCACTCTCATCTTCAATTCTAACAGTCTCAAAAAAATACTTTCCTAGCTATACTGTGTCTAATGGACTTAGTTTAAATATAGTGGTAAGAATTTATAATAAGGAACTATTTTCATGGCTTTATTTCCCTATTCACACAGAGCAGTACTCTGAGCCACATTATCACTAATTTTTTCAGAGAAACCTCCGTCTTAATCTTGATTCACTATGTCTGTCTTTTATGACAGGACAAACATTCTGAGGTGTTGTTTTTATAAATTAGAGTTACTGATAATATAAAAATTTCCTGAAAGCAGCTATATGACTTTCAGCTTTGACATTTAAGATGATTCAGTTACTCACGACCAGACACATAAAAATTATGCAGCACTGTACTGCTATAATTTTAATGGGCAATCTTTAACACTCTTTCCGAGTACAGACACGTAAAATGGAATTCATCAACCAAAACAAGATTACGGTTTTGAAATTCCTCATTTCTCTTTCCCATTTTACTTTCCACTTGGAAACCACACCCTGTGAGAGAGTTTAAGTTCTTGTCAGCATTATCATTCAGTGAGAGGAATCCAACTAGGATTAAGAGATGCATCAGAAAGCCTGTTATTTATTTATTTATTTATTTATTTTGAATTGCTTAAGCTTTTCCTGAGCTCTTGTCCATCAGCAGAGATCTCTCTTCAATGGAGATGGCTGCTTAGAGGTGATTTTCTTAGTGCTGATCCTGCAGTATCCCCTGCAAGAGCAGAGGCTGGCTAAACTACAAGCTGTCAATAAATTCAGCAAATGTTGCCAATTTCTAGCTAATTTCTGTGAAAGTCCGTGGAAGCAATGGAAAATGCAGTTGGTTCTTGGTGAGATAGGAGAGCTTCAATGAAGGTGGAGCTGAGTCCTACTGCTTCAATCCAGAAGGCAGTGTGGGGCTTGGGTCCCTCCTCTGACGCCTACTTCTTCTCAGTTCAGTACTTGTATAGTCAGAGCAAGATGCTATATTACAGCTGCCAGTGTCCTCCTATGGTGACTCCAATGAAATATATCTTCCAGCAAAAACTTAAATCCACTAGTCACACAAAGTACAAACCTTTCATAACAGCATTATATAACAAGCATAAAACTCTCAGTGCGCTACTGAAAATACAGGTGGTACTAAATTCACAATTCTGCATACTAACTACAATGTAACGAGATGATACAAAAGGTACTGGATACTTAAAAAAAGAAAATAAAATAAAATTCAAAGGAAAAGTGGTAAAGAAAAGAATATAAATGAATAACATGAAAAAAAAATAGTAAAAGAGATGAAAATCCAGAACATAATACTGAAAGAAGAAAGGAATAATATATGAAGATATGAATAAATGATGCAGTCAGAAAACTAAAAGTTTTCATAAACACCTCTAAGATACAGAAGAGACAAAGCAAGGATATGAAGAAGTCATGTAAAGTCCTCTGCCCATTTTATAACAGTACATTTTCAGAAAAAAGTTACCAAATGGAGATTAAAAAAAAAAATCCAATGCAAAGAAAAAAAAAGAGAACTACAGCATGTGATTTACCAGAAAACCTAAAACATTAGATATAACCATTACTACGTGAAACCATGAAAAATACCACAAAATAGTCGAAAATGTTAATGCAGGGAATTTTAATTATTTAATGTAATACATGACAAATAATGAGATAAAATCAAAATAGAGAAGGCTACATTTTAGGAAACCACTCTGCAAATTAGTTTACCAGAATGCAGAGCAATTTTGCAAAGGAAGTAATGAAAACAGCTCATCAACTGGGAATTAAACATGACAAATGCTTGTGCGGAATTGGTATCCCTAGTAAAATTCTTATTCAGTCTATTTTGACCAAATGATACGTGTAAATAACTGGTAAATAAGTGAGTTCTTATCCCGTTTAATGAGTTTTATCTTTAAGTGAACGGTTAGGCATAGCGCAGTTATTTTTTAACATCCTGTAGGTAAAAACAACTTAGTGAATACATATGAAAATTTATAATGGCAAGTATCCCAATGAATATGCAACACACATTAAGTGTTCACAAGTATTTCCTGAAAACTTCTAACTATTGAGTCATCCAATCAAATGGCAGAACTATCATTTAAGTATGTTCACAAAGCAATTACCAAATTGCAGATTATGAACAAAGTATGTAATAATCCATGGACTTTTTTTGTAAAGAAAAAAAAATAAATCAAATAACCAAGTAACACTGAAATATTAAGAACATTTACAAGTGACTCTGGAATAGAATGGATTCTCAGTTGTTTG
>JAOWBP010003503.1:8907020-8929551 GCA_028571105.1 Tragopan temminckii
ATTGAACTCCCTGTGTTCCAGTCTATGGCCATTGCCCTCTGCGTCTTGTCACCAGGCATAACTCAAAGAGCTTAGCTTCATCCACTTGACTCCTGCCCTTTAGATATCTATAAGCATAATTAAGAACATTCCACTTAAGCAGAAATTATGAAAGTACAGATTCAAATAAGTAAGTTGCTAACTCAACTAGTTTCATTGCTCATTTTGCCTGTGTATTTTTTTTTTTTTTTTAAGATCTTCAAAAGCACGTGCTCTTTGCTTAGCATAGTTTGTCCATACTAATTACTATTGTAATATTATAGAACATTTGTAACAGATAATTACCACACTTGGTAGTGTATCTTCAAGTCTAATTGCAAAAAGACTTAAAGGGCAAGTTTGTAATGTGAAAGGAGACCAAACCTAATGGATATAAGACAATACTCAGTACAGAGTTGTACTTCCATTTCACTTAAATGTTAAAAAATGCTTTTTCATTTAACAAATGGTCAAGGAGCTACCACACAGAAGAATGTTTTCAGAACAGGCACACCAAAATTCATCATATATCTTATACATTAGCTATGAAATGCAAATGCCAACAATATGGTGCTACTTTAAACACTTGAAAGTTAATGGCAAAAGAAAGCAAAAAAATCTGACATGTACATAGGTCACTCTCAAAGTAATGCCTTCTATTTATTTCCATTGAAACTGCAACAGACAGGAAGAGCACAATTAAACTATTTGATAGAGCAAATTCTCATCTACAAAACATTCTTTTTCAACATAGTCACCACCATTAGTTATGCACTTTTACCAGCAATGAACAAGAGCAGGCATGCCATGCTTGTGAAACAGTGCATGGCCATTCAAAATGTGGCTTGTCTTTCGTGACACTGTCACCACTGCTGAAAGGGCACACCCACCACCTCACTGTGCTTACATCCATTGTTTGGTTGCCATAAGCATTCAGCAAGCATTGATGAATGCCAGTGAGTGCAATACTTTTCGCATGGAGAAGTTCCATGACACATCTTTGCTTCATCCACACTTCCATGTCAGTTGTGTTTTGCCGGACTACCCCTATGCTGCCATCTATCACATGGCAACAAAACATAACAGAGTATTGTTGGAAAGGTTCGATCTCTACTGCCATACTACCAACATTCACCTCTGATCTTGTGGGCCAACAGAATAAAACAGGAGGCATGACTTTTGGAACAGCCTTCAAAGTATTTATAAAGGAAAGGGTGTTCACACATTGTTTTCTTGAGTGAAAATAGCAAATAGTTATACTCAAATTGAGACAGCTGTTAGGTATGAAACCCAGACTCATTTCCAGTTCATAATTGACTTGCTCTATTATATACAAATAGCATCCACAGCAGCACACCAGATTTTACTAATATGCGTTGTTTGAATTTGAGTCATTTTGCAAAGTGATCTGCCTGACTCCTCAGAATTATTTATACTTCATTATTCATTCATTCACTGTTTTGTTAACCATTAAGTTCCTTCACATGTATTTCATTTTCATCATTAGTAGATATACTGAGTGACAGCGGACAAAGAAACAATTTGCGTTAAGAATACCCACAGTTAATTACTCAAATACCATTTCTTTCAATAATTGTTTTGAACTGAAACAAATTCTCATGTTTTCTCAGGGCTACTTAACTATTGATGTATAGGAGCAATTTCTTCCTCCATGATCAAAATGTTATGGAGCGTGAGATGAAAATATATATTATCTTCAAAATTAGAAATATCTGATGCATTAAAACTGTCAGAGAACGAAGCCATTGTATTTGACAGGATCTTTTTCATAATTCTGCAGACATCATTAATCCATATTACTTTTTCTATTATTACACTTCATCTCAATACTAACAAATGAGACTCTGCATGTCCAAATAGGTCATAACTCCCTTTTCAGTTAAAAAAAAAAACAACTTTCTTACGTATCAGAATCAGGAAACTTAACATTCCATGAATAATCTTTTGAGTGGAAAAACAATTTCTAAGTCATATAGCATACACTATGCAAACTATTTTAAAAATGCCTAAATAGTATGTCATTATGTGTTAAGTCTAATATCATAGATCTTCAGTCTTAAAAAAATCAGAGAAAAAAACGAAATCCTTCTCATTGCTTCAGTACTTCTTCAGCTAATTAACTAGTTTAATTCCCCAAGTTTACTACCATAAACAAAAGAGATGCAAGACTGACTTCTCTGTGCTTATCTCCTGCTCTTATTTATGTGTCTACTATACTGAGTTTTTTCTTTCAATAAAGACCAAATTGAAAGATGACAGAAGTACATTTCTCACATTGACACTGGCAAAAACTACTATTTTTAAAATAATTACATTCCGAGAGACTTTAGAACCTGTTTCATGTGGATTTTAATCCATTTGAGTGAACTGGAGGTTTTGACTGAAATATTAACCCCCTCCTGCTTTAAGTTAAGTTAGTCATTTTGGGGTGAAACATGCTTGAAATCTGTAGTTCAGTTTAAACAATTCATCCTCCCATACAGCGACACATCTTGAAAGTTACTGTAAGGCACTAAATTCCTGCACTGTATTACAAGGCTCATACAAACGGACCTTCCAACTCTTCTTTTCTAAACCTTGTTTTCGAGTGAGAGTATAGTCAGCTCTCTGCTCCATCAGTCTACAAGAACCTTAATCAACAAGAGTGTGGCTTTTCATTTCAGAAGAAAAGTTTCACAGTTTTGGAAAGCTTAAGCTTGAGATCCACCTTGTCTCTTCACTACACAAGCCTCCTACTTTGTCCTTTGACATGTAACACTCATCAGAATAATATTTCAAGGCAAAAAATCAACAGTTTAAGAATCCTCCAAGAGCATATGCTAATTGTTCCACCTTTAGACAGTTCAAAAAGGCAATCATTGGTTCAATGCCCATTAACTCTATGATGATCTGCTCAGATCAAACATTAGCCTAGGAGGGACATCAAGACAATTTGAGTTTCACTTACAATATTTGATAGGAGTAATGATGTTGACAAGTGATGATGAAGCTCAGCAGGTGCAGAATTCCCTACAAACAATTCCAAAAATCACCAGTACAGGCAACATGGGATTTACACATGAAAATGAATTAGACCATCATGATATATGAATAATCCAAATTCTTTTCTCACTGATGGAGGTGTGATAATTTTTTATTTGCCTGATGTGCACTTGGAGTATGAAATCAAATCTTGTATTTCTCATAAGATGTTGATTCTTGCTGATTTTTCTCTCAGTTATATCTCTCTTCATCCATTAAATAATAATTCCTTTAGAAGATAGAGTTCAGTTGAGCAACTATCCAATTTTTTAAACAAGAAAACAAGTCTAAGTTACCTGCAAAAATGATGGAGGCAATGTCTCTGCAATTATCAACTGTCACAATTGTCACTCTTGCAAATTCAATCACTCTTTTTTCACGTCTAGTTCAAAGTAAACGTGTGCCATCACATGTGCCATTGCAGATGATAATTATATTCAATTCTATCTTTGAGTCTTCATTGTAGGAGGAAAACAAAATAAAATCTGCACTTCAGTTATTTTTTGCTGGTATACGTGAACAGTTAACCATAAAGAGCGTTAATGTTCAAGTATATGTAAGTCATGTCTATGTGCAAGGCTGTTACAAAGAGAAAGCATTCAGTATTTTCCACTTGATTTCAGGGTAAAGAATCTAAAAGTAATTGAGAGGTAAGCAACATCTGAACTCTTTGTAGGTGCCCTATTTCAGTTACAGACATGCTCTTTTCTTGTCTGTTTAGCCTTATGGAGGTTGCACCTACTTTAAACAGTGAAATTCAATTATTTCAAAGAACAGCAGCATAATGCCATTATGTTTCACTAATCTATTGTTTTTTTATAGAAAAATCTATTTTCTTCACTATGAGCAGTTCATAGATTTGGAGAGTACGTTGGGGATTTGTGTTTCTAGTGTATTTCACAAAAATAGTTCTAGTAAGACTAAGACTAAATAAGCATTGGAAAATGTTGTCAGGTAGATTACTCGTAAGATTAAAAAAAAAAAAAAAAAAAGGTAAGCACTGCACCACAAAGTAAATAAATCTGCATCTGGCAAGATGGTATATTTCCCAAAAAAAAAAAAAAAAAAAAAGAGTATATACTCCCACAGGGGAAGAGAAAACGCACTTGAAAATAAGTATTACCTGCACCATTTCTTTACACTTAGCTCTGAGAGCATTACCTCTTATCATAACTACACGGGTAGGACAGTTATTGATGTTCCACACTGCATTACCCTCACACAGACAGAAGCTTGTAGCGCCAAACAAACAATAGTTAATAGTAACGACATATAGATGCATCTACCATTTTTGCTTGAGACTTAAGCAATTAACTCTCCTCCCACTCCCCCCAAATTTCCTGACACACAGTAACACACACTCATTCCTGATAGCTGTTAAGAATCCTACAGGGAGTCACATATAGGCAAATTGAGAAGTTCTGATCCAAAAGTGTCCCACCCCACTCTGGATAAAATAAGTAGTCCATTAAGCATCCCAGTGCTCCTTTAAGGCCAACTTTGGTATCTCTACATTGTCCACATCTCTGGGGATTAATCTGAATTACAAGGCTTGCTCGTAAAGGACAGATTTTGACTGCTGCGTTCCCTCAGCAATTAAGTGTGAGGGTTTGTTTGGTTTTGTTCTTTTTTTATTTAGATCAGCAGTCTTCACAGCTATGTCATGCTATGTCCATGCAATGAATTCGAGTAATTATTCAATGCTTTTACGTAATTAAGTACTAGCATTCTTACATTTTCTTTAAGATGATAGTTAGCTAGAAATACTAAGAACATCGTTTCCCCATCTCTTAAAAACCATCTAATTTCAAATGACTTAGATACTGAACAACCAATTCAAGCAGAAAAGCAGGCATCTTCTCTAAAGCAGTTGTCTAAAAAGAAAACTTACTTCTTCTCTGAAAACAGATTTTCTAAAAAAATTTTTTTCCAAGTACTACATGTGACAAAATACATAGTCACATATGGAAAATAATGGATGAAGTTTTCCCTTCAGGATATTACAAAATCTTAAGATCTAGTACATAAAATACCTTCTAAGAAGTATATAAAGCCAAAGCAGCAGAGTTAATTTTTAATCGTTGTCAACACTTCATTACAGTAATAAATTAATATAACATAAGCTACATCAACAATATAAGTTATGCTAATGGAAACAAATTTCTCCCTAAATAACACATTTGTCTGGCCAAACAGTCAAAGTAATTTCCCAAAGAAATGGGCTCAAACTCTTAACTGAATTGGTTAGAGCAATACTTTCAAAATAATAGCTAAATATTTAATCATTGTGTTCTATAAGAAACTCTTTCCATATATTTTCAAAGTTGAAGGAATCGTGTAGACTGAAATCATGTAGATGTATTAGTAAGAGGTGTTTTCAGATACTTCCTTTTGCCTATGGATAATCAAAGCTTGGTGGAGGAAATAGAGGAGTTCAGTCTGCACATGCCTTCAACAATTTATTCACTATTTTTAGACAATATTACCTCCTTATTTGTAATAGTTTTCTAACTTGTTAAAACTGGTTCAAAACTACTGTCACAGTATGGCCACATTCTTTGCTTTCAAAAATGAAGTTAACGAAAATCTTCCTTTTCCACCTACTGGACTTCTCACTTCTATGCAGACCAAGAGATGAAAAGTACGTCTCCTAGAAATCACACCTCAAAAAGAAAAAAAATTCTCATGAATACATCAGTACTGTGGAACAGCAACCATTGTTGGTTGACACAATCTGTTTGTACTTTATCTACAAAGTCAAAGTATTCTGAAGTACTTTCAGAACTTGGAATATATTGTTCATTCGTACACACAAAATGGAAAGAATTCAGTTAACTGAATCAATAGTCATGTTAAAGAAAAGAATAACATCCAAGGCAGTTATGGCACTTCTAAAACTAAAACATTCCCAGTTCTGAATGTCTTGCTTGCAAGATCACTCACTACTCACCTAATCTGTTACTTGCTGTGCAATTACATGCAATCTTAACTGCTACTTTATGTTTAAACTGTCCACAGGATCTAATAAACAGCAGCATCATCTTGTAGCTAATAAACTAGTACTCAAGGTACATGACGCATCGCTGAGACACAAATACATGGAAAGCTCTTTTCGGCAACAGCATGTTCTGAGACACAAAACCAAAAATCTTTAACTAAAAGACTACAAGCTTAATCTTCATATTTGAAAATCTTACAGAATTCTTCATTGTGGAAGCCTCTGAAAAAAATGTACCTTTGTATCACTGCAAAAGAAGTGACATACAGTAAATCTGTTGATTATTAATGATCCTGTCATGCTTTTGCAAAAGGGAGAACCAGAACACCTTAGTGTTCTGGTTAAGTTCCAACTTAGGTAAATAAAGTTGAGCAGCTGTGATTCAATTACCCATGTCTTTGGCATTAAAAAAATCTATCTTCATTTCTTTCCAAATACATTTCATGCAGTGCCATGGTGGCAGAGATAACTGCCTATCAGCTATGCTGTTGTTTACTAGCACCATGTCAGAGCACACAGTTGCAGGGACCCACTTAAGCTGTGTTTGTAGCATGCAGAAGGTGTGGGGAAGATGAAGATTTTATATATACATGCTTTCAGCTTTACCATGATTATATTAGCAACACTGCAGAAATGTTTGTCACTCACTATCAAGCAACGTAGGATGCATAACACAGATTAAATTAGAAGCTGTACCCTCTATGGCAAAAATCCAAAACAGCTTTCAAAGCTTCAGGATAAAAAACACCCAATAGCCCATGAAATGCTATTTAACACCCCTATCCCAATTTAGATTCATGTAGCATGCTAATTTTGGCTTTAGTTCAGGAAGTTGCTTAAGGATGCGTCTAGCCTGAATTCTCTAAATGGCATACCGATTTGAGACTACATGCATGTTCATAACAGGGTACAGAGACAGATCCACAGAAGCTACTCAGGATATTATTTCTTCTCTTTAGTGCACAACCATAGATCTGCATGTACACAGTTGAATGAGCAACTTTGTCTAGTCAGAAAAAGATTAAGATTTTTTCTTAGACCCAACAACTATATTACTGGGTTCCTTATTGCCTCTGAACATTTGGACGTTCTTAAAAACCTTAAATTTTTTCATAACTCTTTACCTTTGTTACATGTATGTTTTATAATTCTTTAGCAGTCTTTTAACACACGGCTTTTCATTATCTAGAAATCTATTTAGCAACATCTTACAGACAGCACAACTTCGAGGCACCACCAATCTATCAATAACAAAAGAAAGAAGGATGAATGTAAATTGACTTTGGGATTAACTTGTTATTTCCTTAGTAATTGGTTGATAAACGAAAAAGGAAGATGATTTTATTGGTAATCATTTTTTCCCTTCCTTCCATTACACCTTATCTTAAAAGTTCACACCTAAAAATCTTCAGGCAGGTATTGCTGCTTATGCAAATAAAATCTTAACATTTGACCACTCTTGGACCACTGAGAAACCTCACAAAATGTGGAAGTTCCCCAGGATAATCTCCTCTAAATTCTAGAGAATGATTTGAAGAGAACAGTCTTTTATTGAATTTACTCTTCACATTCAGTATAAAAACTAGTAATCCAATGGGGATATTTTGAAAAACGTGAAAGAGGAGGTGAGAAGAAAAGATGGTTCCTGAAAGACATAGAAAGAAAACACTAATCCTTGACTACAAAGGCTGACATTCATAGAAACTGATCTCCTGGAACACATCAAAAATACAGCCAAACCTAGTATTTTATTTAGGATATTCATATGAGAAGTTTTTTTGGTTGTTGTTAAAAACAAATTACTTAATAAATATTTCATACCTATTTGTTTAGTTGACAAAAATCTATGTTAACCATAGTTCCTGAACAACTTGTACCTAAGCTTAGTTGGAGCAGCTGAGGAGCAATAGAAGAAATAAAACTTCTGTAATGCTAAGCCCGGAAGCCAGACCCACTCAGGTCCTAGACAGATGGCAAGAGAAAGCTGGTTAACGAGTGTGAATTTTCAAAAACCCCAACAATATAGGGCAATATATAGGCAACATAGGAAACACCTCCTAAACTTGGGTGCATGCAGCATACGTCCCACTGAGCTTGGCCTGTCAGGCAAACCAGGACACACGGGCTAAAAATAAAATAGAAATTGTTGCTCACTGGCACTCTGCACATATCACAGTAAGCAGAATGATTGCCAAGGTTTCTCCTGTCTCCATTTTAGGCATATGCAGCTGGCAGCGGTACGTTGTTCTCATGCACCAAAGGCAGCAGATGGAATGAATTACATATTTCAACAGCCCTTGACATCACATCAAACACCTTGGCTTTTAGTTTTAGAGGAGTAACTCTGGGGAGGCTTTTTTTTTTTTCCCTCCAGCTTTCAGCATCCAAATAAGTCATACACAGTTATTTCCTTCTTCATAGAACAATATAGCCGTGTCATATGTTGCAGACTTGCAAGTTTTGCATAGAATAACTGTGCAGCAATAGCAAAATAAAGTGTTTTTATTGATGTTTTCTACATAGACGTAGCCATTGAGCTATGTATTACAGGCAGTCTCTGAAACTAAGGGCTTTACGCTGTCCTATTACAGAGATTAGACGTTCAGCATTTTTTCTAAGTACATAAAGAATTTTGAAGTCTCTAACGTTCAAAACATCACTATATTTAGCTATGTTAAATCAGCTGTATTTAACAAGCTATCATCGGCTTTTAATTTATTCCTTAAGATTCTGAGTTACATCTCCCTTGACAAGTCCACCTCCGGGCAGGTGGGGCTCTTTGTCAGCACGGTGAGGGGTGGGAAGCAGGACCTGGCAAAGCCAAACATGGCCCACACAGCATCACCTTCCTCCAGGAGGTAGAAAAGTCTTTTCATACATAAAATTCAGCTCTGTGTGTTCCTGAATGAGATTACTGGGACTGTACATTCTTGTGCCTGCAACTGTAATGCTATACACAGGCTGGACAAGGAATTATACCTGGTAAGCCTGTACCAGCACCTGACCGTCATCCGTTGCTTGCTCTCCTCTCCCAGAGAGGCTGCCAGACAGGCCAGCGTATCTCTGTCTTTAGTCATTGACCCAATGCATCCGATTCCTCTCCACACCAATCGATCAATCAGTTTCTACAAAACTTTAAGACCAGTTCTTCAACAGAATAGGCTGGAAGATTCAGCGCTGTGCTCAGGGTGAGAGTGAGCCCTAGGAGGAGCAAGCAGGGGAAAAAAAGCAACAAAAACCACATCTCAGGGCCAGGAAAACACCTCACCTAATTCCTCTGAAAATTTCTAACTGATTAAGGTGATTACAACTTTGCATCCTTAGAAGCTTAGAAGGCCTTTCATCTTTCCAGCGCAAGTTATCAATAGATTCATTGTTTTTATGCTACCAATCATTTCTTCCAGTCTCAGGATTTCAGCAAATCAAGTAAACATACCTTGTTACAACCATGATTCCTTCCACTTTTGCTGAAGTGTGATCAATGCTGGCTATTCTACTGTTTTGAGATAACAAATAGCTTTTGAGACTTCCAGACTACATCAGACCCACATGCTCCAATAGCATTTTAGCTCGAAGTCGTGCACGTACAAGTGATTTTGATCCCAGACAGCTCAATACTTCTTTGAAATACATTGGCTAGTAGCTACTAACAACAGTGTCAATCTCTTAATTATACGCCATAATCTCTTTCCTACTTTTTAATATTAATATAACCATTTCCCACCAGTGCAGCTAACTTGCAACTACGAATAATTTTAATAATTCTGAAGTTGATCTTTAGCAGAAAGCAGCACTTGAGGTGCAATACAGGCTTTTCTCCTCTATGCACTTTTTTCCTCCAAAAGCTTACTTTAAAAGTATTCCTCTTGGAAGAAGACAGTCTTCTCTCTCATTCTCCTAAATTTAATAATGTACTCTTAAAAATTTTCTCTTGCTTCAGGATTTGCTAAGTTAATAGCTTAGAGTGAACTGATGATCTGCTACAGATTCATAGGCAATCTTCAGTGTTTTCATGCTCCTACCTCAGATCAGACCGTACTCTTTTTCCCACCTTTGATCAAAATACTTTCACTTTGCCTATTCCTAATTTTTCTATGCACTTGAAATTGAGCCTAGTTTCTACTTTTTTTTTTTTTTTTTTTTTTTAAACAAAGGGGACAGCTGTGCAAGAGAGGATTATACTGACAAAGATGAACTACCATAACTCGTCTCTGTTGTCCACTATCCTAATCTCTCAATTACCTTAAATCAGCCACTCTAACTGAACAGACTAAAACAGCTTCCAGAAGAAGAATAAGAGAAAACAAAGCTCAGGCCAGACACATAACAAAGGTGGAAATAAAATGGATTGCTAAGTGAAAGCAAAGGAAAGCATCAACACAGCTTCGAAAAGCAGGCAGAAATTAGCATGATACAAAGTACATCACAACTGAAACTACATAAGGAAGAATATTCAGGCCAAGAACTCCATCTCATTCCAAGCGACTTCAGTGAAGTCTTCCAGGAAAAGTACTTATTTGTCATCATCATTGCTTCAAAATAAACTCTTGTTAGTCTCAGCGTGCAGTGCTACATTTATCCGATGTACTTGCTAATCTCAATGTAGTTCATAATGCGATGCAGTTTAATTTGTAATTGAAATAGAAAAAACAGCAGTCACACACTCTCATAATTAAAGAATAGATGTCACAGTGTATCCCGTTCCTTTTATAAGAGTCAAGCATGAATATACTTTTTCCTTTACCATTGATCAACTAAATCACCAGCTGTTTATGCAAAACTGCTGGCAACCTTGGTAGTGTAATTTGTCTTCCAAAACTCCATGAACCTCATTCACCCATTTGTTTAAGAGCACAGCAAGCTAACAATACGTATATTTTTGTAGTTAGTACATAAAAACATTCAAGAAACAGTCCCTAGCCATGCAAAACTTCCACTGGAGAAAATTGTACCTGCTGAAGAACTAAAAGATTGAGATCTGCAAGTTGAATGGAACATAAATCTAAGTGAAATTCAAGTCTTTAATTGCTAGAACAAACAAAATCTTTCAGCTCATTATGCAGCTCAATTCATAATTGCCTAAGGTGTTACACCTGGGGCTTATTGCAGGAAAATTTTCAAATCATATCAAGCCTGTACAGGTGCGCACACAAGTAGTCAAAATAAGTTGCTTTCCCCCAACTCAGTAACTGCTTTCTTTGCAACCTTCTCTTATACTTTCAATCCTTAAGAGCAAGGATAACCATTTTAAGATTATTACAACGTTTCAGTGATGCACGCATTGTTAGGTGCGTGAAGCACTCAGATTTGCAGGCTGAAAATCATCACTAGGTCAGGTTTTTAACTAGTATTGACAGGACAGGGAGAAATGCAGTACACTGGATGTCAGACATCTACCCACGAAGACTGGAGTTCTCACATACACCCCATGTAATCTAAGTTTTGGAGTTTATCTTAAGTATACATTACCCATTTAGAAATGCCTCATCCTTACTCATTCATAGTCTGAAACTGATACTAAATGCACTGTCCGTGACATCTACGCAAACCTGTTCTAACTTCACATTAAAAATACAAAACCATTGTTGTAACATCTTTCAGAATGTTATAGAATAGTCACTCCTTGAGATGCGTGCTGTTGTCCAGAAGGGTTAAAGTGGTCCCCCCGCCCCCCAGAAAAAGCCTAAAAGATGCTCAAAAGTTGTTACAGTTATCAATCATGGCCTAGCATCACCAAGCCCATATATTGATGCCTTTACATATAATACGCATTTCAATACACAATGAATCATAGCAGCTATCACATTCACTACTTTCCAAAAGAATATTTTGCTTTTTGAAATTTACGTCAACCTAGTCTTCTAAGTTATCTTCGAAATATTGTCCACAGTTTCCCATTAACTTTTGCTAACAGTCCATTTACAAATTACTTACTTCTTATCTCACAATATACTAGTCAGATACAGAAGCCAGTTTGCTTATCTGAAACAAAAACAAGATTAACTTCGCACACTCCCATATGAGATGCTCATCAGCAACGTTTGCATGTGCACAATCAGAACACATCTGTTAATCTGACTATATTTAGTTGAATGACCTACACGCTAAGATCAAATCCCCCACACTTCATGGATACGTCACAAATGTTCTCACTGTAGCAGACCAGCAGTATTTTATAACGGAGCAGACCACAACCTCAGAAGCAACACGTATGCAAGAGTGTGTATATGCACAGAGTTGACCACGTGGTATCTGCCATTTCAAAGCTGATTATTCTGATATGGTCTGACAGAAGCAACCGTTAAGCTGCATTCTTTTCAAAGGATCTGACTATGTGAAAGTCAACTGATGTGGCAATGGAACAACAGCTGGAAAGACTGAAAAACCAGGCACAGACCAGCAAACATTCGGCTCCATTCTTCTTACCCTCCTCTGAGGCACAAACACACAGTAGCCACCAAAGCTCAGTTCTTCGGAGATGGGAGGAAAGCAGCAGGGAAAAGACAGAAAGGAGGGAGTGGCAGGAATAAATACATCACCCTGTCTATAAAATAAAGCAGGGAGGAAGCACATAGCAGAGCCAATAACCTATTATGAACTAGGTGATGGAAAATAATGGTGGGGAAAAGACGACGTCTTAAAGATGCTCAATTACAATTTACAGTTACAACAGTGATCCAGAGCACTGAAAAATTATAGCTGTCAAATGACTAATTGGTGTTGAACATCACATGACAGAGTTAAGTTATTTGACAATAACTGTTAGAACGATCTCAAACAAAACACCAGCAACGTATCCAGCAGTCCCACCGTTAAACAGATCTGGGTCAGCCCTTTCAAACGTTCTCAACTGAGGCTGAGCCCACTGAGGTCAAATGACAAGTAATTCCACTTCCGGGGCAAACTTTTAGTTTTGTTGCAGTTCTCTCATGTATGCAACAAAATAGTTTCTTAGAAATAAAAATGTGATCTATTCTAACCGTACACGGGGCTTGCATCTGAATCTGTGCTGTGTCCTCCCGAGGTCGCTAAAGAAAACCATCGCTGCTTAAGCTAAGGGAAATATTTTAGTCCTGATCGTAAAGTCCTTTTTCGAAATCTACTGTTATGATTTTAATTAAATTCACTCACATCCAAATACTGCAACATGAATTTAATCACTTGCTTCGCAAGTTTAATGCCCAGAGACGCTACAGAAGTTTCAACAGCTGTTGGAAAAATGTTGCAGCCTCTGACTTTTTATTAAAGTTACTGCAGCCAAGGTTTACTGTAAATTGATGATTTAGCTGGATTAGATGTTAATATGCAGCTTGATATATTATTCATGAGATTGAGTCACAGACCTAATTAGAAACATGACATGAAAAGCTTTTGAGTCCACAATCTGGATTCTTTCTGACATGAAAGATTTGACATGTGAATAAATTTTCACTTACTGAGAGAAGAGAGATAAATGACCTTTTACATCTAAATGTAAAAATGTCATGTTGGAGATGCATCACTTTCCTTTCTGAGATTTTGGGAAAAACAGTAGAGGTATCCAGTTCAACGTAATAGAAGCCCTTTAGAAACCTGAAGGATTTACCACTTCATCCATTCCTATCTGCTTACAAAATGTCTGTTCCACACCCCTTTGCAGTCACAGATATTAAAGAAGATGGATAATCCACTGACAGACAAACATTTCAGAGAGTTTTTGGCCTAGGAATAGGTCTGCTTCACGCAACTAAACAAAGCTATGCCATAAACACAAATCCTGTATATACCAGTTGGTCTAGTCTTTCAGTTTTCCAGGCTTAACTGATGGTTAAACTAATGTCTATGAGCATCACTACTCAGCTGTTTTGGTCAGAAACGTTGTGTTAACCAGGTCAGTAACAACAGATTCAGACAACAGCAGAAGGGAGAAGTGGTTCAATTGATAATACTGACTAGTACTGGTCAATAAGTATACCTGGAAAAGAAATAGCAGCACTTCACACTAGGTAGCTATGTTGTGCAGTGGATTAATTGATTAATAATTTATTTATTAGGGCATATGCCTAAAACCAACTTGTAATAGATCTAAGAGAAGCTAGTATGGTAGCATACATCTTGAATATTTTTCCTTCTCAAAGTTTACCTGTTCATTCAGGATTTATTTTAAGAGCCCAGTTTCCCCACATCTTGCATTCAATATGTGTAAGATGTCAACAACAAATATTGTTGCTGTTAGAAAATAATTTGTTGTTCCAAAGATAACTATTCCTTATCTCAACACACAGGAATTTGATCAATTCCTACAGTGAATATTTAAGCGCTGTATTTATGTTAGATTCTTATGCAGAATTCAACCAAATCTCCAATATACAAAAAACACTGTCTTCATTTTACTAATCAGACCACTGTGATATGTTAATTAGCTGACAACAGTAAATAAAGCATTTTAAAATGATAACTTAAAAGTAGAAAGAGACTAGTTCTTAGCTAGCACTGACCTGAACATGATAAAGCTCAAGGATAACCCAAGATAATCAAGGCTTCCACAAAAACAATCTGAAGTAGCATATAGGCAACTGAAAGAGCTTTTCAGACTTGACAACACTGAGAAGTAGAGAAGCATGAGCAAGAAAAGTCATTACTAATAAACACAGCCAACAGATTACAGTTAGATGTCTGTATGAGGGCAATACAGAAGGAGATAAGAAGGAAGAGGTCAGGATGTACTACTTTCCATAATTAATAATCATTAACATTTCTCTTCAGAGAGCTATTATGAAAAAAAATGTAAAGAGGAACAGAGTAATTCTCAGCATCAGAGATCTGTGTCCTGATTCATAAAGGATCATCTCTTGAGCTATCTGTAAGATACATGTTCTAAGCACATTCCTCTTATCTCAAGTTGTTTACTTCCAGCAAGTCAAAGAACCATAAACACTATGACAAGGATAAGCAGCTATTTCATTCAGAGTTGTTCTAATAGTGTTATATTTTAGACTTACTGACAAATTTTATCTGTTGGCCATGCTACTTATCCTGCTCTGAAAGCACCAAATAGCAAACGACTACCAACAGAGCAGAAGCCACAAGCAAGGACTCGCTGTGTTAAACTACATCTGTGCCACCTGGCCTTTTCAAATTAGCGTTTGCTCCCAATAAAATACTCATTACTATATTTTATGATTTTCTCTTGTTCAACAATATACTTATTCTCATCTTCTGTGAAAACTTTTTTCTTCAACGCGATTCACATAACAGAAGAAAACATGGAAAAGATTACAGGTAGCCCACTTCTTAATTTATAAATCAGATTTTAAAGCTTCAACTGCTGTTGCAGAGATCACTAATACACTCATGGTCCAAATGTGAAGTTAAACACAATGGTCATGATGCTAATTCATAACAATAACTAGCTTAACAAAAGAAAGATCATAAAAATCAAAAAGAAAAATGCAGCAGATCAGAAGAACACAGACTTGACAACTTAAGCCTTATGAGTTCAATTTCAAATACTTTGTCATTTAGCTGTAACATTCACCATACTTAGCTCCCTCAAAGGATAGACTCTTCATAAGCTTTATTGAAGATAAAAGGAGCAACTCACACCCTTGACGTTGTCAGCAGTAGAAAGTAGACCTCAATCTGCCACAATTCAGATGTGTATATAGTTTAGAGAAGGAACTTGTTTCTTACCGTATATGAAGGAGCAGCTCCTTTGTATTCTCCTCAGCTGAACTGAGATTCTATCAGTTAAAAGCTGGAAAGCAAAAGGGGAAAACAAAATAAACACATGTGAGAAAACATTCTAGGAACAGGCTTTTTACAATCTGCTTAAATTTCCTGATAAGCTTAAACAGAATTTACCTGAAAGAATCATAAGACAAGTATTTCCTTCTACTAGAGGTTGCCTGTGCTATACCCATTAAATCTAAATCTATCAGCTGATGCCATGGCAAAGCCGAGGTGGAGTCTGCTGTTCCTCCATTTCCTTTTCCCAGCAGCCCATCGTTTTCCTTCCTGCAGTAACTCATTACTTAGAGAACTTAATAAGGCAGCACAACAAGTCTGCTATATCTGGAAAAGGATAAGTTTCCTACCTTTCCTCCTACACAGGTTTTTGGGTTTGCTTACTCATTTATTTTTGTCAGTACTTTTCCTACACCTCTGTGCTTGATTTGTACACGAAGTAAAACCTCAACACACAATATTGAGGCAAAGGTTTCCATGAGAGGTGCGTTATGCACACAGTAATTAAATACGCATTCTTGCTGATTTTAAGACAAGCATGAGCATGTTGCTGTAGCACAGTGCTTGGAATTTAATACATTAAAAATCTTTACTACTAGGCAATTTCAAGGAAAAGCGGATTCCTACAGTGCTCCTACAAAATAAAAGAACTTCATGAAATACAGTAGAATATACTAAGTGTGCCAGAAGAAGGAAACAAGAACTACGCAAACAGTCAGGAATGTAATTGTTCTACACTTTCACAGTTGGTAGCAGACAAAATTAGAATCATAATATGCTAGTACTATCTTCAGAAATGGCAGATCCCATCTCTCTCAATTTTACAGTTGAATACAGTAGGGGAACACTGGTCAAAACAAAATAAGTTTTTTCTGTAGCATTTGTGATGGTAAAATCAGCAAGAGTTTTCCAGAACTACAAGCAGCTGAATGAGTGAGAGTAAACCACTGACAGTTTCTATACCTTCAAATTCCTATCCATTGAAATGCTCAAGCAGGTACCTAGATAGAACTTGACAAGTAGACTCATTCAAATTCATTCCTCCCCCCCATTCTATTCTAAATCAATTCCTTATATAGCGATATCTTTCAAAAAAGAGCAATATACTGAAGTGAATAGGACTACCTATTCCCTAAAAGGAAAGACTCTAGACAAATGTTGTAAAGCACTGGTCTGAGAAACCAAAAAAGGTTTGAGAGATCCTTGAATACAGTCAGTTCAAATGGAAACAAACTCAAATTAACAGTTAAAAGAACAATTGCTATCAAATAACGTTGATCATTTACTGGGAAGGAAATATAATCTATTTACAGAAAAAGCTTAAAAGCAGCAAAGCTCAGCATTCATCTCACAAGTGAACAGTATCAACATTTCAATTAAAATTCCTTTCCCTCAAAATGGTGACAGTAATATTTTTAGGAGACCTATATATTGGGCTTCATATATCTCCCTTTCAAATAGCTACTCTTGGTCATCTGTAACAATCCAGCTCATTATTAGTAAAGACATCTTTGTTCAGAAAGATATAGAGGTCACTGGAAATATTTTCCCCTCTCCTTTCTCTGATTAGTAAGAACTTCCAGACACAACCTTACTGAGGCAGCTAACATAACAGTTCAATTCAGACGTTTATAATGAAGTTTTAGATTAAAAACTATAAACTGAACAAAATACATACAAAAATCAGATTTTTAGGAGCAGTTTTAATATCATGCCCCTGAGATGATATGTTTTGCTACAAATAAGCCTTGTAAATAAATGGATTTCAATCTCAGCTCTTCCCAATTTCAGTTGCAGTTAAATTACAAGATTTTAAAAAAATCTGCTTACTTTAGTGACAAAAAAAGCTTCTACATCAAATTATCCTAATCTCCTTGTAAAGACAGTTTGCTTACACTTAAACACAACGTTTCCCTGATTAGCAGATAGAACTATGATTTCCACAAGTGCTTGAATCTAGGAACTTGTACTAGAATTATCAGTCAGCATCAACATATTATCTGCTGCAGAATGCATACTAGGCATTTCAATATGATAACATCACCCCAGAATGGATTTGCCTTTAATTTATTCAAATTAATTGAATCCCAAAGCTTTCATATAGAAGTAGAACACATTCTCCTGCATGTGGTTAAATGATGAATGCTATATTAGACTTCAGAGCACTACCTTCAACACTTTTATATCGTGATATATCTCACTTAAAATCGTGATTATTTTCTTTCCACATTAATACTTCTTTCAATGCTCAGCAGATTTATGTATGCCCAGACTCCATAAAGCTGAGCTTGGCAGGAACTGAGGGTACTACAGTGCAGTCACAGCCATCTGTCAGTGCAACTGGCCATAAATCCAAAAAACAAACCAAAACAAAAATAATTATAAGTCATTGGTCTGGTTACTGTTAAGACCAGAAGAAAAAAATGCCAGATACGACACCCAGGAAAACAGCTTGCTAGAGCCACAGCGAGCTCCTTAACCTCCTGTAAAGCCTTTGAGAGGAAATGCTGGGTGTTAAGAGCTGTCAGTCTTTCAAGAACTGTAAACTACCACAGACCAGGCTGAACATACACCCATTCACCTATGCCTACTTGAATTCTCTAAAATTGTCAATTCATAAACTCAAGTTTGTCATCTGTGATACTTCTCAATATTTCCCATGATCTGGAGACAAAAATATAAAATAAAATCAATCATATTCATGAGAAAGATCTTGAGATTTACTAACATAGAATTATTTGGAAAACAAACCAAAAAGCTAGGCAGAAACACGTACTTTGTGTTACACTTCTGTTTTCCTTACATCTTTATCAACCATTTCATGGCCATTGCAAGAATTATGTAATAGTTTATTCAGGTTCACAACGTAAGAGTTTATTTTTATAACTGTACCACAGAAAGTTTGAAATCTTCAAGTTGTTGTTTTTGTTTTTTTTTAAATCCCAGATCAATCTTGTGTACACAATATTTTAAACTACTTTTGCGATCAATTAGAAATAAATGTATATTTAAGTAAATTAAGTAAAACCAGGTTAACTCCCAAGTTTATTTTTAATTTGTCTCTTGTGTTTCTTTATGTTTTATTTCATATTCTGTTGCTACTTTTAACTTTCAACAATCCTAACTCATTACAGTGCAATATTGAAAAAAAAATAATTTAAAAAGCTATCCAGCAACCCCCAGTATCTTCCACCACAAGAATTAAAACTAAACATTTCAAGGACTTCAGTAATTAATAAAAAATATATAAAAATAGAGCTCTGAAAATTTAACAAATTCTGACTCAAATACAGTACTCGCTATGGGTTTTTAATGAAAGCCAATAAACATACTTGCACTGTCACCCTATCAGCCTATGAGCAGCAGCCCTCCTGAGCAGAGATTTAGATCAGCTGGTTTAATTACAGAGGGTGAACAGCACAAACAACTTGAACTATGCTTACCAGAAAGAAGAATACTCTCCTTGTTCTCGAGAGCATAATCCAAATGTATTCTCACTTGTATAAAGGTACTGTAACAATTAGGTATCTTGACGACAGACCTAGAACAGCTAAGATCTATGTAGCATCACTTAACACTGAATCTTCAGAGCAAAGATACAAACGTATTTAAGTAAAAATAAAAGGAACAAAGTAAGATTTTTTTTATTTTATTTTACAGGGAAGATTAAATGGACAGTAACAGAAAGCAGGTTTCCAGTAACAAACTTTGAAGATATCCCAAGAAAAAAAAAAATCCCCATTGTATGCCACCAATACCACGTGAAACTGCTATAGCAAAATATTATGGAGACTGTCTTCTCTTTTTCTTAGAGTACCAAAGAAAATCTTCCTTAAAGCTCAGCTTACTCTGTAGGTAGCTACATTAATGCTAACAACACTGACCACCAAGTATGATTGCAATCACACTACCACAATTTTCAACTTCAGAGAAGGGCAATCATGCAGATGCCTTTCCTGTTAACGTACAATTTTAGTAATGTCCATCCAGTTTGGATATTATTAGTTTGGGTGGGGTTTTTTTTTGTTGTTTTTTTCTAACTCATCACAGAACTGATAATTGGAAGTAGAAAAGAAAGAAACAGTAAGAATGGTCCATGGGTAGAAGGAGAAAGAAAAATCCTTGGCTGTGAGAAAATAAAAAAAGCAGATACCATCTCTATTAGATGTAATTTTTCCTGCTCCACCAGTGCCCATTCAAGCCATCCTGTTAGTGTGATTTAGGATTCTGCAGGCTCAAACACAAAGGGCAGCAAATTTAGGAGACCTACAAGAAAGTAAACCTTACCAAACCTCTTCTCTTTTTTCTTTTTCCCTTCTGTCTCTCAAATAGCAAATAAAGAAATAAACTAAACAAGCAAAAAGTAGGAAGCCTCCATTTTACAGTTTGCATGCATGACTGAGTGCCAGGTGTATTATCCACTACTGCATCCTTGGGCAACAAGCAAAAAACATATTAACTTGTGTTTTTGAAGTTAAGAGTTGCCCTTTGATACTGTTACTCCCTGAAAGCAATAAAATTTCTTCTGATAAATACTTTGTGATGCCAGGCATAGTTACCATTAAAAACATCAGTCATCACATACACGAAAAAACTAACTCACCAACCCAGGAATAGGGTTTCTGATTACAGAACGCTTCTTCTCAGAAAACAGCATTCACCTAGGAAATGATCTCTTTTTGGAGGCTAGTACTTAAATGAGCCCAGGGTGCTCATTCCGGTCACATGGGAAGCAGGGGTGAATTGCTTGCACCTGTGCTTCTTGAGCCAGCCACCACCTTCACCATGTCCTCAATCATCAGTTCAGGCCATAACATTTCAGATCCCTTATGGATATTTTTAAGACAGTTTCCAAACCGAGTATGAGGATACTGCATTAGATACACTCAATCATAAGACTTCTGAAAAATATGACAATTAACTGGAAAATAGAACTAAGTTGCTGTTTGAAATGCAGCATTTTCCAACAGAATAGAAATGTAACCCCTCAATCTGAGATTTACTCGAAGAAGAATACATTTCAACCTGAAAGATACATCACGTATTTTTTAAATCCAAGGTATTCCCAGCTTTAACATTAAAAACAGCTTATTCAGACTGAATAGAAACATACTTGTTTGGTAAAGAAAACAGAGAAGTTCTACAGGAATGAATTTTAGTTGGAACAATTCCTATCTGCTGTAGCATTAGAACATCTGCCTGTGTATCTATAAACTCTTCTCCCTACCCACCCTTTTACTATGGCACCTCTACAGTACACATCCTCAAGCTCTCAGTCAAACAACAGCTGAATTTCCACCTCCACAGGCACTAAAAATTCACCTAAACTGAGGCTCTGCTGTTAACTTACAGGTGGGCATCGCCCTAACCATGGCAGCTGTGTAGGCTCCTGACGTGCCTGGAGAACATGTTAGTTCAGAAGTGTAAGAACAAGAAGAAATATTACACTTTTTCTAAATACAGATATAGGTTGGATGGAGATTGGCTTAAGAGCAGCCCCGAGGAGAAGGATTTGGGAGTGTTGGTTGATGAAAGATTCAACATAAACTGGCAGTGTGCACTTGCAGCCCAGAAGGTCAGCTGTATGCTGGGTTGCATCAAGAGAAGTGTGACCCGCAGGTTGAGGGAGGTGATTCTGCCTCTTTACTCTGCTTTCCTAGGATTCCACTCGGAGTATAGCATCCAGCTCTGGAGCCTCCAACACAAGAAGGATGTGGAACTGCTGGAGCAGGTCCAGAGAAGAGTGATCAGAGGGCTTGAGCACCTCCCCTGCAAGGACAGGCTGAGAGAACTGAGGCTCTTCAGCCTAGAGCAGACAAGGCTCCAAGGAGACCTAATAGATGGCTTTCCAGTACCTGAAGGAACCTACAGAAAAGCTGGAGAAGGACTTTTTATAAGGGCAGGTAGCAACAGGATGAGGTGAAATGGTTTTAAACTGGAAGAGGGTAGATTTAGACTAGATATTAGGAAGAAAATCTTCACTGCAAGAGTGATGAGACACTGAAACAGGCTGCCCAGTGAGGTTGTGAACGCCCCCTACCTGGAAGCATTCAAAGCCAGGCTGGATGGGACTTTACACAACCTGATCTAGTGAGAGGCATCCTTGCCCACAGCAGGGAGGTTGGAACTAGATCTTAAACATCCCTTCCAACTCATTCTATGATTCTGAATAACTAGACACAAGTAACAGAGTTATTAAGTCACAGAAAGATCGTTAATATGAAAATCAGAAAAGGAAAAATGGCAACAGAAAAAATGCTGAAGGGATGTATCAAGGATAGAGGAATCAAAAACAGATAAGAAGGGACAGTGCAATTTGACTGTAAGCTGATGAGGGAAAATTGCAAGGACTTGCACGTAACAGTTCACCACCCTGACCAGCATACCTGCATCCTACTTATCATGATCAAAACAAGATTCACTTCGTGGAAGAACTTACATGTCTCCATCGCCATTCCTGTCCCCTCTCCAGTGCTCTCACCAGGAGAAAGCTGCAGCTGTATCAGGGACTGCCATTTTAGCCACAAGCGTGCAAGACAGACACACAGCTTCAAGAAAGAGGCAGTATGCCTTGTGCAAAACAAACAAACAAACAAAAAAACAACAAAAAAGAAATCAAAAAACAGCTATGCTGAGTTTTGTCTGTTTAGCTTTCCTATTAAAAGAAACACCTGAGAAAAACTTGTTTCTCTCTTTATACACCACACAAAATACATAAATAAATAAATAAATAAATAAATAAATAAA
>JAOWBP010003503.1:8929651-8968716 GCA_028571105.1 Tragopan temminckii
ATAAATAAATAAATAAATAAATAAATAAATAAAAGGAAGGGAGGAAGCCTTCTAAACAAAAATATATTTGTATACAAGAAGAGAAGCTGATCCAATTGTCACCAGGCTACAGAAAATGGCTCCATTATCAAGAAGTGAGATATAAGTTCTCCCACTACACTTAGACAATGTAATAATAAAGAGACAGTGTAAAACCACTGCAGTAAATTAGAGAGTTAGATTAAAGAAACAGGGCACGAATTAGTGGCATTTATATATATTTTTGGGAAGAAAAGCAATTAGAATTTGCATCTCAGCACATGCCCAGTATTTACTATAACCTTAAAAACTAGTAAATTCAAGCACAACAGATCACTAACTCTCCTACCTTCTGCTTTCCATACACAGCAAAGCTCAGCAGCAACTACAGCTCTGAGCTCCTGTGGCTGCTTGCACTGCACTGCAGTTATTTCAGCCACACCAGCACCAACATGGCCTCAGGTTGTACAGCAAGTGCCCCAGACAGGCGTGGAAGTGCGCTGCCTCCCAGGCAAGGATAACTCAGCACTGTTCCCCAGCTCCTCAACAAACGGATAGCTGCATCCACAACTACTAAAGCCCACATCTTCTAAAACTTTTACCTACCAGATTAGAAGAGTCAAGTGGTACAGATTGCTCAGTGTGCTTTCTGTACCAGGATGCAGTCAAGGCTCCCAGGGCTGGCCAGCCCCAGCTAGGTAAACATTACTGACTACTTTCACAAAATCTATCTGCTGCATTCTATTGAAGGTAGAGGTAGATACAACAGAGACGCAATCATTTGGAAGCTTGATACGTATACACACATTTCTTCATTATCTGTACCGGATTTATCGATTTCCATTGTGAAAGTAAAAAACTGACACTTCTGGACAGATAAGTGAATAAATGCTTTTTCTTTTCTTTTTCTTTAGAGCACATTAATGCTGCCCAGAGAACAACAACATGCTGACCAGAAATGTGTTTGTCTGTCTGTAGCACTACTAAGCAAGGCTGCATTTTTCAAAATACTTACTATTTTCCTTGACAGCTAGTAGGCCTTATCAATAACTACCTAAAGGGAGGGTGAAAAGAGGTTCAAACCATACTATATTCACTGGTTCCCAGCACCAGGACAAGGTGAGACGGGCACACACTGGAACATTCAAACATTAGGAAGCACTTAACTGTGTGAGTAATGGAGCACGGGCACAAGTTGTCCAAGGAAGCCATTGAGTCTCCTTGGAGATCTTGAAAAATCACTCAAGCCTGGTGTAGCACACCCTGCTCTTGGTGTCCCTGCTTGAGCAAGCGTTGGACCAGATGGGCCCAGAAGTCCCTGCCAGCCTCAGCCATTCTGTCACTCTATAACAGGAAAGCAGAATGGACAGCAGCATTCATTATTTGTGCTTCCGTTAGATGGAAATCTTGGCTTCCTATTGCATCTACACTTGTTGAAGGTCTCTGCTGAGAAAATGAGGGGAGAAATAGGGAAAATTCAACAGCCTGAACTTACATTAAGAAGTTTGTAGAGGTAAATCAAAGACAGAAGAAAAACTTTTCTATGTGAAGAATGACAATGCAAATTAAGAGAGATATTGACAAGAATATCAACACAGTAGAAATGAAAAGTATCTGCATAGTAATAGAGGCTATATCAAATCAGACTCTGCATCAGTTGAACATAATTCGTATTTCTGTGGCTAGATATCTTGTGCTGAGATCTTATTAAAGTATCTAATTCAGCATTTCAAACTATATTACGAGTTATATTCAAGGAGTTTGGGACACTACTGAAAGATGGATTTTTCAAAAACATCTTCAGTTTATTACTGAAGGTAATAAACCCTATATTTAAGAAGCATTTTACTGTGGTACACTCTCAGAAGTACCACTGTGACCATAGAAGTCACTAATGGGTCAGGCAATCTATTCTCATGATAATTAAATGATGCAATCCTTCTTTTTTTTCTCATCTAAAAAAATCTAAACAGTCACCTCATTATTTTTTTTTTTCTGTGATACAGACTGTCTGTGATTGTAAACTACTTGTCACACAACAAAAATCCCCATACACTTTATGTTTGCACCAACACTACCTCTGCCAGCCATGTTGTGATTGCAGTGTGCCCATAAAAGCCTCCAGCCACGGACTGGGGATAGCTGATTTCAAAGGACTGGCGGTAATGAGGGGTGGAGGAATCAATTCTTCATTGCTCAGTAAGAAGGAAAATAAAAGTACTGAGCTGGGTTTAGACTGTTTCTGCTACTATGGATTTACTGCGCATTTTGATACCATTATCTGCAAGCAGGAACTCGGCACGCTAATAAAAATGGCATCAGAGGGCTGAATAAGCCACATCTAGTGCTGAAAGACAATGGATTAACCACTGTAAGGATTTCACTCCACGAAAGGGTAAACAAACAAATTGCAGGTAAAATAAATCTACAGACATTCATGTTGTGAGAATCTGACTGACTAGGTGACTGCGTGTTGTGTGCATAAGAATCTCTAACCAAACACTGAATTCTAATTGACTTTCACAAGTCAATTCATACTGGATTTCACAAAGGCAGTTGTCAATGCTCTACGGTTGAACAGCTTACTGAATTAGAGCAAAGTCACTCCCTGTTCTGAGCAGACTGCATTCTGCAAGTGCTGGTGAAAGCTAAAAATCCTATCACACATGACTTAGCAGAGAAAGGATTTATAAAAATTCCACTGTAAATAAGAGCACATTGTTCTGATTTTACTGTCGTTGTTCTGTGAAACTAGGATAAACAAATGAAGTTTTGTTTATTGAACATAAAAAATTATTTTTTCTTTACAGATGTCCTCATGGATTAAATACCGTTCATATAAAAGCTGTGAGAGAGCTGTAGAGTTCTGTTTAAATCACCCTAAGTGATGGATAAATTGCTTCTAAATTGTTTAAATTACATCTAGTTCATAAGACAGGAATTCTGCTAGAAGAGGCTAACTAGGAATTTTCAGACTTGGAATAATCTGACGGCCTGAATAAAACATGAACATTTGAATAATACATTAACATTATCTTCTGCTGGGGACCCTGCTCACCTACTCTGTTTGGGAATATTCAGGCAGGACATCCAGCTCAGCAACTTAAAGAACACCAGCTGTGATGGTCATTTCTTAATCTTCCTGTCTCTAAAGTTAAATTATTTAAACCAATGGGAAAGGCTTGAGATAAGATGAAGAAAATATGTTTAAAGAAGCAATCAAAATGGCTAGGTGAAACGTAAATGGCCTGTGATAGAGCGGGGGTCAAATCAGGTGATAAAATTGTACCTTTCTGCTATGGAAGCATGAATCTGTAGTCCTACAGAAAAGGTATGGTAATCAGGGAAGAAAGACCTTCCACAAAAGAAAGAATAATTTATAACTGTGCAAACTGGCACTATTCATTTTGCAAGTCAGCATAGCCTTGAATCATTTTTATCAATTTCATACTGGATGCTCCCATTCGTGCTGTCTTTTCCCTAACTCTTCTACTAACTGTGTATATCCTGCATAGTTTACATCAGCTAATCCCTCAGGCTTGGGAATACTGCAGAGAACAATACACGTCACAGACCCCTTTATCCTCCCATAATATACATCTTTGATATGCATTATTATGACACGCAGTGAATCTAACTTTAGCATAGTCGTGCACACAGAGCTTGTGTCATCAGTCACTGGAAAGTGGGCCTGTGGGTATTTAAGGCTGAGTGGGTGGGTGTTTTATTTATGACATGAATAAGATGACTCTTTTACTGTAGAAGCTGAAAGCAGTAAACATTCCACCACTAAAGATTTTACAATTTTATTTAACGCAAACAAAAAAGAATATTTTTTTCTGAATTATTTGTTTTTTGAAAATAATCCTATATATTCTGCTGCATGACTGGCTGGGTACTGAAAAACATGACAACTTTTTTTAACTGTTTTCTTTGAGGACGTCTAACAACATGGTTAACGTCTGTAAACTATTTTCCCCATGTAAGATATTTCACTCAATTTCTTGCTTTCCACTCTCATTCAATTTGTTTTCATCAGGTACCAGCTTGCTGTCCAGCAAGCCAATCTCATTCCATATTGATTTGTGGTGAAACAAAAGGACAGAAAAAAGCAAAGAGAAACAGGTAGCCAAAAAAAGGATAAGCCCCTCAACTTGTATTCCTTCCATTCTGTGACAGTCTGGCATATTAGTAAGGAATTCCTTTAATAAAACTAGCACTAATTTATTTGTAGCCCCCCTCAGTATGGGGGTTGCTTGCTGGATCTGGCTACTTAGCCTTGTGTGACAGCAAGGATGAGTCAGCAGAAAATATTTTCTAGCACACTTGAAACACCCGCAACAGCCAAGGGAAAATGAAGCACATGCAGCATGTTTGTTTGCCCCTCCTCTCTAAAGTGCCTTGTTAGTAATACCCTCCAAGCTCAAACATTCAGTCCACAAGTATATTCAAAATGATTTTAACCTGCGTTCTGCCTGTTTACACATTGGCAGTACAAGGTGGTCACTCTGCAAAGAATGAGCGATGCTCAGCACTGTTCTTACTGAAGCTTGCCACAAAGGTTCTGATTGTACGAGACACTGAAATGCTCTGACTGTCACAGCACTGAGGGCAGCTCTGTTACAACACATCAGAAGCATGTTTAACACTCAAGAGCTTGAAACAAGCACCATTTGGAATAAGTGGAAGTATGTAATGGAATAACATCACTACAAGATGTACAAGAACTAAGATAACCAGACAACCTCATTACAATTCCGAGTAAGGCATAGAAAGCCTAATGCGGAGAGAAACTGAAACAATACTCCTGTGTATGGTTTAGTTTAGTGAAAGATACACTGTGAAGAGTCAGCTCCTTCTCCTTTTGATGTGTGCATTTATGTCTGCCTTCCGTTGAACAGCCATCCATCAAAACAGCTTTCCACGCAACTTTCGAAAGTGTTGATCTATAAATCAGATACAGATTTTCACCAGATCACTGACTCGACTTTGGATCTGACCTGAAAGCATTAGTTATCACGTGGAAGTAAGCAACAGGAAGCACAGCAGTAAAACAACAGAAACATTGCTGAGAAATGCTGGTGCTGTTATTGCCCATGGGATGCTGCTGAGTGCTGCCAAAAAAAAAACAAAAAAACAACAAAAAAAAACAAACCACAATCTGGCAGATAAGAAGCCTGGGACAGCAAGAAAACAGGAAACCCAAAGCTTATACTGTTCATATTTGTTTAAAGTGAACAAAAATCTCCTGGCAGGCCTAATACACAGAGCACGCGGCAAATAAAATTAAGGATGTTTTGGCCTGATTCATATTACATACCACATCATATTAACAGGATGAAAGGTATTTGGACATACAGTACAGTGCTTCCTTAGCATAAGATAGTCAAATTTAGTTTACTGTTGTTTAAACATTGTATAATTAACTAAATTTTCAAATAGAAAATACACACAACAAGCTTTCATTGTTGGAAATGAAGCTTAGTAAGCTGTCAAAGAATAAGTTTGACGGCTACTCTGCTTTTACTTCTCCCACTATGTATGATATAGAAGATGTTACACGACGTTAGAGTAGAATTCTATTCTTCCCTTTGAGAAAAACAGAAAATATTTTCAAAATAAGATTTAAAAGTCAATTTTCCTTTTATTCTGAACCATCACCTGGAAACCTGAGCTGTCTTTAAAAAAACAAAACAAAACAAAAACAACACATGCTCTATTTTGCTCTTCATAGGAAGAGAGACAAGAAAAGTGAAGGACAGAGGGGAAAGAGCCATCAGCCTAGAACTGAAAATACTTCGCATTGCCTATGTAATTCTATATTCATTATATGCAAATATGTTAGTAATCCATCAACCCTGAAAGATCTGCACACATTTAAAACACGACAGCTTTAATTTCACTACTATAAATTCAAAACTACATTGCCAAATGCAGCTTATGCCCATAATGTAAATAAATAAATAAAAATTCCATGGTACCTTGTTACATTATTCATAGACCAGAATAGCGTTTATCTGAAAAGATTGAAAAGATGGTTTATTCCTCTGCCCCTAGGGAATGAAATATAACCTCTGGGGATAGCCAAATATGAAGCTGTTCAGCCTCTGGAAAGCACACTTTCTATGCCCTCTTCCCTTTTGGTACAACTTTGGCACAGCAGCTGGCAGATAAGGTTACCAGCTTTTTGCTGCTGACAGGAAAATGCTGGTTTCACAGTCCCAGAGCACAAACGTGTTAAACCTACCAGTTCTACAGGCACTTTGCGAAGACAACAAGGGATGCGTGAGATGGTCAAGAATCTGCGTTTGATCGGCCATTTTCTTTATTCTGCTGCTTTGCTTAGGAAAAACAGCCTGTCAAAACTTTCTGTATATTCTGAGAGCTATCTTCATAGCTCAACAAGCGGCTGTCTCAAAATATTTAGAGCTGCCTGTGTGGGGCAGGCAAAGTAACAATTCTAGTTTTCTACCTTAACTGAAGGAGAATATGAAAGAAGAAGGAATTGTGCTCAGACTACTTTAGAGATCCTGCATTAGCAGGGTTGTTGCACTACATGGTCCAGAGATGCCTTCCAAGCCCTATGATTCCATGATATCTTTAATTTGAGGATGAGAAGCCAGAACTCCTCTGTCAACAAACAGTAAGTCTGCACAAACTCACAGTAAATGTTATGTTGTCACTCATGAAATTGGAATACAAAGAGTGCCTTTCAGGTATGTTAGCCTAGCCTGCCTGTTCAAAGAAAATAAATATTTTAGATTCACATTATGCCTTTCAGAAATCCCAGAGTACCATCTGTTTTTAAGCAAATAATTTCAATTCACAAAATAATGTACCTGCAGTGATTTACAAGGAACAGTTCAGACCTTCATCCCCGAATATAATGACAGACAATTACATGTTTTTCTAAATCAGTGCTTCGTGGAAATTCAGAATCAATGCAGATGTTCTTTTCTTTCCTTAGCAATGTATCCATTCCTAAATTGGATTAGATTAAATAATATTAGATGCATAGATACTACGGTATATGCCTTTTTTTTCTTAATTTGCCTTAAAGACACTTAAAATGCTGCTAAAGCAGTGCTTTTTCATTTGAAGCTTCATGGAGAAAGCTCGAAATTCAACTAAAGCACAATTTTCTCTTTATCTTTGAAGAAATTTATTTGAACGTGTGAAAAATAAGAAGGACAACAATGAATTCATTCAGATTTAGAGTAGGAAGACAACAAGAAAGTAATGAAAAGATCTCCATTATCCCCTTCTCTGCCGGTTTTATGAATGGGGAAAAGCTCTAACATGGGGAAATGGCCTCAAGTTGCACCAGGGATATTTAGGTTGGATATTAGGAAAAGCTTCTTTACAGAAAGAGTTGTTAAGCACTGGAATAGGCTCCCCAGGGAAGTGGTTGAGTCACCATCCCCGGATGAGTCTAAAAACTGCTTGGATGTGGTGCTCAGGGACATGATTTAGCAGACGGTTGCTAGAGTTAAGGCAGTAAGGCTAGGTTGTGGTTGGACTTGATCATCAAGGTCTTTTCCAACCTGAGCATGATTCAGGGATCGTAAAAGTGTATATTTTGACCAAGACTCTTGCTAATTAAGTCCATCAAAAATAGCCTCTACCTCAGGTCTTCAATTAACCTCTTGTGCCTCAGATGATGGAGATTTATGCCTTACATTTTTTTTGGAAAAAAAAATTAAAAATTAAAAAATCAGTCAACTGCAGTCTTTTAGTTTTACTCTGCAATTCTTCTTGTAGTTGGCATTCACATTATCCCTTTTACTATAGTTCTCAGAAGTCCCAATTATAAAAGAAAGTATCTGCAGATGAGGTTCAGAATTCGAAGAGCTGACCTAAGAGGACTGTGAAATGACTTTTTTGAACTCCCATCTCAAGTCTGGTAAGTCAGGAATAACATTGTCATCTACAATCATTAAAAAATTGTTATATAGAAATACTTATAATGTTTTTATGTTAAACTGCTATTTTGCTCACTGTAAGTTTGAAAATAATTGGATTTCGGGGAAAAGAAATTATGTAATAAAGTGAGTTAAGAAGCACTTAGATTTATGGTATAGTTTCATCATAGAATCATGGAGATGTTAGGATTTAGGAACAGTTTTGGAAGGATGTGAAATGTTTTCCGCCAAGCTAAAGAACTGAGGTGCTTTTCAAGTTGAAACACTGTCAATTTTTCTCCCTCTTGTAATAGAAGGGCTGATCTGAAAGTAATGGCTCTTACTTTATTATTTTGGCCCACAGTGTCAGAGGTGGGTGTTGGTGGTATGGCAGTAGAGGTGGAACATACCCATCAAGATTCCATCACATTTTGTTGTTGTGCAACAAGTGGCAGCAGAGGGGCAGTCTGACAAAACGGCAATTGGTATGGAAGGACGTATGACGCAATGGTGTATAACTGAAATATTCCACGTGGAAAAAAATGGCATTCATTCATGGCATTCATCAATGCTTTTTGAACGTTTCTGAAGACCAAACATGGAATGTGAGCACAGAGATGTGGTAAGTAGCGCATTTCAACAGCAGCAACAGCAACAGTGGGTAACCTCTCCACTGCAGATCTTTATGAGCGCAGTATGTAGGGTCTTGTTCACTGTTGGCAAAAACACATAGCCAGTGGTGGTAACTCCATTGAAAAACAGCGTTTTGTAAATGAGACTTTGATCTATTAAATAGTTTTGTTATGCTCTTTCTATCTGTTGTAGTTTATACAGAGATAAGTAGGCGACATTAGTTTCGGAGCAACCTACATACAGTTTTCTAGCCTGTTTTTGTTAAGATAATTAATTGATCTACATTTTCAATGGCAGTTAAGTCCAAGCATTTGTCAGCTGTGACTGTTGTTTAGTTGTGACTAAATAAAAAAAAAAATTAACAAGTTTTTCATTTTCTTCAAGAGTTACTTTGAGGAAGAAAGGGCAAGAATAATGGATGCTAAGAAGTCTGAACGTTCTTTTTCTATGGTTCTCTCTACTGAAGGTTTAAGCAGCCCCAAATCAAGTAGTTTGCAGAATTACGCTGTGGTCAGAATTATTTTATAGCAGTAAGTGAGATATTCTACAGAAACTAAGAACGCTGAAAATTATGACCTTATATGCGCCTTTTACAAGTACTTGTTTGAGAAATAAAGTAAATATTCAGATTGCAAAGCAAGCAAAGACTTGCCAAATATTAAGAAATAATACATTATTTTGCCTAGCTTTTACCAATTAAAAGTTTGTAGCTTAGCGCATCTGTATTAGTCTAGAGTGACATAATGCATATTATTCCAAAAAGATGACTTAACAGATACAAATCAGTGAGGCTTACCAGATTTTACTGTGTGAGGTTGACAAAATCTGAATAAAGCCATTTGGTGACTTGTTCTTCAAAGATATTCTGGGGATAAAACAATAAATTAAAAATGACTTGAATGCCATGATGTTCAAAAGACACGGTCATGGTAGTCACACATTAAAATGTTTCTTTAACAGTACAAGAACTACATTTAAAACAAACAAACAAAACATAATGAAAAAGCAGTGCTTCTCTGCTTTAGAGTCAGTTGAGCTTTTCCAGAGGGAAATTCAGAAGCAGACTTTACAGAATGATTAAAACCATCAGAATTTTCCTGACTTACTTCCTGTGGAAACCCTAGGGATCCATAAGAAACGACATGTTAGGCAATGCCAGTCGAGCTGGGTGAAATCTCTTACCAGTGTCTCCTACAGACAGTGATCATGTCACTACTTGTTTTCTGCAGAAAAAGAAATTTAAATAATTATGACTTTTTTTTTTGTTTTGTTGAAAAACAACTGATAATAAAATAAAAAAAAAATTGCTTTCAATCGCTAATTTTAGCCTCTGAAAACAAAATACTTCTTGTTTTCAGTTGGAAATGTTGAAAATGGATAAAAAATAGAATTATGCTTCCTTACATTTTTCCTAGTTTTTCTTAAATCATAATTGAATACCTCATTTATTGAGAGAGTACTTCACATACTTCGGAACCAAAGACAATTAAATCATAATTACTCTCTCCTATCACCGAGTTTCATTGATGCTTGCTATTTCTACATGCTCAGTAGTCCTTAAGGCCTTCTTTCTCATTTTGTAAACTACAAAGCTGTAGAAATCCCAAGTTATGATCAATGTACATACTAGCATACAAATGATGTGCTCCATCCCTCACCAAAATATACATGCTTTACAAAAAGTCTAATATCTTCTAAATAAAGAGAAGCCTTTTAAATTCCACGGAGTACTGTGGTCATCACTTTTTATGACATGTCTTCTTACCAATATTTGCAAAACATATTTAAGTTTTCATGATAAGCCTAGTGCTTGCTGTTCTCAGTTCTAGCAGATCTTTTCATTAAAGGCAGAAGCAGTAAATACAAGGCTAACCACCTTTAAAAGGACACACTTCTAAAGCATTCTAGAAGTCAGCTTATTCAAAGCCATTTGAGAACATGCTGAACAGAAAATTGTAAGCCTTTTAAAAGGAAAATGCATGTTTTCCTCTGTACAGTAGTCTTGAAAAGCCTTTTAAATAAATAATGCTATGACATTTGATATAATTAGGTTCAAAACCTATCATGAAATGCCATCTATTTAAGGGTTTCTATTTAACAAACTATCAGAGCTTTGAATGAGAGGAAAAAAGAATCCCAATGAACAATTAAAACAAATGTCATCTCTTTACTCAATTCTCTTTTATTTATTTAGCAGAGAAAACATTAATAGAAATTCAGATACATTAGGACATTATGATAATTCTAGTACATTAATAATGCAAATGGCATAAGAAGGTTAATTACTTCTGAAATGAGCAGTTATTGTATAATGTTCTTCCTTTGCAAAATACACCATCATCTCATTCAAAGACAAGAGCTTTTTAAAAAAGTAAATTGTGCTTTGCAGCTAGTATCTGAACAAACATAAGAATTTTGACCTCTTCAGTTTGAAGATAACTTCCAGTCCACTATCACATTGTGAGTCCAGCATTCAAGATCAAGAACACATTTTCGAGAAAAAAGATCTAGCATTTATGCAGCATCAAAAACAGATAGGCTCATTTTTATCTTCTGTACAAAAGCATCATGCAACTGAAGCCTTAATGCATTCCTCAAATTGTTTTAACGCTGTAGGAAATCTAGCGTATGAAATCAACTGTCCATGTCACATTCAGATAGTTATCTGAGTCCATTTTCCTGGTTTAAACTGAAAATGGAAATGCTTAAGAATGAGAATTTCTACATTTAATATTTTATTAATTACTCAAAAAGTTTCAAAGTGCTTTGCCACAGAATGAAAATTGAGTTTTGCTGTTGCAGTGAGATCAGCATTTCAGTGACTGTCACACAGATAGAGCCACAAACACGGTGATGGGATTAAATCTCAAATCACAGCTTCTATTTATAATCCTGTGCACATTTATTAGCATCCCCCTCAGAAATAGCCTGCAAGTCCTACTTATGCTCAGTACATAGATAGCCATGGGATTTCTACCTATATACCATCACAGCCAAACCATATCTAGACTCTGCTGTCCAGATTAGAACTGCCTTGGATAAAATATTGGAAGACATGGTCCTTAAAAGTAGAAAGTCCGTGTCTGTAATTCCAGAAGCTCAGAACTTAGTTGTTGGTGTGAGCTAAAAGACCAACCTCTCCATTCCCAAACACTTTACGTAAATAAACCTTATTCCTCTGGCTGTACTAACCCTATGATTAGGTATTTTGGCACATGTCTCCATATGACCTGTACTAGGAGTCTCTCACTGCTTTAATTCAATTGTGTATTATTTATCATGACCCCCTATATCCATTAGATAAAGCTCTCCAGATGGACATTGTATATCTCTTCATAGTCTTACATCCCTCTACAAATTACCATTCTTGTAACAATAATTAGCCTTTTCATAAATCTTTATCACAAATTTCAGACAGTCTTGACCTGCCTCAACAGTGGATGAAGCACACTGAAGTTTACTGCAATATTCCAGCACTCTAATTTTTTCTTCCACTTAGTTCTGGAGCTTGTATTTTTCCAAATTTTCTCCTACCCATCTTCAGCACAGAAGTACTGGGTAACCCGGATTCCATGATTGTCAACACATTAATGACAAATCAACTTGAGCCCTCTGACACTTGCACATCTGGTAATTCTGTCCCTCTACCATGTCTATGAATTTTTATAGCACAAGACATCAGATCTAGATGCGTACTGGTCCAAGCATAACCATAGTCTTTGTGAACATCTGGAGGAGAATAAATACGGTTAGAAAGGAAGAAAAAATGGAGAGTGTGATAGTGTGTATATCCTGCAATTGTCTGGCCGGTGAGTCAGTTCTGAAGAGAAATTGATTCAAGTTTTTTGTTGCTTTTTTTTTTTTTTTTTTCCAAGAAATCATGAAGCCTAACAAACAGGACCTCTGTTCTGCACAGTGGATCTGATTTTTACAGCAGAAATCAACCTTTCCTGACTGACCAAAAGAACAGTCCTATGAGAGCCACATGAAGCATCACAGACTCACATCTTGAATTTCTGGATACATGCAACGTTTGCAGCAGAATTTCCCATGTAACCTGGCATCAGCTTTTAAGCTTGTCACCACCTTCCTCCAGAACCATCTGCACACATACTTTCAGGTTCTGAAATCGAACGAATCCATACCGAAACACAATTCACAAGTATTCTTAAACCATGGAAATGTCTAGGCCCTTTCCATAACATACAACTGAAGAGATACAGATCTACCTGCAGATAAACATGTTTCAAGCGCTTGCACTCTCCATGTGCAATTCTGAACGTCACCTTTGTCAAGGCTAATGTCACAAAAGTTTCCAAAAACTGTGTTGCCCTAAGGTCCTTACTGGCCAAAAAAAAAAAAAAAAAATCAATTTCCAAAGTCTTCTGACACTGTCCTCTCCTAAGTCTGGAGTTTATATCTGCACCTCAGACACCAGGACACACAGACAAGGGACTGCAGCTATTGCTAAACCGCTGAGCATAGTGAAAGCCTTACGTACAAGGTATGTCTACACTAAAAATAGCAATTTTGGGATGGTCTTCCATATTTAACATGCTTTCTATCTTGACTTCTTTTTAATATTCTGCTAGAAAACAAGAACTACAATTTGCGGCCAGATCTCTTAGTTGAGATTTCCACTAAAAAAATAAAAAGATACTGGTTTTTCTCCTCACATTATAACTTAAAATAGCTTAAGCATTTTGTTAGGAAGCATGTTTCAGGTTTAATCTACATTTAAAGAATTGAACAAAGAGCAGACTAGAGTGGGATGACATTTTATTCCACAAACAAATGATTAACTGGAAACGCACTTTTAAGGACTTGAAGGTATTCATCAGATTTAGAATCTAGTAGTGACATGGCATTTCAGAGTTATCACTGAAATTAAATAAGTAATAAATGATCTGTTGTGTAATTAAAGACCACACATTTATGCTTCTTGCACTAGTACAAAAGGTGCTGAAAAAAAGTGCAGCATTTATTATTTTTAATAATATTTACATACCTACAGGATACTTACAGGCTAATGAGTCATAAAACCTGAGTTTGGGAAATAAACTAATGCGTATTTAAAAACATTTATCACACCACTTAAGAAGAAAAGACCTACCTGCAGATTGTGCCACTAACCCTGTGATGGAGAACGACAGGGACAGACTTCTGAATGTTTGTCTCTGTGAAGCAATGACCATTTCACTTATGGTCTTCAACATTCTTTCTTCAAGCAAATGTCTTCAGAAGGAAACAAGCAGGAATTTCTCCTTAGATCTGGAAATTGTGAGAAAGATAAAATTATTGGCCAAGTAATTACAGGCAATGAGGCATTCCTTAAAATTTATCTCAAAGTCTTATAAATACTATTATCCATAGCATTAAAACCCATTAAGGTTTTATGGCAGAAATCTGTGTGTTCGGTATACATACTTACAGTATTAACATTAACTTACAAACATATAGCATACATATTATAATAATCCCAGAATCATAAAATAACACAAAGATTTAAAACATCAAAGTAATATTCATGTTAATGTGGTCAGGCTAAATATATATACAAAGATATTATATAAATACATATATGCATATACAGACATAAGATTTCAGCCTAACTTTAAATCCTCTCTATCAGTCTCCCATAAGGATGCTGTACAAAAGCTGGAAGTAATCACAGAGCTGTAACCAGCAGAGTCCATAAAGCATCTTCTCAAATGCTGCATGGGTCAACAGCAGAGTGCAGGATGTTACCGAAAGTCTGGGTGTTTGCATTTTTTTGTTCTGCTTTGTTTTGTTTTTTGAAGAATAGCCTAAGTTCATTAAGCAAAATGTTCCAATCCTCAGTCCTCATCTGCACTACTACAGACTGAAAGAGGCCCTGTTTGAATATCAGACCAACAGCTTGAAAAGAAAAAAAAAAAAAACAAAAACATGAGAACAGACAATCCTTTAAAAATTCTTTGTACATACTAAAAGATCCTGTATCAATTTCTTCTTTCTCCTGCGAGTCAGTGCTCAGAAAGACGCTGCTCTCTTTTTTTTTTGAAAGAGTGCGCGAATACATGGATGAAGGTGATGCAGCCATTACAGTCCACCTGCATTTTCTGGTAACATCCCTCCCTACATGCAATAACACTGTGGAAGGGAGCATCTTCTAGCAAAATAATTGCTGAAAAAGACAGTAAACAAGAAAAACAAGCCATCAATGTACACAGTAAAGATAGGTTGCCAGCATGGCACAAACAGATCAAATACAGATAATTATCTCACCGTGCAGGATCTAACAGCATCTCCAATATTCAACTCAAAGAAAAAGTCTGAGTCGCCAGCTTCAAGCAATAGAGAGATCATTCTTTCATTTGAGAAATACCTGAACTATGTAAGTGTCTGCAAAGGACCAAAGTACAAATGAATTCAGAAGGAAGTAAGATAGAAGGCTAGGACCCCTCTAACTATAGCAAACAATTTCTACTTGATCTCACTAGCAGCCACCACAGCTCTGTCAGAGGATATGGTACTCACTAAGCTGCATCGCAATCAAATACTTATAAGAAAAATCTGCTACTGCTGTGTTGCCATGTCCACTGACAAAACAGGAGTCATCAAGGAGTTAAAAGACAAAGAAAGGGGAACTTCATTGACTGCATCTCCAAATATTTCTGCTCAAGAATATGCGAAGATTTGTATTGATCAATTTTCTTCATTACATTGGAATTTTTCAGCTGTTCTTACCATGAAAAAATAAAACTGGTATTCATATTTTAAGATGTATTACCTCCCTTTCCTTGTCAAATTCTTTCTGAACATAAAAACTTAAAGCATTAGCTGGATCACTAGAATTTAGTTCATGTACTGAGGACTACTTATGTATCTAAGTTATAAATGACTCAATGTATCCAGTGCAAGCAGTAGAAATAGCACACTGTAGCCATTCTTTTTTTACATTTGTTTCCCTAAGTTAATGTGATTTCAACATGCGTGGTCCCAGTTTTGAAAAGGGATCAGGGCTGTCCTTCTTATATTTGTTTGTGTTCTGACAGCAGTATCTCTCTGCCCATGCAGACTTTCTTACAGGTTCAGGGACTTTGCTTTGCTGTTCTCCTTTTTGATTATTGTCAATCTCTAGGATGATGTATTGTGACAAATATCACCTTGAATTAGCATTCTCCATGTTATTTGATGAAATAACTCATAAAATGAAATGATAAGCTGTTTTCCAAAGGAAGCTCACTGTCAGAATTATGATTTACCTTTGGGTTTGCAACCGCTGCTTTCTGCTTCAATCCATAATAAATTTTGTTAGATTTCCTAAGCCTCAAGCAGAAACAAGCTAGCCAATGTCTCAAGAAATGAGAGAAGCTAACTGCCGAAAAATGACTCGGTAGGAAGTAGGGTCACGGTGCTAGTCGTGGTTATTCATGAGATGTGAGAGGGAGAAATCTCTCACCCGACTGCCTGTAGTCCTTTTACAGACGATGGCGTTCTTAAAAGTTGGTATTCTTACCAGAATTCTTACTGTATTTTCCTACTTATTTTCCACATTGAAAACTTTATTTTCCTTATTTCACTCAATCTACCAGTCAAGTGAGCAAGCAATCTCAGTCAGTGACATATTTAGGTATCTTCCTAGCACAGCCCGCTCTCCCAGAAAGAGATAAGAGGCAGACTCTCGATGAGCAGTAAGCCCATCGGCCTTCCTAAAGCTTTTCACCACGCAAGTCTGAAAACAGGCAGATGTGAGCAAACTATGCACTCAGAGGTGCTGCTCTATATTACAAAAGGTGAAAGCTAGGTCCTAACACTTCAAGCAATAACAAATATTAAATTAACTCAAGTTTTATGCTTTTTTTTTTTTTTTAAATACATACACATGAAATTATTAACACTTATTCAGGGTTAGCAATTCTCTACTTGTTTGTCCACTAACTTTTAAAATAGGATTTCGATTCCCTACAGAGCTTGAAGAAAGTTTTTGCACTGAATGCGACCGTTCAGAATAATGGCAACAAAATTATACCTGAGTATTGCTGCACCTCATAATGGTTTTTACTCAAGAAAAAGTTTCAAATTAGGCCTTCTTATACACACTTTACAACAATATCCTTTACTATTTTTTAACCAACTCTTTCTCACTTATTTTCTAGGTTTTTACAGGTGATTCATTCTGCTTGTCTTTGTGCTCTTAGTGTGTGATCCTAATACTGTAATATGGAAATCAGAATTTCTGTGGCACAAACGACTTGCAGAAAACAGTATTTTATACTGTTGAGCAGCTGTAGCATCAAACATCCATAAATACTGTCTTAATAATTTTTGATACCAAGACTTGCTGGAAGCGTTCTTAGTTGTTTTTTTGTTTTGTTGTCCAGATCAGCTTCCTATTTTGTGAGTCTTCTTTTTTTTTTTTATTTCTGTCAAATATCTGAAAGTTCTTACCTACGGGGCAAAATACCTAACTTACTAAGCGTTCAAAAGGGCAATAAGGTTTTGCCAAGTGAAATTCACAACTTCATTTCAGAAGGTATTGAACATACAAATGAACCATACTTGAAAGGTGGGACAGCAATGATTCACTTAAGAAGATTTTTCATTTGTTTGGTAGAAAAAAAAATATACTATAGATACACTTGCAAGTAAGATTGGTGGTTCTGTTTTATTTAACACAGTGTTTTCAAAGTACTGAGTCATTTCGTCTTCATTTTGGGGTTTGATTTCACACTCATCTAACTAAGCGCAACAGCAGCCAAACACCAAGGGCATCTTGGTCCTCCCCACCTCTTCCTGGGTTGCCTGACCATCAAAAACTTGCCTTTTTTTGTTTTGTAAGAGAATAGTTTTCCGCCAGTTCAGCAAAATACATCCATACAATTTGGTAGTTGCATTTTTGCTAATCCTTCCAAAAGTAAATGAATGGACTAATGATCAAGCAGAGTGGTGCTACGTTGATCAGCAGTGTCGCATGACGGCACAGATGACATGTAACATTGATTTTGTACTGTTATCCTCAATGAGAACAACACTTAAATTCTAAACATCGTGTATATAGTATGTGTTATGTTGCTAATGTGCAAGTCAAACTCAGACCTCTGTTCCAATGTTGACATCTCCTTTGAGAAATTTTCAGTTCCTATTGAACAGTCAAGAAATCTTGTTGCTAGGTTTCAAATCTGTATCTTTACAACAGATAGAACCATGTAGTAACACTCCAGATTATTTTTCAGGTATAGCTAAATGTCATTTTTAATAGGTGTAAATTCAACTCATACTTCTCTGTGGCTCTTAAATATTAAATGAAAGAAATATGGTAATTATTAATATGACAAGCCAGAAAGAAAGAGGGTTCATAAATATATTTGCATTACTTAGTTATAGCATATTATTCCTATTCCCTATGGAACTCATATTAATATTAAGCATAATTTTTAAGCTGCAGAATGTATGCAACAGAGCTGAAGGCTGTACAACTATAAGCCAGTGCTTGGATATACTGTACATCATCCTGATGTAACCTAACCATTTATATCCTACTCTTTAGCACTTACTGTAAGCAAGGGCTGTTATTTCGGCCTTACTAGAATTGGACAAGAGAACCATCTTTCTTATTATAGATAAACATGCCATACAATCCCATGACAAATAACCTACAGTTTTTTTTTTATACGTGACTTATTTAGCATGTTTCCACTCCCAGAATTTGAACAGTTGAAATTCCATTTCTTAAGTTTTATCTTAAGCTTTACAAGCATCTGTGTAAAGTATACTTGGTATATATCTACAGAAAAACATACACATTTCCCAAATGGCTGTTCACTTCTGGAATGAAAACCTCAATGGATGACTACATAAAAATGTATAATACTTTTCTGCTGCTAAGAATTTGGATCCGGTTTTAAACCGCTATATTTAAAATACTTCACTAATTTCAGTGAGATGGTATCTAGTCAGAAACACTTAACATTTAAAAGCTTGAAGACTCAGAGGAAGCAAAAGGAGGGACTCACAAATATTTTCAAAGTGGTTTTAAAAAAACCCACTCAATTAGGCAGTTGTATTCATCCATTCCCAATCCCCAGCTCACCAAGTAATTTTAGTTTATCAGCCACAGCGTACAGAAATGTATGCCTGGGTTTTAATCAGCACAATCCAGTCCTCATTTCATTCACATTTCCTAATAAGAGGTACACTCATCCTCTTAACATATATATTTGGCAAGAGCAGAACGCTGCTTTGGGGGAGTAGAAATTACAGAGAAGCTTTAGGATTTGTATTCCGCAAAGAGTATGCGCTTATGGTCTTATACCCGTAGAGCCTGCTTTTTAACCGAGCCTGCAAGCAGCACTACTGGAGCCAAGGGCCAGTTAGTAAGTCTATTGTAAAATTTGCTTTGGAGAATTTACATGTAAGAATTCACTGTGGGATGACATTTGGCATCAAAGGCCCTGGCATAAAGCACTCTTAAAATGACACCAGTGCAGAAGAAAATCATTTCAGATTTAATTCAGTATTTCAACGGGGAACTGCAGAAAGCGTTCAAATCTGCTAAAAATCTGGCTTTTATAGTATTGTCTTCAGTAAGGTGTCTGATAGAAAAGTTTCAGTGCCAAGCAAAAACAGAATTATCCTCCATTTAGAAGGAAGTAAATAGATCATTTCTCTCTGACCTCCAAACAGGAGGAACTATTCTATCCACACATTCACAAAACATAATAAAAAGAACGATACTCTTGGGATCCCTTCTACCAACAAAAAGCCACTGAGCGCACTAACAGCATAGATAATCAAGGTAGTTGCATGAAAAATGGAAAATTTAAAGGATTGCTGGGAATGGGATTTTGGCCAGTAGCAAAAAACATCTTACAGACCAGCTAGGGGCACTGAGTATAATTTATTTCCAGCAGAAAACAAATAAGAAAATACTCATCTGCAGTTACAGAAGAAATCATCTCTTCTGAACTACAGCTCGCAAGATCCATTTGTAAATACTGCTGCATTTTTTCATCATCTCCACCCCCATCCCAGCACAAAGCCATTGCACTACACTGGCATTAGTAACGCATATACAGAAAAAATTAATACACTATGAAGCAGAGTAATATTTCACATGTTCACTGTGCTGCACATTACTTACAGGTTGATTCAGAAAGATAAGGATAAACTAAGTAATTGGAACTTCAAGAACCAGGTCTTTTCATTGCCAAATATGAGATACAATGGTTTCACCCCCAGCCAAGTCTGGCAGCAGAAGTGAGCATTCAGCCTCTCCCTGCCTTTGGCAAAAATGATCTGTACTGAGTTACGACCAAATGCAGCTCATATCCCCAGCTTATCTATATGGATGTATAAATGGCTCTCGTGCACCAACAGGCAAGACAAGGAGATTTTTTTTTAGGGTCTGCAGCAGTCTTTTTGTTAAACTATTAGAAGCTTTTATTCAGCAATTAATTGGACACAATTAATCCATAGCAAGCATGAGGAATGCGCATCTGAACACTACCAGACCCACTGCACACACTGGAGAGCCTCAGAGTTGCTCTGCAGTATTGCACCCGCACTCAGCGCTGGTTGCAGGGTATGGTTTTGCCTCAGACCCCCACTGAAAATTTTCCAAGTGAACTCAGCTGCAGAATTGCACGAGGTCTGCCTGGTAAGGCTATGTTGTCCTTTCAGGATTTATATAACCGAAAAACATTCCACTGATTTCTTTTCAGACTCACAAGAACTCTATCCTATATGAGGCAAGTAAGTTACGGCTTTCGTATCCTGTTTGTTTAATGTGAGACTGCATGTCCATGCTATTTCATCATGTAGGTAGCTGTTGCATCGTGTGAGCTATGCATTATCAAGCCATTACTCAGCATCAAAGTTTTCTCATTGTTACTGCAAAAAGATAAAACAAACTTGAGTGTAAAGAACTAACATAATATATTAAATCAATATCTCAAATTAGGACTTCTAACATTGGTGTGGTATCAAAATGCTTAATGTATGTAGACTAGTTGCCGTGGAGATTGTAAAGCTTCTGAATGATTTTGTAGTAACGGCAAGAAGTTTAGAGCCTAAATACTTCCAATTAGTCTGGAAAGCTGCATAAACAGAGAGAAAAATGGCATTTGCTATTCTTGATCCAAGTTTGCAATCAGATCTATTCCTGAGTGCGTATTTCAACACGAAAACAAGTATTAGCTGTTGCTGTGCAAGTACCTGCCGTCTATTTTGCGAAGCCATCAGCTTTTGCAGGGAATATTACAGTCCACGTTACTTTGAGCTGGATTTAAGTTGTCCAATAACCATAACATCTGCTTTTCGCAATTTTCACTATTCTAAATAATGCACTTCTCTGTACGAAGAATGAAAAGCACAGTCAACAAATCGCCTACTCGGAGTCTGTGTAAAAGCCTTGTAGCTCATGAGGCTGAAGACATCACACTTGACCCTAGCAACAGTTGTAACGCTCTATGTAAACTGTTTTCATGTTTGATCAAGGATAAACTTCAGCTCTTGGTCCTTCCAGAGGAACAAATTCTTATGTTCTGTAAGGTTGATCTCTTAAGTAGGAACACACGCCCATTGCAGGGAGTGATGATTGGAGGAAATTTGAGAGACTGAAGTGACATTTTTCTCTCTGTTCTGACTGTCTGAAGGTTGTCCCATGCCAACTCAACATACTTTATACGTAAGCAATTTTTAACACAAATTAAGACTGACTCCACTGAATTTGCTGTATCTATATAGCAGGGGAACAGATCCTCCTGTATCCTTACAATTTTATCATCAGTTGTACTATTTTCGGCCACCAGAGAAAAGGCATAATATAAACTACAAAGGGAACAGGAACAAGAAAGAACAGCAAATGAAATTACCCCAATCTAACACCTAAAGTTTGTTTTTAGAATATGAAAAATAGAGATCATGACTTGCAGTTTATGACAGAAAACCTTCCTGGGGACTGTTTAGAATACCATCCAAGACATTACAGTAAACGAAAGATGAATCACTAATGTGCAGTTTAATTGCCCTAGACTTGCTGCAAATACCCTTTATGTACGGGTGCAAAATATAAAAATCAAATACACAAGACAAAAATAACAGAAATGAGACAGTTCCTGTTTTCCCTTAGTAGAAGACTAACAAAATAACTCATTCCAGCAGTGATGCCCGAGAAAGTAGAGAATGAAGAAGCCCTATTGCCTTGACCTAATTTTACATAAATTAGATCAAAAGAGATTTTAACTTAAGGAGTTTTGGAAAATGTAGCAACCAGATAGATCAATATGATAGAAAAATGTGTTTCATCAGAGGTGTAAAGACACAAGTTCCAACGCAATACAAAGGTATGGAATCTAAGGAGATGGCTCACCTGTATCAGAATATTGCAGATTCAGAGAAAAAGCTCCACCAAGAAGGGATCTCCAAAAAGAGATCCCAGTGGCAATCAGCCCTTCAATCAAGTCTAAGAGAGGTGCAGCCAGGCTGCACCCCTTCTGGTCCCACAGCTGAATCGCCTTCACCTGTGCTCCCAGGGCTGACCAGGTCCTTTCCTCAGGTGCTCAATCAGCAGTTCAAGCTGTGACACAACAGTTACCACACACACAAATACTGGCCCACCAGTATCGCAGGTTTCAATTCAGTACCTGTTATTGGGTGAAAGAATCTATTATCCCGCATCTATTCTAGTATTACAAATAAATGGTATTTTTTGTAGAGTATATCTAAGTTTCTATAACTTCTGTGACAGAGAAGGCAACCCATGGCTTCATGGAAGAGTTACTGCACACACCTTTTCTCAAAGCAGTTGATACTGAGATACGTTTATTTTGGAGGAACACAATTACAGGAAGTAAACTTAGAAATGAAACATTAAATCATCATATTTCACCAGAGAAAGTCAAATCAGAAGGGAGCATTTCCAGCATAAGTTAATGTCAGTGTTAACTGAAATAACCTGTGCATTTTAGCATTCGCATGTGTGTTGTCAGTAGGGATTTTTCCAGCTACATGTGTTTTTTTCTTTCCCCTGCATCTGTCAGATAAATCAGAGAGCCAAATAGCCAAATGAAAATCTAGTGCTCTGGAACACCATGTATTATAATATTATGTCACATCCTCTGGAGGGTTGCAAGTTCATAGTGCAATGAATAAATTACAAGGAAACAGTTTGCGATCCTGAAAGTTGCACCTGTCCTTTAGGACATGCATGTCAGGACAAATTCCATTTAATTATGCTAAGCACAGGTTAAAAAAAAAAAGAACTAAAAAGCATAACGTTCATTCAGTAGATGGAATTTTTAAAGGCTCCATGTGTGTAAAGGCAAACTGACCTCATTCGCTGCCACGTTACTTCATTACATCGTAGCTGCACACAAGTGACACTGAAATGCATTTCAACATGCAGAAAAACAAAGCAACATGGTATTTAACTAAACCCATACCTCAATAATGGAAAATATGGTAAACAGACAAAACTGGCTACGTGTCAATCATTACAGTAATGGTTTGGGTTTACTTAGATACAAGGTTCTTTCCCCTGCCTGTAAAGCTGCAGAAAGAAAAATACTTAGCAGTTCCTCATAATCAGTATTTTGAAATTTTAAAATAATTAGCACAGCAGGAAAATGTGCACAAGCCATTTTTTCCTCATGCTGAAATTCTCATAAAGCAGATATCACCTATACATTTCCTTCTTTTTGTTTTACATTAAGAACGCAAAGCAAACACCATGAAATAATAAAGTAGGCCTTGATTTTATTTAACCTGAGGCTTTTAATAGTGTTACACCATTGATTTCACTGATATAAATACACATATCCAATTGAAATTTGTGTTCAGCAAAATAAAACTTGCTTTTCCGAGGGTGGACTTGTTCAAAGCTTTACATTTGGAATGTCAGAAGTTGGCCCATACATCCCCTTAAGACAGAGCTACTGCTGTTGCTAACTTCTCAAGGTAACAAGGACAGATAGTAGGCACATTCTGAAATATAAACACTTCCTTAGAAAATATTAAAATTCCATCAGCCAGGTACGGTATCTTCTATCATTGACAGAGTCACAGATAGTTTCTTAGCATTCATGAAAAAGAAGAGCAGCTCAAGTGTGTAGGAACATACCATCCACAGCACCCTTGGGGATTTAAGGAAAGGCTCTCCCAGTCAGCTTAAAATTGGCTTTAGTTCGCTCCCACTGAAATCAGCAGTGAGATGCCAGCCATCTTCAGTGGAAGCCAGTTAGAGCCATCTGACCCATCTTCTGTACGTGTGTCCGATCCTAATAAAACAGAGGGTTTTGAGGAGAGTGAGTCTTTGCCATAGGAAAAAAGAAAAGCTTTTCATAAACCACTGCTTACAGGAACCAGGCTGTTTCCAGAAAGGAAGAAGTGAACTGAACTGAAATAACTGACTGCTGCATGTCCATGGTTTCTGCTTGCCCAGCTTGACTGCAGAGCCATCTTCTGGTTGCAAGTAACAATTTCATATTTGCCAATAGGATGTGTGTGCATGCGTGTATTTTACTTCACTTCAGAAATGTTTTTGTTTTTGTTTTTTTTTCCCCTCAAGTTCCCTGCTTTTAACCCCTTTAGAAAAAGGACACTACAGACACAGTCTGGATACTGCTTTCTTCTGAATCCAGGTAGCCTGGTGGCATGTCAGAATTTTAATTAAATTCTACTTGATGCAATTAGGATCATTTTTTTCATTGTACAAGAAATAAAGGTAGCAAATGCGGATCAAGAAGCTTCGAAACCAAAATGACAAGATTAAACAAATAAATGTCTGGACAAATCCTATGAACAGTTTCTTTCAACAATACATCTTTCCAAATGTTTTGACTCCGATAACGCCACTTTCTGAGGCACAGAACCAACTCATTAGTTTTCTTCACTCTTGATTTCTGAGCGTTTTCTGTTTCGGCTTGATTGCTCTATGTTATAGCTAACACAGCACTAAATTTTGAACTGATTACGGTGTTAGAGGTGCCTGTCAAATGATTATAGCTTAGACAGAAAACTAATCATACATCACCTCAAGCAGAGCATGACTGTTATAATGTCACTCTGGTTCACAGTAAGTTTTTCTTCTAGTTGTGTGATTAGAGATGGTTGATCTGATACCAATATAGTTCTTGCTTCACATATTTCACAAAGGCCAAGGATTATGAATGTGCAGAGTTAACTGTCTCTTAACAGAATTATTACGAGAGATAGGAGGCAAATACTAGGGGAAAAAGGAAAAAGAATTAAAATAAAACACTTTTTTTCCCATTTGAGGATGCGAAGAGGCTTTTGCTTTGCTGAAGGAGAGACAGTAAGATTGTTCCCCACCCCCAGAACATAACAGAGATGCAGCAGCTGTGGCTCATTCTGGCCCAGAGCAAGAAGCAAGCCCTTACCACCCTGGCAGTTTAAGGTGCCTCTTCCACCTCCCTTGTCAGTGCCCTAATCACAGCCTACCTCAATTATCCTGAAGTTGTTCCTGTCCCTATAAGCAATTTCATTTATATCAGGACAATGACATGAACCACAGGCTGCCACCAAAGGTAAAATTCCTAGCCACAGAACCTCCAAATTATCTTTTATGCAGAATGCAGAATTATTTATAGAAATTTAAACAGCTCCAATAAAAAATACTGCAAGAACAAGACTGACTCTTTAGCCTCTAGACAGCAGATTAGAGCCATTCTGTGTAAAAGTGCCAAGTTATACACTAACTGCTTGGCCAGAGATCTTTCTCTCAAATAGAAATTCACATTTGAACAGCAGCTAAAGGCCTTCATTATCAAAATTAGCATTTTCTTACTAAGTTCTTTTTGTTGGGACGCTGGCAAGAAAACACTTACTTCTGAATTCCGCGTCTAGCTGTACATGTGCCAGCTATTCCGACACAACATGGGGTGTGAGTTGTACAGCACAGCCTTGGCTCTCCCAGTTTGGATCCTGCCACCGATCCTAAGGCAGCTAGCAATAGAGTCAAATGCTGCTTTCTTAGCAACACCACAGCCATCAGGGAATTAAGATTATTAAATGCTAAATCTTATGGAAGACTGAAATATCAAATTCAATAGCACCGAAGCCGGCTACTATAAAACTCACCGCAATGTTCAGCAAGACCAGAGTTTAGAGTCTAACAGACATAAAACAGGCCTTCGTTGCAGTTGAAGTTTCTCGTCCTTTACCTTCTATGCACACATGCGTGCAAAACGGAAATATACTTAAACAAAACTTCAAAATAACATTGATATCTGATAAAGAACAGAACACTTGATAGTATTTTAAGCTTCTATATTGTTTTGATGTTTGGCTGCTACTGTGAGACAGGTTTACAAATGGTACTCTTTTATGTTCACGGGAACTCAATTGAGCTCTTCAGTTCACATTGCATTGATTGCAGCTGAATAGAGGACTTCGGAAGTATCACTTTACATCTGTTTGATATTTTAAAAAACAAAACTCCTATGTGCGTTACCTTTGTAGTAGAGACTTTGAAATTACTTCCTGAAAATAATTAAAATAAGTTAAATTATTTGTAACATTTAGAAGCAAGCAAGTTCTGTTCAGTCTTATATTTAAGTTCCTAACAGGAACTCTTTGTTCTCTGAACGTGGCCCATCATGCTCCTTGCTCTAACAGAGTGTTTCTATCGCATATTACTGCGAGTAAAAATACCATTTCATTAGTAGATTTTGTTTGATGTCCCTAATTTCTTTTCTGCTTTCCTGCTAAAGAGAGAAAGTCCGTATGTTGTACAAAAAGATACATGAACATTTTGGAAAACAGGTACCAGTTCCTTAACCGTACCAATCTATGCTGGGTATAAGAACATGCGCTGATCTACAACAGGTAGAACAAGATGAGGAAGTGGTTTGGTACTGTCAGAAACGTGACCCTTAGCTATCAAAGCAAACAAAACTGTTTCATCTATGAGTTCCATTACTACACTCAGCACCTACCAATTTCATCAAAAACAGGTGGAAAGGAGCAAATAGAATGCAAGCCAGACATGCTACTCATGATCGGGAACGAAAGCCTGAAAAGTGCCATTTCTCGTGTCTGCTTGGGCTTGTCTGTGGTCTGGTGCAGATAGGTGGTCTGGGTTCTGTCTTTCACTGCCCGCGTGGCCTCTCACTGCTACAGTGCTCTGACCTCAGGTGGGAAACGAGAGTTGGGATGGTGCTGAAACTACTGGTTTGTTCTCAGATACAAATCACAGAGTCACAGAATGGCCAGGGTTAGAAGGGACCACAACGATCATTAATCTCCAACCCCCCTGCCACATGCAGGGCCACCAACCTCCCCATTTAATACTAGGCTAGTTAATACTAGACCAGGCTGCCCATCTAGGGGCAATCTGGCCTTGAACACCTCCAGGGACGGGGCATCCACAACCTCTCTGGGCAGCCCATTCCAGTACCTCACCACTCTTTCCATAAAGAACTTTCCCCTGACGTTCAACCTAAAACTCCTCTCCCTCAACTTAAAACCATCTCCCCTTGTCCTGTTGTTGTCAAGCCTTTCAAAGAGTTAATGCCCCTCCTCTATGTAGGCTCCCTTTAGGAACTGAAAGGCTGCAATCCTGCTATACAAATTTAAGACAGATGAAAGCATTACATGTATGACATATATACACAAAAAATCTTGTATATGCATATGTATTCATAAACTTAGGTAAATGTATAGATTTTTTTAATATTTTAAAAATCCTCCACATATATGTAGGGTTTGTACAAGCACAGGGCATAATGCCCTGCTTTCAGTTCTAGAAAGATTTTGTGTTAGAACAGAAATCATACAGAACTTCAATTAAAACAAGCAGGGAAATCTTCAAGTAAACAAGCTTTTCATTATTTTCCTACTATATCCACTGGCCACTACATAAGAAGAAACTCCTTCAAAGTAACATTTTGGATGATCAGCTCATGCTCCTCTGTAGCTATTTTTGAAGGCATCTTTATCAGCATTGCTTTAGTTTCTTCATTTTTAAAAATACATTAAACAGAGAGAAAATTAGAAATAAATGCTAACAGTGCTAATAAGAGACAAGCAAAACATTCTATAAGTGCATGTTAAAAAAAGCAAGGAAAGGAAATAAAATGCAACGCACCTTTACTGTAACAAAATGGAAGGCTTTGTTTAGCTTTTCTGTTATATGCATGTAATATTTTCATATATTTCTATTACGCACATAGCATTTTTATTTACAAGCAGAATATTTGTTGCAAATGAAAATAATTACTAATTTCAATTTATTTCTCTTTTTATCATCTGAGTTTGTTCCTCTCCCATTTCTACTCCAAAGACCAGAGAAGTAGAATCAGAAAGTAGTCAAATTGAAGGGTCAAAAGAAGAGACAGATGGAAAAAGAGTAATGAGCGTATCACTGCTCAGAGAATAATAATACAGGAAAAAGATACGAGTTTGAGCCTCCTTTATATGGTCTTGTTGCTACTGCTCTCGTGCATTGCAGATGCTCGTTTTGAGCATTGCTAAGGAATTTAGACTGGACATTATCTATGTAGATACATCCACAAAACAATCTTGGTAAGAATCGTTGGCGCTAATTTCAAAGTAATACACATTTCGTATGTCTTCTCCTGCCCTTACAGAGAAAACAAGTTCAAAGTTCAATAACAATATTTTAATCCGTTAACCTCAAACCTCAGAATAGCTATCTGAAGCAGTAAATTTGCTGTGACACATACCTTTCAAATTCCGTCCAATTACAGTGACGATGTGTAGTAGAGCAATCAACCACAAAAAGGAGTTTACCCACTTCCACAAAGGTATAAATTATTTTTTTTAATAATACACTGATATGAATCTACTGAAGAGTTTATTTCCCCCTACTGTCAGCCTCCTAACACATGACTTTTGTGCACTGACAGGAAAAGAACAAAGAAAGTCTTTGGTTTAAAAGAAGGGGCTAAAAAAGGCTATAACACTGAAATCAATGGAAAACATTACTGCACCGGTCCATCTAAGCGGAGTTTTCCAGAGAAATAGAAATGAAATACCATAGATAACTACGCTGATTATGGCTTAAGAAAACAGTGTCAACTCATCAATACAAAATGAAAGGTCTTAAAGCCACTCTTGCAAAAGCCTTCTTGAAAAATAAAAACGCTGAAGTTTGCATATATACGTCAGTACTGTATTTACTTTGACTTTAAGCCCAGACTTCAAGAGAAGCATATGTTTAAATGATTCATGTCAATATAGATGGACTCAAAATATATGCTTAGGTGCTTTTTTGAGAAGGGATTTATTCCAGAAATTATGCTTCACGTTATTAAACTGTATGAAATTTCCTATTGTTATGTATTACCATTTATGTTGTCTATTTTTCTGTTCCATTTAATCAGACTGGAAGGAAAGCCATTCTGATAATTTCATCTTCTGTTGTAGATGGGTGGAAATTAAAACAGAGACTTTAAGTGGCTGTACTTTGGGGAAATCAGGATACAGAACCAGAAGCATTTAATCCATGTCTTTGAGATGTTTTTCACTTCTTTGTTATGTTTGTGCAGGTTTCAGCAATTATATGATCATCAAATTGTACTGGCCACTTTTAGGTGCCAACATCCACATCCCCTGCTTTTTAGATTTACTACATTACAATCCCTTAACGATGTTGCTTTCTCTTTCCCGCTTGCTTAATTACACTTCTGCCCATAAATTTCTACAATAATACCATGGGAGATTTCTTTCTAGTTTGGTTTTAACCAGACAAGTTATTTACTCCGAACTGCAAAGACAAAAGAAACAAAAGAAAATGACACTGCACAGATGACAACCTTGAAATTAAGGACTGGGAATAAACAAAGCATTCAAATACAAATCTTGGCCATCTTTCCCTACTGCACAATGCATGAAGGGTGTAGGGTAAATTTCATCGATCTAATTAGTAAGCATTAAGTGATCTTCCACATTAATCAACTCTTTAGTGATTTTCTATGAAATTAGTATTGAATTTTTGTATAAAAGCCATCCTTTCCAATCTTTCAAAGCGACTTGCAGAACAAACAAGATGAATTGTCTGCTCACATACTTGCACACCCAAATATAATTTACACATACCTACCTACTTTTCGCCCAGCTGAGAAAGGCAAAATGTAAACGCACAAGGAGACAGATGCTGAGCCTGTTCACACTGCATAACTTAGACGCAACAGCAAATACGTGCCTTTTGCCACAACACAAAAGAGTGAAAAACAAGTCAGGTCAAAACAACTTTTCCTGGCTCACTAAATCAGCGGAGCAGAGGGGATGAACTGTTTTTTTCTGCATGTTTCATCTGCTGCTGGATATGCCCAAAGATGCACAAATACGTTTTGTAGGATTCAAAAAGATGTAAATTCTGTACTCAATTTTGAATATTTATCATAAAATAATCACCGTTATTGCTATATTTTTAAAGCTTTCTTCAATTATCTAAATATCTCACAATTTTTTTCAAAGTTGAGTATTCCCATTTAAGTCAGACCCTCTAGTCAAAGGAACACTGCCATAGCTCAATGCAGTTTCAGTACTTACATGCATGGATAAATGCTACCGTACATCAGATTTCAGGATATGTTAATGTCTGTTCACATTTACCTCTCTGTCTTATAGTTAACTTATACTATGTTTGGTAAAAACTGCTTTATTTGAACAAGCAAGAATTATACATCACCTGGCTGAGCAACTGAAAGGTATTCCGACGACTATGCATCTATCTATAAAAAAAATGTAGTTTCATCAACTTACTGGATAATCCAATCGTATGCTATCTTTAAATCAATCTACATCTTACAAATTATTTTCAGAAAAATATCCAAATATTTTTTACTTTTTGACTCATTAATATCATGCATTTTCTTTCAGCTATCACTGCCAGTCACATTGTAATTAAAAAGAATAGAACATGATTTAGAAATATGGTTTATGATATGTGAGTGTCATTATGTGATGTGGTCATATGCTAGTTTTTCCTCAATAGGCATCATGAATTTTCATCTTTTCCCTTTCTACATAGGCCTTTCTAACTTTGAATAGAACCTCAGCTTTATTTCACTACAGCAAATCCCCATCGTGTCAACATAATTTCCCATTCAAACTCACAACAAAAACATTAATGGTTAACATCTGAGAGGACTGATAATTCATAATAAAGGATTTTATATACATGGCAATACCGATTTTTAACATCATGATGTTTCATCATTAACCAGTATTTTCCTAGAGAGTGTTAATAAAACAGCTTTTCTTGTGGAGGAAGTAACTATCAACACCTCCTACCCAGCGAATAATGTGTTGGAGTTTCAACTCCGCAGCATCTAAAAAATGCTTTTTAAATTTTCTCAAAGAAACCAATCGGAGCTATAGAAAGAGGCATCCAATTAATAGTCACCAGATACTCAATGCATTTTACTAAGGGAAAGGCTCACATCAGTACTCCATACAGTGGTGAAACAAGCAGTTAGCATTACAAATGCAAATCTCTGCAAATGGAGAACTAAACAAATCAATCAGTGCATCAGACAGTCAAATAGAAGTTTACTTATGACACGAGAACAAAGCTCCCTGGAACAAAAACAAATAGCAGTTGGTGTTCTGAAAGATCTGCATGCTCAGTGGTTCAGACAAGGATTATGTAGCGCATCCCAGCTAGCAAACTGCATGTTAGCTGCAGCTGCTCAGTCCTAGATGCTTTAGAAGCCCCTGACCAGTATTCTTTATGAAGCTCAATAGCTGGAACAGTGACACTACTAGCAATACAGACCCAATGTGAACCAAATGGCATGGGCTCTGAACAAATGAGGAGAATGGCAACAGACCAGAGACTGTTTGCTGGGGACTGGGGGGAGTGATTTACTTAAACTATAAGAAGAGGCCTGAGTATCAGACACTTGAATCATAAACTCAGATCCAAATACTACTAACTATTGCAATAGGAAGTGTTGAGAACTATCTGCAGCTTTTTGTGAGATTTATTACTACAATAATTTAGTCATCTCAAACCAAATTTTAATGCACTGAGTCCAAAACAGCAATGGCAATGAACATACGGAATCCCTTTTTCTCCTTCTTCTCTTCCCACTGCTAACGTAAGTTAACTCATTAACACTGTCACATACTTTTGTTTTCAAACCAGAATAGTGGACAAGTAAATTTATACATCCGTAAACAGTATCATTAACATAGTAACAGGATCTGAAAAATACAAGCATTTGACAGAAGAATGGCTTATCAGTTCTGTTCTCTACTCAGTATTTTGCACTAATGAGAAGCTTCCGCTCACTTCACTGTAAGTTAATACCTGATATGGTCGATCCGAATTAATACGGAACTGATGTAAAAGGATTGGAATTAGGTCTTTCAACTCAGTGTAATCTCTTAGATAGCAGAACAGATACAACAATGTCAAAATGCCATCAATAACTTAAAGAAATACAGAATTTGCCCTTATTAAATTAAGCGTATGTAATAGTTTTCATTTGCATTTCACTTGAGCTAAATTCATTTATGCTAACAGCATATAAAATTACATTCATTTAAGTATTGCTGCAGAAAAAGCACTTATTTTTTCCCGCAAGAAGGTGCTTTTTCAACCCCTAACAAGCCAGTAAATTCAAAAGAAAAAAAAAAATGCAACTTGTCAGCTTGACATTGTTTAATTTGTAACAAACTGTAAACAGAGTATAGAAAATGGAAACTAATAGAGACAGGCAGAGACAAACCATATTTTTTGTCACAAGAAAAATCTGTGTAGCAAGAAATGAATCACATATATTTGCATTTGTCCCTATGACATAGCGTTAAGCTTAATTACTTATGTGTGAAGCACCCTATTAGAAGGTATATTCCTAAAAATAAATAAATGTTGGTTCAATTAATTGCAGTCCAAATTCTAGTCAATGAATGAACAGCCTGTGCTCATTCACAGGCACTTCCAATTTACATACTTCAGAAAGCATGTAACACTCTCATTTACTTACGTGTCAAATGATAGAATTATCCTGATGAATACCATATAAAAATCAAGAAATATTCATAAACCCTCCAACTGTAGCTCAACAATATTTTGAATCAGAATGCCTAAGTCAACAAGAAGGAGAAAAATTTTGTCCAGTTAAAATTTCCACTAAGGAGCTCATCCTACATTTTATGCTACAACCATTACATATGTTACTGTTTCTTATTCACTATTACATTTATTAGAACAACCAGTCCCTCCAATTACTTGCTGTTAACCAAAGCTAGCCATGAAGGAAGTTGTTACCAATATCCCCTTGTGCAAGCAGTTTGCAGGTTGATGAGCGCTACCATTTAGCCTAAAGTCTTTTAGTATTGCCATGTATTTTTAACATTATCTCTCCTTGTTTGAGATTGTTTTGATAAGCATACAATAAACATGAAAATGACATGATCACAACACTGGAGGCCACAAAAAGTCTTTGGAAATAAATATATGCATCACCAAAATGATTCCAGTAACTGATCATGAACACAAATAAATGGTAACGAATCCCCTGAGCTACTGTACATATAAGAGTACACTTAAATACTTTATTCTTCATATCCATATTACTAACACTGAAGACCCTGAGCTACAGCCAGCTACAGGCAGTCGTAAGGTAAAAATAGAAAGCAGATCTTTCATCATTTCCAAGCCTCGGATTTATAAAAATCATTAAGTGTTTAAAGATGTGAAACAGATGTAATTGTAAGCGATTCAAACAGGTAATGATGACACCCCCGCTGGGACCTCATCCAGATCCTGTAAAAATACTGGGATATACAAAAAATACTCACCAAAAGTCCGTACTACGCACACTCCTCACTACTCTGACATATTGAAGACAGTGTTATGAGTATCTAATGTGCTGGTTCAAATGTTTGCAACACCTGGGATTTTATGCCATCATTTTCATCTGCTATTTCTTCCTCTCCATTTGCCTTCAGTAAGTGAGTGATGTGACACTGAGCTGCTAACATGCAACTTCAGCTGCTTTTAACCATTCAGTCACTGATATTTTCCTTTCCCACACAGCCACTGTGCCTTCCATGGTGTCTAAATCTCACCTGGCAATTTATTCAGTGTAGAAAATAAACCACTTATGACAAATTTTAAAACGCAGCTAATAAGAACATAACAGAGTCCTTGCATGATTCATTTATGTCCCGCTTCTTCAAGTAAATGAGTAAATTTAACATGTTGAATAAAGCAATGACTCAACACATGGTTAAGCCAGGCTTAAATAGGCATTGATGATTCTTGTTTTTAATTAGGGCCATTAGGAGTAACTAACACCAAAAGTAATAGGCAAGACAGCAAGTACTGACAGAAAGCAAGCAGGGGAGAAAGAACATGTGAATAATGAACATCATGAAACCTGAAGAAAAAGGAAATCATAGGTTCTCTGAAGCAAACACTGAGTGTTACCAAGAAAACCAAGAAGAAAAATGCAAAGCACCTGAGTGAGAGGAGCCACAGAGAATCAAGCTCAAGAACCGCATTAAACTGCAGAACAGAATCAAAATGAAACCATACTTTCGTAATTACAGTCAGTTTTTATTTAATACCACCAATTATCTAAAATGTGATTCAATAATGCTTGACTTTAGTGAATTATGTTCATAACTCCTTTATACGTATCATTTTCAAAAGTCAAGTGTGCACTGATTGCATTTCAGATAACTAGTTACATTCCTGAAACAGCGAAAAGGAAAAAGCAGATTTAACTCATCTGTTTACTATGTTATTACGTGGAGTTTTGGTGCATTTCCACAAGTTTTGCTCCCACCAAGCCTCCACTTACTCAAAGTCTCACACACAAGCACACCAACAGCATGCTGTAGCATAGATCAGACCCAGCTACTGGTCTAACTGAGCCCCAGAGTGGGCTAGGATCAAGGTCAGTTCTTCCGCTTACAAGAGTTGTGGCAAATAGGGCTAGAAATAAAAACTGGTCCCTGCCATACCACTCAAACAGCATTAAAGTTTAGGACTATCAGTCTGTGCAACCATCCTGTCTGCCTCCAGCCCCAGTCCTGACTTGGTCTTACTGCACCGCACGGCTCCTTGCTGATACTTCATGCTCTGCTCAACGCTCCCCATTCCTAGCCCAACAGCCAGCCTTCATGTAGCCTGGCAGCAAGAAAGAGCAGTGTAGGCTTCAGATGCAGTTTCTGGAGCCCAAGGTTTAAATATGAAACACTACGCATAATTTTGTTGTCCTGCAAAGCTTCTAAGGTAGTCTATTTCATACATCTCACTTGCCCTTACCTCTAATCTGAACCTCTTCTGACCTGGTGGGTACAAGATCTTGCTCTGGCTACCTCAACAAAGGCAACAACCCAAAGAACCTTCATGAATTACTTCCTTATCTTGCTGAGAAAGCAACTAGAAAATTCGCGCTGTGAAAACTCATTCTGAAAGACTGCTGTTTTGATGGCAGTGGTTTTAAAACATTACCGAATCAAGGAGTGAACTTGAGATTGGGGAGCTCCATACAGCCCACTTCTCTGAGTTCTCGGAATAGGGCGAACACCACTCCTCCCGTGCTGAAATAAGAGCTGGGCATAAAACCATTGTGTTTATGAGGCGTGGCATCATTTTCCTACAGTCAGCACTCATAGGCTAGAACACACTGAAGACAAAACCCATATAATATAAAGTACATAGGATACTGATGTTAATGACAAAGCCCTTGAAAATAAATATCTGTGAATTAAAGCAGGAGACTAGCACTGGAAAACCTCAAAGGTATCACCAAGAGGTTTCCCTGATCTTCAGTATTTTCGTAAGGCAAGCTTGGAAAAATTACCCATTTCCTTAAAAACCATCCTCCAGAGGCTGCTGGGAAGCTTATCATGCGAATTTGTTCATGCTTTTATTCCAAATGGTTGCGCCTCTAAAGGCGCTGCAGGTGGCAATTCTCCGTGTCCTTTGATGAGAGAACAGACAGTGGTAGGTGTCCTGTGTCTGCTGCTTGTAGGAGGTAGCACAGAAACAACAAGCAACCTGCATCTGTCATGCAAAGTGTTTGAAGATGAGCTGTCAGCAGATGCATTTTGATCAGAGACAATGAGGGAGCACTTCCTAAGGCATTTTCCTTTGGGTATCTGTGATGGAAATTGTTGAACATGGAAACATTTCCTTACTGAGCTTCTTCCACTTATTTCCCCTCCTCCCCTTTAACCAGTAGGCTACAGGGAACCTGGGAGGGCAACTGAATGCGTGTGTAAACAGTTAAGTAAATAATCAATAGATAGATATCCAGTATCAGGAAATTACTATTTCTAGCACAGCAAACAACAAGAAAAATGAACATCTTGATTTGAAAAATTGATGTGAGCTTCAGTAAGATAGAAAACAGCTCAAAGGCCTCATAAGGAGGCTTCAGATCCAAGTTTTTAGAGCCATGTTTTCAGACATTAAGGCCTTCGTTTTGGAAGAAAAAAAATCAGACTCCTATAGCTCAACCCCCCACTGCTGAGATGATAAAAATCCCAGGATGGAACTCTTTCCATTGGTTTCACGCAGATGATCCACTGACTGTTCAATGTTCAGCACTTCAAGAGCGTTTCACAAATTTCATTCAGCTCATTTTACTTTCTCTTTTGCTTCTGGGGTAAATCATACATTGATTTTTTGCTGTCTTAGTTTAACACAGGTCAGAGACATCTTTCAGGCATCTAATTTTAACCTCAGAAAGTCAGTGACTGGCCTTTTCAATCATTATTTCTTGAGCAGAACTGCTAACAATAACAGTCCTAACAATTCAAAGATTTTCACCAATCTTTGACAAGAAAAACAAAATTTAGGTACTAAGATAGATGTTAAGTTATAGTTATCACATTGATCACTGGACTCACATCAAATTAAACACTTTCTAGATGTCACTTTTCAAACGCTCTTGGCAAGCCTGATGTAAGCGTTATGCTTGTGTTCTGAATTCACGTAACTCTGAGTCTGACTAATTCCGCAGCCAAAAAACTCTCGTAGCTTTCATGTTTGACAGGGAAGGAGAAATTTTTCCTCCAGAATATTTATTCATAAATAATTCCATTTAGGGGCAGTTGAAGTTACTCTTTTTTTCCCTAGTTCTATTCACTCAATGACTTGTACTGCAGAAATTTTTGAAGAACTATAATCGAAATTACGGGAGTGTGAATCTTTCCCTACCTAAGATGAAAACAATATAAAACACAGGTTGAACTCTGTGTCATAAAGAGACTGATTTTTCATTTGTTCCTCTGAAAGAAAACCATGTTTATTTCTGAATGATCTTTTGGAGAAAGATCTGTGCTTAATTTCCAGTAATTCACCTAGAGCCATGTGGTAGAGCCAGAGGTGACGATAAAAACAGGAATATAGTCTGGACTTTAAATAGCAGTATTTTCCAGTCTAACCCTGAGCAGTCCTAGCTCTCCAGAGGAAAGATAAAATAACTCACAGCTGATCTTGCAAGCCTGCAGCGATGGAAAAAAACCTTCCTGAATCAGAGGCTGTTCAGGAGTGCCTGAAGCACACTGGAAGGCACAAACCCAATAAAACAATAGCATATAAGTACAGAAGGCTTGAAGCAGTGGGAGAAAACAGGAGATTTGCCTTGCTACCTGATGAGATATGCTGTGTGCTCCAGTAGTCCAATTTACAGTCCCTGTAGAGGGGAATGAGAGGCACCTCATGGTTAGCGAGGCTCAAACCTGCTGGGCAGGCTCTGAGAACCTCCTGGTCTCAAAACGACTCCTGAAATCCAACACTGATTCTTGAAGTTCATCCACGAAGGGTGGATGAGAGCTCAGTTCCAATAGATAAGAGCTTATTTACAGCACAGTTTATAATAATAGATATTTTTCTACTCACATAAACAGAGATAAGTTATATTCCATCCATTCCAGATGCAACGACTGCTTTGTTTTTACCTTAGTCTCAACATTGCAGCGGTTAAGCAATGACACGGAAGCTGTATACAAGCAATTAGGTCACAAGGTACACTGAAAACTAGGGGTGACAAAAACAGAGCATTTTCAAAGGCAAGTACAGGACCAGTTGAAGATTGATTTTTTTTTCAGGTGTACTCCCTCCCTTCAGATTTGGAGGTTAGAAAACGAGCTGACATGAGGAAGATCCCAGCTGTCTGTCAAGGTTAAATAGCAACTCAAAAACGCAATCTTAGCCACGCCTCTTTAATGCACAGATGTGGATTACAAATCCAGGGCTGCAGAACAGGGACAAGATCAGAAAACCATTAAAAGAGCCCAGCAGAAAACGCTTCAAACAGCAAATACCTGAGGACTCTGGTGTAGACAAAGCAGCTTCTGTTGCCCACAGCTAACATGATTTTGCCAGGCACCCTTTGGTTGCAAACACATCCACGGGCAGCCACCTGTGTGGCGCAGTGCTGGAAGCCATCCCTTCATTCATTTACATTAACACAGCCATACCAACTCAAAACGTTTTACTAGTGACATCAATAAAGCTAACATAAAACTCCCCATAAAGAACACATTAAACAAGAGCAGTGTTGCCAGGTAATATCCAGGTTGATGCACAGATTCTCTAATGTTGGAAAAGTGAAAAATCTTGTTGTGAAACATCTTTCTATCCTGTTGAAACTATCAATACCACATGCCAGGGCTGGCACTCACCAAGAAACATATATTGATTTCCCTCTTTCCTTTTGTAAAAAAGGCAGACAAAGGCTTTTCTAACTCTGAATCTTTTCATTGTTTTAAGGTTGACAGATTCTGTTAGTATTGAATTTTTGTTTCATTGTTCTCTTGCTTTCTGCTGCAAATCCCAACATACTGCCTTAAAACATTGTTAAAACATTTATGGAGGGTTTTTTCCCCCCTTTCTCTTTTCTTATTTCTTGTGTGTAAGAGACAGGACAGAAAAAGTGTAGTTGAAATTAATATACCACTCCCTGTACTACAGTTCTCTGTCAGGACTGATTAATATAATTTTAGTATTACTATCAGGAATACTAACAATTTCTGGAGAAGACGTGGTGCTAGTGATAAAATAATAGTAATTTGAAGAGCATACTTTCCTGGAGATCATGATGTAAGACATACGCTTTTTTTATAATAGTTAACTGTGGACATCGCTTCACACACAGCTCAACTAATTGCAACACAAATCTTACTTTCTGTCCAGAATAATCAGTAATTTCACCAATTACCCAATGAGCATGAGATGCACAAGTGAAATCACAAGTCAGGGAGATATGTAGGCAAATGTGTTTCTAATGATCCAAACACTAAGCAGAATTTTGAACATAATGCAGAGGTTAAAGGCAAAGAAGCTTGTGTTCGCTTGTTTGTTTTTTGATGGAATACCCACTACTCTTCAATATGAAATATATGTCACATAAAGCTTACAGAATACTTATTCATTTTCCTGAAGGTCATCCAGACATAGTAAGTTCATTTAATTTCCTTGACAACAGATCTAGGCTTGTTATATACTCTATGAAACGTGACAGCAAGTGACCAGCCCTCCAATCAATTTCAAGCAACTATGATTTTACTACC
>JAOWBP010003503.1:8980253-8991585 GCA_028571105.1 Tragopan temminckii
AATAATAATAATAATAATAATAATAAAGGAAAAGAACACAAGCCACTCCAAGTAAGGGAGCAACATATGAAAAGAGGTCACAGAATCACAGAGTTGTAGGGGTAGAAAGGGACCTCTGGAGATCACCAATTCCAATTCCCCTGCTATAGCAGGTTCCCTACAGCAGTGTCCAGATACTTCTTGAGTATCCTCAGAGAAGGAGACTCCACAGCCTCTCTGGGCAGCCTGTTCCAGTGTTCCATCACTCTGAGTAAATAATTTCTTCCTTGTGCTTGTATAGAACTTCCAGTATTCCAGTTTGTGCCCATTGTCCCCACATACTGTCAAAAGAGCCTGGCTCTGTCCATTTGACTCTACCACTTTAGACATTTATGAATAGTTACGAGCATTTTCTTCACACTAAACAGCCCCAGGTCTCTCAGCCTTTCCTAGTACAGGAGATGCTCCAGGCCCCTATACATCTTTACAGCCTTTTGCTGGTCTCTTTCTAGATGATCCCTTATCTTTTCTGAACTGAGGAACCCAGAACTGGACACAAGTGTGTGTTGGCCTCACCAATGCAAAGTACAGGGAGAAGATCACCTCCCTGACCTGCTGGCCACATACTTTTTAATGCAACCCGGGACACCACTGGCTTTCCTGGCCATAAGGGCACGCCGCTGCCTCGTGGCCAGTATGTTGTCCACCAGGACCCCCCAGGTCCACAGAACTCCTCTGCAGCAGGTTAGCCCCCAACATGTACTGATGTATACAAATATTAGAACTAAAATGATTATGAAAGGTTATGAATCAAAAATACGTGAGAAATGCATGGCACGATAAAAGGGAATACATTAAGTATGTTTCTATTACATTTTAAAATATTTAATATTTCAATAACCTATTTTCCAAACAGACTATATTCTTATGAAAATTAATGGGGGAACACCATTTCGTATATTAGTTGTTGCCAACTGTGCTGTCATTCGTACAGACAGAAATAATAATTGATTATAAGCTTAATTAAGTATAAAATCTTTGGCACTTCTCACTCTGGCTTTGTACATATATCCGCCTTTCTCAGCTTGATTTATCACTAGAGGTAAGTCTCTCAAAATCAGTCTGTCTTCTTTCCCTCCATTAGATCCATTTAAACTTCTTGAAACTGGTGTAACAGTTGTCTTTAATTTGTCCTCTAGCCCTTTGGTCTAATATAACAGAACCAAGGAAAACCACAATTATTAATAAACCAGGAAACCCAGCAGACTACTATGAATCCCTAAAGTGAAGGAGTATGAAAAACAGTATGAAAGCACTAAGCAAACCCAGGAGAAACAGAGCATAAAATCCAAAGTAATAACTAAATGTGGCTGGGAATCCTTTTCTGATAAAAATGCCTAAAACAGATATTTTGGGGTTGAGTATTACTGAAAACTTCCACAGGAACCAAGAAAACGACTTCAGTTCCTCTACCTTTGTTCAGAGATAAAGCTTTACTACAACAAATAGCACTTTCTCAAAGATCGTTGAATTCATCATTAAAATATCTAAAATAACCTTCAAAAACCACACATTCTGGCTGACTGGATCTAAAAATGTAACAGTAATACATGTCATACTAGGATGAATAAAAAGTTTCATAGACTTCATGTTTTCCAAGCAAGAAATCTAAATGAGAATAGCACACACTTTTATCACCGCTGAACACTTTCCAGTGTGCTGGAAGGTATCTCATGGGAGATATTTGCTGATATCATAGAAGGCTTTTCTGAAGATTTCCAGCATTCTTACGAGGATTCTAAAGTTCAGCAGTGCTTTAACAAAGTCAGTCTGTAAATTCCAAGGTTTCTGGGATAAATAAGGGCTTCTGAGGTCTGGAGGGCAGTGAAACTCATGGGAGAAATCAATAAAACTGACAGAATGCCTTATGATCTTTTTATTCCTTGCACAAATGTCTTGCCTTATTTTAGGTAAGACAAAATGATAGCTGGAAGAATATAGGTTTAGCATAACTGTTGAAGTACTCACACAGGACTGAAGCAAGGACTAGGGCGAATATAATACATGCCACAAATTATTACATAGTTTCTCATATTGTATGCAGTTTTTTAAACATTGCCAATCTGATACCATAAGTTTCAGCTCTGGTCAGAAAAAAAAAAATTTCTTCTGAAAGACTTCTGGGAATGAAGATGTCTCACTGCATTAAAGAGACAGTGAGGCTGAGGGACTGCGCAGTGGTGGACAAGACTGTCTATGAAAGCATTTCAGATAAAGATAACATTCACATAAGGAGTTGGATATGTTATCTGCAACAAGAGATGACTTCCTGATCTAGATATTTTAGAGAATGGAAAATTCGGGCATTCTGCAAGGAACTACTGACCGCACAACAGAAACTGTAATAACTCCCTGCTTGAATCCATAAACCAAAATTAGTGAAAGTTATATAGTTCCCAATGCGGAGTCCATGAACTCAAAATACTGCATGCATCTTCCAAACATATAACAGTGCATAACATATACACGGAGTAAGGCAACTCCAAAGCGAGATGCATCCTTAGTTGGTACATATCTACACTGGATAAATATTTGTTCTAAGACTGAAAAGGCAGTGTGTTTATTTTGCAGATGTAGGATTTCTTACAAACTGATTTGTCTAAGCTCAAGAAAAGGATGTTTATTTATACATTTCTTTCCAAAAGAAAAAAAATTATGCTAGAAGTGAGGAAATAATTCAGAAAAAATATTTTGGATTCTATTATGACATTTTCATGCTAGTGTGAATTAATAAGAATTAATCTTTTAATGAACAATGTGCTTCAAATGAAGGCTATGACAAATATTAAGCAAATTCAGTAGTTTTCTGAAATGCAGTAACTCTAAAATTAGTTTGACCTTTCTGTACCATACAACAGCCCAAGTATAGCAACCTAAAGATCAAACTGAAAAAAAAAATATCTAAAAATCACAGTCCTAATGGACATACATATGGAGCAATCTGTTCTCCTCAACCTTTCTGAAATACTTAAAGAGACAGTTTTTGCAAACTGTAGTGAACTGCTGAAAGCAAATTAGAGGCAGCACTGGGCTATAGCTGCTGCACATTACATCTCCAAAACTGCTCTAAGGGGTAGAATGATATCTAGTAACTATTTTACTCAGTGACATAATTCAAGCTAAATAAAGTGAAATTCATCTACTACTGTCAAATTCAGTCACTTCTGCAATGATTTTCTTGGCAGCAAGAAGAGCAGATGCCCTTTTGTCATGCCCATATTACTGTGTTTGCTTTGGATGTAGGAAACTTACAGCTTACATTCCTATCAAAATAGTGACAGCATTATCCTGGACATGGTGAAAATCTGAATTTGATCTGGCTGTGTGCCAAATCATAAGAGGTTTGTGCTGAAACATACTTAATGAGTAGCCAGAACAAGTGGCCAGTAATTGGCAGGTTCCGCTACTGTGGTAGAGAATGCTCATTAGGAAGAAAGAATGACTAGTCAGTGTCTTCATTTATTCAGTTTTTGACCCGTAATTTAAACACGTCAAATCGTTCCATTCTGATATACAGCATGAAAAAACTTTGTGATCTCATGTATGGAGGTGGCAGTTCCCAAAATATTTACAAGTGAAGCAGTCAGTTAATAAATTTTGCCATGCTTTCAATCATTTAAATTATATCTGACACTAAATAAACAACAATAATAAATAGTGACATGAAGCTACCTGTTTCAGAGAATGTACCTCTCCTGAATTTCACTGTTTCCCCAAGTTACGATTTTGTGTTTTCAGGACAACAGCATGGTGGTGAAGGCTGTGAGCTTGGAGTGCAAGAGGGCGCAAATGTTGTGCCTCGGGACCAAGGAAACAGAGTGCAGGACAGCCACGTGCAGCCATGGGGACCGTTCAAGAAAAGTGATGAACCTAGTGAAAGGAAGTCTGTATCAAGCAGCATTTGGAAAACCCAATTCAGGCAAAAAGTAATCAGACAAAGAAGCCACACATCATACACTCAAGATAACAGAATCAGGCTATTCATCAAGTAGGAGACGAGGCCTCTGGTTGCTTTAGACAAAGCATGACACATATCAGCAAGGCTGATGGTGGAGCAGAGAAGAACAATTGCCATTTCTGCAACATGCTCCTGTGCCAGGGCCAGTTAAGTGTTGAAAATGAATTCAGAATCAGCTGGTAGGAAAGCAAAGTATGCGAGCTCCAAAACTAAACAGCTGAAACAAGGTAACAACTTAATCCACTTTCAGTGATAAAACACATATATTTCACATGCATAGATTACCAATAGATGGTGTATTAAAGAGCCTTTCTGACAGTTTGTACCCCAAAACTTCACCAAAAACATTCTTGTGATTGCTTTGGACAAGGTGCTCTCCTAAGAAATGTTTATGCATGTGCTAAAATCTATAACAGCTCTGCCTGCAAATGCACAGTAAGTTTGGAGCCTAAGCCTGTGCCAAAGAGTGCTCCATCAGCACCGTACGTGCTGCATTTCATTGCTCGTGGTCTAAGCATCGCAACGATTTGAAACAGCTCAAAGAACTGCAGATGGACTGTCCTCAAACGTCTGAATTTGTGACGCTTTCCATGAACTGATCAGCAATGTGGGCTGCTATCCAACAGGTTTAGCTGTGTAAAAAGCATGAAAAACTGAATCAAGATCTTCACTTTTCATAGCCACTTCAGTTGAGCTACTGAGCACCATCCCCACCAGAAAAAAAACATCAGAAAGGCCAGAAATCTGTAACATCAAGCTTCCCAGCTGTGCACCATGCTGAAGCCTAGCAGGGATATCCAGGAGACAGAGGGGCCCAGTAACATCCCAAGACATGTCATTCTGGCATCCTTCTCCACATCTTCACATTGTTCAAAATCTAGGTCCAACTGCTCATGTCAGCTTGCATTCATTCTTAAAACTACGCTTTCCAAAAGCTCGTTATTTCAATTCAATCAAAGGGAAGAGAATGACAGCCACTCCTGAGTACATGCTGGTACTACAGGATGATTTAAACAAGCAGAAACAACCCACGACAGTCAGAAGCCTGCTTGTGAGGCATGATCAAGTGATAATACACGCAGTTTCCTTTCACTGTTGAAGGACAGTTTGGGCTCTTCTGTTGCTGTTATTAATTATCAGTATTGATATTTAAAAGAAGCTCATACCAACCCAGTCCTTCCTCAGTGCAATTCTCTGATTCTCTTGGAAGAGCTCTTTGCTTGTATGTTTTTCTTAGAATGGCAGCACCATGCTTCAGGGGAAAAAAAAAAAAAAAAAAAAAAAAAAAAAGCTTTTTTTTTTTTTTTCTGATAAGATAAGCTACATCTGTACCACAAAACTTGGAGAACAACTACGTCATTTATTAAGTTTGTACGATTCGTGGGTCTCTGCAAGTGAACAAGAATCATTTGATTCAAAGAAAAAAATATTTTTCCTCTTGAACACAATGATTTTGACCCCTAAATACAATTTGAAGAAAGCTCCATCTTTCTTCAGTTGCTAAAGAATTTACTTAGAAAAATTTGATGCAAGCTCATATTCCTTTTTTGCATTTAAACAGCTCCCTCAAAACCTGCTTAGGGAAATAACCTACTGAAAAGACATTCAAACATTCAGGTATGAGTGTTTCTCAGATACCTGACCACCATTTCTTCACTCTTGCTGGCAGCAAACATTTAATAAGGGCACAGCATCCTGTGGGTGAGAAGTACCTGTCTGGGGTGCTCACAGCTCCTTCTGCATTGGCTGCAAAGGACACAGGTCTGACACTGGCCCTACAGTCCCTTTGCTAAAGCACTGCTGACAAGCAGGGAAGGCAGCATGGTGCCTGCTGCCTTGAGCCTTGCTGATCATGGGCTCTAGAAGGCAGTAGGGTGAAGAAATGCAAAAAGGACTCTAAAGATTTTTGTCTGAAGAGGAGTGACCACGTTTCATGCATCTGAGTAGTACAGCTATTTCAACCATAGCTTCCTGCTCAGGTCACCTGCTAATTAACATCCATGTCACATCCATGATGAACAGCATATGGGGCCATTTCATAATTATCTTAATTTCAAAGTGTATTTTAGCCAATCTATTTAGCATAATTTAACACTGGTATGCTAATTGATTGTTAAATACAGTCACCTTTTCAAGGGTTCTCTGTGTTGGATGTATGTTATGTTCAATAACATAACAACAATCTCCAGCCAATTTTCTTGTATCTGTAGCAGTTCCAGATCATGTCAGAAAATATTTAACAACACGAAGATATTTCTAGATATACAAATTACTGAATATTAAATAGGTATAAAAGGCTAAATAATAATGATACTTGTAGAACTATATGTGATATACATATAATGTGTACCAAAATGTCAAAAAGAATCGTGTGAGATAGCATCTCAAAAAATAGAGTAAAGGAAAGGAAAAAATTACTGGCCAGCCTGTTTCTGCACCCACTTATCCGAAAGAGCAGCTGGATGTTTCTTCAGCTGTGGACTTACTAGTTAACAACATAAGCTCAGTCCAAATATAGAATGAACAATCTCCCACTGACAGAAATTTTATGCATAGGTCTACCTCTATACATCAGCTGACTTTCAGACTATTATTCAGAGACATACAACTTGCTCTCCTGTACCTGAATGTCTTATCCCTTGCTTGGGGACACAGAACTCAGAATACCTGATTTCTATGGCTTATTTTTAGCAATTAAAAAAAATCAATTAAGCTTGCATCAACAGAAACAGTGCAAACAACCCATTTTGTTTCCACTCAAAATATACCTCATTTTAAGGAGAGAAAAAAAAATGGATTTAAACAATTTCTATTGACCTTTTCTATTAAGAGAGACACTGACAAACACAAAGTACTTTCTTGAATAGTACCACCTGGTGTTCTAATGCTGACAGAAGTACTGCCAGCCAAGAAATAAAGCATTTCAGATACTTACACGCAAATGTGTAAGTGCTGTGTGCTTCTACAACTCCTCTGCTATGGTAGGTGCAATACATTAATCACTTTGTTTCAATAAAATTTCTTCCTTCCCGCATGTAGAACTGCCAGCAAAAGGAACAGAAGTCTTTTCTGTAGCTACATGATGCTGTATTGCAAACATAAGCATGGGCATTTCCTCATTTTGCCACCAGTACTGTTATCCATACAGCGTCACAAACAATGAATCCAAGGACAGACAGTCAGGCCCTTCCTTACTTTTAATAAAAGAGTTTATTTTGTAATGATAGCTATCACTTATTTTTCAGATTTTGAAGCATGATCTGCAAACAAGAAAATTCTTCCAAAATTTAGGATATAGGTGTTTGAAGTCTTTCATAAGTCTTGTAGTTTCGTTACCAAGATAAACATGCAAAAAGTAGTGAGCAAGCACAGCAGATGAGTTTTGAGAGCACAGACATTCAGATCAGGTTTGTATCAGAAACTTTTGCCTGAATAGCACCCTTCACAAATATAGAGTAAATAAAGGAGATGACATATTTTGTTTACACCTTCCAGAGCAAGTTTTCTACCTACATGCTTTCTATATCTACTTCAGAACAGTTTACCAGTTAAGAATCTGTTCAATGATGTTATTCAAGAGGACTTTGACTGACTCACAATTAAGAATCCCAAAATTTTGGAAAAGGGTTGTTATTTTAGTTATTTAGTGTTATTTAGAAATACTGTTAGATATGACTTAGCATGTCCCATTGAACTGTGCGACATTCCTGCTTGACCATTTTTCTCCACACTGTGAGAGTGCTACAGAAGGACAGTAAAACCATCCAGTGTACCACCTACACCATCCAGTCTTGCATTTGAAAACTTACTGAGCATGCACTCCATCCCATCATGCAAGTCATGAACGAAGGTGTTACACAGTGCTATCTCTACTACCGACACCTAGAGCGCAGCACTGGGGAATCTGCCTGGACTGACCACAACACTTAGAGCCTCAGTGGTTCAAGCAGACTGCAGCCCACCTCACTGTCCTCCTGGTACAGCCTCTACACCTCATTTGATTTTAGTAGTAATATAATCACAGACATGACATCTTGAGGTATCTGCATATTGAAAGCAAGATGGTTACAGTGGGATTTTGGAACCAACAGAAACGATGAAAGTGATAGCTTCCAGTAGCAGCTACGCAAGAGGTACATTTCCAAATAAGAATTTGCCATTCATATATGTTATTAACTTCCCAACAGCACTCGTTCATTTTCCAGATTTTGCTTATATGGAAAACTGTGCCCAAGGAATTGCTGAAAATGAAGAGGGAATTTTTACCTAAGTAACTGTTCAGATTTTCTACTTTAACTAAGAAATGCATATGATCAAAGAAGAACAAAAACTTTCTTCCAGGTATATTTTTTCAGCTGAAATTTTATGTTACTTTTAAGAACAAGATCTGATTTTGAAATCAAATGATAAATAAGGGATGCCAAATCTTAGCTATGACTTTTCAGATTTAATGGAAAAAGATTCTTCCAAAATACAAAATGGTTTTGTACTGAACCCTTCCTCAGCTCTGATATGGACTGAAATGAACATGCATTTTTTTATTTTTTTTTTCTGAAATTTATAGCTAAATATCTAAAGCTTCTGTACACAGGAATTACATGAGTTGTTCTGAAAGAGCATTTTGAATGCATATCTGGAGAAATTTTCAAAATGAATTAATGAATTTAAATCTTGCATTTAACATCTTTGTCTTTTTGAGCATTTCTATTGCCAGGGATTTGTGCAGGCACTGCAGTACAAGAAAATGTGAATAAGCCACAGGGAGTAGTGGAAAGAGATAAGAAAAGACAGAATGGTTGGCTCAGAAAAAGTCAGAAAAACAGCAATAATAATAATAATAAAGACTTGAAGAAAAAAAATAGAAGTGGCAATAGTTTTTAAGCACAAAAATACATCTATAGGGCAGAAGAAAATTATCAGATTATCTGTTTCCTATACTGTAGCAGATAAACAAATCACACATCTCAATTTCAGCACGAAAGATCCACATTAGTCATTAGAGCACACATACTAATGGCTATGCCAGTAAGCACTGGAATAGACTGCCTGTGGCCAACCCATATATCCTCCTATACATCAGACTGCCACCGCTCAGGCTCTGCCAAGCAGCAGTTGCAAAGAATTGCAAGCGAGTTTGTGAACATACCATTTGGTACAATCATGGAGCAGTTACAAGACAAAGGCATTCACTAATGATATAAAACAAAAGCAGGTCTATGACAAAGGGATCTTGATGTATGTAGCAGATCCCTTCTGTAGCTTTTTGGATTCAGGGATTTTCTGGTTCTGCTAAAGGACAGGTTTGTAAATATTAGAGTACTATATATATATTTTTTTTCATTAAAATGGTTCACTCAGTTTGAAAGACATTATATTATGGTGATATTTAGCCATTATTTCCTTGGGAAATGTTCAACTTCAAATATATTTCAATGTAACAAATTCAAATCCCTTAAGTAAATATTCTGTGCAGCTTGTCCATATTATCTCAGAACTTTGGACACATATAAAATTTCTCCACCTTTATGTACCTTCATAGCCCTGTTTTCAGAATGTCAGTAAATCAGACAAAGGTTATCAATTCAGAAGAGCAGGGAACACAATTTTAGTAAGTTTCAGACTGGATTTTCATTACATGTTCAGTCATATTAAAAAAAAAAAGCAATATACAGCAGTTGTGGTTCAGCTTATAAATACAATGAATAAAACTGTTTTGACTGCAGGTAGGAATGAATCTGAATAATCTCAAATTTATGTAGCACACTACAAGTCAATGACACCTTTTATTCACGTGAACGTATACACGTTTGTTTATGGAAAGCTGCTTGTAAAAAAAAGGTTCTCATAATCGTGTATTATTTGCTACAGAGGGAAATTGCCCTTTTAATCCATGTGAATCTTCATGTTCGTGATATTATTCTTAATCTAAAAATCTTTATCACCTGTAGTGACTATTCAATCAAAATATTGAGATACTTGAAAAATCTGGGAATGAAATAATGTATATTTATGAAACCTGGGAAAAAGAGCTTTAACAATTTTCTTCCAAATCTGCTTAATTTCGTAGTCTAATTACAAACATATTATTATAGTTATCCAAATGAGTATTTGCCCTAATGGTAACAAATTATAACAATAATTGACCAATAATTATGTTGAAATTCAGTGCTGAGAAATGAAAACACATTTTAAAGTTTTCTTTTTTAACAGATAATAGCCTTTTTCTTTTCTTTTTTTTTTTTTAAAAAAAAGTTCATAGATAGATCCTTTATGTAGAAATTGAGAAAATGGCCTTGAAATTCCATTAACTTAACAGACATTACTCCCCCCCTCGCTCCCCATACAGGGATGTAAGAGAACATTATACAAGCCAAGTATCAAAGGCTTTTGTTTTCGTGTCTTACCACTAAATTCTGTATTTTGTCAATTTAAAATTCTACATGAAGCAGTCACGGAGCAGTTTTACTGCAAAGCATGTGAAGTTATCAAAGGTCTCTCTCAGGAGGACGTTTTATTTAGTGTTTAAAAACAAGTTTTTCATTTAATATTTCTCTGCATGAATCCGATCCCTAATTCAGCCAAAGCTCTGAAGCTCACGCATTATCCTGCTGCCCTTGGCAGCAACCAACAACTTACTGGAGCCCACTGAGCAAATCTGGTTGTCTTTCAGATCAACGGATGGGGTTATCCTGGAGGAGCTGCTTCTTACATAATGTAAGCAGTAACATTGCTCATGTTGTCCAAAATAAGAGCACAAGAACTTGGCTGAAGCTAGATACAGCAAAGCACAGGAACAATTACCATGGAAGTTGGTACTCTACGGAACTTTGCTTCTTTTAAGGAACTGTTCGTGGTGTTAATGCCATTTAGCTCTGGTCACCGCATGCTCTGTTTTTTCTGTAACGAAAAGAGCATTTCATTCACAAACAACTATTCCTACAGGGTAGCCGTATGAAGGTCCAGAGAAGTGAGGAATAGTTAACGTCACGAGATTCATCATTCATTTCAGGATTTAGAAATTGCTATTTACGGTGGGTCATATCAGCATTCAGCTCTAATCAAATGATATCAGCTATTCAAATGTAGTACAAATCCACTCTGAGTGCTTCTTAATCAATGGATTGACAAGACCCCAAGGAAGTTGCAAAAGGCAATCAGCACATGCTGGCAGGGAACTGGAAATGTAATTACAATCTAGGAACATTTCAGTGTGTCCTTCAAAGTGAAACAAACTTTTGTCATCTGTATGAGGATCCTGCAAACAGAGATACAGAATCCCCATTCTTACATGTTTTCATGTTAGCTGTCTAGTAAATCCATAAGCTTGTGAAACGG
>JAOWBP010003503.1:9004872-9017800 GCA_028571105.1 Tragopan temminckii
CAGAGCTGGACTAGCACTGTTACTACCAAATCCTGCTATTAACTCCTTAAATTAAATCAAGATGAAGGCTTCTAATCTCAAAACTCACATGCCATGAATAGGGTTTCTACTCCTCTATGTCTGTTAGAGATACCTATCTCTGATTAAAAAACAACAACAACAAAAAACAACAAAAAAACACTCTGCCACTCATTGAAACAGGGTAGAGATTTTTTACCCTAAAAATACTTGGCATTAGCAGTAAAGCAAACGAAACTTTCAAGAGCAATTAAAAAAAAAATCAGGCTTTCATATAATTTTACATTACAAATGAGTTCTACTCACCAGTACTTCACTTCCCCTTCTTTTTCAGTGTATAGTCATCCTTCCCTGTATTGCCTTCTGTTTGCACTGGTCAGAGGGCCAAGGGAACAACAATGGGGCTGCAGCATGCTCTCCGGTTTATATATCTGACAACAGAGATTCCTTTACTCAAATTTTGCATCCGTTCACGCATAAAGTGTCACACGCTTATCAATTTTTATTTTTAAGAAAAATAAAGCATAACATTGAATCCCAGAAGAATAATCTACAAATAACAACTCATTCTAAAGATACTACCTGAAGTAAAAACCCTTGATGTTTGGAAGTGTTTTAACAAATAAACATCCCTGTCTGATCTTGCATTATTCAATTGGAAGGATCTACATGAAACTTCTTGTACCATAGGCAGGACGGTCATTTGCCTAGTGGAATAACTGATAGATTCCTCATAATAAAAGGACACATTGTATCAAGGGAACTGAAAAAGCCCCATTTCCTCTTAGTGATCCAGCCGCTTCAGCTGCTTGGCAACGATCAAAGTCAGTAATCAATTTCTCTACTACAACAACTTCCCAAATAAAAAAGGTTTTAATCTTTCAATTCCCATTCTTCAAAAATTTCCTTGAAAAGCCACAGCAACACAAAAACGTTATCACACTTAGAGTACTACAACAAGGAATAGGCTCCTGAGAAGAGAGTCAGGAAGCAGAAGAAAAACCTAAACAACTTTAGAGAACCCATCAGTTTGTGACTGTAAGCTCAACAAATAAACAATTAGCAGAACGACATAGTTAAACTGGCATTTTACAAGTTCTATAACTCATGATGGAAAGAAATAACCAAAAATAAATGAAACACTTACTCATATCCTAGATTCACAGAAAAGACTCCGCAAGAAAAGAATCTCCAGCAAAAAAGCCTTCTGCAGTGGGGGTCAGCACTTAAATGGGGTCTAGGAAACGTGCAGCCAGGCTCCATCCCTTCCGGTCACACAGCTGAATTGCCTTCACCTGTGCCCCACAGCTGACTCAGTGCTTGCCTCAGGTGGTAGATCAGGTGGTAGTTATTCAGGCGGTGACTCAACAGTTCTCATACGGCAACACAGGTTTTCCTGCAAAATAGATTACCTATTTGTTGCTGTGAATCTTTAATTTGTTCTAGCACCCACAAGAGAAAGCCTGACCTTTGTCATTACTGCCCACCCATGGCCATTTAACACAAGTATGAAAGTCATTAAAGCAAAATTTTTATAAGTTTTTTTTTTTTTTTTTTAACAGACTGCATTAAACAATATTACATTTCTACATGCCCTTATTCTCATGTGGATTAAAGAGACTATCAACACCTCTACCAACATACAAGCGTTTGTGATGCCTGTGTAAATACCTCTACAAAGGAAAAAAAAAAAAAAGGGCAATAAGACAAATTTGGACAATGCAGTATCTATTTTGCCTCAGGTGTTGGGGGTAGGGAAACATAGTGAGGCAGACATGGTGATATTTTAGATTAGAACTATTTCTTCCACAAAATTCTTGATTTTAAACTTGTACATGACATTGCCGAGAACTTGAAGTTCAATAAAGGAAAATGAATGCACTTGGGAGCATTTTCTTAATTGGACTCTTGAACTGAAAACTCGGATGTATTTCTGGTAGATGAAATGCTTCATATTAAATGTCAAGATGTAGTAAAGAAGTGACACTTAAAATGAACTGAAAAAAGAAGCAAAACGGAAGAAATTTAAGGCAGTGTTTATTAGCTGAGGATATTCAATGCATGAAGAAATTCACATTTTTAAACTAATTCCTATCCATTCAAGATAATGATTGAGTGTGCTGAAAGTCAGTAACACAATTCAAAACCATGTCACAGTGGAGAAGGGAAAATCCTATGGAAATACCTAGCAAACCACTAACACAGCTCATAGGAAGACTACTATCTTCAGCAGGTCTAATTAACAATGAATATAAACCATTTCTGCTCTGTAAATATACCCTAGAGAGCATTTACCAAGACAAATCTTTTGCTTTTATTTCAAGAAAAACTGTTTTGATCTTTCTGAGCAACATTACATGTGCATGCTATAGGCCAGGAGAGCCCAACTTGTCTCAGCTCTAAGTGAAAGTAAACCACAGCCTTACTCAAGTTTGTATGCTCAGGGCCCACACACATACCTGCAAGCTGAGGGGCACGCTGCCCTGCTGCTCCTATCACCAAGCCGGCTCCCACTGCAGAGCCTCTTCCCACAGCACGACAGATGGCTTCTGGCTGCTCGCCCACTACAGACCTCTGTGCTGCCTGCCTCATCCTTCATTTTCTATACTAACCCTGGAGGTCAGTGATTCTGACCTCACTTTCAAATTGTTCCATCAGTTCAGCGTGCCCTGACTCTTGCTATAGACACCTCACTGTCCCTTTCACTCTTGGAATTATTTCCCTTAACTCATCACCTATTTTAATTCAGTCTCACCAGCTTTCTCCTTTCACCCTGTCAGACATGTTCGCATCCGTCTCTCACAGTCCTCCTTCCTTTTTAAACTGATGCCATTTCTCATGTCCACTCTGACACACTGTCCTTTCTGTTCCTGATATCACGGCGCCCTTCCATCCTGGAGTCTGTTCTCCTCCTGCTCTTCCCCTCCTGCTGCTGAACTAAGTGTGAGAACACTTTCATTTTGCAGACTTCCTGCACTTCGCAACAATTCTCCTTCTTCTTGACTTTGTCCTTTTCCTCTCAGAACAGCCCAGATTGATTCTTCCACTGTCAGCTCTCAGTACAATTGTGACTCCTTCAAACCTACCACCCTGCACATTCTCCTCTGTTCAAACTCTCGTTAACATTTTATTTGAAAGACTAACAGCCTTCTCTAATCTCTTTCTTGATCAGTGAACTCACTTGCAAGTCTAGAACTCATTGCTGAAGTCTTATCAGCCTCAATTTGAGAGAACTTTAAAATTTATGATTTATTTGTAATGCTCTGTCTTCAACTCGCTTGTGTCTTTCATGCTCTTTCATCAGACCTGATGCAGATTAATAGGTATAACTTCTTTTTGCCAATCAGTCCACGATTTTTTTTTTTTTTTTTTTTTTTTTCCTTCAGTATATTCAGCTTCTAAGGAGTGGCATCTCTTACTTTTTTTCTCAGCTGAGAAGTGCTCAGTAGAGTCAAGGAAAGTTAGATCTAGAACTACTATTGTTATTAAAATTGAGACTTAGATATTACTACAGATTTACACTCATATTGCTGGAAATGACAAAGAGGAAAAAGAAGGAATAAGGAAAAAGTAAACAGAGAGAGAAAAATGCAACACAAATTGTTGGCTGCACCAAAATTAAAAGCAGATTTGAAGCAGAGGAAATCATAATCCTCACTGTCGATCTTTCATTTATTTTATTTTATTTTATTTTATTTTATTTTATTTTTTTTAAGAATTAAAACATGCCCTCGTGGTTTTATCCATAACTGAGTTCTGGTGGCAGCTTCTCCCAACCCTTCCTCTTCCATTTTCCTTCTTCATTTTTATTGTATCATGCTTTCAAAAGGAGGTTTTAAACGGACAGACTCAATGCTAGAAATATTACACTTCTGCTATCAGACAGGGCCGATTATTTTCACAAGGAAAGATAGGGCTGCAGAGTTGAGTTCTTTTAATAGATGTGCATCCCAACCAGCTGGAAGTAAAGCAATTGGCATGTGGGTGGCAGCAAGATGCAGATCAATGCCACATGAGAATATCTGTTGCTATTTATATCTGACACAGGTGTATATTAATTATATATTTGCTGGTAGGCAGCACACAGTCAGACATTCAGGGAAGCATCTATGCAATGGTCTTCTATCAAAGATTAAAGAAAAGAAATAGAAAGGAGACTACAAATCTCCCTCTTTTCTGTTCATCCTTATTCTCCAGGTCCAAGCTAGAGGAGAAATTGAAAATCTGGATGCTCAGACGATTCATAAAACACTATTCCATAACCGACCACAGCAAGCTACCTTCTGCAACTAAATTTTCAGGCTCAATATTCTGTCTTCAAGAAAAAGAGAAATGCTTTTGTTGTATCTGGAATTGGCTAGTACATAGAAAGACATGACAGTTCCTAGTAAATGCCAGCTGTCACGTAGCATACGCATAATTGTATCAGGAACAATGAACTGGTTTGACATTAACTTCACTAAGTCACTTCTGGGTCAGCTCTGCTGAAGCACAGCAGTTTTAAAGAGAACCTGCAGCAGCTTTCAGCATGTACATTTTCACTAGGCTCTCCTGACCATAAGTTTAGGAAACAAAGTTTGATGAATTTGCAGAAGCCTACGTAAAATACTGGTTTTGTAAAATCGGGAGACTGACACTTCAAAGAATATAGAAGCGTTCTTATTTTTCAGGACACAGGTATAAAAAGTCTATTCAAAAATGAAAGAATAATGTCTCAAACAATAATCAGCCATGAACACGCAGCTTTTTATTTAAATAACTAATGTTGAGCTGAACAGCTTTTACCAGTGCCCTAGCATATTTTGATTACATCCCTGCTCGTGGGAGAGGTCCCCTGAGCCTGCCTGCTTGGGGCTGTGTGTGCAGCCCTGATGGAGCACAGCCCAGCAACAGGCAACTTGGCAGCTTGGTGCAGCTGTCAGCTCTGCTATGGAAGGCAATTTTACATGTTTCATGTCAATACCCTATTTTTTTTTTTATCATTATTACTTATTTTTTTAGCAGATATAGCTTAGATTAATTTCCAGCCCTTTTTTTTTCTTTCTTTTCCCTAGATTACAATAAATATATGCCATTGCTATTCTAAATTTAGCATAGAAACACAGAATGTTTTGGGTTGGAAGAGACCTCAAAGATCCTCCAGTTCTACCCCCCTGCCACGGACAGGACCACCACCCTCTAGATGAGGCTGCCGAGGGCCCTATCCAGTCTGTAATGAACAATGACTGTGTTTAAATCAGAAGTCTGATATATGATCATACAATCTTTATTTTAATAATATATTATGCTTCTAAGGAGATTATTTACCTAAAGCCCCTCATATAAGTTTGAAGTATCCATACTACGCACTCTTATACCGGAAGTGATTTGGAAGCTGCATTGCAAGTGAAATTATAAAAATAATCAGCCTAAAGTCAGTGTAAGTCACTATGCTTTGCCCATAACATCACATGTTTTAGGAAGAGACATGTTACGTGAGGGAGCCCTTTTTTCAGCTCTGTCATCTGCTTGTTGTGCATCAGCAGCTATGTTTATGCCATTTGTGTGTGTAGGTGGTATGAGAGTTGTCACTGTAATTACATTTGAGAGAGGCACAACGATATTTGCATTTTTGCTCTCAAGATCATACAGCGAGGGGTGCCTGTCTTTGGGAAGTGTATGGCAGGAGTGTCTGATTCTCCCCAGCAGTGGGAGAGCAGGGGTAAGGACAGATTCGGCTCTGTGAACATCCCAGCAGAACAGCAGGATCCTCAGGTGCAACCTGAAACACGTTTCAGCCTGCCACAGTCCACAGGGAGGATGGCAAATTTGTCCTTGCTGCTGAGCTGCTGAGGTTCAGGGGGCTGAGGTAAGCAACAAATTTCAGCCAACAATACCATGAGAATAACAGAGGCTGAAGATTCCTCCTTTGTCATTGGCTTTGTACTCTTTCTGAACATCCAGCAGAGACCTGGTTTCACTGTTTCTTCTGAAGTCAGACACAACCCTTTCCTGCTTTCCTGGTACAACAGCCTGTGCGCAACTCAGCCTTATGCAATAGGAAAACCTAATTAGCTCTTTCTGTGATACTTTGTAATTGAGATCTTTCCTGTGCTGATCTTTGAGACTACCCAATAGTATTTCATTCCTATTTATCAGCAACATGCTTACTAATGCATTACATGGCACCATTAACTTCCATATACTCCAAGATTAGTCAGTGTTTCCGTTACGAAATTACAACTCATCCTTACAATTTGACTCCAGTGAGAATAGTAGCTTTCAATGTCAGAGCCCAGAGTGGTTTAAATAATGGAATTGGGCTATAAAATCTGTTCAGTTTCCAGATTATATTTAAATTTATACATTTATTAAAGCAACAATATTAAAGGAGTTATAATTGTATTTTTTCAAAACACGTTTAGTTTTACTTGTATCAAAGACTGTTACTTTTCCACATTTATCTTTCTTCAAATAATGTTGTTTCTGTGTTGAGCTTTCTACAAATATTTTTCTCTAAATCAAATTTTGCAAGGATACTTACAATACAGATTTGCACATCCATCTATCACTGTACAAATAACAAATACTATTACATGAGTAGTTGATATTTTGAATGTCGAATGGCTATGAAATTCTAAGGAACGTATAAAGATGATATCTTTCAGTCAATAGTCCTGCACCATCACACTGCATCAAAGACAGCATTTTATATTCAAGAGACAGTTTTCTGCAGAAGAAAGATGAGAGTGCCAGGAAACTCATTTAAAGAATAAACAGCTGTATTTGCTGGTACAGGTTTTATACGAGAGAATTAGTTCTCTTCATAGTGGCTGGTATGGTGATATGGTTTGGATTTGTGATGAAGACCATTGATAACACACCAGCATTTTGGTTGCTGCTAAGCACTGCATGCAGTCAAGTTTTCTACTTGCTATGTTGCCCTGCCAGAGTGGTCTGAATCCCCCCTCGTGGGGTAAAGGAGAGAATCAAAAAGGTAAATGTGACAAATTTTGTGGTCTGCGATGCAGACAGTTTAAGAGGTAAAGCAAAACATACACGAGGAAAGCAATATGAGGAATTAATTCACCATTGCTCATTGACACAGGCAGTTTCACAAAGATGGAGCCTCAAAAAATTCCTCAACACTCATGCTTGTTTCTCTGCATGGGGACTTGTCTGGGATTTGAGCTTAGCACATCTTGGATTAGCTGCCTACCAGAGTTAACACACTACACTAAAGTTCTCAAAACTGTTTGCTTAAATACTGGTTTGAGTGCCCAGACATCACTCTTTATCAACCTGTTATTCTGCGCAGGATGAGTAAGAAACGCCCAGGGAGAATTCCAAATCTTTGTAATACCATTGTGTGTAAATGCTGTTATCTGTGGATAATCTCTCTTTTTATTTGTAACTAGCCCTGGTTCTACGATCTACTTAAAACAATCACCTACCCTGTTGATTTTACTCCTTTTATTCTGATTTCAATCAAGTTTTGTAAAATAATTGCTTCATTTCATCACTGAACTCAGATAATTCCATTTTATCTTTGATATTTTATATATTTATCTATGCATATATGTGTATCACAGAATCATGTAGTTTGGAAGGGCCTCCAGAGGCCATTTAATCCAATCTCATGCTCAAAGCAGAGCCACTCAGATCTTGTTCCTCAAGTAACCAGAGCACACGCGTCTAGGCAAAAACCTGGAAGGACTGAAATACCACAATCTCATTGTGAAACATGCTTATTTCTTAAATCCAATCTCATGTCCATTGCCTTTTCCCCTAATATTGCACATTTCTGGGGAGAGTATGGCTCTCTCTTCTCCATGCTGTCCTGCTACACGGTTGAAGACACCGACAATCTCTCCCTCACCTTCTGTTCTTAAGGCTGAACAAATTCAGTTCCCTCATGTTCTCCTACATCATCACCTGTTTCAGGTCCCTGACTATCCTTATACTGTGTAGTGCAAAATGGAAACCAGCATTCCTGATGGAAATCGTATCTTAAGTGATGAAACAATGCTACAATTAATTTACATTGTTTATAGATTTTAAATACTTAGATTTATAATTCACCATTTTATATTTATGGTATTTATACTAAAGTCCTGGTGTGACTCTTTTTTTTAACAGACCCCATTCATGGAGCATTTGATTAAAACGGTTGAATCCTTTCCATATAACTCCCATGAAAACTAGATACCAAAATTGTATATGCAAATAAAATTTGTTTATATAAAATTCAGAGCTACAACATTTGATTTGTTTAGACTTTAAAAAATCTGCTACGTATTTTCCTTACAAAATAAATACTGTTATAAGACTGAAATACTAAGTTTTATAAGGAAGTTTAAATAGTAGGTGTCATACACAAAGACCAAAATTGCAGTGTCAGAAATTAGTAGCAAAGTACTACAATTATTATCACTAACTGAACACAAAAATTGCAACCCTACAATGTTGCCAAAATTATTCTTTAACATATCATGAGGAAGTCCCCAAGCTATTATGACAAAGCAGAGAATGAGACACAAACATGAAAAGATGTGTTATTTCCATCTGACAAAAGTGGGAGACAGAATGCCAAGCACTAAAATAAGTTGCCTAAGGCAACACGTGCTGAAACCAAATCTTCTGAAGCCTAGACTTATGTCTCTCAGTAATTCAAGAGCTCTGGTTTCAGTTCCTGTGCATTAGCCCATCTTCTAAGCAGTCATGATTCTACTTCTACTTAATTGAATGACAAAGCTCAGGCTGCCTGAGCAGTGCAGGGCTGGGTCAGTACTCAGAAATGGACAAGGCTCATCTGTAGCCCAGAGGAAACGATAAACCACAGGGATGAGAGGCATCTGGGGCATACTGTGGGGCTGTGCTGACATAGGACGATGTTCCAGGATGTGCTCAAGGCTATACTCACAAGGATACTAAGAGCCTCTCCCTAACTTGGAACAAAAAGGTCTCATAATTCAACTGTGTTGCTCAATGCTCAATACTCTACCGCTCTCTTGAGCCTACCGTGCAAGGAATTCTTCAGTTACTCTCTCTTTCTTAATATTTTATTCAGTGACGGTCCACTAAACCCACCTCTATCCTCTCCAGAAATACATCAAGGATATGATTTTGTTCCTTCTGAATATCTTTTGACATCTCTGTAGATCTGCTGCTAGTTATGTGATATATTCACATTTGTATAAACATACAAGCATAAACCACATACACTATGCTATAGAGTAAATAGCAAGCAAAGTTCTCAGCACAGCTGAATTGAAAGGCTATACAAATACTAATTCTAGTCTACGCTACAAAAACAAACAAAATCCTTAAATAAATATGCTACTATACCATAACATTTTCAGACAAGAAACTAAAAAATTCTTTCTGTTTCTTCAAGAGCTTTGAATGTTCCTGAGTATGCCTTTATATATCCCAAAACATTAAATGAAAAAGAAAATGATGCCTATAATACTACTTACTTTTCAATGTTGGTAACTGGAAAGATGTAGAATTTAAAGAAACAAAACACAACAGATTGATTTTAAATGCAGACTATAAAAAGTCTTTTACAGTGAGGGTGGTGAGGCGCTGGAACAGGTTACTCAGAGAAGGGATAGATGCCCCATCCCTAGAGACTTTCAAGGTGAAGCTACTGCAGGGGAGTTGGACTTGATTGTCTTTAGAGGTCCCTTCCACCTCTAAGGCTTCTATGATTTTGTGATTCTATGAAAACAGGAAGTCTCTAAATTTCAGTGTGATATCGCGGGAGTCAGGTAGTCACATTTCTTTACCAAAGCTTAGAGTTTGGTTCACGGTGAAGTTCCCCCAGAGCTTTAGAAAATGAATGGCTCTTCATTAAAGAGCAAATCTTCTGTCACTTCAATCGTAAAATTACCGCGTGGTTGGACTTGGTGATCGTGAAGGTCTTTTCCAACCTAGATGACCCTATGTACAAGGAACACTTGCTTAGTTACTTGATATTCAGTTCCACATACACAGAAGTCCTTCAGAACACCTTTGCAACAAATATATATATATAAAAAAAAAAAAAAAAAAAAAAAGCAGCAAATGAAATAAGCAGGAGGATACTCCTTAGTATAACTACTATTCCATGGCTGCATGTGCACAAAGCTGTATAGCCAAACCCACTACAGAGGCTTGTAAAATCACTTGATGAGATTCCACCAACTACATATTTCACTCCGTATCTGAAATGTCTTTAAAACTAGTATTATTTCTAAGTGGTCAGAGTATTATTATTTGCGTGTTATAGGCATGTCACAAAATCTGACTTTGATCATCTCGTCACAGCCTTGATGCCACAGACATGAATGCAATTCACGTGCGCTTCAGTAGCAGCAGTGATGGCAACAAACTGAGAGGTTTCATGTAATTGATTTTAAGGTGATTAAGAGGAGCACAGAGCACCAGTTTATTCCCACTTTTATCTACCACCACTGTTTCCATTTTGACAAGGATTTGAAAACAAATGGAGCTAATATGAGATTTTCTCTAGTTGTAGTAATGAAATATTTCTATTCTGTTTGTGGAAAAAATAGTGTAATTTTTTGCATTAGATATAATGTTATTTTCTCTCATAAGTGGATTTAATTTTACCAAGTACTTAGCTAAATTATGAGCCTGGAGGAAACTCTTTCCAGTCAAAAATTGTATTACACAGCACAGCAGTTTTTGTTTCACTTCATTCAGTGACCTGAAACACTATCGTATTTCAGAAAGCGGATGCTGTAACACAAACTGAAGCATCCGGGAGAACTGCAAATGTGCTCTGATGGGCAAAGCTGGTCAGGAAGCTGGGAAGAGAAGGCTGACAAAGGAAGAAATTCTAGTTTCACATCCATGTAGAATTTATTTTTCTCATTTCTGTTATATATAAATCAGTAGCATCAATCAAGCTTTTTATTTTAAGACTTCGGAGTTGTCTCACCTTTCACAGTGTTAACAGTTGTCTAAGCCCTCTCTGTTATTTTTATGATGGTACTTATCTGAAATAGCTTTGGATGCAAACAAAATAAAAAATTAGACAAGATCCAGTGGCAATTAACAGACTAAAATAGCTTATATAAAAAATTTAAGAACTTTAATTGTGTTATCATTCAAAGACTGTTGCTTATCTTTGCCCACAATTGGTATTTTAGGTGAGTACACCACAGTAAACCAGTAATGGATATTCTTATTATTAGATAAAATTTGCTTTGTCAGTTATATTCACTGAAGATTGAAGCAAGTATACATGGTGTAATACACTGCTAATGGTAGACAGAAAACAGTCTCTACAAAGGAGGTTCTGTGAGTGTGAAAAGTAGGCATTAAAATTTCCTTTTGTTTTCCAAACAATAATGAGACCTTTCAGCATTCCAACTAAATAACAGACAAATAAAGGAAGAGCCCAGAATGAAATCTTGCCAGACCACAGAGCCTTGCACACTGCAGAAGCAGGTTGAACATTTGCACAAACTCAAACTTATTGGCTACCGTGCCCTATTTCTTCACACTGAGACTGTCCCTAGCTACAGTATGCTACAGCAGAAAGGCTCATGTGCTGATAGATGGACACTATTCACACAAAAAGTTCCCCCAGACTTGCAATTTTTAACTCAAGAGACAGTTGTTTTATCTGCTTAGGAAACAACAACAACAACAAAAAAATACAAAAACAACAAAAAGATAAATCCTGTTCTTTTTTGCTGCCCTGTCTCCCCGTGGAACGCATGCATCCCAGCATCCCAGACAACCTGCTGCTGAATGCTGAGATTCGGTGACAACTTTTCCCAGGGGTTCTTTATTTTTCTACCTCAGTTTCCCTGAATTAATTCCTATAAAGGCTGTGAGAATTAATGACACAGTGAGAACTAATTGCATGCTACCTAAAAACTGTCTGGAACATGCAAATAAGCATTAGGTAAGATTAATTACATTAAAAATATTAGTTATAAATCACGTGGCATGCTGCAGAGAAGAAAATAGCATTGAAACTCAAGGTTATTTAGCAAGTTGCCATAGATTAGTAAAAGGGTTTTGTGAAAGAAGAATGCAATACCTTCAGTTAGACAAAAAACTTTGCTGAGCTGAAGTGAACATTCTGGATTTTTGGTCAAGAGAGATTGGTAAAAAAGCCTGTATGGCACAAAAGAGTTAATTTATAATTTGGCATAGCTATTTCAGAATTCAGCAGAATAACACCTGTGGTATTTCCAAATGGCTTTCTGTGTACAGCTCGAACAATTTACAATGAAGATAAAAGTGACAAAAGTGATTAGTTTTGTTTGCATTCAAGTTCATAAAGGAAAGTTACAGGTGTATTTGAATAAATCATACATCATGAATTATGGAATTATACAACATCGGAATGATGAAAACCATTGATTTCTGTGTCTGCCTAAGGGCAGACAGAAAGAACAAAAGAACAAGATTTACGGAGAATTCACTAGGAATACTTCAAAAGTGATGTACATTTTTCTTTTGGGAGCAGATCAATACAATAATTTTATTTTTAAGCTAAGAGACGGGTGAAATAAGGACAGCCTTATCTCTCATTCTCTCCAGTATCACACGTATGCAATGATATTCACATAATGTCTATACCAGAAAGACACATTTTTTGAAAATATAACACTTCACCATGAGCTCCTGGCAGCAGAGCTCACATTTCCGCTCTACATCTTGCATTGAACTCCAGTGTCCTCTGGCTAAGTGGCACTTGCCTCCTTCACTCCACAAGAGAAAACACTATTTTACTTCAAACAATTAATGACATGTTGTAAAAGACGGACTGCAAAATGTATGTTTCAGATTTTATGTGTGATACATAAAGATATGGAAAAGTAGTTATAATCACAGAATCACAGAATGGCCTGGGTTGGAAGGGACCTCAAGGATCATGAATCTCCAACTCCCCTGCCACATGCAG
>JAOWBP010003503.1:9032307-9045278 GCA_028571105.1 Tragopan temminckii
AAGAAACTGATATTAATCAGTTGATATTGTTACAGCTAAAGAAAAGGAAAAAGACAATAGCTGAAAAAAAACAATAGCTAAGATTCCCCAGGAACTTAGTTGATAAGAAATTTTATTTTCAGACTGTTGAATTGAAAAATGGAACCTTGCTAATGATGAAAATTTTTTTCAGGATTGACAGGAACCACATGATGGATATCTCAGGAGGTGGAGATTGCAAAAGTTCTTTATCAACATAGCAAGCTTAATCTGTAGCCAATATTCTGCTTGCATTGATTCTATCTGTATTATGGAAAACCAATATTCACAGTCCATATTTTGAACACATTCTGAATTGACTCAGCCTTGGAATATTTTCAAGATTATTTTCATTATATTCATTTTTTCCTCTAAGTTGTTTATGTTTTTCTTCCCCTCGAGTTGCCAGCCATCATCTCGAGAGTCTAGATTTTCTACTTGAAATATGCAGCATACGAAATGTGAAAACGACGTGTCATATTGCATCCTAATTAGAAATGGTGAGTACTGAAGAAAAACATCCTATGCACAATCATTTATTTGAGTTTTGAAATTAACTTAGACTGATTGTACCCTTTGTGCTCCCTTTCTATTAATATTCTAGCAAATGAATTTACTAGCAGGCATAAGCGCATAAACAGCTAAGTTTAAATGAACGTTGCTGAGACTTACACCAAGCAAAATTAAAACTTAAGATGACAGCATCTGATTTTTTTTCACCTGATCGCAGGTCCAGAGCATCATGGTAGAGCCTTTGTGCCTGCAGGTGATACCTATGCTGTCAAAAAGTGAGCTCTCCCCCGAGGTCAGGCTGAGCTGCTGCCAGGGCTGGGAGGGCAACATTGATTTCAGTGCCTTTAGGGCTTAAATTCTTCTCGCTTCAGGGAATCTCAGAGGACACAGAACAACTTTGTACCTATATTTTATCTGGAGAGTGATTATCCTAAGACATTAAATGAGCGTAATATTTAAGTGAACCACACAGAAGTCTGCCTCATGTCCGTCATGCTCGTATGTGATGGTGGGGCAAGGGGACTGCTTGGCATCTCTGTGGCTTCAGGAGGTTAAAGATGTTTATGCAGCGTTTATTGAGTCAGGAGAACAAAGAGCTCCACAGAACATGCAGCCTGAAGTTTCTTTTTACAGGTGAGAAGAGGCATGGCACTGAAGAGGGTCTAGATTTTAATTGGGGGCCAACAGCAGCCTAAAGCCTGCCAGCTCACCTGGGAGGATGCCTGTCAGGCAACACACACGAGAAGCTGACCTTGCCTGAGTTAGTGCTGCCCTGGACTAGCATTGCTTTTTTTTCTTTCTTTTTTTTTTTCTTTCTTTCCTTGCTTTCACCCTTTTAAATTAAATTAATGCTTAGCTCCCAGTGCTGTACATCATGTTTTGCAAAATAAGGTAAACAAATTGTTTCTGTGCCTTAAAATGCAGAATGAACGTAGCTTCCACTTAGGTCAAGTGGAGCTTTACCCTAAGTGACCTGAGAAAATTAGATCTGATGAAATCCTGCCTAACTTATTTTTTTTTTAAATTAAAAATGGAACACAAATATATAATTAGTTGATACATGTTAAGGTATATAATTCAAATGAGAATGGCATACTTGTGGGAGCCAATGACAAGTGTAGTCACTCACATTTCAATAAAAATATATTTATTGCCTGTAATTAGCTCACTTAATCACTGTTGGATACATTAAAAGTGTCCTTTATTTTAAAGCAAGTTATTATTCATTGAAATTCAAAGGGAATTGAGCAGCAAACAGTATCTAGTGTGATTTGCCTCATAATTAATACCCTTATTCATCGTGAAATACAGTTATATTGCCCATTATTTTTAACTAAAGGCTAATATTCTGAATTTTAAAGGCATTGGGCTATTACCCAGAACAAAATATTTCTAGTGGATAGGAGTGACATTTAACTTTGGTGGTATAAGTACCTGCCCTGGGTAAATAAGGAAAACAATTTTTGAACAAAGTACACATTTATATGAGAGTAGAAAATCATAAATACATTTTATACCCAACAACCCTCAAACTATTCTCACTGCACTTAGGTAAAGGGTATGGATGCATAAAGAAAATTCATCTCAAAAAGATGCTTTCAGGCACAGTGAAATCTTGCCTCTTCTCTTAACCCAATGCTTGCCCTCCTTTCCCCAGTGGAGTTTCTGTTTTGTAATACCACTGCAAAACACTTCTGAGCTTATGCCCTATGTTGTTATTGCTTTGCTTCTAGTTTGCTTGCCCATTATTCCTTTGTTTGTTTGCTTTCCTTTCCTGTTTCTGCCTCATATATTTTTCTAGACCACAACTATCTTCTCCTTCACTTTCCCTCCTTGTTTAATCTCTCCTCACTTGCACGCTTTCCTCTGCAAGGTTGACCATTGGCCCTGCTTCCTGCTCACAACCCCTACCTCCTCATCTCACACCACGTTCAGGAATGGGGCTGGACAGCCAGCAGTGACAGGTCTCAGCCACTGCAGTGCCACCTGAGTGATAGGAACTGCAAGTCCTTTGACTCCCAGACTGTTGCCTTTTTCTCCCTTACCACTAAGACCTGGTAATCTTCTAATCTCTTCCTAAACAGAGAGCCCTGCTGCTAGAAGAGCTAGCTGGAGGTCAGGAATCCTCCAGGCAGTACAGCCCAACTCTGCTAGCTCCAGTCTGCCACCAGTCTGACCTTTGTGGAATGCAGACTCACCAGGCAGAGATTGTCCCTTTCACCTAGCAGCATTAAACCTGTGAGAGTCTGTGTTGCCTGGGGAGCTTTCTGCAAGGATTTTCTGGTGACTGATGAAATGGAAGTACGCTGAAGAGCCATTGCCTAGACAATATAATATATACAAGTATTGTCACTTTCAGTATTTAGGAAAGAAATATTCTTGCATGTAGCACCTTAATGAGGTTGCCACTTGTGCAGTGAAGCAGAACACACAATAGTGAGAGGATTACTGCCATTGCAGTCTATCCCAGACACTTTCCCATACTACCTGGAATGAAAAGATCGCTAAATCTGCAACTTTCAAACCTTCTGAGATGAAAGAATCTCATCTGGCTTGCCCATTCTCACACTTCTTAAAAATTAATGTGCTTCTCATGCATTCTCTGATCACTACAACATTGTTTGAATAATTTATCTCACCTCGTTTACAGCACAGATTAAGAGATACAGGCCTGAAAGAAATTGATTTCTTTAATTAATATGTAAAAACAAAAAAATAGTATTACTAAAATTCTGAAGGCCAGGCAGCTTTCAGAATAAAGAATGCTCTGTTATAGCATTTTCCATAAGGCTATCACTCACATTTACACCAGGTCCATGGGTTTCTGTTGCTCATCTGCCACAGAGATGTCAGGGCAGCTCTCAACAGGGAAGTGACACTTCCAAAGATATTTAACACCCCAGACTCATCTAAACAGAAGGACAGAAGGCTTTGTTTCACTACCTTGTGTCCTACTAACATAGGGCAGTTAAAGGAAAAATGTACTGCTGATGTCCAGCAGCCGCACTGCAGAGGACAAAGGACTACAGAGCTGTTGATCCAGCGCTGGTGAGGGAATCAACCCCACAAAACACCTGAGGGCCCAGGAGAGCTTCCGGCTACAGTAAGTAATACAGCATCAAACTCTTTTATCTGTGTCTGACTACCTGGGCAAGGTAGGCTCAAGTAAGGCAAAGCCCATTTCTCCCCTAGATGAGCAGGGAAAGCTCTACTGCTGCTTATTTGGCTCTGCTGGCTACCAGCACAGGTATTTTTGATCTGCAATTTATTTCTGTCTGTCAAAGGTGAAAAGCATTAAGCAATTAATTATTTGAAGTGATCTAAGAAACAGATGGAAGCCAGAGAGACTTCAAAAAGTAGCAGATTATTATTAATTCATGTGGTATTCATTAGTGTGTCATTAATGATGCTACTTTCGTTTGATATAGAATGCGATACTATTGGAATTTCTCTGTAATTTAAAGACAGATTAATAGTATTTATTGAAGTCTGAGAATAGTGCAGATGATTTTAAACCAACAATTAACACCCAATGCTATGCCAGGGGTGTCTCATGCTGCTGTACCCTTCCTCAGTGCACACCAACAAAAGATGATTCTAGCCAGGACCTGACAAATTGCCTCCCTTCATACCCCAACAGTACTACTAAATATTACATTGCTCACCAAACTGTTAGTCTATAAAGCTTAAATCAGGAAACACCCTTCTATTTCAGTCCATAAAACTTGTGGATGCTGACATCTAACTCATCAACAAATTCTCTGGGTAAGCAAGTGGTGGTCCCAAGAGGATCCTTTGGATGCAGATGCCTACAAGAAAGGTCCTATTAGCTTACTGCACTATGTAGTGTCATCACTAAGTTCACACCTGAGGCTTTTGTGAGATTTTTATACACCCTTTGCATGTTGAAACTATTTTAACAATTCACTCCTTCACAGTCCCACAGGCAGTTGTTTAGTGTATGAATCACAAAGGATGCTTCAAAAGTACAGCCTCCTTTTTAATTATGTTTGCCCACAACAACAGAATCAGATCTCGGTTGTACGGCAGTAGAGGTTGAACCTGTGACATGTTGTTGCAGTGTGACATATGGCAGCAGAGGGGTAGTCTGAGGGAATTGTGCCTGGCATGGAAGTGCAGATGAAGCAAAGGAGGGGTGAATTCCTCCATGTAGAAAAAATGGCACTCATTGACATTCATCGATATTTGCTGTTCATTTATGGAGACCAAACAGTGTATGTGAACACAGTGAGACAGTGGGCATTGCATTTCAGCAGTGGAAACGGCAACGTTGGGTCACTTTTGCTGGGCATATTCTTGCAAGCACAGCATGCAGGCTCCTGTTCATCCTGGTGAAAATGCATAGCCAATGGTGGTAACTGTGTTGAGAAAGTAGTGTTATGTAGCTGAGAAACAGTGTTATTGTCCTCACTGTATCTTGTAGTTACCATGGAAATAAATAAGAGGCATTGCTATTGGAGCAAACTATATACATTCCCATCAATATTTTCTGCTTAATAAAGTTCAGAAACTCAACAACAGAATCCAGATTTTTGAATCTAAAGGGAACACATATTACTGCTCCCAGTAGAGTCTTAAAAATTACAGAAATGAAGCTTTACTTTAAAACCAAAGAGCTTTGCAGACAATTTACTACTCTTTGGTCTGATGCTGTGAGATACGCCATATCCAAACACAAGCTCATTTCGGAGCTTGCACTATCTCCTGGAATCAGGTTATTGTTGATTTTTCTAAGCAGGTAATTATCTGCAAACAACACCCATGTCTTTAGAGAGTGATTGCTGTCCGCAGGTCTTCTGGGACCACTTGACTGTCCAGCAAATCTTTTAGATATTTCCATCTTTGAACACAAGCTCTGCAGTTGGACTGTGCCCAGCTTGTCGTTTTAAACTCTCAGTTCCTCAGGTTAGCTACAAAGGAGAATATCGGGCACTGATTAAATCACCGTTGTTGTTTGGTCCCTCTGCCTCATAGATCAGGCTCAGTGGTGCCCCAGTGACTGATTATCAGGGGAAAAGATAGATAAAGAGCTCCTGCATGACAGAAGGACCTACTATTACACATTGCATTTCTCTGTATGCATCTGCGGATGTATATAATAGCGTGCAGAGCAGTTCAAGCAAATCAGCCGCTACAAACGAGAAGACAGATTCACTTGCATTGATTTAATGGGGAAATATTAAAACCAACTAAAATAAACTCCATCCATGTAGCACAAACTAGGTAAATAAGTAATGATAACATCTGATCTGGAGACAGTTCACAGAATCATAAAACCATAGAATCATTAAGGATGGGAAAGACTTTGAACACCATTTAGTCCAACTGTCAGCCCATCCCCACTAATTACGTCTCTCAGTGCCATATCTCCATGTTTCTTGAACACATCCAGGGATGGTGACTCCATCACCTCCCTGGGCAGCCTGTTCCAATGCATTACCAGTCTTTCTGAAAATAAATAAATAACTAAAATTCCTAGTATCCTAAATTAGTCTACTGGTAATGTTGGGGAGGACAAATTCTCACTGCCTGTTTCTCTAGGTTGAGGAGCTAAAGATACCAGCTGTGCCAGCTGTTCCTACTGAGCAAGGGTTCAATGAACGTGCACCCTGAGTGACTCCAGACAAGAGCAGGAGCTAGGAGCAGCCAGGCACTTTGGGACCTCTCCCATCCTGCTCTTCCACCTGTCCCCACTGCAGCCACTCATGCTGCCTGCCCACAGGGAGAACAGATAGCTCTGGAAAAGCTATCACTCTGTAAGCTTCGGGGCAGTTCACAGTTCTGCCATTTATTCAATGTATGAGTACTTGATCTTCCCTGGGAAAGCAACAAACTGAACTAGAAACATTAAGAGAGAGGTGCTGCACTATCGGAGACTGTTGATTTAGTGAAAATAATAAGCTTCTAAATCTTCAAACAGACCCCATAATGCTCTTCTTGGACCTTCTCTTTGTCAAAGAAATCACAGAGATTTCTGCATACATCTCACACATACTCACACTAGAATAAAATGTTCTTCACAGTCTCCCCACATTTTTCAATTGATCAAGAAGAACAGAAGTATCCAAGTCCGGGAGACACCATTCCTGTTGCATTTCTAGTTTATCCAAAACTAGGATTCCTGGTAATTACATAAGTCCATTATATGCATATTAAAAATGTTGAGGCACATGACAATAAGTCCTCACTTTCTGTGATCCTCATACAGAGCTTGATAACATACATCATTACAAACACCATGTTTTTTTGTTTTTTGGTTTTTTTTTTTTTTAACTGACATTATCACCAATGGATCTGGGTGAAAGTTGTCAGAAATCTTTATTTTTGGATAGCTATTTTCTGGCTAGTAAAATGGCAAGATCAACAAAAGCTTTCACAAAAACTACTTCAAGTCCGAAGTGGAGTTTCTGAGCTGGGAGTAAAGGTAGAAGGAGACCTACAAAGCACGTAAATAAGTCTGGGGAGATGAGGAAAGCTTACATTCAAATCGGACTGAGCAAAAATGATTTATGGGAGCGAATTAAGCAGTCTATTTTTTTTGAGTCTACTGGTAGTTTTAGGAGACAAGGGTCTTCCAGTTGAAGATCTGCTGCATGAACTTGCAAATCTTAAGATCAAACATACCTCTAGGTGTTCCAAAAAGGTTTAGAGAGAAAATACTTTTTTCCATCCCAATCATAAAGTAAAATATTTAACAGAAACATGATATGGCACATACAAAACCATCAGTACTGTTCTTATTCAAACTTATTTTCATTTCCTTTCTCAGACACCACAGAATTGCATCAATGGAGGAGTGGACCTGCTACTTCTCCCAGAGATCATCCTATTGAATTTTAACTAAGATACAAATAAACATGAGGAGTTTGGGGGGAAGCAGTGAAACGGGAGCATAAACATAAGATAGGCAGAAACTGTAATAGAGATAAGAATAGATGGTCATAGACTAAGATATTGCATAATTTAATGGCATTCTTGAAATGCTGAATTCCTTTTGGGGCAGATCAAGTATCTGCATAATAACTTTCTGTGATGCTGGAAGTGACAAGCACCTTAAAATATGTATGGAATATTAGAGGAATGATGAAAAACTGTGAAAAATGTAACCCTGCCAACTATGCCCCAGTGGTTTTTTTTTTATTTATTTCAAGCAGACTGTATCTGACTGAATTCTTACTGTCTGAAGGCAAAAGAAATGGTCCCACCTTGATCGCATTTCACTTTTAGTACCACTAGATCTAGGTAGCCTAAATCTTAAGGCTTCACAAACATTTCAAATTGTACATATTACCTGTGGTACAGTTCATAAAGCACAGAAATCACTGGCAGTGTGAGAAAGTATTTCAGATTTTTTCTGTGACACAAATACAGTGTAGTACTTAACCGAGATTAAGGACAAAGCATGTGGTTAGGTGTTTACTAGTCAGCCTTGCTGTTCCAAATGCTTGCCTTACCTATGTAAACCTTTTTTTTTTCCTTGAAACAGTTAATATTTTATGGTTTCCTCCTATGAATAAATCACTAGACTGCAGCTATAAAATGTTACGGCACAAAATCCAACTCTCAAGCCATATGAGCACCTACAATATTCTGTCCAACAGATTATAAAGCTTTCAAAGATAAGGCGTCAATCAAATCTGGATCAGACTTTCAGACACAGTTCAAGTCATGTCCCTTTCCCTTATATTTCCTCTTAAATTGCACTGCATGGACTGCACAGCACAAGGGCACACAGTTTTGCAAGATTTCAAAAAAAAAAAACCAACAAAACAAAACTAAACAAAAAAAAAACAATTCAGTGGCACTGCCAGTGCTCTGGGAAAATGGCAAAAAAGAAGGAAGTTTTTCAGGCCTTGGGGTACAACCAAAATTGTTAAGCAGGACCTACATCTGTTGCAAGACCCAAAGGGATGTTATACATTTGAGTTTTGGATACGGAGTCACACACTTAAAATAGACACATGCTTGAGTACTGCAGAATAGAGAACCCAAACAGTTCCACATTCTTCCCTCTCTCTCCATAAAAACTGGCAATACTTTTCATTTCACCCCTCACTCCTCTGCACTGCACACTGCCATTTAGGATCACGGTTTGGCCTTTCATTCTCACTACTTTTCATGTTTTCTTTAGGATATCTTTCTGAGATCCTCGCGCAGACCCAAAGCTTATTAATGTGACAGAAAGCTGTCTGTAATAACTACATACAATTTAGCCAACCTATTTCATTCCCAAAATGGTAAGATGGAAGAAACCCAACTTGTACCAGTTGAATAGATCGGAAATCTAGGGAAAATAAAAATAAAAAACAAACAAACAAAAAAAAACCCTCATAGTTTTATCTTCTGGAAGACTTTTCCAGGGTATTCTGGCACTTTAAATACTCTAGGTTCATTATCATTTAATGCTGTATCACAAATTAGCATGGGGAGTGCTCAACAGGTACCTGCACAAAGAAATACTTGGGATTTTGTATCACTAAGCGAAGTCTATTTAATAGGAAATAAAATATGATCTCACGTAGCATACTGAGTACTGAAATAGTCTTTACTGCGATTACATCTGGTCACCTTCAGTTTTAACACTGCATTAACAAGACAAGCAGTGATCTAAAGTCCAATTAGATGCCAAGTTATTCAACTCATTAAGTTTGAATGAAGTAGCACACTGTTCTCCTGCAAAGAGACTGCAGAGGAGTTCTTGTAAAGTTGGTGAATAGCTTTTTAGCGTTGGCAGAAATGTCTGGAAATTCAAAATCATAACCTAAAGCTTCTGAAAACATCTGAAGGAACAAAATAAGCAGAAATGTGTTGCATAAGTAGATATGTAAATTCTACCTGAAGCATCTGTGCTTTCCAAGTTTGTGAAATACTTAATAACAGAAGCCGTTAATTAAGAGACAAATGTTTACTTTACTTCCAGAAGTGTATTCCTTCCTTTGTAACCTGACAAACCACAAACTGATGTGGCAGTACATGGGAGAACTAAGCTGTGGCCCATGTGCACTGACTGTTCTCCTTTCTTTCCACCCCCCAACCTCACCGCAACTCCTATTTCTTCGTGAAAAGTCAGGAGTAAGAACGTGATTCAGATTGTTACAGTAACAAATAACTCCAAAGTATCAGTGGAGTTGCACTGGACCACAGAGGAAAAACCGAAATCTGTTTTTGAGGTACTTGGCCTGTACCATGTCTTTGCTCACAGCAATTAGGTTGTCAGTGGGGATAGTATCCCGAAGCAGAAGGGTAACAAAACTGTTCACAACATCTCTTTGGCAACTTCGCATTTGCTTTTGGCAAAGGAAGTTCTTTTAACCTGACACTTCAAGCTCTGGAGGAAAGCTCTTAGTTCCAAGTTTACAGGGTCACATGAACCACTCGGGATTTTTCACTTCCCAGTGCTCCTGGAGAATTATGGTGGGATGAATGCTAGTAGTGGAGCTTCCTCTAAAAAAAATACTGTTGGATGAATTCTAATCTTCTAACTTCCAGACTGAACTTTATATTGCCTAAGAGGGAATACTACCTTGAAAATACCACAAATCTTCCTGCCCTGAGCCTTTTAGGTTCCCATCACTCATGCTGATAGTCTTTCTGCATGCCGTACCGTTTCAGTCTTAAGAAATACTTGAAAAGGCTGCCTGTCTTATTATTTTATATGATGTGGATCCTAATCAACATAAAAAAAAAATATATCTAGAATATTTGACCACGACCTAGCTTTTAATCTTCTCTTTATATTCTGAGATTTTTTTCCCCCTCTATGTTTCTAAGGCTGCCCCTCCCTCTTCACAAAGCAGCCCTCGCTTCATGCCTCACGCTCCAGATGATGGTGAGCCCAGGATATGAGGGAGCACATGCTAAGCCTTCACATATATGAAAGAGAATAGATCCCTGGCCCAAATGAGAAAAGGCTTTTCACAAAACCGCTGAGACTGAGAAAAAAGAGAAGAAAAATCTTTCCTTTCCACCTCTGAGCTTGGAAAGCAGAGAAGAAAGGAACCACGTCTGGGAAGACATTAGAGGGCAAGCATCCCTGGGAGCTGCTCAGTCTGCCTCCAAGGAAGATGATAGCAGCAGCAAAATTAAATGTTCACCACAGCGTTTGTAAGGTCTCACAGTAAATATTAGTGGATCCCGACTTTGCTGTAATGGCTTTAAATGTTTGATCTCAGTCTAAATACTTTGAGATTTATTAGAAACCAAATATTTATTAAACAAGCTAAAAACATGTGTTTTTCATCATTAGAATTACTAGGAATTTCCATGAGAACATTTCTGGTTTAGTGTATGTCTCTCCTTAGCATCTCTTAGTGTCTCTCTGACACTAGAAATGTGTGCTAGAACTAAGTCAGCATAACACATTAGAAATTTCAGTGGCTTCAGAGCATCCTTCCAACATTTTCTGCAGTTCAGTGTTTTCAGAATATTTTCTACATGCAGCGAACAAAAAAAAAAACACACACAAACATGGTGTTTACCTGGCTACTATCCAACAGTTAGTTCATATATTATGGGCAAATCCTTAGCTGTTACAATAGACATATTCCCATTCACAGAAATGGGGCAGCAAGTATTTACAACAGCTTACGATGATGTCTGCAAATACTTCCTCTGAAAAAGAACTATTTTCATTGGTAAGAAAAGTAACTTTGCCTTTTCATAACCCAAAACTGTGTGTATGAGTAAGAGGTACTTTTAAATACCAAGTCACCACCTTAGTCTGTCCTAGACAAGAAAATGAACAGATTGGTGTCATCTGCTTGAATAGATGTTTCCAGAGACTTGCTTTCACCTGACCCTCAAGGTGCAGACAGATGAACTCTACTTGGAAATTTTGTAAGGAAGTCAAAGTTATTGCTGTTGCTTTTAGATCACTTTGGTTCTCTTATAACGTCTTCAAGAGTGTTCCAGCACTCATTCCTCATAATACCAAAGGAATACATTATTTTCAAAGCATTCCTGGCTACTTCAGTGTAAAATTTTCCATTTTGAATGATCTTTTGTAGTATGTCAAGTCTTTTTCATTTCCTGAAAGCTCATTCCAGACAGCCAGCGGGATTCTGGGGAATATGACCATCTTCATTGATTTGCACCAATAATTCTTAGGTTCAAAGAGACAATATAATTTCCTCTGCTAATACTGCATCTACATGTTCTAACAGGGTATTTTATAGGACACAAACAGATGAACGGGTCAGGCAGGTTTAGGCTAATGAAAAATAAATTGTTCTCATAAGTGACCTAACTTTGCCTGTAGGGTTTAACTCTCCTATAATAAATTTGGACTTTCAAAGGGTTCTCGTGACTCTGTGCCGACGAGGGGCTTTTTTGTCATTTATGATAAATCTGGCATTTTTTTAGTTTGATTACATTGTTCAAAAGTTAATCTCTTTACTAACTACTGTCTGGAATAATTGAATGTTTCTCAGATGAATCTCTGCTTATCTCAACTCCACCGGTACAAAAACTCTTTGTTCCTATTTAACCCTTCTGAAAGCAGAAAACTTCTTAAGCCCAGACAATCAGTCAATGACACACGGCTAACATTTAATAAATACTTAAGCAATTGCCTTATCACAGTAATTCCTTAATACTGACAATAATTATTGTTATAGTGAATCATCTGCTTGTTTAATGACTTGGCATTTATTCTTTATTTACTATTCTTCATTTATATATTATGAACTATGTATCATTCTCGAAAATGCTTGCCTAAAAAACTGATTGGATTATCTGGGACAGAGAGAATCTAAAGATATAATTTCTTGAGCCCTTGGCCAGTCAAACAGTGATAAAGTGGCCAAGGATGAATGAAGGTAAAGAGCAAGAACTGACATGGTGCCATCCAACAGTAGAGAGCAGAGCAGTGTAAAGGTGCCGAATTACATGGAGCTAATAAGGAAAAGCCCAGGAGCAGAAAAAGGTGTCTGAATGGTAATGATACTGCCTGGAGGGAGGTCTGCAGCAGAGGGAGGTGGCTTATGAAAAACAGAGTTAGGCCTGGGGCTCAAATTAGAGCGGATGAGGGGTTTTACACCCAGGACCGCAGGAGATGAATAAGGCAGACCAGGCTGCAGGGCTGATCAGGCAGTGATGCTTTCAGCAGGCAAACATGCAGAAAAAGCCTTCTGTGGCAAAAGAAAAAGAATAACCCTTAGGACCCACATTTAGGTCAAATGTAACTGTAAAAGCCTATGGCACTTGTTCTACTTCACTTGCTTCTTTAAAAATCGACCAGGTGACACTGGAGTTGCTAAGAACTGTATGGAAATGGAAATATCCTTTTTTAAATTTTTGCTTGGTTTGTGTGTTCTTCTTAATATCTTCTTAATAATTTCATTATTTTCCATAAAAGTTACTTAAAACTTTAAAACAAACAAACAGAATAGAAACCACCACCAAGAACGAAGCCCTACACA
>JAOWBP010003503.1:9045378-9080554 GCA_028571105.1 Tragopan temminckii
TTTTCCATAAAAGTTACTTAAAACTTTAAAACAAACAAACAGAATAGAAACCACCACCAAGAACGAAGCCCTACACAGCTCCGAAAGTATCCACACAAAAGGGAATACTCATTTCAGGTTTTCAGCTTTCCATAGCCACAGATACCCAACTCAGCCTGCTGCCTGCCAGTTCTCCATGCACGCAGGTCCCCTTGATAGCTGGGACCTCTGGGGAGAACAGGACAGTTTGGAGGGAACTGTAATATCGCCACACGGATCCTTTTGGTCTTTTGTGGTCAGGTGTGAGAATAATTCAGAAGGCAATACAGTATCACCAAGATTTCTCCCTATTTAAACACAGTAATTCTCATCCCTGATACCATGTAAGTCTGCACAACAATACAACAGAAATATTCTGTAAGTTTTCTATTTACTGACCTCAAGTAGAAACAAACCATCTCTCCCAAATCTTCATTCTCAGTTTACAGTCATTTATAGCTGAGATATTCATGCTAGGCTATACTGAGTTATTTACCTTTTTCTAAGAGCTTCTCTTGCATTTTTTGTAGTGGTCTCATGTGAAATAATTAGAAAACAGCAGAGGAGAACTGTAAAAACAGTATTTAAAATAAAGTGAGTTCAATTTATGCCTTATTGTAGAATTGTATGTATTACTGTAACATGCAATTAAAATTGGGGAAAAAAATAAACTCCTCCTAGGTTACAGAATGACTTCATCATTTTTTCGTAAGCTACTGCTCTGCTTCCTGGGGTATCTCTCAGGCTCCATTCAGCATGGAATCCATTATACACCACACACTCAGAGAGATGAAAGGTATTATGGTAAGCTTAACTTTCCTTCTATGTAGCAAGTAATGAATTATAATTATTCTCTTTATGATATGGAAGTTCCTGGGCACATACCTACAAACCTGTTTCTTTTTGTTACTGGACATGTTGCATTTTTAACAGCAGTTTTTCTAGAAATATCTTTTAAAGTCGATTTAAATGAGAGATGTGAACACAATGTTGCTGGTCAGAGCTCTCATCTATAGCTTCTCTTGTATGTGATTTACTGCCTGTAGTACCCCATTTATTGCCTGAGTAAGCTGAAATCAACCACACAAAGAGACAGTCACAAATTCCTTTTGCTTACAGCATGTGATCTTGGCTTCTTACAAAGGAAGTCAAATGATCACGAGCATAGAACTAAGGAATTGAAAAGGAAGGGGAGCTAAGAAGGAAGTTGACAAGATACAGCCATAAGAATTAGAGATTATCTTCATTTATTTTTCACCTTAATGAATGACTTGGCTGCTCAAGAGACAGATCCCTATAGAAAGCAGCATAGCTTTTAATGACTAGAACATCACCTGGCCGATTACAAGCAACAGAAAATAAAAGCTAAACAAGGATTAACAGAAACATAGATACTGGCAGGACCTTTCTGACATTTACAAAAGGCAAAAGTCACAGGCAAAAAGTCTTCCCTTGTCTTTGCTTTTGTGTTTTTTCCTTATTTCAGCTTTTTCCTACCTTTAGTGAATTACGGTCAGACAAACTTCTGCAATTGTCAAGAGCCCAGTTACACCTCTCTTCCTCCTGTTCCTGTTGGTGTGCTTCCAGTGTGTCTGCTGTTCTGCTGGATGTAAGCATTTTTTGGTCCTCGCAAGTAGAAACATGTTACCATACTATGCTTGGGTTTTGTTTTTTTTTGTTTTGTTTTACTTTTTCACTAACAAGATAACGGTAGTGAACAGAGAAAAATGAAAAGAAGAGCTATAGATGGTCAAAATTTTATTGCCAGAAAAGTCCATAGATAATGAAATAGAGATTTGGCACAAGAACTGTTGAGAAAATCAAATTTGTGTGGTTTCTATTACTCCTACTCGTGATTTCTTGGGGGAATAAAGGGGAAAAACTGATCAAGGAGAAGCAAAGAGTTTGGCTGTAAAATTAGGATGCTTATTTCTTGCTCTGGAATCCAGCCACAGATTGAGTTCAGTTGTTTCTATCTTTTAAACAATCTTATAAATGAGAAGAGAGCTGAGCATCTCATACATGAGTTGCTCCAAAAGTAATGCCTCCTATTTATTTCCGTGGAAACTACAAGATACAAAGAGCACGATATCACTAATTGATAAAGCAAATTGTCAGCTACAGAATACTATCTTTCAAAATACTCACTTTAGCTCTGCATTTTTCCCTAGTGATGAACAAGAGGCTGCATGCTGTGCTTGTAAAAATCTGCACAAGCAGAGGTAAGACAGTGCTGCTGTCGCCATTGATGAAATGCATCAACCACCCCTCACCGTGCTCACATCCACTGTTTGGTCTCAATAAATGTTCAGCAAACATCAAGGAATGTCAGTAAGTGCCATTTTTTCCACATGGAGGAATTCAAAAACACTCCTTTGCTACTTCAGCACTTCCACATCAGATGCTGTTTTGTCTGACTGCCCCTCTGCTGCCATCTTCACACAGCAACAACATGTAATGGAACGTTGGGGGGAAGGTTCAATCTCTACTGCCATACAACCAACATCCACCTCTGATGTCATGGGTTGATAGAATAACATAGGAAGAATTACTTTAAGGGCACAGCTTCTGCACATGCCCATTTGAGGAATTACAGGTCTGTAAAACAAGGCTGATATTTCAGGACAGTTGTGAACATAACCCACATTATGGCAAGAAAGGAAGAGCAGAGTGATGAAAAGGCATGAATGATATTCCCAAAACTTTCATTCATGGATTTAATATTATTCTACTAAGAGAGGAAAGTACCATCATGTTACATATTCAAAAGAATGAGGGGGAGAGGTGAGAAACTGCCTCTCTTCACATGACCTACTCTTGTAAGAGAGCCTTTCGGTGTGAAAAGCAGAGAGCGTTGATGGAGCAATGATTGCATTTACACACTGCGACTAGCAAGCGCCTCCGTAGGGAAAGGCAATGTCATAGTGTGTGAGAAGTAAAAACCCTGGTGACTCTGACTTTATGTGGCTGCTCTTGTGTGTATTTCTGTTAAAACATTACTTGTCTGTTTAGACTGTGCTCTCTTATTTCAAACAAAGGATATCTACAGCTTTAGATTTCAATGCTTTGCCTTGGTCTCTGAACAAATAAATTTTACTACATTAGCGCTTTGAAAATTCATAGATTTTGTTAAGGCACAGGCTTAAGGCATGCTTCCTACAACTCTGCATATTTATACACGTTCTCTCAGCTTGGTTACAACTGTTGGCTGCTCTCAGGTCAACAGCATCACATAATAATGTTGAACTCTATTAACTGCATAAATAAGAGATTTTAAGTGTGGACTTCACTTGAACAATGGGTCAGCACACTGAACTAAGGGCAAAATAATCCTCAGATTTTCACAGTAGATCTACATGTCTATACTTCAGCTTCTTAATGTACTCAGAAAAGCCAGAAGTGCTAAGCTTGTAGGAGACAAATAATGAACAACTCTACCTTGAATGTATATTACAACGTGATTAATTTCTTCATTCCCAAAGAAAATATCAATACTTTTTTTTTTTTCTCACTGAAAAAAACTGAATTTCTGCTTAAGGTTTTTCTGTAAGTCCATTCTTCTGTGCTAATAGTTTTGCAATCATTATTAATTATGAGATATTCCAAGCAACTTCGAAGAACATGAAATCATATCTCTGAAACTATAACTGAATCATGCCTGTTTTAAGATAAAGGTCTAAGTATTTTTATTTATACTGCCAAGAATACTAATTTGAAAATGAGGCCCTTTAAAACCCATCTTTTTCACTACCAAGACCACCTTCTGATTTCAAAGCACAATGTAGCATATCTCTCTTTTATTCATGGCCTACTGGTTTCAATAATGAAATCATAATTGGTAATACCATTCCAAACATTGTGTGCACAGCCTGAGAATTTTATCCAATCATTTCGTAATATATAACGCTGGAAAGGGTAGAAAGGTAGAAGTGTTCCTAGAATCAGACACTGATATTAGCTGTATGATTTTCACTGATCTTAAATAAATTGACTCAATTGATTACATCTCAAAGCCGTGTTGAAAAGACAAGATTTTATTCTTGTAGGAGAAAACAGTGACAAAACTAGGAATGTGAAGAAATTTCCCAAGTCAACGCTGACTTCGCTTACAGAAGGGAAATTCTTGCTCTGAAGTAATCTACAAGAATGTTAGGCAACACTTTAGTGCAGCTCATCCTATTCATCCCACCACAGTTATAACATCAAAAGTGTGTTGCTTGGGTATAAAATGCAGGCAACACAGCCCCAGCTCTTTCTGTCTTCTCTCACTTGTTGTGAATGCTTAGCCTCCCTGAAACCAAGTCTCTTGTGTCAGTGAATTACATAGCAAAACCCCTTTGCTTGATTTTGCTGTCTGGAGACTTGATTTTCCTTGCTTTTTCCAAAACACTCCTTCAGCAGGGTGAGCACAGGCTTAGGTTTCAGTCAGCTGGGAGAAGCTGACTCACATGCCAGGAAACACTCTCAGAAGGAATAACAAAGATGTTTTCCATCTCCAGCTGCTAACAAAGTGTTAGCATAACACCATTCTACTCACAGGCTATAAACTGCAACCCTTCCTTATGTCTGTGCTCTGGAATTTGGAATTTCAGCAGCCAGACCTATCACCCTGTTAGCTTGCACTACTGCAGTTTATCTGTCTGACCGACCTCCACCTGCAGCTACAAGCTTTCAGTTGTGCCTGGCACCTACCAGGCTCCCTGTGAAAGATGAGTAGGGCGAGAGGGAAACGATGGGCATTGCCAAACCCACACTTGTAGCTGAAAGACCAGAAGTGGGTATGAAATTCCATTTAGCAGTACTTCTGAAACTGAGAAATGACAAGGCTTTTTACCATTATGTTAAGGATCATTCAGAAGAAAGTACAAGTATGCAAGTAATTCCCTTCCCTTAAGGAGTGAATGTCTAAATGTGTAATAAAGCTGCTTATGTTTACTCTCTGCCTACTATCGCTCCAGAGCCATCCTCGGTCTTTGGTCACTCGATGAAATCCAACACTTTACTGAAAAAGGGACAGCAAGGGAGCTAAGATACCACTGGCAAGACAGAGGCTGAAGCAGTTCATGCCAAATTGAGTTTAAGTCCCCTGAAAATGTACCTTCTCTCTCCAGCTGTGCATGATTTGCTGAAGCAAGGGACAGTCTTTTAACATGTTTAATGTGCTAATCTGCTATTAAGGTAATAACCACAGTCTCTTCAGAAATTGACCTCTTGCTTGTACTAGAATACATATCAGCTGAACTTATAAAACATATGTTTAATGATTGGGAATAAAAGGCTCCTGATTTTCAAAGTGCATAAAAAACAGGCTTCAACACAGCTTACGATTTCATAGGTGTAATTTTGTACTTGAACCAAGAGCAGACTAAAAAGTCTTTACTCACCTATTTCTCTGTTTTGCTCTCACAAACAAATATATGGCTAAATCTTACAAATGGTAAAATTGAGTTAGGGCCTGTTCCAGGAATACGTTTGACCATCAAAAACATTGCAATTCCCAAAGCTGTACCTTCAAACCACTCACTCATTTAACCGTTCCAGTGAAAAATGTGTTTAGAGCAAGGCCTCGTGCATGCTACTGTAGACACTTTAAAAGGTGTCCGTAATTCCCTCATGGGATAGCTCCCATCACAATGCCTCTCTTACTGGGGAAGGCAAAATTATTACCCTTTCAACTGCCAAAGAAAACACTGAGTACAGAAATACAGAAGCACTCGTTTCATTTCTGGTTTCTCAAGAAGTCCAGATAAGGTGAGTCAATGATGTCATTGCAGTTATTGACAAATCTGAACCATGTTATAAAGCTTAACTAGATTTTGTGATTGTGTTATGGGCTTAGGTAATAACTACTGTAATGTTCCTCAGCTCTGGAGCAGAAGAGAATAACCCAGGCTGAGGCTGTAATGTACTCAGCTCAGAATTACATCTCGCATTAACCAAAATCAGAAAAGAGGAGTTTGTAGGAAACAGTACACAAAATTCAGTCAGATTTGCCAATGGCAGAACAGGAAAATTAGAGAACAGTGAAATGTCTGCCTGTATTTATCTGCAAAGGATAATGGAGACTTAGAGTGAAACAGAAAGGGAAAACTTAGATAGATCCATCTGAAGTGCGATTAGTAGCAAACAAGCAATCTCAATGCCTTTGTCTACCATATGCAAAGGTCTCTCCGAAAGTAATGTCTCCAATTATTTCCATGGCAACTACAAAAGATACGAAGAGCACAATAACACTGTTTAAAAGAACAAATTCCCAGATACAAAATACTATTTCTCAACACAGTCACCACCATTAGCTCTGCATTGTCACCAGCGACGAACAAGAGCCTGCATGCCAGGCTTGTAAAAATCAGCACCAGTGGATGTGACTCATTGTCACTGTCACTGCTGCTGAAATGCACCACCTACCATTTTACTGTGCTCATATTCACTGTTTGGTCTCCATAAACAATCAGCAAGTGTTGATGAATGTCAAATGGTGTCATTATTTTTGCATGGAAGAATTGTGTGACACACCTCTACTTCATTCTCACTTCACTGTCAGACAACATTTCAGTAATGTGACAATTTTGGCTTGGAACATGGGATTTAGCCTCTGATTTGCCTAACAGAAATCAGCCTCCCCAGCTCTGCCAACTCCTAATCAACCCAAGTTCCAACGCAGAATTTTAAAAATCACCTCTTAATTTAGTTATGCTAAGAACAGAGAAGAACGGCAAAACGTCACAGCTAATGAAAGGTCACTGAACTATCAAGACAGATAGGTGCTTTTTATTCAACAACTTGAGATGCCAGAAGATTCTCTGATCTAGGAATGCGGGAATTAAATTCTTCCTTGCCTGCCCTAACCTATAAAAGGTTTATCCATAATGCCAGTTATAATCTAATGAGAAAAGATATCCGCCAAACAGAACACTAGTCTATTTTTCTCCTGCATCTTTGCAAAGATGATCATCACAAGTACTTGGAACAAATACAAATAATCAACCTCCTATTATTATAATTGTTTGGATAAAAGGCTTCCAGTTTAAAACTCATGACATAAATCAACAGTCTATTTATGCTGTTAGTTATCAGGTGTACAATTACGCACATTTATTCCCTTGAGTAATTGACCTTAGCCTTAAGTGGATGCCCTCTCCATCATGTTTACTTTGCTATTCTTTCTCATCCTCTAAACAAAATAACAGATCTATAAATCAGAGGCATTAAAATAGCTTAGGAGTGACGCCAGGCTGTTTTCCAGCTTTCCTGTTCTCGAGACTGCCCGGTTAGCAGACTGCTGGGTGACATCTCAAGGGTCATTTCATTTTAATCCATGCTGTCATCACTATGCCACCCATTTTAATTGTCAGGGATGGGTGCCTTTTAGGATAACCTGGCCAAGTCCCAGCTGCAGTTTCTACAACGGGAGGTGTAGTAAGCCTGCTGTGATTATCTGAAACAAGAGAACTTTATGATGCACAGGCAAGTCAGCTTTAAAACAGCTAAGGTAGCAGGAAATCTGTTTCAGAAAATGAATCCACTAAATCTACACAAATCATGTACAGACCTGAGCAGACACTATCCAAATACATTTGTATATGTGTAGGTGCAGAGGGAGCAGGCAGGATGTGCACAGATAGATCAATCACAGAAATACTAAATTACAACAGAAAATATTTTAAAATGTTATATATTCACTGACAGTATACCACGTAAAATTCATGACAGCCAGACTTGTCTTGTGGTTAAAAAAAGAAAAAATCCCATGCAAATTTTAATTATTGTAATATTTGGGCCAATGTCATTTACAGGACAATTGACCTTTCACTTTAAGAGCCTGGAGGCTGATTCTGAACACATCCCAGAACTGTTTGGCCAGAGTCAAGTTCCCAAATTGCTAGATAACTACATTGAAAAACTTAACTGACATTTCCAGAGAAAAGATATGCTGCATTGAGAACAATGAAGTCTCTGAAAGAAGGGTGTCAGTTCTCTGCAGTCTCCCTCACCTTAAAGCAAAGCCTCATTCTGGATGACAATTAGCTTGCAACTATTTAAGTGGAGTTTGGGAAATCAGAGAAGAATTCCAGCTGTTTCTTTAACATAATTTTCATGTAATAAATTGAAACTAGAGCACTATTTGAATATCTCAATATTCCTCTTTTATTTTATGTTTACAATAACATTTATTTATTATGTCAATTTGAAAATCCTTTTTTTTTTTCTGCTATTCTTTAACCACTTGCCAACTTATTTTTCAAGCTTCCTCTTTCTAATGGTGATAAAACACTAAGATATTATGCTTTTCATTTTTTTTTTTCTGTTGAATTATACTCCTGTTTTATTTTTTCTGTAGAATTATACTCTTCAGAAAAGCCACAGAGGAAGTAAGAGTAATACAGAAGAATGCAACATATTCGACAGAGATGGGACAATCCTATTCAGGTTGAAAAGATTCACATTTCATTTAAAAATTAAAATGCTGCCTTATGAGCTAGCGAAATCTGACTTTCTAACAGTGATCTTAGCTTAAGATGCATTAAAAAAAAAAAAAAAGAAGAAGAAAAAAAAAAGATATAGAGAAAAAGATAAGGAGAAAAACAAAAGCCCAGATTTTTTCAAGACATCATTCCTCCTTTCTTGGACATAAGCCCTGACATGAAACATATCTATATATTTTCCGGTGTTTCAAAAGATATCCCTCCTAAATCAAAGAATTATTTCCTACTGAGAGCAGATCTTCCTAATTGCTTACACTAAAAGAGACAGTTTAGTTCCTGCATTTCACAGTTTTTGGATTGAGATCTTTCAGTCTTTCTGACATGTAGGCAATGTCTCAGGAGCCACTTGACTATTGTTCATCTGCAGTCCCTCTATCAAGCCTAAGCACCTGCACATACAATAAATAAATAAACAAACAAACAAATAAATAAATAGTCTTGCTCTATTATTACCAGGATGGTCCCTGTCCTTCTGTCTTGTAAATAAGCAAAACAATAGCATCAGAAGAGCTGTTGAAGATCTGTCTATATTAAAGTCAATATCCCGTTCTTCCCATGGACAGTTCATTCTATTTCAAACTGCATGAGCCCAAGGAGTTTTGTGATGCTATAGCTGTTATTTCACTGCTTTCAGAATACTATAGTTGTAAGAGCATCTAACATATGACAGTGACACAAGGCTGGGTTTCACAGTTAACGTCTTCACGATTATGTAGAAGCATAGTGCTGATACTGAGTTAGATACTTAAATCACTGCATAATGAGAATTAGTTAAAAAAAGAACAAAACCAAGTCCAAAGACCAGGTCAAAATCCATAAACACTGCTGGGCTGATCTTGAAGGGAACCACACTTCAGTTTTCAGTATTAATGACATTTATCTCCACATGAGCATATGCAGAATCACATATGCATATAATCATATGCATATATGCATATAATCATATGCAGTCCTGGAAAGTCATGGAGAAGCTCAGTTCCATCCAAGGTTTCACACAATCAGTTTGATAGCACTTGTCTTTAAGGCTAAGTTCTCCTGGGTTTCGGAACTTTGGTAGTTCTAAGGGAACATCCTTGTATCAAGTTCCTGTTTTAAGGTTTACCAGGCATATTTGCCAGAAAACATGAACTTGATTGCTTTTGATATCTTTGGGGAGACAACTAGAAATTGCTGCTCTAATTTTGCTCCAGCAGTGCATGTAGTAAGGTGCTTATGGGATGTACTTGAAATGATTGTACAGCATCACAACATGTAGATTGCCTCTCAGTTGCCTTGCAACTCCCTCTGAATGTTTGTTTTTAACAAGACAAGACATAACAGTCTTAAGGAAAAAATTCTTCTTGGAAAGAATGGTGAAGCGCTGGAATAGGCTGTCCAGGGAAGCTGTGGAGTCACCATCCCTGGAGGTGTTCAAGAAATGTAGAGATGCAGCATTGAGGGATGCGGTTTAGTGGGCACAGTAGCGACGGGCTGATGGTTGGACTAAATGGTCTTAGTGATCTTTTCCAACTTTAATGATTCTGTGAATTTTCTAGTATATATTGCAGGATTTTATATATGTATGTTATATTCTTACATGCTCAATACATTTAAAGATCTGATAACAACTTCATCAATAACTATAGCTGACTTGAGCTATTATCTAGTTTGCTGGCTGCAATCAGATGCAATCTTCCCATCACATATCCAGACTTCAGTTTCTACCTACATTTTCCAAGCTGAAGAAAATTATGCTAATTCCTGCTAAGAGTTCTTCTAATCCGTCTTCTTAAATTACTCCTTTTCCTTTGCATTATTTTCCAGTTCAGCACATTTAAATACTTTGATTATTATGAAAGTTTTGTCCTTCAGAAACCCAGATGTGCTTGATAATGTTTATTTTACAGTGTTGCCAAATCCTGAGGGTTCAAGCTTGACTGGTTCAAGGGACAAGGTAATGATGTTGAAAATTATTCCATTGCATTACCCTTATTAGTCATTCCTTAAAGCATGCTAGGAATATTGAAATCTATTAATACTTATTCTTTAATTAACATTACTAAGTTCACATGCTGCCTTCAAACTATGTAAGTAGCTCTGAAAGTAATGCCTCCTACTTATTTCCATGGAAACTGCAACAGATACAAAGAGAGAAATGCTATTGGATAGACCAAATTCTCAGGGACAAAACGCTCTTTTTTCAACATAGCCACCACCATTGGGTGTGCATTTTCACCAGAGATGAACAAGAGCCTGTATGCCATACTCAAGAAATCTGCACCAGTGTAGGTGACCCACCGTTTCACAGCTACGACGACACTGTTGCTAGGAAAATGTTGCCCATGCAGTCCAAATTTTACTCTGCTCACATCCACTGTTCAGTCTCCACAAACATTCAGAAAGCATCAATGAAAATAATTTTTTCTGCATGAGGGAATTCAGCGTCATGCCTTTGCTTCATCCATACTTCCACTCAGACGCCATTTTGTCAGACTGCCCCTCTGCTGCCATCTGTCCCACAGCAATACAGTGTAATGGGATATTAGTAGGAAGGTTGACCTTCTACAGCCATACCACCAACATCCATTTCTGACACTGTGGGCCAAAGTAATAAAATCACTTTTGGAACAGCCCCTATAAAATATATTTACACCTTCTCCAATTTTGTGACATTTTTGTTGCTTTCCAGACATCAGCTAACATTTGCAAAAACATATCTTGCATCAACAGCACACTATTATTAGGGCACATAAAAACAGAAGTATGGTTTATGCCTGCCGGACACGCCTTGATTAGCTAAGTGTTTCTACTGACATCTGCGGGCATCAGGTATGTCTCAAGAAGGCTACACATGTTAAATGGAAATTAAGATAATTAAGATCCTCCAAAGAGGGGAAATTGTTGCTGCCTGAACAGGGTATCCACGCAGTTCACAATTAAGCGGTGTCCTTCTGCTCCCAGCATCAGTGTCTCAGCAGAAACCCCTCTTTGCTGCCAAATTTCTTCCCTCCCCAGGATTTTTTACCCGCAGAGACTTCTGGGCTACTTTCCCATTTTCTTGAACTAACTGGTTCCATGAACCATGATCCTTATCATTGGTTCATGAAAACCAATTATTTATTTTTGATTTGTTTTGTTTTGAGAGAGATGGAATACTTGACTAAAAGCACTATATTTGACACTGCACAACTTTTGAACAATTTAACTTTTCCAACCCATTAAAAGTTTTAAAATTCCCAAATAAACAATCAACATATTTTCATAGCACCTCAATGTGGAGACCTTTTCTACCTCACTGTGAGAAATGAACAGACCATTTTAATTGAACTCAAAACAAACAAAGAACAAAAAAATGTACTCTAATAGACATCTGTAACACAAAATTTCTGGACAAATGATTAATATTTGGCAAAGCAATTAACAAGTGAATCACTGTCTTATCATTAGGCGTGTCAGGCTGCCTCAATAATGACCCATCAAAGCAACATTAGAAAAAGAGTGAAAAATTAGCTCATATTTAAGTTATTCAGGGAAGGATACACAACAGAGTCATTACAGTCATCCTAAGACTATTGCTATGCTAGCAATTTGAGGAATTCAGATTGCAGTTACTAGAATAGATCACATACGGAAATAATCATACTCAGTGGCTTGTGATATCAACACAAAGATAAGTCTTTCAAGCATTAAAAAAAAAAAAGTAAAATATTATTGCCAAAGTTTAAGATGCATTATTTAAAATAACACTTCAACATGCTGTAACACTTGTCTCCACACTCCTGAAGCCACTCAGCACGTACCTAACACCAGGCTGTATAGATGTGCTCCTCTCCTCTCCTTTTGCCCCTCTGCTGGGGTGGGGAGAAGCCTGTTGATCCACCTATCTGAGATCTCATCATCCAGGGGATAACAACTGCACTCATGTACACTTAGCTATAATTTTACATCCGAATTGTGGCCTGCCTAAAACCAGACCTGGTAAAAGCACAGCCAGAAGCTGTACTGATACTCCTTGCTGAAGAACTCCTGTCACAAAGAAGTTACTGTAGTGTAAGGAAGACTTCAGTTGCCATGTAGCATCCCTTTGAAGTGATTCCTACATAAATATCTCACCTAAAACAAAAAATCAGAAATCCGCCCCCCAGTTCATAGAAGAATTGCATTTACCTCCATGCAGAGATATTTCCACAGCAGAGAGGAGAACTTTTCTTGAAAGAGAGGTATATGAGTCGTATCAACATGTTTTCATATGTTCAGAGGTCTGGAAAGGCCATCTCCTGCTACTACAAACTCCCCATAGCAAAAAAGCTCTATTGCCAGGTTCCAGGTTTACCACCCTTTTCTTGATGGAACAATTTCTTCCAGCCAAAATAAACATGCTAAAAAACACAATGGATATTCGACTGTGTTAAAGTGCATTAGATTACTACGATTAGTACAGAAAATATACAACTAAACTAATTTCAACAGGTTTCTGACATTCTCATATTTTAAACTATGATGTATGTATATATGCATACACAAGGATGCTTATTTTCATTTCAGGTCTTCAACTTGTTAAATGTATTTTTTGAGAGAGTGAAGTTTATTATGTCTGTACTGCCATTCAGGGCTTAACAATAATGGTGCAATAGCACTTCTGATACAGGACTCTGAGACTGATGTTACTTTTTGTCTCCAGGCTCTGAAATATACCTTTTCATGAGAACAAAGTCTGTACAAAGTGAAACGTGGTAAGTTATCACTGATTTGGAAAACAGCCACTTGAAATGACTGGGCTGCTACCTACTCGTTGAGTCATTTGAGGTGGGCGATTCAATGCAATTTTCAAAATATATTATGTTGTGGGCTTACCACAAACTTTCCTTTCCTGGTTTTCTGTTTTTTTTTTTTTTTTTTTTTTTTTTTATTTTTTTTTTTTTTTTTTTTTTTTTTTTTCTTTAATGCAATTAGGACACAGTTCAGGGACAAAATACCTCATCTAGGGTACGAAAGAAAAAAAAAAAGCAAGAAAAATCTATGAATCTTTTTAGGAAGATTCAAAGAAATAATTTCTATTTGCAAAAGGAAGTATCCATTTAGAAAATAACATGCTAATGGTTATTCTAAGCTACAACAGAAGCAATATTTGCTGAAACAAAAAGATGAGAGAGAACTCCATGCCTGTGCCCACAATGATTAAGAAGAAACCATAAAAGTTGATTGTGAAAAGTATGAGAAAACTACCTGTTCTACCTGTATATGTAAGTACCTGCTTATTTACCTAGTCCTGGAGCAATTTTTAAAGGGAATTTGATGTGAATATACATCTCACTTTTGTACCTGTCTGAGCACTCATCTTCATGTGTTTATGAACTTTTGTAGAGATGATCAGTGTATTTCAGATTTTGAAAAAAAGATAAATCCGATTGCAAATATCTCAACAGTTTTCAGCATGAAACAACTGAGTGCATGAGTTTCAAAAATTTTTGGTCAAATTTCTTATTCAGGTGATAAGGCAAAATCAATTTTTATTGTTATTCACATATCGCGCACAGGTCTCTACTGACAGGGTTTGGGCTCCACTTTTATTGGCCCTAAATCAACCATGTAAATATGCAAGCAATTGTTATGTAGAATATTCTGGGACACATGCTGATTATTTTTGGCTACATATCTGATAACTTTGATCAGAATACTGTCTTTGTGTTAGCATTTCCTATGTGCTTAAAGTTTAAGACAACAAACCTTTGCCTTGCTTTCTGGGGCAAGAATTGTGGGTGAAGTCTAGATGCAGGTGAGTCATCAGTTTGTACTGCACCTTCAGAATGTATTATGTACACTTGCTTTTCTGATGCCAAATCACAAAAAACAGAAGCAAAAGAAAAGCAAAAGAATAGCAAGAATAACCATCTTTAGACATGGGACAAAATTCCCATTGGGAATAAAAGGACAACTGAGATTTCTATAGTCAAAGTAGAAGAAAGACACTCATTCCAGAGTATTCAGCTACACTAAGTGTAAGCAAAAACAGAAAGCTAAGTCATTACAGATAGATTACATTCCCTTCTTTTAGAAACATCTGCAAAATAAAAATAAAAGATGCTATTTCTCTCTGAAACTGAACCAAACTTGTAATTGAATCATACATAAATACTGAATTGAACCATGTCTATAAAACAGAAATTTGCTTTCCTTCTATTCGTCTTCCTCCAACCGCCATTTGTAAACTGCATATATCTAGTAGGTGATGATTTGCCAGAGTACCTGAAGAAAAACAAATTCACCGACTGTGCAAAGAAAATTTGGTGTCAGCAAAACTGTTAAATAAATACATAATGGAATGAAATTGATTCTATGTAGATTTCATTTCTGTCCTTCGCATTACAATCTAGATTTACTTAGTCCAGCCACATTTGGGGAAAATCAAATGCATGATCCTCTAGTGTAATCCTGAGATAATTACTGCATATGAAGATATTTCATCTTTATGAGACTGAAGTTACGCCTCCGAATAGAAAAAGCTGGAAATTCAACACACATACACAGAGCATTATTCTTAACAAATAGTAAGACATATCACTCCTTCCTTCATCTAAAAAATAAATAAAAATAAAAAATCTGAAAATAAAAATATTGAGATGTACGTTGGACAGCATCCAAGGAAATTATCTCAAGTTCTTTCTGTGAGTATGGGAAAGAATAGTCATGCATTAAGGGGCTTGTTTCTTTCCTCACTTGGATATATTTCCCGCTTAACAGTAGATAGACATAGATAGACATATGAGCTCTCAGCTCACAGTTCAAGTAAGATAAAATATGTTTCCTAGGCTTTTGAAATGAGCCTAGGAACAATTGAACATAATGGCCACAAGCAGAGGTAGCAGCTATGCAAAAATTATCGAAATCTTATTTCTTACATCACACATTTCAAAGCAGATTGGTCAAGCATTTCAGAAAAAAATGCAGAATTGTTCTAGTATGCTTTTAATAATATGAGAATTTAAAGCAAGAGGTCAAAAATGATGGAGATGACAAAGGTCAAGTCTTTCACAGTACAGTTATTGGATGATATCAAGGGGGGGAAAAGTGCTTATGTAATTTAAAGATTACTGTTTTATCTTTATCTTTTTTTTTTTTTTTTTTAATGTATTATGGACAAAGCTGCATAACATTTTTTAAAAGTACTTAAGTTCTAAAGCCAAGTCAGTTTTATTCTAATACTGTATTTAACCACATTGGCAGTCAGTAATTGTCAATTGTATAGTAACTGTCAAACTGACATTTGTGAACCTGTGATGTGACACCATATGCTTGCTTTTTGCATATGCTGCTGTCTATTCAGAAGTGAGGTAATTGAATTGATCAGGCTTTTATAAACTTCTTTAGTCTACATAATTTACTGTTACTCAGCAGTCAGTCCTGTAGGACTGTAGGAAGTGATATTCCAGTGACTGAACCCATTTATCTATGAACCTTCCTCTGACAGACCTCATAATTTATATCTATAAAGTGTCCTTCAAAATGGATAAGGATTGATAGTTGAACAAGAAGTGCGTTTTAAAAGTCATTGCATTACAAGCTTTTTCTTTGAGCAAATCCAGACGTTCATAATAATTAGGCAAAGTGGATCTAAAACTCCCTTAATGCTAAGGCTTTGTATGGATACACAGGATGGCACACTGAATCATGACTGCCATGACAAGCATGGAATTAGACAGATACTGGAGACTGAGAGCAAACCATATGCTTTACATCCATATGTACAACCAAGGTGTGATAGTACACTATCTCTTCCTCTTATTGGCATCAGCTGATACCAAAATAGGTTGAGAAAAATGGAGAATTGATGGCTTTATTGTTTTCAGGTAGACCTGTCCCATATGAAAGCACAGCTTAACCGCGATATGCTCACTTTCATAGTCATCTGCAGAGAAACAAGTTGAATGCTAATGTAACTGATTATAGAGTATGCTTCACTTGAAAAATGGGGACAGGTCTCAGTTGGGAGAATTTAATTAAAGCAGTCTTCCAGCAAGATAATAATATACCTTCTCCTACATTGGATCCTCCTAGTCCTTAAATTTAAGTTAATAATAGAACAACAGTGAAAGTTTTCTACATTTTTGCCCAGTGAACAACATGGTGGACATGAACAGTATCTGGAAGGGTGGCTTTTCTGACTACTGATGCACTCACAGCCTGAAAAGACGTTGAACGACTCAACCCTGATCTTGCTGAAAATGAGTTCTTCTTTTAAATGACCTATAATACTATCACCAGCACAGTAACAGTTGACTCTTATGATACTTCCATCTGCACGTCTGATTTACTTACTTTGTAATTTTAGCAAAAGATATAACCATAATTACTGTGGTTTAACAACTCTAAAACAATCACATGGAACTGAAGGAAAAAGGATGACTAGCCTATAAGAGGGACAGATGAACTGTTATTCTTCCAATGTTCTAAGCTGTATATTACTTAATTGGACATACTGGATGTGTAATTGAAAGGATTTGTCAACAGGTGAAATGCCATCTACCAGTTCACATGCTTTATTATGAGCTTACGTTATGTATTTATATGCAAAATCTTAGGGTTGCTTTACGCTTTATTTAGTATAGGATGATATCACCTATCAAAAGTATAGATGTGCCAACACACTATTTGTGCCTTACTATTTCACTGCATTTTCAACTGGAGGATTAAGGGAAAGTATGTCTGTATGTACATTAATACAGTAATAATTATCACCTTTTTGTGCATCAGATACCTGATGGAATCGACTCTTAATTCATGAAGATGGTTCTGAGAGGGCAGGACCATTCCAGTTTCCACAGAGATATACCTAATTTAATTTCACAGATGTAAAATAAGAAATTTCTCTTAAGAGAATAAATTTCATAATGCCCTTGTGCACAAGATGGTTATTGTCAGAATTATTATCCCCCTATCCAAGTGAAAGAGCAGTAACTAGACAGTGGATTAAGACTTCCCTTTATCACACATGAAGATACACAAATTAGGATGGGTTGGATCTCTAATAAATAAAGCTTTCCTCAAGGATACAGACTTTCAATCATCCACACAAACACGAGCATTTCATTTCAACTAAAAAATAATATCTAAATTCCTTAAGAAAGAAATTTCTTTTTTCTATGGCTAGGACACAGACTATATATATAATATACTACAGAGGTTGCTCTGAAAGTAATGCTTTCTATTTATTTCCATTGTAACTACAACAGGTACAAAGAACACAATAACACCACTTGATAGAGCAAATTCTCAGCTGCAAAATACACTTTTTCAATACTGTCTACACCATGAGCTCTGCATTTTCACCAGTGATGAATGAGCGCTTACATGCTGAGCACACAAAAACCTGCAACAGTAGAGGTGACCCACTGTCACTGTTGCCACTGCACAAACGCAACACTCACCACCACACTGTGTTCATATCCACTACTTGCTCTCCATAAACGTTCATCGATGGGTGTCAATGAGTGCTATTTTTCTGCATGGAGGAATTCAGTGACACACCTTGCTTCATGTCAGACGGCCCCTCTGCTGCTGTTTGTCACACAGCAACAACTTGTAAGAGAAAATTGGTGGGAAGGTTCAACCTCTACTGCCACATCACTAATATCTGCCTCTGATGTTGTGAGTTAACAGAATAAAATAGGAAGCATTATTTTTGGAGCAGCTCATGTACAAAAATAGTGCTTAAAAAAAAAAAAACCAAAACATTAAAACAAACAAACAAAAAAAAACCCAGAACTCATGTTAATTAGTTACAATTTGACCGAGCAAATTCCATCATGTCCATCCAGTGAACTATCCAGATATTATTTTGGATTCCCATTTGCTGCTTTCTTTTAATTGCATTCTCATGAATGAGAACTATCACAAACTTGACTCTGTGCAGCTACAATCCTATTCAAGATTTTTTGGATATCAGTGGTCATAAAAGACATTTTTGGGTAACTAAGAACTACTACATTTGAGAGGAGAACAGGCAAAAAATGAGAACTCTTCCAAAGCTGTGGAAATAATGGTAGAGTAAAAATTCATCTTTGTGCAGCCTGCATTCAACAGCCCGCATTCGAAGTTTTTCTCTCTTTTCAATCAGTTGTGATGCATCAGGAAATGGTTTTGAAATAACATTCAGATATTTTATGTGTCGCTATGCGACATTTCTTTGAAACATACAATTTCCTTATCAAAAAGAATAAAAGTCCTCACTTCTTTTTGGAAAGTATATTATAAAATCTTATTTGGCATACATTGTTCTATAAGCTGGCAATGTCTGTGGCTTAAATTACCTACTTAAAAAAAGAAAAGAATCAAGTAGTGTGCAATACCTGTTAGCCTTACATAAGTAGTACTTCTGTTCTTAGCAACACATCAAGATACTAAAGAAAAATAGATTCATTTTCTAGACGTTTGGAGTTTCCTTCCTGACTTAATGAATGACAGCACATATTCTTATGAACAGGGGGCACAGAGTGTTTTTTAACAAAGTTGTTAGGTTTTAAACCCATTGTCCTTCTTTTTCTAAACTAGCTTATCAAAACTATCTGTCACTGACCTGGGAGTATGCAGCAAAAACATTAGCAAAACCTAACACATTTCAAAGCAACCCAGGACATTCTAGAGCTTCTTTTACAACAAATACATACACACGTATGTGTGCAAATGCACACACAAATGAAATAAAAACTCAAAATTAACGTAATGGGATTGGGATTCTGAACTTTTCAAGTATCATGATGAAACAACCAAAAGATTCAGTATTACTTTGAACCCAGTTCAAATATAGACTTTTAATAGCCTTTTTACTGGCACTCACAATTTAATGAGCATAATCACATAGGAACACAGAGAATAAATTTACATACATAACTCTGAGATTTTCAGGTAGAGTTCTAAATTCCGTGCTTTGTAACTTTCACTGATCATGTAAAATTTTCTTCTTCATTAATTGTACCTCCAAATTGCAGATAAAAATCAGAGAGAAGCGTAAGCTTGCAACAATAGAAATAAAACGGGCAGAAAGTTAGAAGTTAAGTGAAACTTATTACCAGTTTTGGAAGTGCAAGCAGTCATTGCCAACACCTTGCCAACTGCCTGACTAATAGATATGCCATTAACATTAAGATAGACAAATTGTAAAAATATTGTGAAAAATTGTGAAGAGAAAACCTAACAAGTATTTTCAGATATACACAACTTGTATGAAATTAAACAAAGAAATAAAACGCCACTAAAACTACAGAACACGCAGGAGCAGTTAAAATAATTCGCAAAATTCATTTTTACTGATGGTCAGCTTTACATTCCCAGAATAATGTAACTGTCTATCAGACAAGTAACTTATGATGCCTTTTCATTTAGTAAAGAATAGACTACATACTTCCTGAGGCGATTGTCTTCTTAGATAGAAAAATAGAGGAATGAGTGTTCAAGATCTACTCTTCTGGAACAGACACTCTACAACAAAGAATGTTATGAGAGCAGAAGAGATACTTAAATAATTTAAAAGCATAATCGATTAGGACAGAAAAAAAGATCAGAATTAGTGCAAACTATGCAGTTGCTGTGGACTGGTAAAAACAATTTTGTTCTTTTAGATGCAATAGGAGTACACTTTTGTATTCTTTTGACATAATTACAATTATTGTTCCCTACCTCCATCCATTACCCCGTTGTTTGTTTTATTTTACTGTGCATGTTTTTCCTACCTGTCTCATTATACAGACATATAGGTCCTCAGTATTTCATAATCACTAATGTATTTATCCTTACAATGTCTTTGAAGTAATGCAGTACAACCCTGACACTGTGTGGATGGGAACAACAAAATGCAGACTTCCCAAGGGCTCCTCCTATAAACCACAGTCAAGCAAAAGAGTCAAATTTCATTAGTTCCAGCCTCTTGCTTGACTTGCTTTCTCTTCCCTAATTTGCTCGTCCTATTCTGCCACCTTCCCTTTCAATTGCCCTGCTTTGGCTCCCTAAAAGAAGTTCAACAAGAGGCTAGAAAATATGACAAAGGAATGAAGAGTCAAAGAGGATTAGACAATTTAAAGAATGTACTGCTGCTTCTGAAAAATTGTACCTTCACTATTCTTAGACTTCAGAATTGTTCCTAATACATTAGTATATTTAAGTCTAGACATTTAAACATGAGGAATACTTTGCTTATCTCTGTTCATCGTGGATCAACTGCCACATGAACCAGATTGCCAAACCATTGAAGAAAACTTGCCATTTGCCATTCTTTTTCACTCAGAGCTCTACAGTCTTGTTCAAAATCACTCCAATTGTTTTTAAGTGAGACATCATAATACTACAGAAGTAAAATCCACATGGTACGAAATTTAGAAGGCCTTATAAAAAGCCTTTTGAAGTAACTAATACACTGGCTTTACTACCCACAGAGAAAGTCATTTTTTCTTGAAAATTACATCTGATTTAAGCATACTTATTTTAGAAGGTATGGAAAAAATTATCAGAAATCACATAAGAAGTAACTCACAGGCTGTACCTTAAAAGTTATTTCTCCTCACACAACAGATTAGACTCAGACAACATCTGTTCAACAGTTGTTTTGTTTTTCACCTTCCTATTACTCTCTTTTCCCTCCAAATTGCCCTTTGGCCAGCAATACTCACAAAACACTACAGAAGAAAGCTCTACTCTCCTTTGTTTCTAGAAATATCATTAGCTCAATTCTTTATTGGCAACTTTTTCATAGGAAATTTATCTGTTCAAACTCTTTTGACCGTTCTGTACCTTCCCTTGAATAAGAGAATCAGGGCAGAAGGGAGCCCAGGAGGTCTCCAGCTCAACTTCCTGCCCAACACACTGACAACCTGAGGCCAGGCCACAGATTGTTCTTGAAATCCACTAGGAACTGACTGCACAATCTGTTCCCTCTGCTGGACCGTCTAACTGGTGAATATGTTTTTCCCTATATACATAAAGATCCGCTCCTTCTTTAGTGCCTCTTATTCTCTCCACTGTGTACTAATGCAGGAGCCTGACTCCATCTTCTTAGTCATCAGCTGTTTATACCTAGCCACCTTCTCCTTCATCTGCCCAGAAACATGCTTTAAGAGGACTCCGTCCTTGATTTTCCTAGGGAGGAAAGCAAGTTGGAGCACCTTTCAACAGTTTCTGAAGACGAGTCTTCCTTCAGACAGGGACTTCTTAGAAAGTGACAGAGAGCAGCTCTGCAGGCCATTGGTCAGCTCTCATGGCCTTGGATGCAGACTGTTTGGTCCAACAGACTTTTGGGGCAAAGATCCTCCAGTAACCCCAACCTAGTCCCTTGTCCACTGCTAAGCACCCTGAGCACAGCTGGTACAGCTGGTCAGCCCAGGGCCATGTCAGACCTTACCTCTCCGAAATCCACGCTCAACTGTGTAACCACGCCTTACCCATTCTAACACTGTCCATGCTACCTGATATCAGTACACAGGATAATTTTATTTTATTTTTTTCCATAAGGCCTGTCCTAAACTGTTGTTTAAGAGTGCGCTGAATAGAAAATGGAATCCTTCAAACCGAAAATGTGCTATTACTTCTACTTTCCTGGCTTTATCAGAGGGTTTTTACTATACCCTCCAGCTTTAAAACTCTTACATTTTTTTTTCTTATTATTTTGATTATGTTTAGCTATTTCTTAGAGAAGCATGGGGTTTTATTGCATTACTGCTGTAAAAGTAATAAAAAACATTCATATACAACCTGTTCTGGACAATCACACTCAGTATAAAATTGGCATTATTAGGTACTGTATGAAGTAAATTATTTCCTTTTCCTTATTTTCTTATTTTCCCTTTTATGAATGACCTATGAATCTACAGGTTCAAGAGGTTTAAGAATGATAAATTCCAGTAATCTACTGATCCAATAATCTCCAATATAATCTATTTTAATTAAAATAGTATTTACAAAATTTAAGCAGAGTGAAAATCTCCTAAAACCCAGATGAGTTAGCATTACCTAAATCCTTCACTCAGATTTCTTGTATTTCAAGAATTAGAAGAAAACCACTACAGCAGCAGAATGAGTTAAGCAGGCAGCCAGGAGAGAGAGCATAATTCTGCTCTTATTGTTGATTTTGTTAGTTTATGCTGGAGTTACAGTTCTCTTTCACAATTGTGTTTGCCTCTGTGAAAGAAAAAAAAAAAAGGAACACTTCCTTTTTTTTCTCTCTCATATTTCTCAAACACTATTTACTAAGAAACAGAGCCAGTCATTTCAGAAAACAGCTGTGTTCAATAGACCGAAGAAGTTTCTCTAACTGTATCAATCCACTGGATTGATATTATATCTGTACAATTGAACATTAATAAATTATATAAATTAGATTAAAAAATAAATATGTTTAATATTATTTTAAGCAATGCAAAAGAATATACTTAACACATGCCTAAAAAATTATTAATGTATATTTCCAAGCATATTCTGCCTAATCTGAATTGAAAGAGTTTGTTCCAATAAAAAAAAATAAATGTTAATAAAACCCTACAAAATATAATAAATAAATAAATAAATAAATTTGAAAGTGCTCCAAGGTATTGCCAATGCCATAGAACACTCCTAACTTCATTTTAGGGTTCCTTGGCTAAAAGCAATAGTCAAGGTGTGTTCACCAGTTAAGTATAGGTTTATATGTCTGATTTGATCTTTCTGTCGTTCTAAATTCACTAACTTCAGACATACTGTTGGAATCCTTCTGCACCTCAAATTCTTACTGTAGCCGCAGGGATATTTGTTACAGAGTGAGCCACAGAAGGATGCTTAAGGTATGTTTGCTTGGAGTCTCCTTCCCTTCTGCTCTTGACTGCAGTATCACTAAAGCCCACTCAGCAGAGCTCTGCAAACCTGTCCATACTGCACTGCAACCTCAGTATGCCAAAAGCAGCATCTTCCAATCCTTGCACTGGGGCTGTCACCTCCCTGACACAGCTCAGGGATGAGGACCAGGCGAACCCTTACATGACACACATCAGAAGAACATGCCGGGAGAAGGAGCAGGTCCTTACTTGACCCCTTTTTTATGTGCTGTGAAAACAAAGCAGCTAAGGTAAACCTGTTCATGCGTTTCAATGAGTAATGTCTCTGAAGTGCTGAGGATTGAGCAATTTCAATATAGGAACAGCCGCAGTTTACCTCTGAATTACCCGAGAATTAACTTCTTTGGTGCTGCAACATTCTCAACCCTTTCCAAGGCACTGGAGGGCCATATCATCGTGGTTATCTATATTTAGCTCCCATCAAAAATGGAAAGCTCATAAAAAAAGTTTATAACTAAGTCAAAAATCTATTAAAAAATTCCAAGTAAATGTTTGGTTAGACATTGTGTTCCTGTGTCTTTATTACCTACAAAGACCGCCAGTATTCTGTCTAAAGCACTTCAGTCCCAGGAGAAATGTTTCCACAACGCTTGACTGCAGTTGCACACGGTGCATACTGGAAAAGTACTGCTACAAGACTTGTTTGAGTTAGTTATGGGGCTATAAGTAAGTATAGGAGGGCCTATGCTGTCCCCAGTAAACAGGTAGTAATATTTTGAGTCAAGATTAATTTCTTATGTTCTTGTTAGCAGCTACCATGAGCTTCCTTAATTCTTCATCAACATTTACAAAAATTCAGAATTTGCTTTTTCTTCTATCAAAAATACAAACATTTGCCTACATAACAACTGCCTTTCTTATCCACTCAGTATCACCAGATTCAAATTGCTTCCAGAAGCAATGCTAACACAGGAAATACAAACCAAAATTTTTGCTTTACATTTTTGAGAGCAGATATACATTTCTGTTGAATATTTTATCTGCTGTTGCAACGGCTCTCCCTAGACCATGGCATGTATTCGTGGAACCAAAATTGAGCTACCTGGGAAAAAAGTTTATTGTTTCTGAACAATGAAGAACTGATATGTTTTCAAAGTCTGTGTGAAACTTGGAATCAAATAGCTTTTTTTTTCCATTTGCTAACAGACCTAGTAATGGTTTCAATTTACCCGGAGATAATTATTAGACAAGGAAGGAGTTACACTTTGGGACTGGATGCACCTGAGAAGCTGCTGCTAAGGAAGTGAAAGGATTTCTACTGCGTTCTTGAGTATGGGACTGCATGATACAAAACAGTAGAAAACTGGAAGCTGGTATTCTGACTTGATTTTTCCCAACTCTACCCTGTGGGAAGAAGAAAATTATTCTCTTCTACAAGAATAATGAGAAAAGAAGACTAATATCTCTCTTGTGAGAGTTCTCAAGGAGGATTTCTCCTTTGCACTGGCCATCTTCATAAATGTACAACACGCAGGGAAATCTAGATGAAGGCAATATGATAGACTTTTCTCCTTCAATTCTATCCATCAGGAAACCTAATGAAATTAGAAAATACATTTCCAAGTGCCTCTCCTCCTCCTTTATCCCTTTTCAGGTAGGTCTTTCCATTGATGGCTCTACTAAGGGCTGTCCTTAGCTGAGGAAGTCCTGACAGTTTGAGCTAAAGGCAAAGTTTATGAGATAGCTACAGTTCCAGAATTTCAGATCAGGTAAAGGGGAAATATCTGCAGCCCTCTGATTAAAGCACTGAGAGTAGATTTGAGCTACATTTGAGTATTGATTTTTTTTTTTTTTTTTGGGGGGGGGGGGGGAAGTTTTCCCCTTGCATTTATTTCCCATACAGCCTTATTACATAGACTTTCCCACAGAACATAAGAAATTAGGGCTAGGCATTATGAAAAAGTAGTTTCTTCTTATGGAGCTGGAATAGAAATAACATGTGAAAGCCTTCATACTTTTTAAAACACTGTTGCCTCTGCTGGAAGCCATCAAAACTCAATTTGTCTGACACCTTCTGGAGCTGGCACATATTTGGAGGCTATCTGGTCACTAAGAAACCCTAGAAGTTATTTGTCTTGTTGGGCAGCTACTCTCAAAGGCATAACAGCATCACTTCCACAGGCATTATTTTGGACTGTGGCTGCTCTTGCTGCACCAGAAGATGCCCAGTGAGCGAAAGAAATGTTAGTCTGAAGAGTTCTGCTTGTTGATGCAGAGTAAATACCTGGGATGTCAGGAGAACCTAAGCTGCAATCACTATTTTGCCAGCTGTCATAAATAACACGTAGCCATATACACACACATTTCTCCCAGAGAATCCAAGAAGGCGTTCAAATAGCATTTCATATTCTGTGCTCACTAAATAAAATCCCCGTATATTCATACAAAACAGTTACTTATCGCCTCAGACACCATTTCACAGAAATAACTTAGCTGTTCCTTTTAAAAATTGTTCAAAAATTTGAACCTCTAATGCAGCAGTGATGTAGCAAAAGGGACAGTGTTCAAATTTATAGCAGATGTTTCACTGTTACTTAATGCCACAAAGAAAAATCTCTCAGAACAGCATAAAGTGATACTTATTTATCTTTTTTCTTTTTTTTTCTGAAAAAAAAACCACATGGATGAAGCACATGAAGTCTTTGTGACAAAAGCAAGCTTTAGACTGCTAAGAGTAGATTCTTGAACTAAAAAACTCCAAAACTCTGATAATCAGCAGCGCACAGTTTAATTGGTTTCAATAATCATTTCAACTCCAGAGAACTGCCTGTGTTTTATTATTTAAGTAAACTCTTGGTAGAAGATTTTCAAACCTTATTTCGCACAAAGGAAATGCACATCTACTTGACTAAATCACTAAGAAAATGTGATTCTCCCACACAAAGCTGCAAGACCAAATGAGTAAGTGGATTACACACCAGAGTACGAATACATGTCTATAAACACCCAGCTGAGGCTGTTACAGCAGTGTGCTAAACAGCAACTAAGCCTCGTTCTTTTGCACGCATCTAACAGTCAAACTATATATATACCTTACATATTATAAACATTTTTCTTCTTCAAAAGAAAAAAAAAACACAAATTAGTCTTGCAAACTAAATAAAGTACCATGATCTTCATATGAACTAAAAATGTAAGCCAGAGAAATCAAACAGAAAATTTGAAAGCAAAGCTTCAAGGGTACTTGCATCCAATATGTTCATTTTCCATGAACTTTGGAGCTATAGCTCTTCTCCGTGTTTCCAACAAGCAAAGCAAGTCTGTAGGAGTAACTTACACATAATTGCTTCATAGGTGGCATGTTTCAGATGCTATCTCATTTGACAGGAATTGATTGCCCAAATTCTTGCTCACAAATAAGAAGAAATTAAACAAGACAAGGCAGGATCTAAAGACTTTTTGTAATAAAATCAAATGTGCCACATAGACAAAGTTTGTTTTAATACATGGAAACTACATGGCCTTCCCTATCCTCAGTATGAACTTTAACTCAATTTAAGAGAGGTGGTGTTTAAAAGTACTTTTCTCATGGCTGCCCAACATCTGACCTCTGAGGGTTGCCCAGCTGTGGTAAAGAGTCCCTGTAGGTGCCATCTCTGACACTGTGGACCATGAGACACCAAGGTGTAGAACCACCACTGCCTGGAGTAAAAATGTTGTCTTGACAGCTCTGAAGCTCTGGCTAGTGCCTTTGATAAAGACACTCTAGGCATGCGTTTTTTCTGCCTACACAGCACACACAATCAGGGAATTGAAACATTCAAACCATCTGAGGCTTTCTATTTACATGAATGTCTACTAAGCTCTTCAGTGAAAACATCTTAAGAAAAATTGGCAAAATGTATTTTGTCACCTTTAAGTAATAATACCCAAAGAATTTCTGACATTCTGCCAGCAATTATTTACACTGCTTTGCAGTGGAATAAACTAAATCTAACAAATAGTCATTGTTATTCCCAGTATTAATCTCAAAATCTAGTCTTGAGGAAAAAAGAAAACACAGGTAGTATCAATTCAAAAATAAAATATATGCCAGATAATTACTATTTTTTTTTTTTGAGCTCTTGCACTGTAAATGCTGCACAAATTGTTTCTTTTTTTTTTTTTTTTTCCTCTCCTCCATTCTGTTAAGATCATAGAATGGCTAGGTTAAGGGAGATCTTAAAGATAATCCAGTTTCCAATTCCTGCAGTGGGCAGGGCTGCCAACTACCAGATCATCCAGCCTGGCCTTGAATGCCTCCAGCGATGGGACATCCACAACCTCTCTGAGCAATCAGCTCCAGTGTCTCATCACCTTCTGAGTAAAAAATGTCTTCCTAACAGCGAACCTAGATCTACACTCTTTTAGTTTAAAGCCATTCCCCTTTGTTCTATCACCATCAGATTGCATAAAAAGTCAGTTGTCCTCCTGCTTATGAGCTCCTTTCAAGATAAACTATTAAAATTGATATATACAATGAATGTATCAACTAGGTGGAAGTGAAAAGAAAAAAAATGGTTACATTTTTATGACTGTTGCATAAACTTCATTTTCTATTGCTGTTCTAGTGCTGTCAATATTATTTTGAAAAGCAAAATTCATTTAAATACTAATTGTGCAAATAAGTCAAGAAAAAAGAAAATGCTTTTATTTTGGATGACCATGGCAGCCTAAGAATGACAGTTTAATCCATTCATCAATTTTGAACCAGCTCAGTTAACTTAATTAAGATATTTTAAAATATATTTCAATTACTTAGAAAACAAAACAAAAATGAGAATTTTCAGTTGTTGTGCTGAATAAAATTAATAAAACTGGATTTTGCCATCCTTTGGAAGAATTATATATATAGTCAAGAGATAATCACAGATAGAGACAAATTCATAAGAAAGCTCTTTTCCGAACACATTGCATTGAGACTTGAGACTAATGTGAAGCATTTCAGACATTCAGAAAGAGCTGAGTCGTTACGGAAGCATCATATCTCATATTTGCATGACTTTCATAAAATAAAATGTCATGTTTGGCAAACATGCTAATGTAATCACAAGCAAGGACTAATTTTAAGTCACCTCTTCCATACTGGTGCTTGTTCATAGATTTCTCAGAGGTTGTTTCCCCAGTTTTCTAGGATGAGAGGTAGCTGCCTGAATGATTAGTTTAGAACAGCTAGAGAGAATGATAAAATCATACAAGATCCTGAAAAAGGCTTTTAATCAAAGCCACCACAGGTGACATGCTACATTTGTCCTTAGTTTGTCTTTATTACTCTATGCAATTCTATCATATTGGTATTTGGAAAACTGCCAATTTGAAATGTGATAAAGTAAGATTTTTAGTGCAACTGAAGATATAGTACCTCAGAGAGAATAACATTAGACATGTTGTAATAATATACATTTAAATATATATAAAGGAGAACAACGGATTTACTTGAACATAGAAGGAGAATTGTGAGTAAATTGTAAGTCATAATAGCTGCAATGTTAAACCTTTATTCTGCGATTCTCTTCCTCTAAGAGAAGAATTTCCAACTGAAAAAGATGGCCTTTGGACTGGTGGACACAAAAGCCATTATCTGAAGACAGAGAAGGTAACTAAGGTTTCAGAGTTTGATGTGGATTTTTATTTTTCTTTGGACGTTAACATTCTCCAGCTGACATTTTACTCAAGCATGCTAATGGAATGTAGAACTAATAACTCAACCTGCTAGTTTTGAAAAACGTGTTTATCTAAAAATTGATGGAGTTAAAGTGAAATACACAATGAAACATCAAAGACTATAAGAAACTGAGTAGCTAACCACTGTAATTATTTACTGTACTTCACCAGCATATCACTAAAAAGTATTTCTTGTCATACACATAAAGTTACTGGTAGATGCCAGTCAAAAACTTACATCATTGATCTTGGATTTTCTTGGATCAATACAGTTTGTCTTTGTTCTACACTGCAAGGAATTCTTTGTGTTGAGCTATGTTTTTTGAGCTTTTAAAACTGGCAGAGAATATGCCTTTGGAAAAAGAAAGAAGGGACAAATGGTAAGAATATACACACATGTATACATTTAGACACATAAGAGTGATTCACACTGCCTACATTTGTCATGATCAAACATCTTGAAAACAGAGTATTGATGCACATTCTCTAAACTGTACTATTTACTACCGTGAAGCTGATACCATTTCAAAACCCAAGAAGAACATAACATGATCTCCTTAGTTTAACAATTGCTGTTCATGGCTTTGGAGACCAAAACAGTGTTCCACATAAGGGAAATATATTCTACATTCAACAAACATTTATGAAATAAAAAATAAAAATCCTTGTGGTAATTACTTAAAACTCAAATCCTAAAATATTAATTCTAAGGTTGAAAAAAAAGATGAACTTTTCTACAAAGTATGATTTTGTGCGTGTATGCTCTTTACTTCATGACCTTCCCAACCACCATCTGGAGAAGTCCTCACGTAGCAGGGTTCAGTATTTGTTCCAATAGCATTGCCAGATCTGCAGGAAAATATCACGTACCCTGCTGCTAAAGGAAACTTCAAATTCTGATAAAGCTAAATGTTCAAACACTTGCAAGTGTTCTCCAAATAATCTGTAACTAGTTTTGCATCTTTGGCCAGTATAGGCTCTATTTGCATAAATGACAGAAGGCGACCCAATATTGGGACAACAGGATTTATTGCACTGCACCCACTACCAAACCTCCACCATATGATATCTATTTGCAAAGAGGTGCAGCATGAACCTGACTTGAAAGCACAGAAGGAGCAGGAAGACAAAGCCAGTGTCTCTATATCTTGTTGCAATAAAGGTACAACATGCCTCAGAACTGTGGACATATATTCATGACCATTTCTCATACTCTTTCCTGTTACACTCTCCCATATATACTGTTTTCTTTTGTACTTACCTAGAATGCTTTAAGTCTAGCCTCATGAGAATTCACTAAATTGCAAAAACATGGAACGCTTCCCCTCTTCCTGCACACCCATGCAGATTCAAATCTTGCCAATTCAAATAGTCTCATATATTAACAACAAACATTAGAAGGTAATTAAAAATAACAATACTTTTCTAATATGTCTAATATTCTGTTACCATGCAAAGATGCTTTCTAGTGCTAAATCTAACTTACTCTATCTTGATAAGTAGGCATCACAGTATTTGTGATAGGCATATGGTATACAAACACTCCCCATAGAGATTTCAGCCCCCTTCCAATATGTTGGAAAGGACAGCTCATCCTTCCCTGTTAAATTTGCAGTTCTGTCACGAAACCAGAGAAGAAGATGAGGGCTGCTCTGAAAGTAATGCCTCCAATTTTATGACATCAGCACACAACATCAAATACAGATATTGGAGGTATTGCAGTAGAGACTGAACCCTCTTGCACGCATTCTGTGGCAGTTTGTTGCTGTGTGACAGACGGCAGCAGAGGGACAGTCTGACAAAATGGCATCTGACATGAAGCAAAGGAGTGTCACTGAATTCCTCCAGGCGGAAAAAGATGGCAACTGGTGACATTCGTCAACACTTGTTGACCATTTACGGAAACCAAATAGTGGATGTGAGCACAGCGAAGTGGTAAAGGATGCACTTCAGCAGTAGTGACAGCAACAGTGGATCACCTCTGCTGGTTCAGATTTTTATGAGTGCAGCATGGAGGCTCTTGTTCACTGTTGGTGAAAATGCAGAGCTCGTGGTAGTGACAGTATTGAAAAAGAGTGTTTTGTAGCTGAGAATTTGCTTTATCAAACAGTGTTCTTATGATCATTCTATCTGTTGTAGCTTCCATGGAAATAAATAGGAGGCATTACTTTCAGTGTGACTTATGTATATATACTTTCAATTTCAGCCAAAGACCAAGCTGCCATGTAATGTTAAGACAGACCTGCAGTTTAGAAATTAAGAAGTCTAAGGGGCTGCATTCTCTTTAATGACTAGCATTCTGCTGCCTGAGACACTGACAATCTGTTGTTTACGTATATAATCCGTTCAGAAACAAATCAAAGCAGCAATTAAGTCTTCACCACCAGGTCAGTGATATATCACAGCATAAAATTGCCTTGATTTTTGCTTTTCATATAATTTCATCCAAAAAATGATTTGTAACTTCATTTTGCATATCAAAATTTTCTTTATGATTTGCTTGTTGTTGTTTTTTTTAAACCCATTCTGTCTTATTTTTTGAGCAGTTTTATACAAACTTATCTTAGTGCTTATATTTAGTCATTTGTGATTTGTAAGAATCTGTGTGAGGGAAGAATCACACATCTGAAGAACATGAGACACATGAATTTTTCTGCATATCCCAGTGATAACGTGCTGTACATGAGAAAACAAACCACAGAATATGGGCCAAAGTCCCCATTTTTGTATTTCCTGTCAACTGCACCTTGGAAATAAAACGACAGACGCTTCCTCTGCTGTAACAAACTTCCTTTAGTCTTTGTTTTATATGAGCTAAATGGCTTGCACCTCATTACCTGATGTAGTAAACTTGTTGCATTAGGAAGGTCATTCTATTTTACAAAACACAAGTTAAGAAACCAAAAGCCTTAATAAAGTTGTTGAACCTTAGCTGTCACGTCTGCACAAAACATAAAGGAGTTTTTTTTTTTTTTTTTTTTTTTTTTTTTTTTTTTTCCATTTTGCTCACTCTGATTATTTGAATGGCTAGTGATATTAAAAGTTGAGGTAATTCAGGACATAGATAACACAACATGAACTTTTTAACCTCTAGGAAACTTCTTTGAAGTCAAATGAAAGTGATAGACATCAAAAGATGCCACTATCCATTTCTTGTTTAATTAAGTCTGAAATTTCAGTCCTTGTACCTACTCTTAAAATCATAGTTTATTTCAATATTGACAGCTTCCTAATGACGAGATAGAAGTTTTCTGAGTTAGGAGGCAGAAATAGTTCACATCAAATTAACGTCTACAGAGGCTTTGGCCTTGCTATGGCATATAATGTGGTCATGGGGGAGAAGAAGAAAAAGGGAGTACAGGATGGAAAAGAAGCCAGGCTGGGGAGCTTTCAAGGGAGAAAATAAACAAACAAATGAACAAAAAACATAAGGAGCCTGGAGAGGTTTAGGAGAAAATAAAAAAGCAAAGGAAGCTGGGGAAGAGGAGGGCTAGAAAACTTGAGGGAAAAGAAAAGGCTGAAGGAGGACTCCAGGGAAGATGTAGATAAAAATAAGAAGGTGCCTGAGAAAGTAGAGGTCCGAGAATATGAGGGTGGGGGTGGGAATACATTGGAGAAGAAGGGGTCAGTTAACATGGGAGGAAGGGGAGAGCAGAAGGCCGAAGAAGTGGAGGTTCTACAATATCAGGAAAGATAAAGGAATGTCATGGAAGAATAGAAGTTGAAGTGAAGGCCAAAGACTATGAGAATTAAAAAAAAAAAAGGCTAGAGAAAAGATAAGGCTAGACAATATGGGGAGGAACAGGAGGTCAGAGAAGGGAATTGATGGCCAAACAACACGGTGAAGAAAAGAGAAAGATGGACAACATGGAAATAAAAAAGAAGAGAAAGGTCAGAGAAGTATGAAAAGAGAAAGTTATCACCACCCACAGGGGTGAAAGGGAAAATGTGTCATCAGAAAGAAGGGCAAGTAACCTTTTAACACTGATATCGTATCTGAGAAGTATTTAATGACCAAAGAAACATCATATCCAGAGGAGATGTTAGCACTGAGATAGTTCTGAAATGATACCATCAGTAAATAAAAACACGTTTTTCACCTGTGGCAATGATCTGAAATAATAACAGAAAGATAGCTACTTTAGACTGAGTTTTGCTTATGTCATTAAAATTTAAACCTGATTAAACTGAGCTAGTCTGGTTTTATAACCTGTCAGTGTGACAAAGGGACTTTGACACATTTTTCCTCCAACACATTATGGGGATTTACATTTTGCACCTTACAATTATAACTGTATTAAAATGACTGAGCACACTGAATATGAAAAAGTGATTCATAATGGCAGTAAAAGCAATAAAGAGTTAAGGACACTACGAAGCAAATGAAGCAGAAAGGCACAAGAGGCTTTGCATAGAGCAGAGTAGATGGGAAAGAAATATCTCTTCGCTCTTGCATCTTTATTATGAGTCTAAATAACAAGATGTAAATGGAAGGCCTTTCTGCCTAAAGAATCAATACTGAAATAAAAAAGCCACATAGAAATAGTTTTCTATCTCCCAGTTTCATTTTCCACTAAAGGCATTGCATCCTGGGGTACATATACATTACTGTCTGAGTCTTGTGTATGTCCATAATTTCTTGTGCAAGTCTAGCTTTTTTTTTTTTTTTAATTATTTTGAAGTCAACAGTGGAAATTCAAGTGAATGGGAAATTCTTTTTTATCCCCTCTAATTGTTTCTGTCTTATTAAATTTCTCCAATCTAAACAAAAAAGGGGGAGGCAAAAAAGATGAAATCTTGAGAGAGTAATGAACTGAGTTAAAATAGAATTTAGAAGTTCACCCCAAACAGGTGGCAGTGAATCATAACTGCTCTTATTTCGGTTTCTTTTAACTGCAGTAATCTGTTGAAAAAAATATTACTTAAAACATTACAATATTACATTGCTAATACTATTCTTTATTTTAAAAAGCCTAATGTATATGTTTGCAGACTTCAGGCACTGATCTCAGAACTGGGCAATAATTTTCCAATTAAAATGTTTTGGTTTTATAACCTTTTAAAAATATGAGCTTTGACTTTCAATAAATACTAGGGTGATTGCAAAGCAACCTCAATAGAGAAAAAAAAAAATGAAGTCAGAGATGAGCCTGTCCATACACAACACTGTTATGCTGTCAGTAATAAGGAAAGCATACCTTTTCTTTACACTTGGAGGAAACCAAACAAAACCAATAGAGCTACTGTAACTTACACCAGTTGTCAATCTGTCTACACTGAAATTTTCAGCCCCAGCAAACAACTAACATTCTTAAATTTTGCCCATTAAATGCGTAGTACTAATAAATACTTAAACTTTGTCATTTCCACGTCAGACCCAATGTAAGCGTTCATAACTCCTTGTGTTTGCCTCAAGCTTTATCCTAAACAATTCTACATTTATTAAAACAGCAAAAATAAAGCCAATGTTGCTGAAAGTTAAATAAAATGATAATTAAGTGTTTCTTGATAATCCTTGATGGCACTTAAAACCTAGTGCCAAGTTTTTATGATTTGCCTTTTTATAAACTCAATATTTGAAGATAACTACGAGGATGCAATCTGGAGATAAGTCCGTTGGTCATGAAAGCAAAGACAGGCCCTCTCAAAGGTACATGTTTCATAAAACATAACAAAGTGAAGGGAGCTATAAATAAGAAAATAAAGCCATGGTCTGCAGTTAAAATTCTTGCCATTTGCAGTACATCATTCTGTTCCTAAGTGTCTGTTGCTGGGCTAGAGTTTCTAAAATTAACATTGCAATAGCCTAGATAGGAACCAAAATGCACCCAAGAAAACACTGCTGAACTGGTTAGTCTCACTGCTAACATATGTTCATTATTTTCACAACGTGTTTCTGTCCCTTAGAAATATTTTTCAGGATAAAATTTTGAATTGGCTCTTTAAACAGTCAACGCACAAATATCCAGACAAAAATGTGTAGTTTTTAGTGAAAGCTGAAATATTTAGAGACTTTAGCAGTTCCCCAGTATTTACAGGCATCATTCTTACACTTGCTATGTACACCTTCATTTGAAAAATATTAAACAAATTAAAACCCATGCATGTAATAATAATATTAAGAAAGCTAGCCTGATTGATTTACAAACCCATGCATTCAGAAATGCAAAAATAAATACCTCTCTTTTACTTAATGGA
>JAOWBP010003503.1:9101300-9142737 GCA_028571105.1 Tragopan temminckii
TTCCCCCATCTTCTCTAAGACTTTTAATACTGGTAACCTAAAATATAATATATAGAGGGATCTAAATATGTAAATTACATAGGTCTAAAGTTCATAAATGGCAGGAACGTGTCAGAAGCTCCATTTCTCTTCCTCAAAGCAAAAAGTCTGCTACGAGCAGCTTCGAGATAACTTTCAGTCAGAGCCGCCACGCTCTGAAACGCTGGCTGGCTCGGATACCCAAACCCCTGAGGAGTAAGCGCAAATGTTAGAATCTACGTTCTTTCCTTATCCTCAGAGGGCCGCGATGTTTTTAACGCACGTGAATACGACGGCGTTTCTTGAGCAGAAAATCACGAGGTTTTTCAGTGCTTTTTGAATTACGCAATTTCCGATAAATAATCTTACAAATGGAGGAAAGATACTCTGAATGGCTAATACCTGCAAATATATCTCTGTCCTGCAAATACATTTTATACTTGTCTTTGAAGGCTTCGCTATATAAGACATCAGAATTCATCACGATCGTTTCTACGAAGTACGATAGCCGTATCAATAACTATTTTCTCTAGACTCTTTTTCCATTAGCTACCTCCAGAGCGATCTTCAGGATAGTTACACCGAAGGGTGTTACAATTATGTTCAGACGAAGTTATTTAGATATTACTTTTCTATCTTCTTCTCCCTGTATCAACTGCTGCTTGACAACTAGAAGATTTTAATTCTATTAAACATAAACAATTCTTAGGAAATAATTTTCATACAATTTTAAATATATACATACTAATCTAAGAGTGAATCTTCTGGAAGTTCTCTTCCTGTTGTATTTCATCTTTTTTTTTTTTTTTTTTTTTTCCCTGAACCTGAAGGTAATTATCTTTCTTGAGAAAAGAACTGAATAAAAGTTATTCCCTCTCATTCAATTTTGTGCTTTTTTCCCCCCTTTCAGTACTCCTTCGTAGCTGAAATTTAACTCAGCCTTCCGTGTTGCTGAATATCACGTTTACAAAATTTGATTCAAAGCTTCTGCGTTTCAGTACAGCGTTTAACCAAAGTGTCTATTTGCAGTATTTTTCAATTAAAAACTCTTTAAAAGGAACGATGAATAAAAAGTGCAATACTTCTCTCAAGCAATTTTAAGATGAAAAAACCACCGATTTTATTCTTGAAAGCAGAAAACACTTTTTTTTGTTCCTCGAATATAAAAATTATTTCCCGACTTTAGCATTCGTTAACAATTCTTATTTTCATATCTTTCATAAACGAGGCACAACATCAGAAATTAACTATACTACAAAAAAGAATTTTGAATATGACAGTCTAATTAGAGTTCGCGAGTCAGGCGAATGTTACATTAAATCCCCGTATACGCTTTGTAATAAAGGTTACTGAAGAGCATCAACAGATATAGACTGGAAAAGGTTTTAACATAAATCAACATTTTCTTAGAGCATGAAAATACGTTGGTATTGCAAGGTGACGTATTAGATACGAGATGCAACAGCGGTCTTCCAGCAGTGCCAAAAAAAATAAATAAATTGGTAAGTGAGGAAGAATCAACAAATGCCAGAAAATCTTCCCCGCCGTAGCCAATCGCTCTAAAGTTAAAACGAAGTTGTAATTTCAAAACTCTCACCTTGACAGATATTTCAGGAAGATAATGCGGATTTCTCAGCTTAGTTGTAATATAAAAGCGGAATTCAGGAGCGTACTCGATAGTGGAGTCTCCGAGGCAAATGCATATACTTCCCGACTGCTTAAACGTCTGTTTGAGCAATAGTGGCTCTAGAATAGGATCCAGTTCTTCTCCGATATTCTCTAGAAGCACTTCAACATAACGTAAGCGTTAGCAGGGCCGTCTCGGCATTTATATTACTTAATGACTGTTTTTTGCAATTTGCAAGCAATGCACGTAAACTAAAAATATCAATCAGGCAAAATTTACAGATATAACTGACGTTTCTTAGAGCATTCAGCCAACTGAAAACCAAATTAAAGAACTGAATTTTTAATTTTTTCTTTTTTTCCTAATATTGTATCTATTTTCAAACAAGCAACCGAAACTCCTACTACTGCTGCCAACGGATTGGAACAGCAGTTTAAAATTACCATTTTTAAAAAGGGACCTAACAACAAATCATATGCCACGTGCCACCAAAAGACATCACCTCAAGTATCCACGCCTTCTTGTCTTTTGACGTAAGACTTCAAGAATATCAAAATCGAAAGAGAAATAACGGAGAATAAACAGTCTATTTCTTTACTTGAACGCCAGTTATCCAATTAAAATTAGCTGCATTAATCGTTATGTATTCTATTAACTAACTTGTTTACGCTTGAGGGTACCACAGTACGGCGGCTGCAGTAAAATTACAGAATCCGGGAATCATTAAATTATCACAGCCTAGCGCTCTGGTAATTCACGCTGTTAAAAAGCCATAAATAGAAACAACGTTACTTTTTAGAAATCAAATGATCGTAACATGAAAATAAAGATCTTGCAGAGCAATTAAAAGATACCAATTAAACTGAGGATTAGAATCTTTTTCTCCTAAGAATTAGCTTATAACCTGCGTCGAGGACATCAATGATGATAGTTATAATTTGACACTGGAGTTCCATTTTTTTAGTTAATTGTGCCCTCTCCAGGTTTTCCTGTAATTCACATTTTCATTATTCAATAACTTACCAGGACTGCCAAACTGAATGCAATTTTCCAGCGTCGTAACGAACTGAGGGTCGCTGAGCTTGATTACGTGCAAGCTATTGACTTTCTCCATATTCTTTATCCATTTATTTGCTTGACCCTGAGGATCTATCATAAGAGGCCATCTTCTTGCGTTACTGAAGGGAAAAATACAAATTTCAAGGCTGAAACATAAGCTCTTTACTGTTACCTCAAAGTAGTTTTTAAGGCGATATATTGTCTTTTTTCTTTAGAAGAAAAGCTGGCAAGTCCAAAATCCTACTAGGTACGTACTCAGCTGTAATCTTGAGCGTATTGAGAGGAAACACGAAACTTTAAGTTGTTTGCTCGCAAAAAATAACTTCCCCCTCATTTAATTTTTTAATTCTTTCAAAATAAAAAACTCGCTTTAAGTTTTGAAATTTTGAACGGCTTTAATGTAGTAGACTTAAGTTAGAATTTCCAAGCCAACGAATAGAATTTTCGATGCCAGAGATGTCTTATACTTCAAGGTCTCATCTTTTAAACCTAATCCTAAAGCGCAATGGACACGCAGAACGTCTCGATGTTATTTTTGCCACAGTTAATTACTACTTTATAGGTTTTTTTTGCTGTATTCTTTACCACACGTAGGTACGTTGACTCTCTAATAACAGCCAAACACGGAAGGCCTTCATCGCTGTTAAAACCATTGTTTACAGACGAACACGCATAAGCAATCACCGTGTGCATTTCCAAAAATATCCCCGAATAGCTCTCAAATTCTACCTTTCTTTAAAAAAAAAAAAAGAAGTGTTTATCGTTATAAAAACCTCAAGTTGCATTTTTATATTGTTCCTGAGGTCCTAAAAAAATGTGGGCATCCAGATATAACGACAAGCATAACGTGTATTTTCAACCTGAGCTAAACTTATCTCATTTTTGAAAATTACGAGCCATCATTATTTAGTTCTAAAATGCTAATCATCTTCTCGTCAGTTCAAAGGGAATTTTGATCAAAGCTTTATAAAAGCGATGGGAGGGGATGTACTGCGGAAGCGGTGGATTCGTTAACATTTGTCAACCTTTGAGCTTAGGTGATTGAATTATTAATACGGTAACCGCTGACAAAGTTACATGCTGGGATTTATAATCCCAGCACGCCTCTGCAAACTTCGGTAAAAAGTTTCGCTTCCAGGCGTACGATCAACTCTAATTTTTAAGTTTGAAAAATACGTTGAGGTTTTTAGCTAGTGAATTATTCTTTGACATCCGTTTAGTTTTGTACTCGCAGCACCTGCCTAATTACCAAAGCTGAATTATTAACCACACATCTATGTTTCTAAACGTTAGCTTAACGTACAATATTAGCTGAGTGTGAAAACGTTCGCTCTGCGCAAAAAGAAGTATCCGACCACCAGGGTTACACAACATCAGCCTCCTCAATCAGTGACAAGAATTTTCACATAAACGGTAACAAAAATGAATAGATGTGTATCAGCAAGTTCACGCAATGCAATATTGCAGAAAATATGTGAGGTACGTGTTATTTAAGTATCCACTAACAGGCTCGCCAGCCACTAACCTGGTTTTAAGAAATTTTTATTCTTTGTGCAGAAAATACAGTCACAGGTGTGAAACAAAGCATATGGGGTAGCAATCACAAAGAAAACACCGATCAAAACAAGGTTAATTCAACTTCGGTTGTTCTAAGAACAAAACCTAGCGTCTGGAAATCGGTAGCTGAGTACTGGCAAGCATACTCTACAGAAGTGAGAGATTCTTCGTTGAATCGTAACGGGCCTGGATGTTGTGGCATCTGGCAAAATACTGTTTGTAGACAAGCAGTAGCAACCTATAGCATCTCCGCAGAATTTCCATACAGGGAAAAAGTAAGTTATCCTCAAAGAAAGATTTACAAAATAATCTCCGTTAGCCCTGCAGAACCACCCCTCGGTAGTAACAGACAGCACGTTTCTTTTAAATTAAGAGCTTTAGTTTTGGAAGGATGATTACGTTCGTATCTACTGATTATACTACGAGCCCGGAATTCGAAACTGTATTCTTTCACTTCTTGCATTGTTCACGATTTCAAAATAGGATAAAGCCAAGCTTTAGAACAGAATGTTTATCGCTCTGCATTTCTTCTGTGAATAGCTTCTGTTTAATCAATCCGCTATAAAGAACCGATCGACAAAAAAGCGCTGTCATAAATACCTGAAATATGTATCAATTTGAAGGTTAATATCGTTTTGGGTTGTTCTTTTTTCTACCCTGTCTTTACGCATATATGGAGACGTCCAAAGCACAGGTGAAGGGCTTCAGAATATCTTAAACTGAAGAGTAATCCGGTATGCAGCACGCTTGTGAAATATCATTGCTTTTGGTATCACTACAGCAATCCAGGGGAGTTTAAAAAGAGGAGAGGGAATTCACAGATTCAAAAACTGTGCGTTATAAAGTCCGAGGGTATTATTAGTATTTCTTCAATTGAAACATTACCGTCATTTATTTAGTTTATAACTCCGGTTGGTAAACCAGCTTTACAGTTTAAACTTATGCAGTAGAAAACTGTCTACAAAGGCAGTTAACAGAAAAGCATGTCGTAAGAAAGCATTTAAAAACAATTATGCATTTTAAGATTTATTTCACTTACGAGATAATGATGCCATTATCAACAGAAAACGCGTCAGAGGGTAACCCAGCAATATTCCAAGCTCTGATCTCCACTGGCTCTCCCAAGGTAGTCGTTAGGGAAAAATCGTCAGAACAAGGAATGTTTTTCGCTTTACACAGTAACGTCCACTCTTTGGTTTGCATCTAGATGAGAAAAGAAGCAAATATTAACTCAAGTTCCGCCTATTTACAATATTTCCACAACTATGAAAAACATAATCTTCAATGCATTTCCTGTACTACATGCTACAGACAAGCGCAGCATATCTCCAAACGGAGAGAAACTCACGCTTCTGAATAGGATATCTAAAAATGTCACTAAAAATGCTTTTGCGTGTGATTTCTATACGTGAAATATATGCACATTTGGTTAGAGATGCCTCCACATGCCTTTTACGAATATCATCGACGCTAGAATTTACACTTGCCAGGAATACATTTCAGAACCCTTTACCGTATTTCTCCAAAAATACTCCTACTTTCCCAGACGCAACGTGAGTTACTTGAAATGCGCTTATAAGAATAAAACAGAACACTCTCCAAATTATGTAAACGGAATGTGTAAAGCCTGCTATTTATTTACGCTATAAATACTTACAAAATAAACTCCCTCTACAAAGGATTTAAAACAGTAATATCAAAGTATTTACATTACGAAGAAAACAATCGTTCGAAAGAGCGGTACAACATTTTCTCAAGAAAAATGGAGAAAATAATTACTTTGATTAAAAATGAGGAAAGGAAGAAGTGAATTAAATTTAGATTTTTACAAAACACACGCAAGAAGTTACAGGGCGCATTACTTTTCTGTAGCTGGATGTAAATGCCCCTAGGTAAGCTACAATTCCTGACGAAATAAGTATATCTCCAGTCAAATTGATGTACTGCCTTGCCAGCTCCGAAGCGGTCTCATTCCACCGAGTTTTCTCACCGCCGAGGCCTCCAATCAGCTGCTCTGCTCGCTGCATTTTTTTGCAGCATAAGTCAACCTTAAGGGAAAAAGAAACGAAACTGATATTTCGCCATCGCTTTAAAGACACTTGACAAATGCCAAAAAGTATTCAAAATTAATTTCTCTTTGCTGGTGCTTTCTTACACAATTTCCTAAAACATAAAGAAAACATCTAGTTACAACTGAAATGTTTCAAAAGCAAAAATACTCTCGCTACCGGCACAGTGAAACCCATTAAATTTCAGCTGCCTTTTCATCTAAATTAAGAAAGACAACAAATAAAAAACCCGCGATTCACCGCAATTCACGATATATCCACATCTGATATGGAAAGTATTGAAGTCAACGAAACGATCTACATGTCGCAAGAGAATCAAAAACACCTCAAGGAGATCGTTGTCGCATTCAAGTAGGTACGTTATTTCCTATGACAAAAACACTTACGAATACATGATCGGCATTTCTGTTGTTGCAGGTTTTTATCTAAATGAGTTTTTTCCAAATTCTCCAATTTGATTTAACGAGTATGTAACCCAGCTCTGTCTGAGTTCTTTCTATCTAGTACGGACACGTTTCAGGCAAAAGAGAAGATAAAATGGCTCCATTTCAAATTCTGATAGTATTCTTGTAACAAAACCTTACGATGTTGTATTACAAATCTTAAAAACATAAAATAAAAAACCGTCGTCTAAACGTCGCCTGTCTCGGCACGCACAGTAGCTTTGCAGTCAGGAACAGAGCTTACCGTGAACACGCTCAAAAACGTTTTGGTGCAAAAGTTGTAAATAAAACCTGAAATGTACTGGCCTGCGAGTTAATGTTTAATCAAACCCATTGAAACCACTGAAAATTAACCACCTCCAAAGAAAGCAGATACGAGTGAGAATGCAGGAGAGCGGTGTCTGTAAATTCACGACATCTGCATTTTTCATTACTCTAAAGCATTCGTTCCCCATGCTTTGTCCATTCAAATCTTCAAGAGCGTATCACCGAAATAAAAATCTAGATGTTGATCTAGAAGTAAGACAGCACATTGGCAGATAAAAGGAAACATACCATTTGACAATGAAGTAAATTTCAAATAACTCTGGTGAAAAATCAGTGGAACAACAGTTCGCATTTTGCATCACGTACCTGATTTTCTAAGTCAGCCTTCTCCTGTTTCTTGGATTCCAGGGTCTGCTGGAGTACAGCCAATTTATCCTGGACTTCTTTCAGGTCAGCCTGTTTCTTTCTTAGACCATCCATAGCAATCTTCAATTCCCCTTCAGCTTCATTCAACTTCAGCTTTTTGGGAGCAACGTTTTTTATCACTCTAAACAAAGCCAAAGAATAAATTGAATGCCTGAAAAATACACCCTCATTCCAGAATTACTATCAAAAAAAGTTAATACAGGAAAGACAAAGGGAAATGTCAGCAACTCGGCAGTTACGCAACATTCTGTTTTTCGTTACTTGACGGTACGAGAAGACAACTGGTGTTTGCTTCATTTACTTCATTACTTATTTCTGTGCTGCCACTGACTGACTCAGGCAGTCTCTGCAAAACTTTCCGTTACAACTAATACCTTAAAGTGAAAATGGTTATCCTTCTGAGCTGTGTCTCATTTAATCACAACTTAGAATCCATTACAGATGAATTTCTGCCACTGGAAACACATAAATAATTGTATTGAGTAACAGATACGCTGTACACACGCAAAGAGCTAACCCGCAAGGAAATTAATAGCTTTTCATATCCAAGGATGTATTTTCCAGTTTTGAAGATTCCGATATTTTCTACCAACGCTTCTACGAGGAGAACATCGGAAGCAGCACAAAATTGAAAACATACCGCTTATCTTTCCAAAAACGTAGCAAGACAAGGTGCCAGAATGTCCCTAGCTCAAATGAAACTATTCCACGAGTATTAACAACATAATTAATTAATCCTCTCTCTTACTTCTAAGTTGCACGTCCTCTTCAAAGTCCACTTTTGTAGATAATTTTCTCTCAAAAAATAGGTCGCCACAACATTTGAAGTTGATCTCAAATGCAAAACTACCAAGTATGCATTTCCTAATATTTTAGTCAACGACTAACATTCTTACGCTACTTACCATGACTCAAATTTCAAACTGACATTAGTCACCCAGTGGCGATTTACCGTCAAATGCGGGTTGCAGATATTTCAAAGTAGGAAACATCATCAAAACTACGTATGTTTTTTCAGCGTGCCAAAAACAACGCGCGACGTAAGGTATCCTCGGGGCTCGATATGGGTCAGGAACTTCCAAAGACATTTCGCTAATACCTCTGTTCACTATGCAACTCTAAAAAGGTTAACTTTATTTGCTAACTGAATAAACATCGCTCCTGTGCCTCCTCAGAAAAATCTAGAACCGAAAATCAGGATGTACATCTTAAACATCAGATATCTTCTATGAATGAATGTTTATGACTGCTTATTTGCACAAATCTTGCATCGGTAAGAAGTAATATCAAATTTCTTTTAGTGTAAAAATAAACTCATTTCTTCAACAAAGTTTATTTTAACTACTATTTTTACACGTACTTACTTGTCATAAACATCCATGGCTATGACCCATTTGCATAGACCCTCTGCTGCCGTGGAAGCATTTCGAATCTTGTCCGGTACAAATTCAGGATTTGTAAGATACTGTTTTCTTATGATAGCCATGTAAGCCGGGGGAATGTTATCCTTGTCATATTCACGAAGAGACTGAAGAAATCTTATGTCACCCAGAAGTCTCTTAGCCGGACCCCAGAAATCCTCAATTTTCCTTCCGGAACCTGTTGGATCAGGAATCCTATCTGCCTTGATACCTTTAAGGATGCATATGGCTTCCATTACAAGCTTGACACCAGCAGGAGGACTCTTCATGGACTTAACCACTGTAATATCCTTACAAGCATACAAGCAAATAAAACAAAACAAAGAAAAACATCCAACTTTTAGAACTCTGAACATTCGTTTGAATTAATTTCTCTGTTACAGTAGAAATAATAAGCCTTTTTCTGTCAAGATAATATTTTTCCACGTACATCTACTATTTTCAAACTCGATAATTTGAAACGCATTACGATTCCAAAAGCTTGTGTAGTTCACAAGTATATATACATATAGCTCACTTTCATTCTGAAAAAAAAATAATTTTTTTTTTCACCCCCCGCTCTATTTCTCTCTTTGAAGTGCTATGGAGTTTAAATTAACACTGCCTTCCAAACAAAAAGACTAGAAAGCTAGTTAACGGTCAATTTGGAGGATTAAAAAAAGTCTCATCTGTAACTCGTTTTTATACGTAATTTCTGCTCCTAAATCAGCACTGGGCATTGCACTTCAGTTTCGGAGTTCAGACGTTCTACTGCTAACCTTCGGTTCAGGCTCTATCACAGTATTTCCAAACTTACAGAATCAATTCGACAGCGGATTAGCAGATTTGGGATAACGCAAGGTAAAACTGTCTCCAACCGTAATGCTCTCCAAGTACAGAATTATATCAATTAGTACTCTGGTCAGTTATTAAACCCCCAGAATGAACTACAGGAGGAAAGAAGCGACTAAGAAAAACACTGCATCACGCAAAGAAAAAATTCCAATTTCTAATATGAATAAGCAATGTTTAAAATGCAAATGTGTAAGCATAACAACATAAAAGAACACAATAATTCTACGCACGCAAACACAACCAATTAAACAGAAGTTTAGTAAACTACAGATTTATGTGAGATCATCCTTCTCAAAGAATAACTCTGCGTGGAAATTCAAGTATTCTTTCTGACAGCCTTTCTCAGAGAATAACGTACTTAAAACATTAACGGATTTCTAGACTCTCGCAATTATCTTGCCAATTGGTGCTAGATTTTGACAGCTTGCCCAAGGTTTTGCTTAGTTTTGTTTCTGAGTTCTAAGACCTTGGCAATTTGGATAGAAAGACGTATCTTTTACGTTCTAGAAATCTTTACTCACGTCATAAAGCCACAGAAATGGTAAGACTGGATGAAAACAGAAAGAAAATAACAACAGTTAATGGAGCTTTAAGCTTTGTTTTAAGGACAACAACTGTAACCGTGCAAGTGTCCAAACGAGAAAAAGGACAGCAGATAAATAAAGCCAGGGAATTTTACTGAGGCAGTCAGAACACAGGTTGATAGGAACTTCGGGGAAGGAAGTCTGAGAGAACAAAAGACCAAAGTTAGCCATTCCAAAAAATAAAATTAAGAACAAAATACAAATAAACTTAATATTGATGATGGTTTTAAGTAGAGTAAAATACTATTTCAAGACTAAATGCAAACTAAGCTGCAACTAAAAGCAACGTGAAGCGTAAGAAACTTTATGTAAGCGTAAGAATAACTAAGAAAAGCAAGAGAATTGCCATTTTCTGAAAAGAGGGAGATATCAATATGTGATATTATAGTCGAAATGGTAATGTTCTTTGTACCTGGTATGATGACAAGCACGCTCCATCGAAAGATTTTACCAAAATGGCAGATTCTAGCTCCAGAAATGCAATATTTTCATGAATGAATGTACGATAGAAAAAAAATTATACTAATTTCATAGTACTGAATTACGTATGGATATGCTTCTCTGAAAAAGGTACTTACACGTGCATTTACGCACACGGGATTGTGGGCAGCGTTTACTGTCAGTGGAGTTAAGGGTGAATCAGAAAGTCCAGGGTAAGTGCTATAAGCTCCCCTACATGCGCTTTTTATTTGTCTTTGTCACGCTGCTTAATTATATTTTGAGGAAAAACCTCTTACTCCCCCACCCTCCCCCTGGAAGTTCCTACTTCTTTTTTTACTCCTCTTATATTACAATGAACCTTTTTTGATACACTAGGCATTCAAAGAAGCTAAAGAATTACTTAATCGGCCTTCAAAGCCGCGTTCCCGTTCCGTTATTCACAAATACGCAACAGCCTTGAAGCGTCTAAGAAGTCATCTACTATTTTCAAAAACCATGCCAATGATCTGACAATGACCTAATCTAAAACTTTTGATAACAACAGTAGCTATAGATAACAAAACGTCTGCTTTCACGTAAGATTTCCTTGAAAGTATTTGAAAATCCTGTTTCTCACAACAGCAGAAGCACACAGTCCACCCTCACTTTTGCAGTCTGGGAAACATCCTCTCATCCCACCACGGGCGAGGCAAAACTGGATATCCATAAAACTACAAGTTGACCGCTTCCAATTCCCATGTCATACCCCCTTAACACGAGGAGACACAGAATCTCAATTCCTAGACTCCAAAAGACGAAATGTAAAAATATTACTTGACAGGTTGAAAAGTTCTGAATAAGAAAGTTAAAACTATACGTATTTTTTCCAACTTGGTTACCGGAGGCAAAATACGCTCATAGCTATGAATTTTGAAACGTCTAGTATAATATTTGATCGTGCAGTCCACAAAAATGGTCTTATCGTATTTTTGCTACAAAATACAGCAGTATTTTTTTTTAAACCAAAAGGTCTCCAAAAGCTTATAAATTTAAAAAAAAAAAAAAATTGTTAGTATAACGTAAACTCTGCAAAGTAGATATTCAATGCTTATGTCTCTCGTAATACCCTCTCATGCATAAATATATACAGTTACATGTACCTGCGCAGTCAGAGTGTCAAGAGCAGCCAAAGCAGCTTCTAAATAAGGCATTGCTTGAGCTAAGTCAGCATCGCATTCATCTTTGATGGCTTTGGCAGCCATAGCTTGCTCATTTGCCACTGCTTCATCAGCTTTCACAATTTTTTCAGTTTTGGCTACTTCGGAGGATTCTTTTTGAATAACCACCATCATCTCATCGACCTGCTTGCTAGCTTCCCGTAGCTGAGGCTGCAGGGCTTCCAGCTCAGATTGCATAGAGGCGACTTGAGATGTAGCAGAGTTCAGTTTCTCCAAGCCAACTTCGTATCTTCTTTTCATTTCCATCACCTTGCTGAAAATAAAATGCACGTCATTATAAAAACATTTTATCAGTACTTGACCACTGCATTCACGGGGGCTCATTCCCCACATTTCTCAATACATCAAGTGATCAAATACTCTATCACGCTTGTTTTATTTGCTCAACAAATGACGAACGTACCAGGAAATGCCTGAGCCACAGTTTTTAACTGCTCCACTATGTATACACAGAGATTGGTTTATAGATAAATCTATTATCGCTTCAAGATAAGCGAGCAGTTATTGAGCTACTGCCAACAGAGTGCCAAGAACTGCAAACATCACGATAGAGTAAATAAGAAAAAAGAAGAAAAAGAGGGAAGAGATGAGGATGGAATAGAACTAGTATAATCGAGGAAATCCTTTTAGTAGCAGAATGTGACACAGCGTTTTGGTGAAATTAAGAACTTGTCTTCATTTGTATGGCAGTGTCCAATCAGTGGGAACAAAAGGAAAGCAAAAGAGCTTCCTCCCACCAGCCACGTACAGTACAACTGCACAGATGTGCAGAAACCCCTTCTGAACGAGCTCAGCACAGCTGTAGCTCACTAGCAAGACCGTGGCACCTAGCAAATCAGAAGCTGGTTTCCCAGATATCTTTCTTACGGCCTCCAACGAATCTCAGAGGAAACAGGATGTGTTAAGTATTATAATTTCAATTATGTTTTAATTTACTAGAAACAATTCATTGTTTTGTTCAGAGTAGCTATAGAAGATAAAAAAAATAATACTTTTTGTGAACTTGTGCTCTGTTAGTAAAGGACACTCCATTGATCCTTACGTGCGCTTCTTTTCAAGCAGAGTTTTAAAAGTGGAGATCAATTCCAAGTACGAAGTAGGTGTAACATAGTTGTGCCTTTGAAGCTCCGCGTGGTATAAATCAGATAAAACAGTGGTAGATGTATGAAAGCTTTTACACATATCAATACACCCGCTTCGAGTTTCTTCTGACATTTCGACATCTTCCAAGAAGCGAGAGGCAACTGCTTCCAATGCATCTTCAGGCCACGTCTACGACAAATGAATCAACACTTCTCTTACTCAGCACTTCACACTTATAAATATCACAACATTTTACAAAACAAAATCTTTATCCCATTTCGTAGGTGAAGATACCGAGACGTAAAGAATCGGCCTGCATTATCATTATAGAAGAGGACAATAACGTAACTAGAAAGAACTCAAATACCTAGAGATTTAGTTCAAGCCTCTTGCCTTATCTCATCTAGAGGAAACGCTGTTACTGAAAAGAAAATCTCACATTTTCAATATGTCCATATTAGTGTAAGATTGTTACTCTTCTTCAAAAGAATTTTTTAAGCTAGACTAGGACCTTTTAAAACTTGATGGATTACGTATTCTTTAAATCACGTATCTAGGGTCTTTAGGATGTAATATGCAGAATACAGTCTTATTGCAGAGAAATAGGGAAAACATGGTGGTCTGCATCAAAAAGATGGTTTGTTTGTTTGTTTTTAACAGAGGTTACAGTTCCAAAGTATTTTTTGAAGCACGGGTTCTGGTAGTCCTTGTAATAATAGAAAACAATTCCTTTTTAAATCTATAACGTTTACAGTACTACGTTCATCCAGCTATGCTCTTATACCACAATCAGACATTTATTTTCTTGATGATTTTGTATTCTTCCTATATTAGCTTTTATTACAGTCAGGTTTATTCTATGCGTGTAAACAATTTAAAGCACGACGCTAAAAAAATCCAAGGTATTCTGCTCTGCTATCTCAATCAGAACTACTTGCTACAAAAATGGCTGAACTCATGTTTCTACTACATTTCCATTAGAAAAACAAGCCAAATAAAATTTTTCTTTTTACCTGAAACCAGTCTAGTGTGCAGCAGTTGACTAGAGCAGGAAATTTACGAAGGCGATTGCGGAAAGCATCTCCAATTGGACTCATTGCCAATACTATGTGAAGTTGATCTCGGCAGCGATCAACAAACATGTTAAAAAGAGCTATAGGACTACCATCAGTTTGTTTTGTCCTGTCCCTCTGGCGATCTATTTGACGCATTTGTTCACAAATTTCTTGTTTCTCATCTATTGCAAAAAGGTTTGGCACTTCACCTGCATTTAGTAAGTTGTTAATGTCTTCTAAGAATGACTCTTTTTTTATCTGCGTATCGGTGAACAAGAAAACTCCCTGCATTTCTGCTTCCGTAGATTTTCTTAGTATATCTTTTAAGTCTTTGTGCCATTCATTGGTACCGTAACTTTTAGTTATTTCAACCTGGAAAAGGTTGTACTCAGCCATGTGGGCTGCTAATCGAGTAAGAGACTGTCGACCACTACCTCCAACACCAACAAGGAGGGCATGGCTACGAGGCTGTTTCAGAATACGGGAAATTCTACAAATATGTTCTATAGCAAATTGGAACAAGACTAGTTGCATTGGCTTTTTGCTCAAGTTATTAAACTCTTCAAGGTGACTCTCTACAACTAATCTCAGCTGATCTGCATCAGTGATCTCTCTATATTTAGTGTCGTCTCTTTTAGGGTCGTGAAAATCACAAAACATTAAGGTACGTAAGTCATCTTCCTCCACTCTGCCATCATTATTGGAGTCCAGATTCTGGAAAAGCTCATGGAAGTCTTCACGCAAGTCTTTATTCACAACTTCTTGGATAAATCCAACAAGCCAAGCCCGATCAGGATTATCCACCAAGCGATCATAATATACTCTAAGGACCTGTGTGATCAAAATAGTTATACTGTAGTACTTGTTTCTGCTGCTGAATTTATATTTATTTTAATAAATATCAGCCAAATACAAATCAGAAAAAAAAAAATTCAGAATATAAATAATCTTAAACTTCAATCCATAGAAAAAAATAGATATTTAGAGTCAATCGGAACAGTCAAGCCCAATATTATTACCTTGGAATTAAAGTAGAGATCTGTGTGGAAATACATATACATATGCATTTGCTATGCATATTCTAATAAATACTGTGTGTTTATTAATATATAAATGTAAAAAAGGCTGCTGCAGATGAAGGAAGCCTTCTGATCTTTCTGATCTTACAAAAAGATAGGAGAAGTTACGGGTTTTTATGTCAAGAAAGAAGACCACAGCTGGATAATAGGAACTCTTTTTAACGAAAAAGATGGTGAAGATTACAAACGGATTTCCTGGAGCGGGTCGTACTTGTACTTATAGAACTGTAAGAAGCTTCTAGAAAAGCTTCTTCAAAATTTGCTATTGCTCCTTTCTCTATGTTATCCCGCTTTGAGAAAGGGTGGTTGATGGGCTGAATACCAAAGATGTCTTCCATCATTGATGCCAAATATTATAAAAGCAACAATTATAAACAACCTTGCTTCCCTTCAATTCCAGAGGAAAAACAAAAAATCAAAGAAGTGATGTTTCTAAGTTGCTCCTCTAAGGCATCCATCCTACTATGATTGATGGGAAGCATTTGCTGAAGATAGAAAGATTGGGAGTTTCTTCTAAAGGAAGACCAGAAGAAAAAAAAACAATAGTAATAAAACAGGGATCGAACTTCAGATCACTAAAATTTTCAGAGATCCAGGACTACTCGCTGTTCTTTTCACCACTGATTTGTCTTTTTTTGTGGGGAGGAAGGAGGGAAGAAATCGAAAGGACTGCGTAAGCATTCAAAGCAGCAACCAGAGGCCACATAAACACGTGAAAGTGAATCAACGGTCAGCTTGTCTACAGAGATAAGATTCGTATTTGCATAGAACCACTGAATGTTTTGGGTTGGAAGGGACCTCGAAGTTCCAACCCCCATGCCACAGGAGGACAGGGTTTTCAACCACTAAATCAGGCACTAGATCAGGTTGTCCAGCGTCCCATCCAACCCGGCCTTGAAAACCTTCAGGGATGGAGCATCCACAACTTCTCTCACAACCTGTTCCAGCACTTCACCATGCTCTCGGTGAAAAATTTCCCCGACATTTAATCTAAATCTCCCCTCTTCTTGTTTAAACCATTCTCCCTTGTCCTATCACTGTCTACCCATGTAAAAAATCGATTTCCCTCCTGTTTATAAGCTCCCTGTAAGTACTGGAAGGCTGCAATGAGGTCTCCCCACAGCCTCTTACCCAGGCTGAACAAGCTCAAATCCCTCAGCCTGTCTTCACAGAAGAGATGCTCCAGCCTTCTGATAAACTCTGCGTCCCTTCTCTAGACCCATTCTAGAAGCTCCACATCTATACTGAGGTTAGGACTCCACACTTGGACACAATACTCCAGATAGGTCCTCACAAGAGGACAATCTTGCTCGTCTCTCTTGCTCTGCTCGTCACCCTCCTTTTGGCCTTCTGGGCTACAAGAACACACACAGCACTGCTGGCTCATGTCCAGCACTTCATCCACCAGGACCGATAAATTCTTCTTGGCAGGGCTGCTCTCACGAAGTTCTTCTCCCAGACTGTACATGTATCTGGGACTTCCCTAATGCAAATGCAACACCCTGCACTCCCATGAACCCCCTCCTGACACCTGTCTAGGTGCCTCTGGACGACATCCCTTCCATCTGTAATATCAACTGCACCGCTCAGGTTGCTGTTGTCTGCAAACGTGCTGAGGATGCATAGATAAAGATGCTGATGCGCACCAGTCCCAGGAGTGATCCTTGGGGAATACTACGTGTCACCAGTCTCCACCTGGACATATTTGATTAAGTCTGTCCATTTAGAATATAAAAAACCTTGTCTCATGAATGCGATAACAATTTACAGCTGCCAGGCAATAGGAAATGTCACAAAAACATTAATAGTCAAATCTGCATCTTAAAATAATAATAATTATTATTGTTGTTGTTATTATTCTTATTATTTCTTAGCATTATGTGATTTACCTCATGAACCCAGAGACGTTTTATCATTTCTGTAGATTCTGTTGTTTCAGGCCTTGACAGGCAAACACCTTGAATAACACGTGAAAAATCACGGAGATTGAACAAATAGTGTGATTTGGCCGGGGTAGGAAGTAGATTCTTCATAGCTTCTTTATACATACGCATGGTTCCATTAATAATTTGCGGAATTAGTTCTACAAATTGCGGTGGAAAGCTGTAACTGATAAGGTGTAAAAGGTGGTAATTAATAAACAATGCAATACACGCACACTTCGATTTACTCCTGAGTCCCTGCCAGTTTTAAAATTCTGTACTTACAGAATCATAAAATCATTACTTGAGCTGCAAGGGACCCGTCAAGGTAATCTAGTCCAATTCCCCTGCAATGAACAGGGACACACAGTAGATCAGGGCACTCAGAGCCTGGTTCAGACTGACCTAGAGCGTCTCTGAGGATGGAGCATTCCACCACCTCTCTGGGCAACCTCTTCCAGTGCCTCACCACCCTCATTATAAAACCTTCTTTCTTATATCCAGTCTAAATCTCCCCTCTTTTAGTTTGAAGCCATTTCCCCTCGTACTGTCTCAACAGACTCTGTTAAAAAGTCTGTCCCCCTCTCTCTTATAGCTCCCATTCAGATCCCGGTCACTATTAGGTCTCGCCGCAGAACCTTCTTTTCTCCAGGCTAACAATCCCAGCTCTCTCAGCCTGTCTACACAGGGAAGGCGTTCCATCCCTCAGATCATTTCTGTCACGCTCCCGTGGACGTGCTCCAACAGGCTGACATCTCTCCTATACATCTGGATGCAGTACTCCAGGTGAGGTCCCACCGGCACAGAACGGAGTTATACTTCCTCACGGGCAGCTTAAAAAATATCAGTTCCCTTACTAGATTAAAAGATTAACCTTGTCTATGAATCAAATCTAGCAACCATGGAACACGCTGGAAAAATTGCCTAAAGTCAGACATAAGCAATAATACCCTTTCCTCCCTAGATTTTTACAACTAACAACAGTAACAGAAAAGTTGGTCTAATAGCCCTTGCTGTCTTCCTTCTACCTCCCTTCTCAAAGGGTCAGAAGCTGTCAAGCATCAACCTAGTCTAGAAACAGGATATTACAATTTTCTGAGACCAAGCTGTTAGAATGGATAGAAAAATGGAAGTTGAATCAATAAAAATATAAAAAAATCTAATAGTACAGTTTATAATTATTCAGCAGTGAAAGACTGAAGAAAGAATAAACCTTCTCAAACCACAGGAAATTTAAGAATAGATCCCAGTTCTGTTCTTTGAACAATTACTATCCAATTGTTTTTATACATCAAATAATACTGTACTACAGAAATATCTCAACTAACTTAATTAGCCTCAGCTAATCTAGAACTTTGTTGGAAACTTCAGAAGAATAAGTTCACTATTTTAGCATGATCACCAGTTCAGTTGGAGTAATGAATACCACAAAAAGCATAGGATATAAAAGATGTTCATTTCTTTACAACGGAAAGTTCCTACAGACGTATATTTCAAATTTCCCAGTAACGTAATTAAATTATTTTTATTTTTCTACATACAAAAAGATCTCTTACCATACAGTCAGATGCCAGTCTAAGATTCTAGAAAATATTGTGTACATGGATTCATCATCAAACTCATTAATGGTAATTTTATTGAAGTGCCGCAAGAATCGTGGTGTTACTGGGTTTCGACCGCCACCTATGTATTAGAAAGCAGTATTATTGTAAATAACAGAAGAAGATAGAGTAAAACAGTAAAAGCCTAGCAATATTTTTTCAATCTTCATCATTCATTCAACTAGCAGTGCCGCAACGAAAAGTACCGCACCATGTCATAAACTTAATGAAAGCAACAAGCTAGTAAAAATATTCATGGTGTTCTCTTGCAATAAATAGCATACAAAATAAAGACTGAAATGGACAAGTTATAGATAGATAGACTTGAACTTATTTTAACCACACTTCTGTAGAAGAAGAAAGTTTTTATCATAAACTTTACACGTATATGCTTGATTTTGAAAGCATCTCCACGTAAAAAAGCTCGAGATAGGAACAAAGGCAAGTTTCACAGAAAAAGCGCCTCCAAGATTTGGCCAAAGTAAAAAATCATTTTGAAAATGTAAGATGCGCAGTTAAGCTGGGCTTTTCTTTCACAGTCTCCCCTGTTCAGCTCCACAGAATAACTGTTTAAAGTGCTTTGAACTGCAGATGAACGCTGCTGTCCTGGTTTCACCTGGGAGTTGATTTTCTCATTTTTTCCCTCAGTGTCTGGTATAATGCTGTGTTTTGCCTCTTCAGGAGAAAATAAAGTGTTGATAACATCAGTGTTTTAGCTATTGCTGAACAGTGCTGCACAGAGTCAAGGACATTTCAGTTTCTCAGCTTCTCATACTGTCCTACTATTGAGGGAGACTGAGGGCGCACAAGAAGTTGGGAGGGGACAGAACCAGGATAGCTCACCTAAAATGGACAGAGAATATTCCATACCGTAAAATATGATGTAAAAAACCCTGAAGAGGGTTGATGGAATGCAGAGCTGCAGCTAAGAGACTTTTCTAGAAGTAATGTCTCCCATTTTATGTTAGCCCACAGCAGCATTGGCAGATATTGGTAGTATGGCAGTAAAGGCTGAATCTGTCAACTAATATTCTATTATATGTTGTTACCATGCGACAGAAGGCAGCAGAACGGTACTCTGACAATGGCATCTGAGGTGGAAGAGCATATGAAGCAATGGTATGTCACTGAACTCCTCCGTGCAGGAAAAAAATGCATCCACTGACATTCATTGATGCTTACAGAACATTTATGGTAACCAAACGGTGGATGTGAGAACAGTGAAGTGGTGGGTTGCGCGTTTCAGCAGCGGTGACAGCCTGTTCCCTCTGCTGATGCAGATTTTTTTGAGAGCATAGCATACGGGCTCTTGCTCGCTGCTGGCAAAAATGCACAAATAATGGTGGTGACTGCGCTGAACAGCAGTGTTTTGTACCTGAGAATTTCCTGTATCAGTGTTACTGTGCTCTTTGTATCTGTTTTACTTTCCATAGAAATAAACAGGAGGCATTACTGTTGGAGCACACGACATATATATAGTCTACATGTACACAGGCTATGAGAAAGATGATCTCCTGACATCGTGCGATTATTTCTTTTTTTTTTGCCAAGAAAAGTAAGGTTTATCTGCTGCAGACCTCCACTTAGTGCTTTTTTAAAAAAGTTTCAAACAAGGCTTCGTTAGCCCAAAACATTTTCAAAAATACTGTTCAGATACACTCTTGTCTTCCTGCAAAGCAGTATCTTCTCCTGTTAGACTTGTGTAGTCAATTTGCTGCTCCTCAACCACTTTAATTTGACTGCCGTTCATACTTTCTGCAAGGAAAGCATTCCCTGAGTCCTATCCATAGCCACACAAAGGCCAAAACTAAAGCAATAACCATTTAGCATTTGGAAACCAAGAAAACAGAGAAAAAAATGTATAATATACGTCTCTTACCTGGTGGTCCCATTGCACAAACGATCTGAATATCTACAAGTTTAATCATTGAGCAGTCCTTAAGGTCATACCAATTCCAGTGATCTAACCACTGTCGTAGTAATTCAACAGGAGGTTGAGCACCATAGACCTCTCGGGCTGGCATGTTAACGTCATCTACAAATACAACCTGAAAAGGAAAACAAAGGAATTTTGTATTTATCGATTCTGCTGAATTGGAATAGTACACAAGTACAGTCTTCTGAGAATCATCACAAAGTTCTTACCGGATTTGCTGCCAAGTTCGATAAAAACAAACAGCTACCAAAGAAGCCGTGGCAATTCTAAAGACATTCCAAAACATACTTACAGAAGAGAGAAAATCTGTATTTCTCTTCTTGTATCTGAGAGCATTTAATAAACATGCAAAATAGTACTTGCTACTTAATCCTTCTGCACCACTGACATGCCTTTTCCCATAAAAATTCAAGTGGCAAGAAGAGCCACGAAAGCTTCTAACTTCACTTAGTCTATCAAGTCTATTAAGTGTTATATCATTTTTGGCACTGCTATTCCTAAAGCATATGCCACTGGAAACATCTTCACACAGTTAACCCAATTCAAATAATGCAAGTTCTAGAAACACATTTATGCCATTCATCCCTCCTTCTTCTATTTTCCTTACTTAGAATTGCAATCTGAGCAACAAACTGAGATGGCTTTGAATGGAAACCTATCTGGGTTTCCATATCCATTTTTTTTACTCCGGATTTCTGTCTGAGTATCTCTTCACGGACGCCCACGCAAACAAGCAACGAGGGTGAACAAGCTGCCGCTTCTCCCCATAACACAAAAAAATGGAGATCTACAACCAATGAGAAACCCTTGCTAACTCCACTGTTAGATTTATATAAAACTCAGAAACCGCAACACTCAAGAGTTATATGCGGTCAGCAGCACCTTACACATACAGAACTCTTATCTAAAGCACATTATCACAAAAAACATGGAGGGGGAAGTATGACATGCTGATCACTGTTGTTCATATCATATATCTGTATTGCATCATTTTTTCAGTTGATTAAAACGAGATGCATATTACTAGCGAAAGAGAGAAGTAAGATTGGAAACTTGTGCACATAAATGAGAAAACTTAGAACTGGGGATTTACCAACCTTTCTTGATATCGGTTGCAATCAGTCGCAAAAATAACACATTCGTATATTTGTTTGCATTTAAACACCTGTATACAGAAATATATCAATTACCATTCTTTTCCCTAGAGGAGGCCCAAAAATTCCTTTTCTCCTTTTATCCAGCTTTGACATTATAATATTCTGAGTCTGAGCTGCCGTAGTTTGCGCTGAAAAGTTAATGAGCAGTGGCTTATAGACTTCTTTATTCAAATTATTTAAAAGGAAATTCTGGAAGAATTGAGGAGAAAGTTAAAATACATATGTAGACAAATTTTAAAGCAATCTAGCAAATAACAAATTAATCTAGCAAATTAATCCAGCAAATCAAACTATTTGTACCATTTTTATTTCATTTACAATGAAAAAGAAGTAATTTATCTCTAAGATAACACTTCAATCATATTTCATCAGATAAACCAGTATTTAAAATAATAGTGAACCTTATTTGTCAGAGAAAAATTTCTACTTCGCTTAACAGACATTTTCACGGATTCTAAAAAAAACCCAAACAACCAAAACATGCCTAGTATACTATACAAATTCAGTATGTTAGTATTTGTACAAGCAAAACACTTCATCGTATTATTAGGAGTTGATTTATAAAACCTGTACTAACCCAAACCAAAAAATGCTGGAGCAGCCACAGGTCAAAATACTTTTGCTTAGTTTTGAAGAGTACCCAGGAATATTTCCTTCAAAGGGCATAGGAAAAGAATGTAAAAATAAGTTTTATGGTCAAGATTGATCTTATTTTATAATGCTAGCTACCTTCCAAAGTCTCTTTTTTATTGGTTTAAATGTAATCTCCAAAGGAAATATGGATCAAAATCACCCTTTTAAGTAAGACTGAATGGGACTCATTTCTTACCCACACATAGGTAAAAATCACAGGGTTGGAAGTCATCCTTTCGGACATGGCTACAGAGCACTACTCCATATAAATTAATGTCTCTAGTGAATTGCTTCATATCTTATCAACAGATGTTGGAGTTTTTGGACCTCACAATCATTTTAGCAGAAATAACATTTACTTTCTACTTCTCAATGAAAACGTAACAGTGACAATATACAAAAACTGGAGAGAAATGTAACTCAATGATAACATTTCTTTCAGTCTTTTTTTTTTTTTTTTTATCAGTACTGAACTCCCAAGAAATACCACATTCTTAAGTACCGCTCCCAAAGTGAACTGGGCAGTAAAAACTTAGCATATTCTTCATTACAAATGAATGCCTTGTTTGTGATTTATTTTATTTCTGTTGTCTGCATTTCTGGAACATCTTCCACTCAAAATTTTATTTTTATTTTTATTTTTTAATTATTTCAGAATAGTAACTTAAACATTGAGGTAGGTTACATAATCCTTACTCAGTAACTTAATTTACTACAGTAAATTTAATGATACAAAAGGAAGAGAAAATAACAGCTTCAGAACCATGAGACTTAACTTATTTATCTGCTTAGATCACTTTCAAGACTCGCCCTCAGCAAAATGATTGCACACAGGTTTCGTGCTGAGAGCATGAATCAACAAAAGCAAAACTCTCTACAAAAAGACACGATGGAGGAATGGCTTCTCTCTTAGGAATGATTTAGAGAATCTCAGTTAAAAATGCAGTAACGACTTTGTTTTATCTCCACAGAGTTAAACACTTTTTTCCTCAAATATAAAGTATACTTTACCATGAATCTAGATGGAATGCAATGAGAAAAGCTGACTTGGAAATCTCCCTAATTTCACCAACAGGAGGACCATTATATTGCCACAGTTTCATTACTTATTAGGCTCTAAAAGTCTCCCAGAAAGATGGATAGCATTAGGATTTAACCCATAGTATCTGTCCGATCTATCTGAAGATTAAGTTATCTAAATTACTTGAAGTCATACATTAGAATTCTTAACTATGTCATACATACTGTTGTTCAAATATTTTGAAAAAAAGCTATCCTTTTTCTTCTTTCTTTAGCTTAAAAATCCTGAAACTAGAAGTAGTATTAGCATTTTGCCAAAAACATTTTGTTTCAGAAATAGCAGAAATTGCATACCACCAAAAACTTCAGTCAGTCTAATCTGATTGTCAGCACTATTTGTATTTCTTTTTCATTCTCTCTTGTGAACAAGGATATAAAGAGTACTTGGCGTTCTATAAAAAGAACACGATTATTTTGATATATTTTCTTAATTTTTTACTTTTTAATGATTTTTATTGTAATGAACAGATACAGCCAAGTGATTTTTAAAGAAAACTGGCTGGGACAATTTTGACAAGCTGATTTTCCTTCCCACTACGGTCTGTTTCTATAAAGAATTCTATATTAATACTGCTTCTAATTTTTTGCCTTCAGATTTCTTTTAGTGACAAAATTCTTCTTCTTCACTGTTTACCAATCCATGGAATCGCCACAGTGGAACGTGAATAGACGTTATTATCTCCTAAACTTTTCCACAATAGCAGCAGCACACAATTTTGCTGCTTCTAACTCTAGAACATAAATATTTCTTGTTTTGTTTTGTTTTGACTGGATGAATTAGCGAATAGTCTTTTGCACATCAGTGTCTCTCTGGACCGTGCCAACTACGCGTGGCGTATAATCACAAAGCAAAGTAAATCAATACAGCAATCAAATTGAAGAGCCTCATTTACATGGTATTAGCAGCTTTTTTGAATGGATATTTGAGGACTCCATAAGAATCTAGTCTGCACATGTGAAGAAAAATAAAGATAAAATAAGAAAAAAATAACACACCTACCTAACTGCTTTTCTGGTTGCCCATAATTTAATTTCATAATATCCAAAACATCCATGTCTCATTTTCTTTTTATATACAATATCATCAATTCACTCCTCATCTAACCCCTTTCAGTGATCTCTAACATCTGTTTTAAAAGTACTTACAGTGATATAGGTACTTTTTCCAGTTCCTGTTGGCCCCACAAACATAGAAGGCTTTTGATGCACTGTCAACAACTCCATCAAAGACATATATCGAACTGTATCCTGAGTTGGCACTATTATTTCATTAAACGTCACATCCTGAGGTATAGGAGGAGCCGACTTGAGCGTTTCCACCCAAGGTTCCCAAATTCCTGCTCCCTATTTTAATTTATATGAAAGTCAAATATTAATAACAGAGAGGAAGAAGCAGAATAAAACCAATGCAAATAGAAATATCAAAGTTCTATGAATTAACAGATAGAGTTATCAGCTAATTTTAAAAAGTACTAAAAATAATTTCACAGGTTTCAGTACTACAAATATATATATATATCTGTACATACATATACATATATATATGTGTGTGTGTGTGTGTGTGTGTACACACAAAATAAATATTTTTATTTAACTAGGATACAGTGCAGTGCTGTCAATTCACATTACATACACAGAAACATTGTGCCAGTGCCTCAGGTGTGCAATTACCGAATTACTGAATTTATGAGTTACTGAAAGACAAGTTTTTTACCTTAACTTTTGTATCAATACACTTATTACGTATGTAATGGAAAAAAAAATACATATAATTATATACAATAAATAAATCCATACATAAAAGAAATTACTCCCATAAATTCAATCACAAAAATTAAAACACCAGAGTTGTTACTTTGAGAGACACCTTACTCATTATAAAAAGCTGAAAACTATGGAATTTGTGGACAAACCAATTTTGGTGCTGAAATGCCACAGCAAGGCTTCTTCCTTTAGATCACTCTACTACAGGAGTCTTTAAAATACGTCAAAAAACTTAAGAATAATGTAAAGGAGATAATATAATTGTAAATAGCCCTAAAAAACACTTTATTTTCTATCCTACCTCCCAAAATATCAATCCTGAGATAAAAGTCGTATGAAATTCCTAAAGATTGCTCTCTCCTTAATGAAGAACGTGTTTTCATAGGTTATTATCAGAAGACATAAAGCTTTCACAACTGATGAAAATCTCACTTCCTTCAGCAATATGCAGGTATCATGCACAAGCTGAAATCTAGACGTTTCTCATCGTAATTCTCATTGTACAGCAACAGGAATTTATAGGACTGACAAACTCCAAATAGGTACATTTATTTCATTTTGGAGTTTCTGGAGCATGCTAGATAAAGCTCATGCAGTTTTCTTCTCATCTGGGAGAGGCGTATCAAAGATTCACATCTTAATCTCAGGGAAAAGCGACAAATGAGCAGGCACAGTAGTAGATTTTCTGCTAACTACTTCTCTACAACAGGCAACTACTATGGTAGCTGAAAAGACAGGCCTTGGTACTCTAAGTCCCAGACAGAACACTGGATATCACACTGGCTTTAAGGAAGAACATCCTGCCTATGCTGTGACAGAAGCATACAAAAGAGCAACAACAACAACAAAATACAACAACAGTACACACCTTCCAATATTCATCAAAAATTACTTGACAGTGTAAACTTCGATGGGCTACATCTTCTTTAGCAAACCTCACCTTTTTAACAAACCGATAATCATAAATGGTTCCTTCTGTTGGAAATGGGACTGTGAACACCTTTGAAGCGTGTTGATCAATACTACTCAACAATTTATATTGCTCCCTTGTCTCCTCACTAATTGGTCCTTTAAGCATTTCTCGAACAATTTTGTCAAATTTCAAACGATCATCCTCTTTACAGCTAGCTCCTACGGACCACGTCAGTGAAAATAAAAAAATACCCTACAGGTGGAGAAGAAACAAATTCAGTACCTGTTAATTACATAAATCTTATTCGCTAAGCCAAAAAAACATTTTTGCATGAGATCACAACAGAGTAACGCTTGACCAACTTAATTTTATGTATAAAGCTCGGGACCATGCTTCCAGTAAAAGCGAACACCATTTATGCTGATTATCAGTATCTGATCTCAGTTGTTGTGCAGCAAAATCCCTGACCTACTCAGTGCGAAGCCCTCATTTTGAAAAAAACTCATGCTTAAACTGGCTTTTATTCCAAAAGAACGGAGATTATACTTCCGTTACTCAAAGGACTACCCTGTAAAGTGATATCCTTGTTAACCCTGTATAGACACACGTATTATGCAGGTAATAGTATTTTCCTAATTGTACTTTACAAAATGCCTATTAGAATGATTGAATATAGGTATTATTGCCCGTGAAATCCATCCCACTAAGTCCCAAATTGAAGGTGCTGATTCTTTAAGTTGAACACGCTGCCTACCTCAAGCCAAGAAAAAATGTCATGGTCATTCATAGCCTTAACTTTGGCTTCATCTGCAAATTCATCCATCATGCAGTCCATCAGATTCATTAGAGACTGAATTAAGTTTGTATCTGAAGTAGGAGACAGCTCCTGAAAAGAAAGAAGAAATACTCTTGATTGCAGGTACGTTTTACTCATTGAAATTAGACTACTTGGCTTTTTTTGGTTTTATTTTGTTTGCTGTTTTTCACATTTTTGTTCTTGTGCCTGAAATACATTCAGAAGCAGGTTAATCCCGTGAACATCCTGCTCACAAGCCTCCATCTTAACAGCAGCTATGAAAAATAAAAATAAATTGATATTGTCCAACTAAAATGATTTATTCCTTGGAAGTAAAAATAGTTCATATGCTCTTCTTTTTCAGAAAAGCTCTTTATCTCACCTTTGTGTGTTTCCTAATAAACTCAAGACAAAGAGGAGCCATCGCATCAAAGAGGCCTACTATAAATTCTTTATGAGCAGAGCTGATTCCTGAATGCATTGTATTTAGCCAAGAAATCATTAATGGTCTCCAGCCTAACATATGGGGCTCCATATAGATCATACCACACCTTGAAACCTATAAGTAAATGAACAGGCACATGTTATATTGTGTAATCTCCAAAGATTTTTTCCTCACTAAAAGCAAGTAACATTAAACATTACAATATACAGCTTTTAGGATTATCAGAAGATAACGGGAAGAGAACAGAGACAGAGGTAGCGGAGTCACCATCCCTGGAGGCACTCAAGAAACATGTAGATGTCGCACTGAGGGATGTGGTTTAAGGGGAAACACTGGTGATAGATGGACAGTTGGACCGAATAACCTTCGAGGTCTTTTCCAACCTTTTTGATTCTATAATTCTAGGATTCTAAGATGGTATGAAATGTATAGTGAGGTTCTGTTAGCCACGAGATGCATGGTCAAGTCAAACCAATCTTTATCCTTGAGCAAACTGTTTTATTATTTTTTCTTGTCAAGCATTTGGAAGGATCAGGCTCCAAATAGTTATATAGGGTCCTTCGAAGAACACACATAATCTTTCACATCATACTGTAAGATTATGAAAGATTTTAAGAAGAAAACCAAGATGTAATGTCTTTCGTGGTAAACAAACATTAAATAAATAATTATTTTTCTCAGTCAGGTATATTTAGTTAAAAAAAAATTAGAGATTTTCACTTCACCCTCCATAATGAAAGATAACTGCAGTCAGCAATTGAAATACAGGTACTTACAGTAGCAGGAGAAGCAACTTCTAAATCCATTGGTTCAAAAATAAGGCTCATTTGCTGTGACATTGTGATGATCTCTCCACTCATAAGGCACAACTTTTTATTATCGTCAAGCACAGTATTCATATTCTCAATCCACACTGCATCCACTGGTCCATCAAAAATTAGCCATTTCCTATCTGGGGTCTGGTTAAAAGAAAACAATAAAAAATAAACAAACCCCACAGATTTCTTTTTTTTTTTTAACTGTGTTCATTGAAATATTTAGCGCTAAAATTTTTTCTACAAAAAAAAAAAAAAACATTCTATGTACAGAGCTGTATTAATAAAGTCTCTGAAATCAAACGTAATCTATACTCACCATTTAGGTATTACTTTGAAGCATATACTGTAGACAGCTACTGAGGGTTAGTATTTTTTACTAGAAACTTTCCGTTGTACTTGCAAAGCAGTATATTGCTTCAGTTAAACTACAACACATTCGAATAGTTACGACAAAATGAAACTATTAATGCAACAAATACAAACCATCAGTAATACATACTCCACATTTACCATGGAATTCAATAGGCCTAACTTAAGGAATATGGCATTCTAGCAGATAATTAAATAGTCAGTGGTATTCGTAGTACTTATTATGCAACAAAATAGCTTTTGCAGTTCTGTAAACTATTAGAAACAGCAAACTTCGCATCAGTTAAATTCAAAACACTATCAGCTCACTGAAATTTACAGTGGTTAAGTGTCAGTTGCTACAGTCACTAACAAGAACTGAAGTAACTGTCAGGTAGATACACAGAATCTCAGAACCGTTTGAATTGCAAGGGACTCTTCAGTGTCATTAGTCCAAATTCCTTGCAATAAACAGGGACACACAGTAGATCAGGGTGCTCAGAGCCTGATTCAGACTTACCTCGAGTATCTTCACCGATGGGGCATTCCACCAACTCTCTGAGCAACCTCTTCCAGTGCCTCCCCACCCTCATTGTAAAAACCCTCTTCCTTATATCCCCGTCTAAATCTCCCCTTCTTTTAATTTGAGACCATTACCCCATATGCTGTGTCAACAGATAATGCTAAAGAGTCTGTCACCTTCCTTCTTAAAGCCCCCCCTTCGGATTCCGGAAGGCCACTCTCAGGTCTCCCTGGAGCCTTCTCTTCTCCAGGCTGAACAGCCCCGTCTCCCTCAACCTTTTACTATACTCAGTCAAAACGTTTCAATGGACTTCAGTGGAAGTTCAGACATAAGCCACGCTCAGGAAACAGTTTCATCCAAAATTAACACCAAAACTAACATCAAAATTACCATATACATAAATACCGGAGATTTTATTCCAAACCAGACAAAATAAGGAAGGACAATGTAGCATAAGGATTAAATATTCATTTATCTCTAATAGATGCAAAGAACACCAACAAAATTTGTTTTTACATAAGGACTTCTGAAATACAAATCTTAATTTACCAGCACCCAGAAAGTCACGTGCATGGAGCAAAGCAGAACTAAAACAATCTGTAGTCTCTGCATTCAGATAATTAAGCTTATTAATCCTGCAATTGTTATGAACGCAGCATAGAAATGCATGTATTGAAAGGTCATTTCCAATAATACTTTAATCCTGTTCGCGCTTACTTGGGAAGAAGCAAATGCTCTGAAACTCACTGCTAGGATGCCATCTGACCACTCATGTGAAACCGGATCAAACTGTCCGTACAGCTGACCCATTGTTATGGATTTGGGATTTAAAACTGTGATCTGAACTTTGTTTTCTTCCATCAGCCCCTATAGGTACAAAAGTGTTAACATTAAACAGTTGTTTTATACTACGTTTTATTTTGAATTTTACATATATATTTATATCTTCATAAAACTTTCATCAGGTTAGAGAAGGAAAGATATCATAAATATTACATTTCAAAAATGGAATACACGTGCATGAAGACAATTCTCCCAACTTTATCGCACGTAGCTGGAAGCATAATTTCAACACTGAACAGCGGCTTGATATATAAAAATGGATTTTATTTGGTTTAAATGTTAGTGAATAGGACATTAGGCAGTCAGTTAAGATACCCAAGAACTATACTTACACTTGCAGGGATGAAAACAGGTCAAGTCCTGTCTTTATTTCATTTATCCCACGTTTAGCAACGGAATAAGGATGACCGTCTCAGTAGATTTCTGAGATTGACATCAAAACACCTCTACAAAGAGGATTTTTTTGGTTTGGTTTGGTTGTGTTTTGTTTTTACTTAAGCCATGCAAAGATATCCAATTTTATTTTTTATTAACTTCAACTTATTCTTTTCTTGTCTCCTTGTGATTCAGGATGACGTGTAATATTGCACAAATCATGGATTAGGTGGGTAAAAACCACTTCAGGAATGAATCTTACGTAAGTTTGAAAGGACAGCTTCTCAATCAAATTCTTTTCAGTTTTCCCTTATGCTTCCCTAGAGATCCCTGGGGTAAATTCTGTATTTTGTACAAATACAAACATATTCTTTTAAAAACTTGTTTGAAAACAGATTTCACAAGAAATATTTATAAAACGTGTCTAAATACCTTCTCACATACATCCCCCAGTGCTCCTGCCAGAGCTCGATATGCACAAGTTTTTCCGCCAAAAGGCTCTCCAACTATCATAAAGCCATGACGCACAATCATCATCTCATATATCTGCAGGATCTTCATAGTAAATACATCAGTCATTTGCAAATTCATAGCAACACAGTTTGTTTTGATGGCTTCCAACAGGTCATTGTAGTCTGGTTTTGGCAGCCTCACACCAGGAAACAAATCAGAGGTAATACCCTATTCAAACAATTAATTGAAAAGCAGACTTATTTCCACTGTCATTAGGTTTGAAACTCATGCAATCAATCATTTGTCCTTTAAAATTTAGGCAAACTAATATATCTTTTGATTAAAATAAAATAATTATGAATGTCACATAACCTTGTCTGAGCCAAAACTTTTTACTTTATTACTGATATTTATTTCAAGAGCCTTTTTCATGTTTGTGTGTGTAGAGTTTAGAGTAAAGGATTAATTATCTAATTGATCAGCTTCTATCAAACTACTTTACAAAACTTGCTTTTAGAAAGCAGAAAAAGCTTTGTCCTTTCTCGCTCAATAACCAAAGATTAGTTAACAGAAATACAAACAGTAGACCCACACGGTCAGTGAATTTGCTATTAAGGAACAGCTAAGACCGTTGAAAAATAATTAGGGGCTAGACTAAAGTATTTTGACTACTATTCTGATATATAATATTAGCATTTTTAACAAGTTCTTTTTACATTACTGAAAATACGTATTATTTTGTTTTACCTCAAAAAGTGGTAAATCGTGAGACAAGAACTTCGGCAGGTTGACATCCGTAATGGATCTAAGCAGCAAAATTTCTTCATCTTCCAATGGATATTTCAGCTAAAAAAGACATTAAATAGCGTTACGTCACTAGTTTTGGAAAGCCAATATTAAACAGCTATTTGACAGAACAGCTCCTGTTGTGCATCTGTGTAATTATTTTTGGCAAGTTCACGTCCACAAACAATAAGATACATTCTGGATGTACGGTATCAGGGTGTTTACAGTAACTTTCTACATTCAAGCCAACTGAACTTTATTTTATGCCCAGTTACAGGTATTGTTACAAACTGTACTTTTTCCTTAACCGCTGAATTCTTGCTTTTTAATATGTATTTATTTTCTTCATAAAAATAACAAATTTACCCTGTTTTGAGATAACCTTTTGCTTTCAAAATGGAAAGTCTAAGAGCTTGCTTAGAGATACGTTCACCAGCAGGACATATGCATCTTTTTGCCATGATATACAGTTTGTTTACTTTTTTGCTTCAGTTTGTTTTGCTGGCAGTGTTTTTTTTTTGTTTGTTTGTTTTTTGTTTTTTGTTTTGTTTTGTTTGGGGCGGGGGTGGTAAAGGAAGGCTTTGGTGTCATCCGTTCATAATGCACATCAGAATAAAATACTGTATCCTAAACAGTTTTTCTGAAAAAGTGGAGAGAAATTGGAGTCACATTTGGCAGACTAGCCACTGAGCTATTGAAAGCTGTCAACATATTATGGCAAAAGCATCTAAGGGTGTAAAAAAAATAACGCAAAGCAGTGGCCAACACGCCAAATACAATTCACTAAATCTGCACTGAACTAGAATTCTTGAAAGATAATCAACACGCTTAATAGGCTTGCCAACCCATTATGCTGGTGATCAGTTCTCCTGGCTTGCACCCTAAAACATACCCTTCTCATTTTAATGTTCATCACTGAGTGTGTACTTGCCATTATACAGCATTGTGTACCTTTTATTATGAAAGAGCTACACTACTGAGTAAGTTTCTGGGTAACAAAAAAAATTTAAGAAATCATTTACCTTCAGGTTGCCAGCAGCAGTAAGCACTGACTTCACAGCTCTCATTCCATAATCATAATGGTGCTGGGATGACAACTGCTCAGAACACAGGCGGTACGTAGCTACGATTTTTACAGACAGAGGTCGTGCAGAAACAAAACCACAAGAATACAGAACTATCTCTGCAATCATGGCATAATCAGGAACCATCATAGCTACTGTTCTAAAGAGAGCCTATTAAATACATAAATGAAAAAAATCACGACAGGAAAAATTACACATTATTATATACAACGTTTTCTGCAATTACATAAAATACGTTTCCATTATTTCCTTAATAAAACAGGAGCCAATTAAAGTTAACTACCATTATTATGTCTACACTGCAATATGTTAACAGTTTTCCCTAACTATTCAGCAATACTTTTACAATTACGACAATTCATGCTTACAGTTCTTCTTCATTCAAGATTAACAACAAAAAAATTACAACACAAAAAATGCCACAAGCTTTAGAAGGAATAGCGAGTGCAATTCAAGTACCATAAATATGGCGCTGCCTTCAGACTCATCTACTAGCATTGTTTAGCTGTAGCCAGTGCTTCGATTTTACCATATTTTAACCAAACAAGTATCAGGATAGTTTCAAACAGATAACAGTTTTGATGCTTTTCATAATTTATCAACGAGTTTCCCAAATTATCCTTTTTCACTTATAGAATTAATGTTTTTGAACTTCTATTCATAGCATGTGTTAATGAGTAAACTTCCCAAACGGTTCTGAGAAATATTCACACAAGGTTGTACATTATCAATTTATCAATATCTGCGCTCAGATTTATTTTCTTGCTATGGACGTATGACAACTGTATTTAAGGGGTAAGAAAGGATGTAGCACTCTTGTAACAATCACTCAATAATGAACTTACAGAAGACAGAAATCTCTAACATTGAAAACACTGCAAGTCCCATCAGATGTTACCTTGATTCTTGGTCAGAAGTAAAAAGAAATTAGTCAAAGATCAATTTTTGATTCAGCATTAAGATATTACTTTTTATAAACTGTAAAGTGTTCCTTTTATTTTCTGAACTTTCAGGCATGTAGTAAAGAAACATTAAGCTTTTGTTGTTTGGGTTTTCTTTAATCAATTGTGTTTTTTTTTAAATCCTGACAGACTGATAGACCTTAAATCACTCAACAATTTCCCAACATATTTAAATGTAGCTTATTTCTATTGCTAAATCTAATTTTTTTTAATAACTTCTTTTTCAGAGGTTAATTTTACTCTAGTGTAATATAAACAAACAGTTTAAAAGACTTGAAGGTAATTGATATTAAACATTCTTAATTTTTTTATTTGACAAAAAGCTTTTTTTTTTTTTTTTTTAACTTTCTGTGTTAACTACTAAAAAGATTAAAATGCCAAATGTTACAATACCTTAAGATTGTCAGGAAGCTCCGAACGGCCGGCATAGCCAGGATTCATGGTAATGAAGACAGCACACGTAGGGTTAAGTTTCAATTCAGTTCCTTCGAATACTAATATGTCAGATCCTGAATTAATCCCTGTAAAGGGAAAAAAAAAAAAAAAAGAAACAAAATCACACTACTGTCATTGTTAGACTTACCCCCCCAGTCTCTAGTCTCTGTCATATGTAAAACAAAGTTATAGTTAAAATAACAGTTTACCTCTTTGGATAGTAAAAATCTGTTGAGCAACCACAGAAAGCACTTCCAAATCAATTCTGTTGAATTCATCAAAGCAAGCCCATGCTCCACAAGATAACAAACCCTAGAAGAGACACACATCAGATTAATTGATTGACTTATTTTGAACATACCAATGCTGACCAAAACAATTCAGTAATGAGAAAAAGATTTAATGTGCAAAGATAGAACTTATATCCACGGTTTAGGGCACTAAGGTTTACTCAAACTCACTCCACATAGCAGAAATCACCAAAAAGAATTACAGGAATTTAAAAAGTTTGCTTGGGGAAAAAGACACAAAACTTGTACCATGTAAACTGAAAGCCTGTTTCTTCAGTCATATGCAAAGTGTTATCAAATACATATATTTTGCACGTTTTACCTTTAACGTCAGCATTCTGGAACCAGACAAGGGCGAAAATTTCACCCCTAAACAGGCCTCCAAAAATCCTACTCATTCTTTTCTTTCATGTCTATGCCTGACCGGGGTCACAACAACAACAGGCAACATAAGGAATTCTGCAGGGCTAAAATTAACCATTCTGTTTACAGTATGAACAAAAATGACTGTCTTTTAACAACATATTACAGCACGACATGTTGCCCAAACTATAACCAGAGCAATTCTCTTTTCCTACAGTTCTCATTAATTTATAGTTCTTTTTTCTATATATTCCCTAAATGCCACTGCAGTGTCTCTGCTGTACATGTAGTGTCTAGACAGAATCTCGTGATTTGGTAACAGTTGCTCTAAGAATTCCCATTTAAGACACAGAATTTTGCTTTAATCATTTTACAGGCAAAAAAAATGCTTTGCTTATTTGTTAGAATTTCTCTCATATCAAATCTTGAAGCCATGCCATGCGGTTCTGTCGCTTAACACAAACGGGAAGAATAATACCAGAGAGAAAAGCAGACCTGTTCTATTTCTGTACCATTCCAGTTAGGAATAGGATACTGTTTGGAATGGCACAGACACCATTCAGAATATATTTTCATAATACAGGCCAATAGCAACATAAATGCACTTGATTTGTTTAATACAGTGGTTCTTACTAGTTTATTTAGAGTTTAAATTAAATCCCAAATTCCCTAAATTTGCAATCGGCTACTAAAAATGTATTCATTTAAATGGCATCTGTGTTGTCTGTATTGAACAAATAAAATCATTATGGTATGCTTCATTTTTAAAGCACAGAGAAAACACTTTGACATTCCAGGTGGATTCTTAGGAGAAGACAGACCAGTACGCACAATACTAGCATTATACAGTGGCCTCGAAGTGGAAGAAGTTACATTCCAATTACAAAAGCAAATAAAATATTTTCATATAATTTAAAATACGATCCTCAAGACTTTTCCAAACCTTAAAGAATTTTCCCAATGCGATGTAATCCAATCCATCGGAACAATTGAAAACCACACACTGCTTGGCTACAGCCTTTGCTAAATCCTTTGTCGTTTCTGTTTTTCCAGTTCCTGCAGGACCTTCAGGAGCGCCTCCAAGATGTAGATGTAGCGCACCAAATAGGGTTCTGAAAATAAAATAGAAGATAAAAAAAAATTGTACCAATTTTATGTTATTTTTCTAGCTGCTCCAACTTCTCCCAGAAACTCTTAAAACTTGTTTAATGTCTGAACTTTCCCCAGGTTGTACAGTTTGCATGCTCCTGGTAGCTGTAGTCTACAAATATATAGAGACGCTTTAAGTTTACAAATATTAAAAAAAAAAAAAAAAAAAAAAAAAAAAAAAAAAAAAACCATTTATCACTAACCACAGTGTTACAAAATATTTAATTTATTAGAAATTTAAATTAAAGTATTCATACAGGATGCATTCTAATCAGTTAAAACGCTTCTAATTATGCCTATTAGAACATCAAAGATACAATCCTAGAGTCATCCAATTTAGGACTAAAATATCTCAACTAAGTAGATTCTTGCAAGCACAGAACATTTAGTAACAAGTGCTTTTACCTGTAGCATCTGTCTGTAAGTGGAGTAATAACCAGCCTAGGTGTATTCCCAAGATATTCATATCCATATCTCAGTCCAGCATTGATCATTCTTGTTTGAAGATGTCCTTCCTAAGAAAACAAGGCACTGACCTTATAGGTGAAATGATTACAAAAAGAGAAAAAACAACACACTATTCCTCAAATTTTTAACTGAGCACAATCCTTTTAAAACAATCGGCGCATTGCTCTGAGACAGCTTGTGATTCAATTAAACAAAAATATCACCATTTAAAAGATAGTAAAGTATGAACACAAAACCATTTTTTCATTAATTTCTATCTAAAAAAAATCCTGCTAACCATATTGCTGAGTAAAATGGTCTAGTTTAGCTACTTAGAAAGATGAAAGTCTTACTTGAACATAAACAGAAGTAATTGCATCTCAGAATTGCAGGAAGGTTGAGGCTGAAAGGGACTTTAGTCTATCATTCCAAACCAACCTCTCTTGTCCGTCCCCTAGAGCACACTAAGCAGGCTTGTATCCAGACGGCTTTTAAATATCTCCAGAGTAGAAGACTCAACAGTTTCTCTGAGCAACCTGTTCTAGAGCTCAGTCACCCTCACAGTGACTGAGTGAAGAGCATTTTCCTCGTGTTCGGTCAGAACTTCCTGTGTTTCAGCTTCTGCCCATTTCCTCTCATTCTATTACTGAGCACACCACTTAGGACAGTCCGGCCTCATCCTCTTGTCATCCTCCTTTCAGATACTCATGTACATCAATCAGATCTCCCGGAGCCTTCTACGGGCTGAACGGGACAAATTCCTTCAGCCATTCCTCTTATCAGAGACGCTCCGGTCCCTTAAACATTTTAGCAGCCCTTCACTAGACTTGCTCCAGGAGCTCCAATGACCAATAACTGAATTAATAGTCAACTTGATGACTGTAATATGGCAAAACAATATATTTTAATTTTAGGTGCAATGTCTTCTGTAAAATGGGAAATGCTGTCTTGACAAAAGCAAATATACTGCATACCATCACCACGCAGTACAAACATTGCTATTTTTCCAAGTAATACATAAAGTAATACTGACATCACATTAAAATCTTTAGTTGTCATCCCTAAAACATTTTTTACTCTTCAGAAACAACAATAATAAATAGCGTTAATAATAAAAATTAAATAGCGTTTGAGCAGCAGCAATCTCTCCTGCAGATTCAGCCAACGTTCTGAGATTCAGCAGTGACGAGAAAGTGATTTTAATTAAAAACTGTTTGTATTTGGCTACTGGACACATTAGTCAGCAATCCACAGAATTATCAGTTAATGGGATATTCTTATCAGCAGAATTTATCACATCAGAGTAACTATTCTGTGTCAGCAAGCAAGCAGAAATCAAAAAGCTACCTTCTATTAGGATTGAGAGGTCTCACTTACCTCCCAGTAGTATCTAAGCTGACTTAGCCATTCAAAGTCATTCTCATCTTTGATTTTCTTGCTTACTAGAGATGCAAGAACATCCCTAGCATGGACATCAAGCACAACAAGCGCTCCAAGCGTCACACGATTCTGCTTAGACAGCTTTCCTCGCACCAAGGTGACAATGTCCTCTATCTGTCTGTTATTCTGTTCCAGAAAATCCTCTAGTGCCTGGGAAAATTTTAACAAGTTTGGTAACTGCATGTTTAGTCTAAGGCATGAGGATTTTTTTCCTTATATTACTCTTCTTTTTCTATATCAAAATCCTTCTCACTATTATAATAGTAAACTATCATTCACAGACATAGTTCAACAGGGCTTGTATCTGTTTGATTCTGTTTTTTTTAACGTTACAGAACAATACATGGAGACATCAATGACACACATCAGGAAACAAACCAGCATAATTTACGTCTTCCTGGAATACATGAATTACTCCTTAGCTTTTTGTAAATTTCACATTAAGAAAATGAAAATGACACATATTTTAAGGACTGGCTTATATGTATACAATACATTTTCTACGCATAAGAACATTACAATACTAGAAAAACACCTTTAAGTTCTACAGTAGTTAGGAACAATCTGGTTACAATCCTTTTCATTCTCATACGTTGTGGTAAATAGAAAAGGTCCAATTTAAGGAAAGCACTTATATCAATACTGAGAAGTGATAAGTGCCTCACTAACTGAAATCAAAAAGAAAGACATCAGAACCTGGAAATTGTTAGAGTTTGCCACTTAGACATCTGTGTCTTTTGCACTCAAATGTACGCTCTTTCAGGAAGCTGCATTCACTGAAGGTCCACAGCTTGAACGCTCCGAATCCTTACAGACAAGTCAGAAATTTCTGCTACTTGTCTGGAGAAAAATTTACCTACATCTGTTTTAGATTTTTCTCCACACTAGAATGCTGTTCATCTTCACATACTCTGGCAGTGGTAATCACCAATGGATTTTTCTTATTTTGACATCTCTCACCCCAGCTAATTATTTCCCAAACACTAAGCTTGATTAAATCATCCGCTTAGAATTCCTTATTTTTAATTTATGAATATAAAGAAGCAAACAAAGTTCAAAATCACTTCAACTTCATGAGTAGCTTCAAAAGTTCCAATCAGGCAGCATCCAAAACACGTCACTCAAGTCAGGGATAAAAACGCCTTTGCTTACCACCAAGCTTTCACCAAGCAAACTTGTAAAAACCCAGATATTAGCATGTCCTCATCTCCCATTTCAGTATCACTCCTTACTACTGCACTTCTGACTATATACTTCACTGAAAATGAAAGTGGTCCACAAAACATTACTCTGTAAATTTATGAAACACTTTTGTTTCTATACATCTTACTTCACTACTTGTTTTAATAAAAAACTTGTACCTTTATACAGTTATCTGCTGGAAACAACTAAAAAATGTTGAAAAGAATCCTGTGTGTATGCATGTGTATATGAATAAATTTTAAATCATAATAAGTTACTTAAATGAGACTGGTATCCTGTCCCAGAAAACACTGAAGAGCCTCTGTTAAAAAAAGAGATGTTTTGTCACTGTGTGCGCAGAGTGCCTTTGATGTCAGCAAAAAATGATGCAGTAGGTAGGATATCGTTTATTTTGACCGGGATAAAACCGCAGGTTCATGCAGAATGCCTCTCCTGTGGTCAGTGACTGTCTGTCATGTTTCATATGCTTTAGTACAAAATAAAAATGGTACAGATAAAGAATTCTGAATGTTCTGAGACTGAGAGTTCTCCTCGTCAAAGTGACACTGTTAGGAGATGCAAACCTCCTCCCAGTCCTTCACTAAATACAAGTCTCTTTCTCCAGCAAAATGAAGATTCTCGGGCTGGGGCCAGATGGGCAGAACTGCCAGCACAAAAGAATTTGAGTAAAGCCTACAGAAGTGACAGGTTTCCCTGAACATCCAGGTAGAGAAAAGACTTAACATATACAGCAAAACAGCCTTGTCTAGGCTCAGAAATCTGTAACAAACATTCTCAAAACCAAATGAATTTAATCATTGCTTAGCTTCCTACTTTTATTCACTAACAACCTCATTAAGATGATGTTGGCTTTCATTATCTTAGACCCTAAAATCTCTAAGCTTAGAATTTCTGTTTCTCCTTCCTGAAAGACTTTCACCAAGAGAGGATAAATGGTGCAGTACGTAGAAGCTTTCTTTCCCGAGAAAACTGAGGATCTCCTTTACTACTAGAAAAACAAATTCTTTTCAGATCTTTTTCAAATCTTCCAGTCCATTGCAAGACTTATTCCTTGTATTAGAAATACTGTTCTCTTCTTCCTTCTGTCCACTCTGAAGCTTTTTTTTTTCCCTATCTGACAAATAAAGCTTCTTGAAATGCCCACTATTATCAGAAGCCATTGCTTCCACTTGTGAATAAGCAGCATTATAGGGTCTTGAAATACTCCTCCATATATAGACAAAAGAGCAGATTTAAGTTTGTGTTTGTGTTATAACTCAGCTATATATGAACAGCAAGACCCCAAAACACAAATAATGCAGATGTTTCTCTAGTTGATACCGTCACATTGCAAAAATTGGTAAGAGAAAGTATAATGAAGTGTCAAAAGATTCTATTTTATTTAAATCCTGATGCCCCTTTCTCTCCCAACATCAGAGGATGAAAATCTAGTTGGCTCAGGTGATAATGCATATCCAGTAACAATGCTGGAACATTTCCAAAGATAACAGGTAACAGCAATCCTTACTGGTAAAACAGAAGGAAGTTTTTGCAAAACAAATATCCTGAATCTTAATTCAGTGCCTTAGGTACCTTTCTTCTCACTACCTGGCGAATAGATAATACGTTCTGTATCAATCATGCATTCATTGTTTGACAAGAGTGAAGATGGTACTTATCTTCCGCTAGTCCTAACCCATATTTATAAAAAGTACTGAACGTGTAAGAAGCTAAGCTAAGTTACAGATACTATCTGTGCTAGTTAATAGTATCTGAATACACCAATGACCTTTTCACAGAAAACATATAATATACATGTTAAGCTATACAAAATACATTCCGATATTGTGCCGAAGGATGCCTACATTCAAAAGAAAATATTAACTTCAAAGTCTTCAAGAATCACAGCTCAAGTGTACCTTCAAAGTAGGTATTAAAGATTAATTATTACACTGAGCAGCTACTCATTCAAAAAGATAACTAAAGGTTGGATTTATCCCTGCATTACATCAGTTTGACAAAACTTAAATATGCAATGAATATTCTTACCTTCTGGCCATTTCTAATAGACATCTCTACCTGCATCGTCCAGAAAGTTTGGGATACACAAAGAACTGTTTGTCCAGGCCACTCTCGTACCCAGTCAACACGTGGAGTTTTGGGATAAGCTTCAATTGCATCCTGAATGACCTATATAGGATAGAAGCATGTGGTAGCCACATATGAAAATAACGTTTAGCTTTAGAATTTGGGCTAGGTTGCAGAACTAAGAATCAAAAATAAATCATCCTTAACTTTAATTCTATGGCACTGACATCCTGCAAGAAAATCCCTCCAAGATTAAAAAAATAAAAATGTAATAACATGAACCAGGTGATCACAAAAAATTTCTGAGAACTAATTTCACAACACATTTAATATGATTCAGGCCACTGGAAACATAAAATTTTCTACCTACATCTATAATGAAACTAGAAAACAAGTGCAAATACAGTTTAGTTAGAGCAAACA